>OY740804.1:31828240-32428240 GCA_963514005.1 Raja brachyura | reverse complement strand
AACAAATCAAAAACCCCTCATGCGGGGACATCTCCACGTTCTTGACCTGCATTCAGCACGGCTTCTGCGAACTGTAGAGGAGCAGCAACAGGCTTGTTATAAAAACGCTGGAACACAGCTTCATTCGCCCATCCTGCTGTGGCGAGAATTTGGTCCATGGGCACCTCCATGACCCTCGCCGCTGACGTCGATGCAGCCCTGGTGGAATGAGACTTGAACACATTAGTGTCGATACCTGACTTACCCAAGACGACTCGAAGCCACCTGGATATCGTCTGGACTGTCACTCGATGATGAGGTCTCTTATGAGTGACAAGCAGGTATCTCTCCATTCCTCTGATGCGTGCCGTCACCTTGACATAGTGGCGGATATGTGAGGCTAAACATAGCCTAGCATCTGCGGGGTATGCCGGGAACTTCAGCTGCAGCCCTGTGCACCCAGGTCTATGCTGCTTTAGTAGCTCGTCAACGAAAAAGACTACTTCTGTAGGGGTAGATGTCATTCTGTCGACACGCAGTTTGTGTAGTGTCTGTACCCTCTGAGCTGAAGTCAGCGCTAGTAACATCACCAGCTTCATGGTGAGTTGGTCCAGTTGGAGCCCTTCCATGGGAGACCACGTCCTGAGCAGGGTTAATACGTCCCTGACATCCCAGGTGATATTATAGCGTGGTGTAGGCGGATTCATATTGAATATACCCCGCATGAGTCTGGACACTAGCCTGTTGGATCCTACCCCAATCTTGAGGTAGAATGATAGCGCACTTCTGGCGCTGTTGATGGCACTGTAACTTAAGTGTTCATCATGGTGCAACCCCGCGAGGAATTCCAGGACGTCGGTTATTGTCACGTCATCGTACGTGATGCGAGAGCGGCTGCAGTAGGCTTCCCACTTCTTAATATGCAAGCGGTATCTTCGCCTTGTGGACTCTCGACACGACGCCCCGATGGTATCCATGGTCCGAGCCGAGAGGCCGTATTGGACTAACGGCCTGTTCAGAACCTGCAAGCCAACAAATTTAAATAGCCATGGCAGGGATGTGGCTCCCCTGACACAGGGTGAGTAACCAATTGTGGGCAACCCTTCAAAAGGACCCAAGGTTCGTTGAGCATGTCAAAGACCACCGGATACCAAGGCTGTGTGGGCCAGTCGGGTATAATAAGGATGCCCTTGGCAGCATCTGCCTGAATCTTTCGCAATACCCGACTGATGAGGCAAAACGGAGGGAAGGCATAGAAAACCCAATTCCCCCAGTCCAGCGAGAATGCATCTAGCGCTATTGCCCCAGGATCTGGTTCCCATGAAACGTAGGCTGGTACCTGATGGTTCAACCGTGACGCAAAAAGGTCAATGTCCGGTTTACCAAATTTGGCTGTGACTTTAGCAAAAATCTCAGGATGCAACATCCATTCAATGTTGTCATTAAATTTGCGTGACCTGGTGTCCGCCACAGTATTAAGCTCACCTGGCAAATAGGTAGCTGAAATCCAAATGTCTCTTTGAATACACCAGAGCCAAATTGAGTTAGCCAATTTGTCACACGAAACTGACCTGGTACCACCCATATGGTTTAAATATGCCACAGCTGTGGTGTTGTCTATTTGGAGACGGACGTGTGCTCCAACAAGCTTGGAACAATATGCACGAAGTCCGTGGAATGCTGCCAGCAACTCCAAATAGTTAATCCCTTGAGTCAACAACATCGATGCCTCAAGGGTGTCCCATCTACCCCCACAACTAGAGCAATTATCAGTAGCTCCCCAGCCATTGGAGCTTGCATCAGTCTGTAAATATACCACCGGATTAGCCTCCCTGACAGGCTTAAATGAGTTGCTAATGTGACACACCCACCATTGCAACTCAGTTATCGCTTCGGACGGCAGCTGCATAGATCGATCGTAATGACCAGCGTTCCATTTTAACGCAGTAATTTTAGCTCTTTGCAAATTCTGATAATGCAAAGGTCCATATCGTGCTGCCGGAAACAAAGCCACTAACTTGCCAATTACTGTGGCTGTATGCCGAATCGATGGTATATTGGTGCCAATTAAATCTCTGCACACCTTAGTGACTTCCTCAATTTTGTTAATTGGTATAGTTATCCTCATGCTCATTGAGTTCACCGTGAACCCTAGGTAATTAATTACCTGGGCAGGGCAGAACTTTGATTTCTCTGGATGGACAATGAATCCTAATTGTTGAAATATATTGACAGCAGCTGCAACACCCTGTTCAGCCAATTGCAGGGTGTGGCCCACAATAAAGACATCATCTAAATAGGCCATAACTATATGATGTCGTTGTCTCAAATAAGCCATGATTGGCTTCACCAATTTAGTGAACAATCTAGGGGCTGTAGTAAGCCCATTAGGCAAAGCCTTATACTGCCAAAGTTGCCCCA
Organism: Raja brachyura; assembly: GCA_963514005.1. Next base: position 32,425,840 of record OY740804.1, on the reverse strand, counting down.
TCCAGATAAATTTCAAAACCTTCTATCATCTTTCTGGATGGATACTGAATAATATGCATCCCTCAAATCAATGCATGCCATAAAGCAGCCATGAGAAATCAATGATTTGGCTGTTTCAAACGTATCCATTTTAAAATGAGTATATGTTACAAACGTATTCAAACGGGTTAGATCAATAATGACACGACAGCCTCCATCCTTCTTAGGTCTAGTAAATATGTTCGAAACAAATTCAATTGGCTCATGCACTGTTTTCTCAATCACACCCTTCTGTTCCAAACTTAAAATTTCCTTGTAACCTGCTGCCTGTTCTGCAGCAGACAATTTGAACGTACGACCAGGCATGTGCTGGGATGGAGGAATGTCGCCATTAAGAAACTCAATTTTATGCCCCTGAATATTCCGCAACACATACTCATCACCAGTAAAATTACCCCATGCATCCAAAAACAACCGTAAACGACCACCAACATGGGAAGTTAAACAGAGAGAAAAGAGAGAACCAGACCCCCTCACCTCCGTGGTTACCGGCGGTCCTTGACACGTGTGGGTGGCCGTGGAGGTGCTGGGTTGGCTTGAGGGCGCGGCGTCTTCGATTTCCAAAAAGGTCTCTGCCGACCCTGTCCTAAAAAAGACCCTTGGTGCTGGTTCTGGTGTTGTTGTCGTTGTGGAGCTAGAGGGTGAGTCCTCGTCGAGGCACTGGCCGACCCTCGTGAGCGAATGTATGGAGCTTTTGAGCCGGACGGTGTGGGGGCACTCTTAGAGCGCATGATCCCCACCGTTTTGGCTTGTTCGTCAAGCTCTTTGACTCTCTTCGAGAGGTCCTCACCAAAGAGCTGACGGGGCGGCGGCGGCGGCGGTGGTTTGCACAATCCTGCAAACTTCGGGTTGAGTGCTGGGCGGATGCTGTTTTTGCGAAACCCGTTGATTTCGTGCTGGGTCGCGCACAATAAGGCCAGAACATCTTCCTGGTCCAAATTCAGCTCGTCCTCGTCCACCGACCGCGCAAAGGCGGTAATACCGGCCGTGAGGAGTTTCAGGATCCGCTGCAATTGTAGCTCTTGTTGACGGATAGCCGCACTGATGTTGCCCCATATTGGCGTATTGACCACAGGCACGTTGAGGGAGTTGCAGTTTGATGGAGCCTTGTGACGGCTCATAGCCTGGATGAGGACTTCTTCCTGCAGCACCTGATTATTAAGAAAGTCCACTGTGGCTGCCAGCTTTGAATTGAGAGGAAGACCAGCCGTATGTGGGGCCGCGAATTTGGTCGCCACATCCAAAAGTTCCTCCGCTGGCACCTCCACCGGAGGTGGTACGGGATCCACCAGAACCTCCTCCTCGTGCTGCTCCAGGCTGATAGTAGATGTTGGTGAAGACGCCCTGTGCCTGTTGCTGCCCTGCTGTTGTTGACGTTGAAGCAGGAGCTCCAGCAGCCGCTCCATACGGTCAATACGCCCTTCACCCTGAACACTCAGGTGGTCGGAGTCCTCCGGCTCTGAAAAGAAAACCGGGCTCCTGTCATCGGCCCGCACCTCGTCGAGGCCCTGCCGGTGCCGGTAGTTGTCGCTAACAGCCGCCGAGGCGAAACTGCGCGATTCCTGCGCGGGCGTGTTCAATCGCCTCCGTTTAGCGAGAGCTGAAGCCGCTGCCACTAAGGGCACATGCGGCGAGGTGTCGGCCCCAGCCGAAGCATGGCTGCCTGGGGCCCGCGCAGTCTTGCCGGCTGCCCACATCGTGGACGTTGCCGACGCATGGTGCCGCCCACCCATCCATGGGGGGCTCGGCGACCGCGACGAGACCCGACTCAACCGACCCGTCCCGGCGTCGAGAGTCGGGGTGTGCCGGCTGGACCTCACAGCCGCCCCGGGTCTCGCCCTGGAACCTGGCCGCTCCTCCGCGACAGGCAATGCCTTAGCCCTAACAGGGTTAGGCTTCTGGGCTCCTCCCCTCCCCCTTCTCGGAGGGCTGAGTGGAACAGGCCGTGCAACGGCACGCGTCCTGCTCGAGGTCGCCAGCGAGCCCGCTGACAACCTGACTGCCATGGCAGGGTCCCCCTGCTCTGGCGGCACACCACACTCCTCCTCGTCGAACTCCTCCGAGCTGTGGTGTGCTGGCGGATCTGGACCTGTGAACACAGGGCTTACCCACATCTCCGCCTGAGTCCCGGCCTGCGCTGCAGGTACTGCCGATGGTAAAGGCCCCGGAACTGTTGACCGGCGAACTCGTCCTGACGTCCTCCGGCCCTTCGAACTCCCATCCATGTCCTTGCTGCAAGACATAATCAGACAACAAGGACCACCAACTAAAGGTGGAATACTCACCTCTGTGGCCCCTTATGAAGGGCTGGCGAGGAGCGCGCTCCACCGCCAGCCGTCGCAGCAACGCGTTACGACGATATGTCGAGCATGCGCGCCGGCGGGCTCTTCACGAAGTCACTCACGTGACTCCGAAATGAAATTTTGTGAAATGCATGAGTCTCACGCTCAATGCGTGAGTCTCACGCTCAATGCGTGAGAGTTGGCAGCCCTGCTAATAATGCAAGCATTTTATGCAAGTTCCAATTGTTTGGACAAAAATCACTTATTACTGCTTTATAACAGTTAAGTTACTTTAAGACCATTTCAGAAATTATGGCAGTCAACAAAAAATCAACGAACAAATTAAAGCAAACTTTAAAAAAATAACATGCACCCTTTCCTGACTCTACCTCATAAGTACTTTAACGCTGTTAACAGAGCAAAGGGATATTAATCTCAAGAATAAAAATGGGGAAAGTGATGGCAATTTTGCTTAAATGGTAATTCTAAACCCATTCAGATCTGCATGGAGTCAGTTATACAACATGTACATGGCTGGCCCAATTTGTCCATAATGATCAAGTTAGCATTCTTCATGCCCAGGGACTAGCTGCCGTTCCCAGATCAGCTCGCGTCCCAGGGACTGGCTGCCGTTCCCAGATCAGCTCGCGTCCCAGGGACTGGCTGCCGTTCCCAGATCAGCTCGCGTCCCAGGGACTGGCTGCAGTTCTCAGGTCGGCTCGCCTGCCCCGACCCCGCGAAAACGAATTGAAAAAAAACTGCGGTTCTTCGGGTTACGGGCCGGATTTGGCCCGTGTGCCGTGGGTTGCCGATCCCTGTCCTAGATGTTTGGCCTCATTGTGGTCCCCCCCATGTTTTACAACCAATTCACCTGGTTAGTTCTATCTCCAGCTGCTTCATGTTGTCGGCGGCTGCACATCCAACCAAGAAAGAAGAGAAAAGAGATGCGACGTCGCTCACAGCCGCCAACTGATGTGCTTCCCCAGACTGCACAGATCGCTGTGATGTGGGGCAAAGAGACAAACTGTGCAGGGACAGAAGACAGCGTGAGAATTCTGTCATCAGCGTGAGGGCGTGAGAATTTGCTGAAATGAGTGAGTCTCACGCTCAAAGCGTGAGAGGTTGGCAGCCCTGCAACTAGCAAACAATGGCCTGTTTCCTTTATCATCGTTACTTTTTTGCATATCTTTCATTCATTGTTCTTTACATCTCCACATCACCATCTATATCTCTCGTTTCCCTTATTCCTAACCAATCTGAAGAAGGGTCTCGACCCGAAACGTTACCCATCTCTTCTCTCCAGAGATGCTGCCTGTCCTGTTTAGTTACCCCAGCGTTTTGTGTCTATCTTCGGTTTAAACCAGCATCTGCAGTTCCTTCTTACACACTGTATTGTTCTATGTTCTATAATGGGGGACAAGCAGATTTTCATTTCCAATTTGAACTGTATGTACTTGTTGGTAGTTGGGAGTGGCAGGTTTTCTGTACATTGGTAATTCTATGGTTAATCATTCTAATGTTTCAGGAGAGTTTTAGATTGTTATCGATGTATAGTTTTGAGGTAATTGAATGCTACCATCTGTTCTGTGCTCATTCTGTGAACCCACCGCCCTCAGTATGGAAAAGACATTCTAAGATCTACGTGAAATGTTACCCCTCTCACCTGAAACCTATACTCTCTCGTTTTAGACTCCCCGACCCTGGCAAAAAGCTTGTGACTGTGTACCCAATTTATATCTGTAATACCAGGAACTCTGGATTTACTGTTCATATAAAACCTTGGTCTCACTGTTACATGCAGGAGTATATGATTTTGATTAAATATGGTGTGTAACATATGGCACTGCTAAAGTATTTGGTGAACATTCTTTATGACTTAACTAAGGCAATGTTGTCTGTTCTGTTTACATAATTTTCATTCTGTTTCCAATAAAATGCACAATATTTGATTTGGTTGAAATGAAAAATTAAGCTTTTCTCAAACTGTTGTAACAGAGCTATATCTGAACAGAGCTATAGCTAAATCTGTTTTGTTTAAAGACTTTAGCACATGTCAATAAACAATAGGTGCAGTAGGCCATTCGGCCCTTCGAGCCAGCACTGCCATTCAATGTGATCATGTGATAGAAGGAGCCTCATGACCCCCTGTACCTGCCCATTTGAAAGTACATGCCTTTTAAATCTACAGTGGTGCAGCAGCAGAGTTGCTGCCTTACAGCACTAGAGTCCCGGGTTCGATCCTGACTACAGGTGCTTGTTTGTACGCAATTTGTATGTTCTTCCGATGACCTGCGTGGGTTTTCTCCGGTCTCTCCAGTTTCCTCCCACACTCCAAACACATGCAGGTTTATAGGTTAATTGGCTTGGTATAATTGTAAATTGTCCCTAGTGAGTCTAGGATAGTGTAGGTGTGCGGGGATCACTGGTCGGCACGGACTCACTCGGCCGAAGGCCTGTTTCCGTGCCATATCTCTAAATTAAATTAAACTAAAGTAAATCCTATTTTCCAGATCGTTATTACCCAGGACCTGTTGGAATTGAGCTTCGGTGTATCTGCTGCTCCAAGAGTTTTCTTATACTTTTGGCAAACCTAGAACAGAGGTGAAAAAAACCCGCCATTTTGCAAATGGCAAAGTTGTGGTTGCATAGAGATTTGTTCTTCTTGACACTAAGAGATATAGAAGGGAAACTAGAGATATGAAAGGGTAAGGTGTGAAAAAGACAGGTCAATGCTGATCAAGGAAATATAGAATGGGTCATTGTTATGTGAGAGGAGGGTGACAATGAGGCATACAATCAATAAAATTAATCAGGACATTGAAACTAGTCTCCCTCTCCCCTGACTCTCGGTCTGAAGAAAGATCACGACCTGAAACATCACCCATTCCTTCTCTACAGAAATGTGGCCTGTCCCGCTGAGTTACTCCAATATTTTGTGTCTATCTTCGGTGTAAACCAGCTTCTGCCAGTTCCTTCCTACTCAATTGTAGCATCCCAACAATCTTAGCACAAATGCCATGATTGTGTGTAGTTCAGAGCAAAGAAAAGGACTACCAACTGCATGAGTCAGCTGTAGATGGCTTAAAATTGGGCAGTCTGAAGAAGGTGGCTATTTGGTCCAATTTAAAGGGTACGTATGTTGAGAAGCTCGTTGGATTGCTTGCTTTCAATGTCAAGGAGCATGGAAGGTTTTGTACTAATCTTGCAAAAAACAATTTCAAAACCAATTCCAAACCCAACCATTATTTAGTATCTGATATTTGATGTCACAGTTTCTACTGCAGCATGCATAAAAACCACTCTGCAGAATACGGTGGTATAAGTCTGATGATTTTGAATGACACTGGTGTGTCCCATTGACAGACCATTTTGAGCTGTTTTGAATCTTTCCTTTTTATCATGGTGAGGGTGCCTGTCAACCCAAAGGAAGGTGTCAGTAGGAAGATGAGGGGGATGGGTGGGGGATTGTTCAGAGGTTACTACTACGATAAGTGCACCTACATTTGATGCAGGTGGGTTGATGAGGTTGAGTAGGTTATTTACTCATATTAGTTCTCTTACCGCTTGCTCTACAGTCTTTACTTGCTTTACAAAACAAATGGCATAATATAAATGCTAATTATTATTTCATGGGATACTGTTCAATTTAGAAATACAAATGGGATTTTCTAAAATAAATACAAGTCATTGTAAATGGTCTTTTTTTTACCTACTCTTCCTCATTCTCTCCCTGTCTTCTGAGAGTATTGAAACAATGCATTTAGCAGGAAAAGGTTTTCAGATCTATTCACTAAAATTTGACTCCACTCTAACCAAGGAAGAGTAGCATCTAATAATGCCAGGTTTTGGGTTTATGCCAATAGTTGCGAATTAAAGTTTTGGGAAATCATTTGTTTTCATGTGTTTATTTTAGAAAATCTTATTTGTATTTCAAAAATTGAGCATGAAGCAACAACTTGCATGTATATTATGTCATTTGTGTTGTAAATCGTTCCATGATGATGTCTGAAGAAGGGTCGCGACCCAAGACGTCGCCTATTCCTTCTCTCCATAGATGCTGCCTCACCTGCTGAGTTTCTCCAGCATTTTTGCCTACCCTTGATTTTTCCAGCATCTGCAGTTCTTTCTTAAACATGCTAATCTGAATTGATGCTTTGAGTATTTCAGTGGCTAACTAACTGCAGTGCTATTAAAAGGTGTTACATCTTTCAAAATAATTTGTTGATTTGGTGGTAATCAACCATAGCACATCTGAAGACTGAAAGATTCATCCAGATGGTTTTATTAAATGCCCTCTTAGCGTGTGGACAGGAAAGCATACCACAATTAGCTTCTGATCCTAAATAACCAGCAAGTATTAAAATACAATGGCAATCAACAATGCAAGGAAATGTCACCCTGTGTGAGATATAATGGCACTGTAAGATATCATGTGCAACTTCAATTTCAGTTCAAAGTGGATTCAAAATGTATAATCTGTCACTTCTGGTTTACATTAAAAGTTTTAAAGATCCTTAAAATCTCATATACCAATGTCAGAAATGTCTTCCAAAGACCAAATGATAAGATCACTATCATTGATTCTAAATTCCAAACAGTTCAAATTAACTTTTAAATATTGGAATAACTTTTTCCCAAATGTATCTTTCAATTACGAATCACAGAGGATTAGGATTGATTGATTGCATAGGCAGTAAAATTATCGCTCCAATGTAATACTCAACCTTGGGTACTGGATTTGGATGAGTATATTTCTCAATGCAATGTTCATGAGGCAGAATCATTTCCCTGGCTGTGCTGCAATGCCTGATCTTACCTGGTTACAAATGTAATTAAATGGAATAAAAGATAAACCTTTCCTTACAATCCATAGCATGTACATGAGTGTGTGTTACTGAAGAATGAAAATGGTTGTGGATATATTCAAGGAAATTAGCTTGCAGATACTTCTAATTTTAAACTAACTCCTCAGACAGGTAGTCCATTGTATTAAATGGAACGTTCATTTTACACTGGACCATAATTAGTGTCGGGTATTAACAATCTAAAAGTAAAATTAGCCAAATTGCAAAACCAGTGCTATACTTGATCTCTTCAGTTGTCCATTGTGGAGATGAGGCTAGAATTGAACCCATTTTGCTTATGCGTGGAGAAGTTTGTATGTAGAACTGGCAATTGCTTACACAGTATATTCCTCAGGGGATGAAAACTTTATTTTTAACTTTAGAGATACAGCATGGAAACAGACCCTTTGGCCCATCGAGTCCTTGCCAACCAACGATCACCCTGTACAATAGCACTGCCGTACACACTAGGGACAATTTACAATTTTACCTTTGGAGTGTGGGAAGAAACCCACGTGGTCACAGAGGGAAGATACAAATTACGTACAGACAATGTCCGAGGTCAGGATCGAACCCGGGTCTCTGGCGCTGTGAGGCAGCAACTCTACCACTGTGCAGCCCATCCTTCACAAAAAAGTAGGTGAGCACTTCTCTGCACATCCCTCTCACACTCAACTCAATCGCTTGTCTTATTAAAAGGAAACGGTCCAACACAAAGCATTGGTTCAACTTTCACTGACACTTGCACCTGCTAGAGATTAGTTGCTATATCTTTCATCACCAGAGAGGATCTCATCTACCTGCAGTACTGCCTGAAGTAATGGTGTTCTGTTCTAATTCCCAATGATTATCCCCTGGTATTTTATACAATTGACTCACTCTTGACTTATCTCAATATAGGATCAACCTCCTGAAGCTTCATCTGGAAATCAGGGTATGAAGATTATATATTTCACATGTGCCATGGTCAAGTAATCCATGAAGACCAAAGATTTCCCCAAACTTTAATTTGCAATTATTAAACCTGGCATTATTACATGCTATTCTTCCTTGGTTATAGTGGAGCCAAATTTCAGTGAATAGATCTGAATTTTTTTTCCTGCTAAATGCATTGTTTCAATATTCTCAGAAGACAGGGAGAGAATGAGGAAGAGAATGTTAAAAAAAGACCATTTACAATGATGTATTTATTTTAGAAAATCCCATTTGTATTTCAAAAATTGAACAGTATCCCATGAAACAACAACTTGCATTTATATTATGCCATTTGTGTTGTAAATCATTCCATGATGCGGTCTGAAGATGGCTCTCGACCCGAAATGTCTGAAGGGTCTCGACCTGAAACGTCGCCAATTCAGATTAGCAAATGGTTTAGGGCAGAAAGTGAAATCCATTGAGAAATCGATAATTTTATTGGAAGCAAAAGCCATTAGATCCTCAGTATGTTGATGACTGGATTTATGTGGTCACCCTTATAATGAACAGGCCTGTGGTTTTTTTCCCCCTTTAAGAGAGGCTAGCTAAATTGAAACAGCACAAAATAGCATGAACTGATAATTGGAATTGGGGCTGTGCTGGCTGATTGCCTTAGCACAGCCACAGTTACAATTATCAGTCCATGCTATATTGTGCTGTTTCAATTCAGTCAGCTTCTCTTAAAGGTTAAAGAAGGAACTGCAGATGCTGGGGAATCGAGGGTACACAAAAGGCTGGAGAAACTCAGCGGGTGCAGCAGCATCTAAGGAGCGAAGGAGATAGGCGACGTTTCGGGTCGAGACCCTTCTTCAGACTCTTAAAGGGTAATTGGCTTCTGTAAAATTGTAAATAGACCGTAGTGTGAGTAGGATAGTGGTAGTGTTTGGTCAGTGTGGACTTGGTGTCCCATGTATCCTTTTTCCACGCTGTACCTCTAAAGTCTAAAATTCTAATGAACCCGAGATACAATGTGCTGCTGGCCATGACTAATGCTACCTGATTTCTGACATTGAGGAAAGTAAATTGATTTGGTTCGTGCTAGCCCTGAGTTAACCTCGCATTGTAGTCTTGGTGCCTCTTTTCGAGTGCAATCAGATTAAGCTCCTGATATCTCTGCACTTTGTAGTGGTGCAGACCAGGAATTGTCCATGGGTTGGGAAACGTTGGTAAGAGTTATGGTTCAGTTAAAACGTTGAAAGCTGTGAAAAATATTCCTTTTCCATTCAAGTCTCAGTATAATAATTATTCATTCCAAAACGATGAGATCTTTTATGACATTTGCTGAATATGTGAAAACTTTGCAAATAGTTGATCCCAACCAAGTTTGCTTCCTGAACATTGCAGACTTCTTGACCTGTGTCAGTTCAGCTCTTTGCCCTTGCTCTGCCTTTCAATATGGCAGGTGAAGAATTTACTATATATTGTTACAATGTCAACACAACCAAATTTAGGCTGGAGAAAAAACCAATTGCTTCTCTACGCCTCTGACCCTGACGGGAGAAAACTGAGATAAACTTAAACTGGAGGAGCATCCAATCGGGAGTTTTAGGATCGCAGTTTGCAAGGTTTCTGCTAGTTGCTGTGTCTGTTAAGCCAATGTGGCCAAAGTTTTCTTTATACATTTCTGATAACACCCTGCTCTCACTGCACCTTTCTGAACTGTAGTATTGGACATTACGGGGCTACTTCACAACATTTAACAGCATTAGAATGAATGTATTTATTAATTACATTTTGTTCTTCACGTGGAGGATTAGCAGCTGACTGTTTCATTTTTTATTAAACCTATCATCTTGGGGATACTGTCTAGACTAATATGATTTTCACCGGAGGGGTTGACAAATAGACCCAAGAGATGGGAACAACTAACATACATTGTTGACATTGCAATAGAAACCTCTGTCTTGAGTGAGTCAGGCACTGTTTACATACCCTGTACTTCAGAGTCACTGACAACATGGAAAGATTTTCTTTTCTCTTTTGCACTAATGCTCACTGTGGGATCCTAGGAGAGTGCTGTGGTGAACCCCAGGGAACACTCATATTTCTGTATCTTTTAGTACTAGTGCTTGTTACGCTACCAGTGCATTATTTCTTTGGCTTGGACCCATATATCACATTTCCGCATTGTTTTCTTTTGGGTGGTTGTTCTTCAGAAGTAAAGAACCAGGATTGTACGAGAGGGGGAGGGGTGGGAAATGCACGTTTAACGGGGGCAACGCACATAGAACAACTGAAGAAAACATTATTCCATGAACCAGTATACCACTTACTTCTTCTTCATCTTCTTCTTGCGTTTGAGGCAGCAGAAGTCTGCAGCAGGGTCACTGAACTAATGCATACCAAAAATTAAATGCAAAACAAAGACTTCACAGTTTGAAGGTTTCTGTCTGCACAGAACATAGAACTGTACAGAACAGGAATCAGTTCAGTATAGTTTATTGTCACATACAGTGGCTTGCAAAAGGATTCATACCCCTTGAACTTTTCCACATTTTGTCACGTTACAACCACAAACGTAAATGTATTTTATTGGGATTTTATGTGATAGACCAACACAAAGTGGTGCATAATTGTGAAGTGGAAGGAAAATGATACCAAATGATTTCCAAATTATATTACAAATAACAAACTGAAAAATGTGGCGTGCAAAAGTATTCAGCCCCCCTGAGTCAATACTTTGTAGAACTACCTTTCGCTGCAATTACAGCTGCAAGTCTTTTGGGGTATGTCTCTACCAGCTTTGCACATCTAGAGACTGAAATTTTTGCCCATTCTTCTTGGCAAAATAGCTCAAGCTCAGTCAGATTGGATGGATAGCGTCTGTGAACAACAATTTTCAAGCCTTGCCAGAGATTCTCAATTGGATTTAGGTCTGGACTGACTGGGCCATTCTAACACATGAATATGCTTTGATCTAAACCATTCCATTGCCGCTCTGGCTGTATGTTTAGGTTCGTTGTCCTGCTGGATGGTGAACCTCCGCCCCAGTCTCAAGTCTTTTGCAGACTCTAACAGGTTTTCATCCAAGATTGCCCTGTATTTGGCTCCATCCATCTTCCCATCAACTCTGACCAGCTTTCCTGTCCCTGCTGAAGAAAAGCATCCCCACAGCATGATGCTGCCACCACCATGTTTCACAGTGGGGATGGTGTGTTCAGGGTGATGTGCAGTGTTAGTTTTCCTCCACACATTGCGTTTTGCACTTAGGCCAAAAACTTCAATTTTGGTCTCATCAGACGAGAGCACCTTCCTCCACATGTTTGCTGTGTCCCCCACATGGCTTGTGGCAAACTGCAAACGGGACTTCTTATGGCTTTGCTTCAACAATGGCTTTCTTCTTGCCACTCTTCCATAAAGGCCCGATTTGTGGAGTGCACGACTAATAGTTGTCCTGTGGACAAATTCTCCCAACTGAGCTGAGGATCTCTGCAGCTCCTCCAGAGTTACCATGGGCCCCTTGTCTGCTTCTCTGATCAATGCTCTCCTTGCCCGGCCTGTCAGTTTAGGTGGACGGCCATGTCTTGGTAGGTTTGCATTTGTGCCATACTCTTTCCATTTTCGGATGATGGATTGAACAGTGCTCCATGAGATGTTCAAAGCTTGGGATATTTTTTTAAAACCTAACCCTGCTTTAAACTTCTCCACAACTGTATCCCTGACCTGTCTGGTGTGTTCCTTGGGCTTCATGATGATGTTTGTTCACTAATGTTCTCTAACAATCCTCTGAGGCCTTCACAGAACAGCTGTATATACTGTATATACTGTATATACACAGAACATACTGAGATTAGATTACACACAAGTGGACTCTATTTACTAATTAGGTGACTTCTGAAGGCAATTGGTTGCACTTGATTTTATTTAGGGGTATCAGAGTAAAGGGGGCTGAATACTTTTGCACGCCACACTTTTCAGTTTTTTATTTGTAAAAAAATTGGAAAACCATTTATAATTTTCCTTCCACTTCACAATTATGCGTCACTTTGTGTTGGTCTATCACATAAAATCCCAATAAAATACATTTACGTTTGTGGTTGTAACGTGACAAAATGTGGAAAAGTTCAAGGGGTATGAATACTTTTGCAAGCCACTGTATGTTCCGAGGAACAGTGAAAAGCTTTTTGTTGCGTGCTATCCAGTCAGCGGAAAGACAATACATGATTACAATCGAGCCTTTTACAGTGTATAGATACATGATAACATTTAGTGCAAGGTAAAGCCAGCAAAGCCCAAACAAGGATAGTCTGAGGGTCACCAATGAGGTAGATAGTAGTTCAGGACTGCTCTCTGGATGTGGTAGAATGATTCTTGGCCCTTTGGCTCAGAATGTTTGTGGTGAACGTATTTCATAGAATCATGGAAAATAGGGGCAGGAGTAGGCCATTCGGCCCTTCGAGCCTGCACCACCATTCAATATGATCATGGCTGATCATCCAACTCAGTATCCTGTACCTGCTTTCTCTCCATACCCCCTGATCCCTTTAGCCACAAGGGCCACACCTAACTCCCTCTTAAATATAGCCAATGAACTGGCCTCAACTACCTTCTGTGGCAGAGAATTCCGCAGACTCACCACTCTCTGTGTGAAAAATGATCTTCGCATCTCGGTCCTAAAATATTTCCCCCTTATCCTTAAACTGTGACCCCTTGTTCTGCAGTTCCCCAGCATCGGGAACAATCTTCCTGCGTCTAGCCTGTCCAACCCCTTAAGAATTTTATATGTCTCTATAAGACCCCCCCTCAATCTCCTAAATTCAAGCGAGTACAAGCCGAGTCTATCCTGTCTTTCTTCATATGGAAGTCCTGCCATCCCAGGAATCAGTCTGGTGAACCTTCTCTGTACTCCCTCTATGGCAAGAACGTCTTTCCTCAGATTAGGAGACCAAAACTGTACGTAATACTCCAGGTGTGGCCTTACCAAAACCCCGTACAACTGCAGTAGAACCTCCCTGCTCTTGTACTCAAATCCTTTTGCTATGAATGCCAACATACCATTCGCTTTCTTCACTGCCTGCTGCACCTGCATGCCTACTTTCAATGACTGGTGTACCATGACACCCAGGTCTCGTTGCATCTCCCCTTTTCCTAATCGGACACCATTCAGATAATAGTCTACCCTACTGTTTTTGCTGCCAAAGTGCATAACCTCACATTTATCCACATTATACTGCATCTGCCATGCATTTGCCCACTCACCCAACCTATCCAAGTCACCTTGCAGCCTCCTAGCATCCTCCTCACAGCTAACACTGCCCCCCAGCTTTGTGTCATCCGCAAACGTGGAGATGTTGCATTCAATTCCCTCATCCAGATCATTAATATATATTGTAAATAGCTGGGGTCCCAGCACTGAGCCTTGCGGTACCCCACTAGTCACTGCCTGCAATTCTATAAATGACCCGTTTACTCCTACTTTTTGCTTCCTGTCTGCCAGCCAGTTCTCTATCCACATGAAAACTGAACCCCCAATACCGTGTGCTTTAAGTTTGTATGCTAATCTCTTATGTGGGACCTTGTCGAAAGCCTTCTGAAAGTCCAGATATAACACATCCACAGGTTCTCCCTTATCCACTCTACTAGTTACATCCTCGAAAAAGTCTATAAAATTCGTCAGACATGATTTACCTTTCATAAATCCATGCTGACTTTGTCCAATGATTTCACCACTTTCCTAATGTGCTGCTATCCCATCTTTAATAACTGACTCTAGCATTTTCCCCACTACCGATGTTAGACTAACTGGCTAACTTGTTAGACTAACGTTCCTAGCTGAACTGATCTCTTCTACCTGCACATGATCCATATCTCTCTATTCCCTGTATTTCCATGTGCCCATCTAACAGAATGAAATCAATTACTGTGCAAATGATGCAAATAGTCTCCCTCTGGCTTTTTGTCTTCCTGTTCTCTCCACTGGTAATGGTGGGTCCAATAAACACTTACCAGCGAGGGGTGGGTGTGAGATATACTATGGTCTTGGTTACAAAGTGTATCATTACTTTTGAGCCTTTGTCTTTGTAAATAAGATGCCTAAATACTGGCAGCTCTCCTTTCATTGAATGTAAATTGGAGCAGAAATCATCAGCCCATTGTTCAATGGATGTTATTTTCTAGCGCATTGTGAAAAATGTGGCAGGTGTCATGTAAGATCCTTAATCACAAATCGGGTTACTACCTACAAGATCCCACGGTCTACAGGAGCTGTGGTGCAATTATGGGTGATAGACTAACATTTTCAAATACCGCCAGGCATTAGAATAACCTGACAACTAACAGATTGTTGAACAAAAAACGATTGAAATCAATATTAATGTTAACTGAAGTTCATGGTGTTCTGGGTTTTTGAAAAGATCGATCTCCGTAATTAATGCTGGGGTCTGGTAGAATGAATTCTGCCCCCTTCCCTCCTCCCTCCCCCCATAGCTTCTACCTCTCTCCATATCAATTCCCTGGGATATTGTTGCATTCATCGACACAGCCTCCACTGTACTCATTGTCACATTCATCAATAGCTGGAAGACAATAAATAAAAAGGTAATATAACTAAACATAAACAGCAAGTCATTTTAACTAAAGCAGGGCCAATAGAAGATGAATATACTGTACATGCTGGACCCTGTTCATGACTTGCTTCATCTTTTAGCGTCTCTGTTAAATTTATCTATTAGCAACCTTTCCCCATCATATAACCAGCATCAATGGGAAGAGTTGTATTCTTAACTTCACTAATATTCACGATAGGGTGGTGAATCTGTGGAATTCTTTGCCGCAAAAGGCTGTGGAGGCAAAGTCAGTGGATATATTTAAGGCAGAGATAGATAGATTCTTGATTAGTATGGGTGTCTGGGGTTATGGGGAAAAAGGCAGGAGAATGGGGTTAGGAGGGAGAGATAGATCAGCCATGATTGTATAGCGAAGGGCCAAATGAGCCCTTGATGGGCCAAATGGCCTAATTCTGCTCCGATCACTTATGAACATATAACATGGTCACATACATTGATAGATTCCATGCCTCATTTTAGAGCTGTTGTCAAAGTTGAATTATTATATATTTTATTATTTTTCCATTAGCTCCTTCAGTCAAGTAAACCTGTAACACAACATATATGGTTTTATGTTGGCACAAAGATTAACTTTTGTTATTCTTGGCACAAAACTGTTGAACAAACCTCACTGCTGTAACAATTACTGAAACTTAATTACAAACCTTTCATTTCTCTAAAGTGATCATCACGGTATCGCTATTACATAGACATTATTAACACAAAAACTACTGGAACTTTACATTTGACATTGATTATGATTTTCATGCCAAAAACAGCATCTAAAATAAATGCACACACAGTGGATTGGAAAAAAATCAAGAAATGTAATGCATTATTTAAATCACATGATATTCGTTTTTTTTATAAACAGCATATTTAATTCTCTAGCTCCATCAAATCACCTGAAATCCTTGATTGGATCAAATCCGTATATTACTTAACTCCCCTGCCCTGTCCCCCACCCCAGCCCCTCACCCCCCTCCTCCACTTCCATTCCTTCCTCTGGCTTCAGAATTTGCAACTTTTAAATTCATTTGTCTCTGACCTTTTTTTCACCTCTGGCCTTTGTTCAACCATCCACCTATCAATTTGGTGCGCTAAAGTGGAGCATAGAAAGTGTTGCCCGGTAAGTAGAAAGGGAGTACTGCAATGAGACCAAAGTGTATTGAAGGGAACTTCAATCACCATCTATATCTCTCGTTTCCCTGATCCCTAACCAGTCTGAAGAAGGGTCTCGACCCGAAACGTCGCCTATCTCCTTCGCTCCTTAGATGCTGCTGCACCCGCTGAGTTTCTCCAGCCTTTTGTGTACCCTGTATTGAAGGGAACGCAGGAACTGGATCCAGGTGAATGGGAAAAGAGTGCGTCAAACATTACTCACTGAGCTGGTTGCTGAGCCACAGTCAGGGCTGGTAATTAAGACTAGTTTGCATCAAGCCTCTCCAACTGCTTTTGAAGTCCTATGTTGAGCCAGTAAAGTCAGACGCATGGGAATCCTGAACATGGTGACATTAACATTGAGAAAAAGCAGCTATGTACAGAATTGACTGCATTTTCCTGCTTGTTCCAGCCCAATGTATTTCAATATTATCTCTGAGCTTCTTCATTCTCCCCCTATCCACCTCTCTATTCCTTCAATTTCCATTCGATGGTGCAGGCAGCTGTTTGGCCAAACATGATGTGTATAAAATCAGTGATTAAAAGATCTTATAATTCCTGCTGCAAGATCTGTATTGCTGTCCTCCATTCTGAATAGCAATGGAGCAGTTGCATAAATCAGAGGAATATGCACTGGAAATCAAAGCACGAGTGCTATTCAAAATAGTGTGCAGCTGATAAGTGTTTGTTTTTCCTGTTAAGCAGCACTGGAGGAAACCCTCTGTTTTGTTTATTCAGCGACCTGTTACAGTGTTCCATCATTCATATACAAATCTGTGAATGTGGGTTGACTGGAACTGGGGTATTTATATTGCTGGTTCGCGACCCAGCTGTTCAGCTGCCACAATAACATTTTTTTATCTTACTGTATAACTGTATGTGTAACTTTATTTCATAATATGCAGTAATCACTTGCACCCAGACTGAAACCAACTGATCATTTCTTCTCATGTGTTTATTCGGAGTTGTCAGTTGTAACCGGTGTTGCATAAGCAGTGTGGCAGCTGGATTGAGAATGATACAAGACTGTAAAAGTTTCGCAAAACAGAGGAATCTGCTGGATTGGTGCTTTCATCACTACACTTAATACACACATTATCTATCAGTGGTGCACTGTGTACAACTTGCACTTTGACACAAGGTTGTTCACCATGTACAATACAATTCATAAAACGTACGGCAACTATTAAGGTGGCACAGTAGCGCAGCTGGTAGAGCTGCCGCCTCACATCCCCCAGAGTCACGGGTTCGATCCTCACCTCGGATGCTCTCAGTGTCAAGTTTGTAAGTTCCCCTTGTGACCACATGGGTTTTCTCCATGCGCTCCGGTTTCCTCCCACATCTCAAATGTGTGTGGGTTTGTTGGTCAATTGGTCTAAATTATCCCTAGTGTGAAAGGAGTGGATGCAAAAGTGGGATAACATAGCAACCGTGTAAACGGGTGATTGATGTTCGCCATGGACAGTGGGCCAAAAGACCGGTTTCCTTGCTGCATCTGTAAACTAAAACTATTCAGCAATACTACTTGACCAGTACTCGTGAACCTACAGCACCAACATCAAGAAGTATGAAACTTTAATGTCCATGGAAAAGCATCTTCGAGGTATTTCCTAATTCCCTGCCAATGACATATCATTCGGACTTACACAACTGGCCTTACTAAATGTTCTGTAACATCCCCCCCCCCTCCATATCAAAAGGACATAGCTTTATGTATTTTGGAAATAAATTGTCTACAAGCTATTGAGATTGAATCCCCAGGCATGTAGTGGAATGCAGGGGCCTTGGATGAACCTAAATGGAGCTATAATCCTGTGAATCACAATCAAGTTTGAATAAACATAGAGCGTGAATAACACATGTTTGATGAGGCTCTCCATCTTACAATATGGAGATGCAACAAATCATTAAAGTCACATCTGCTGGTTACAAACCTTTAAAACACAAACTTGAGCTCTGCCAATTACTCAAGTACATGTGCTGATAAACAACACCAGCTCAGGTTTAAGCAAGATTTCTATTTCTTATTTTTTATAAGCATATTTGTGATCTCTTCAAGTTTGAGACAATAGAGTTTGATTGCATTAATATATTTTTGGTTTGGATGTGAGTCATGATCAGTAAATATACTTTACTGCAATGAGGGCATTAATGCCTCCGTGTTGCTTTCTTCACCAAGCAAGTTTAATTTATTCTAGAGTGAGCGCTGTGCTCGCTTCTGGTAAAATATTGGGTGATTCCATGACCTGCTTTAAAAACTCTGATAAATAAAAAAATGAAGTGTAAAACATGATTCCCTTCCTTCTTGGCAGTGTTAATGTCAAGTTACGATACCTGTTCCCTTGCTTTCAATCTATTGCCTTGTGCCAGACTGCAATGGTATCTCCAAGCGGAATAGAATAGAATAGAATCAGTGGAAACACACCGGTAAATGAGAAAGTGTTGCTCAGATGCATTTCAAAATACTCAAAGTCACAAATTTCAGCATCCCCTTCCTCCTGCCTTCTTCAACCCATGCACCCTACGTGCTGACAAGCTGGTCAACAGGTTAAATGAATACAAACGTGAAAGTCGTGCATTAATAGTGCCCCAGCGCTGAGTTTTGTCAGTAAGTGCAGAGTTCGTACATTCTCCCTGTGACCATGTGGGTTTTCTCTGGGTGCTCCGGATCCCACTCGCATTCCAAAGACGTGCAGGTTTGTAAATCTGTAAATTGCCCCTAATGTGTAGGATAAAATAGTGTATGGGTGCTGCAGGCACATGTCGTAATTACTCAGGGTAGGCAGTCTGGCGGCTTCAATTGGTCCCTTGATCGCGCTGACACAGGAGTAAGCTCCACCACCCGTTGTCCTGTTATCCATCGCTCACTGACCCGCTGACCCACTGACCCACTCTTGAGCTGGTCCCCTCACTGTCTACACTGCCCGGTCAACATTGAAAGACACGGACCGGGCAGTGAATGCCATGAATGTCATCCAGCGCAGCAAATGAGGCCATGTCCTGCTTCCGGTGGCAGTCGGAATTTAAGGATTTGCGGGAAGCGGCTGACATGAGCGAGGCTGGCAAGCGGCAGGTGAGAGATGCCCAGACGGAGAGCACTGCCAGAGGTGAGCGGGCTGGCAGAAGGTGCTGAGGTGGCGGCTCGTTCCGCTGTCCGGTCCTGGCGGCCGCTCGCAGCTACTTCCCTCCCCGGCCACAATGGGGTGGCTCCGCGCCCGGAGCATCGGGGCAGCAGTGAGTGAGTGAGTTCCTGGCATGATCCCTGACCCCCTCCTTCTCAAAGCTCCAGCCCTCCCTGCAACTTTACCCTTGGCCAGACTCCCCACACTCTGTGAAAGGAACTCTTCCCCCCCCCCCCCCCCAGCGGTGTTGTCCTTTTACAGCCGCTTCCCATCAGCTGTCAGCAATGAGGGATAGACTTGGCAACTTGATGTTGCTGTACTGAGGGATAGTCACATCTTTCTTGGCTAACAACCTAACCTTCAGATGCAGGTACATTTTTGAATAAAAAATAGCTTCTTCATTGCTGGGAAATACTATATTTAAAAATATATAGCTCAAATAAATCTACTTACCACATTATTTGTACAAGAACTCCATTGTCTTTTTGTTTCTTAAGATACTATTAAGATAACGGCAATCCATGTTTGAAAAACCCGCCAAGAAACTTGCGCTGCGCATGCGCAGTACGCAGTCCACAGTGCAAAGGCAGAATTTCAGCTGCCTTCAGCTCCCCTTGTCATTGAAGGCAGCGTCATATACTTTTGCGTATTACATGTACTGCGGATGAAAGGAAAGGGAGAATTATGTCTACATAAGAGATCGATCTCTTAGGTTGGCATAGTTCTCCCGTGCTTTTACTATTTATATTTAATAATTACCATTTTACAATTTTAGTCATGGTAGGCACGGCCTACCTTACCTACCCTAACGGCACGTGCCTGGGGTGCTGGTCAGTGCGGACACATATCCAGAGCATCCAGGACCAAAATCAGTCTGTCGTAAAGGACATACAAAACAGAGGGAAATTGATTAGTAGTTTCTAACTTTTTGGGTTGATTTTTGTTTAACTTCATTACCAGACCCAAGCCAGTGCCTTCACCAACCCTCAGTAGGCCTTAGTCATTGCTAATGACAATAGGGAATTCAAAGCAATTGAATAGGGGCAACATAAAAAAGGTTTAGCCCCTCTCGCTATGCAGTCTGCTTTATAATTTATGAATGGACCAGCAAATACGTATATGGAACTAAATCTACTCCCACTTCTTTTGAGGGTGGAATTGGATTTGGATTATCACCAGTTCTGGCATGCTTACTTGGGGAGGGGGGGATCAGCAGTGGTTTAATGTTGCTGAGCTGACCAACTGTTTTTGGTATGAATGGTTCTTTTTTAGATTTCATTTTAAACATTTAATTAGAATGCCAGCTCCGCATTTGATAGCTGGAGATATGGAAAAGGTCAATTACTGGTTTCAGGCTAACGCTGGCATGAGAATGTGGAAACTTAAAGAGAGAAATCTTTTTCAGGCATTTTTCAAACAACATATGAAGCATAAATTCAGGCCACACCATTAAGAGTTGATCTGATGAAAGAATGTTCCACACTAAGCAACATTTCTGTCTAATTGTAACCCAACCAGGGCCTCAATTTTTAAAAAAAGATGAAAGGTTCATTATTACTTAGCTGTCCATGTGGCAGCTGTAGCTATTACAGTTCTTCATAAATTAATGTAAATTGAATTTGTGCAGAGTTCCTGTTGCATTTAACTTTGACGTGAAGTGATGAAGTGTGTGCTTCTGTGTGCTGTGTTGTGTGTGCTTCTGTTTCTCATTGACAGCTATTGCTACTTGGTCCTGCACACAATCAATGGCAGCATATAAAGTGTCTAGCTGTCTCCAAGTATTGAAAATATTTCTCAATGCTGCAGAGGAGAGCTCTGTCACTCTTGTATTTCATTTTGCCCCGCGGATAACATTTCAGTGCTGAGTTGTGCTGAGCTGAGTTAAATTTTTGTTACTTGCTGTTAAGTTATTTTCTGTGTCTGCTCCTTTTATTGACTCTCCCTGTGTTGAATGCCATGTATCCGCTGTGTGGACTGATAATCGAGTGTTTCTGTAAGCTGTGACACTTCTAAGCTTGTTGGTAATGGAAGAAAACTGTAGCTGTGTTTGCATTGATCATCAGACCTGAACAAGAGGTCCGACCCGAAACATCAACTATTCCTTTTCTCCACAGATGCTGCCTCACCCGCTGAGTTACTCCAGCATGTTGCGTCTACCTTCGGTATAAACCAGCATCTGTAGTTTCTTCCTCCACATAGTAGATTTATTTAGCCAGGTTTCACTGAAACTATTCTGATACTACATGTATCAGACCTGTTATACCATTGATAGACTGAGGGATGGAGGGTACAATTAAATATTCCATTAGAGTTCCTTGTCTGACCTGATTCTAAATGTTAGAACAGTGATTTAAAAGGAGATATTGTAATCTGGGAAGTAACTCAAAAGCAGGACAGAATGATCCAGGATTTTTTTATGAATTTACTTCAGCTAAGTTATCTGACACTGTGATTCAAAATAATTTGAATTTTAGCACTGACCACCAATAGGAGAAGCGTCGAACAGAGGCCAAACTCACTGCAGCAAATGTGGAGAAACTGAATGAAAGATTGCACCAAACTGTCCCCAGAGAAGCATTGAAAAGCCTTTGGGAGCATATTCAGCTTGTCCAACCAGGGTGCAATGTGTAACATAGATAGATGATAACATGTGGCTTGGAAACACTAAAGAGGGAAATGCACAACCATTATGTATTAAATTGTTCACGCAAAGTGCATTACAATGAACACACTAAAGTATCTGCCATGTTATTTCCTCCTGGGAGAGGCTAGTGCAGTTTTAACATTAATAGACAATAGACAATAGGTGCAGGAGTAGGCCATTCGGCCTTTCGAGCCAGCACCGCCATTCAATGTGATCATGGCTGATCATCCCCAATTAGTATCCCGTTCCTGCCTTCTCCCCATATCCCCTGACTCCACTATTTTTAAGATCTAGCTCTCTAGCTCTCTCATGAAAGCATCCAGAGAATCTGCCTCCACCGCCCTCTGAGGCGGAGAATTCCACAGACTCACAACTGTCTGTGAGAAAAAGTGTTTCCTCGTCTCCGTTCTAAATGGCTTACCCCTTATTCTTAAACTGGGGCCCCTGGTTCTGGACTTCCCCAACATCGGGAACATGTTTCCTGCCTCTAGCGTGTCCAAATCCTTAACAATCTTATATGTTTTAATGAGATAACCTCTCATCCTTCTAAATTCCAGAGTGTACAAGCCCTGCCGCTCCATTCTCTCAGCATATGACAGTCCCGCCATCCCGTGAATTAACCATGTAAACCTACGCTGCACTCCCTCAATAGCAAGAATGTCCTTCCTCAAATTAGGGGACCAAAGCTGCACACAATACTCCAGGTGTGATCTCACTAAGGCTCTGTACAACTGCAGAAGGACCTCTTTGCTCCTATACTCGACTCCTCTTGTTATAAACACCAACATGCCATTTGCTTTCTTCACTGCCTGCTGTACCTGCATGCTTACTTTCATAGACTGATGAACAAGGACCCCCATATCCCGTTGTAATTTCCCTTTTCCCAACTTGACACCATTTAGATAGTAATATGCCTTGCTATTTTTGCTACCAAAGTGGATAACCTCACATTCATCCGCATTAAACTTAACCTGCCATGAATCTGCCCACTCCCTCAACCTGTCCAAGTCACTAAGCACTGTCATTCACAACAACTGATGTTTAATATCAATCATACATAATCTTGAGATGACGCATGACTCAGAAAGTGTTTGATGAAAAAAACATATTTTAGAAATTATTTTCTCTAATTGAAAATTCTTAAATCCAAATTATGGATGTAAGCAGTATAAGCAGTTAAAAAAAATCAAATGTTTAAATTTATCCATTAAATCGTGAGCTTTAATATCATCATTAGAATTTTTAGTTGAAGATATTTATTTATACCAAACATCTCCATATTGAGAAATACAAAGCTGCATCTTCATCGTTGCTGGGTTTAAATCCATGAGTTCCCTCTCCAGTCCAGTTTAGTTTTTTGCCAAGTACATTGAAAAGCTTTTGTTGGTGCTGGCCAGCCAACCGTACAATGAGAATATCTTCAGCAGAGGAGCTGCAACCATTCCAGATGTGGCTGATCCTTACCTTCCTGAGGACAATGAAAGATGGGTAATAGATGCTCGCCATTCCAGTGATGCTTAGATTTTGAAACAAATTAACTAATAAAAATATGTGATTCGACAAGGAAGGATGCAGTATAAAACCTGGTTCTGGGAATTGAAATTGGCCATGTGGACTACTTGTCCAATGAGTCAACACTTGGAAGTTACTGATGACATTTGGATTAATGATGCAGAAGGCCAAGGAAGAACTAAACTTAGAATTCAATTCACTTCAATGGAATTAAAAAACTTATGAAAAAATGGAACCAAAAATGGAAAACAAATAAAACTATAATGGAACAATGGATGCCCTTTAATGTGCTGATGTTTCAGGTTATGTATATTCCACAAGGGGAAAGGAAGGTGGCAGAGTTGTAGTAGATGATTGCTCTTCAGATTGGAGGATAGTTAACAGTGGTGATAAATAGATTTTTGAAAATATATTTATTATTTTCACTTTGCTGCATAGTATGGATTTTCCAAATGTTCATATTTTAGGACTATTCTTTCCTTTAATATAACATTTGTTTTTGTGCATCTTATTTTTCTGTTCCTATCAAGTTGTATACTTTATCAAAACTGTTTGATTTACGCATTTGATCGTCATACTAACATTGCGCAGTACAACAAGGTGAGTCCTGGAGCTTTTCATGAGGCCCTTTGGCTGATTTTAATCTCATGTTTTTTTAGATGAACTCTCATCCGAAGAACATTAGCCAAATGCATTGAGTACTTGATTGAAATAATGTGACATTCACTGAGGTTGCTTCCATTGATTAAACTTGGCAAGCATGGCACACTCGGATGGAAATACTCCATGGTTTCATTTGTTTCCTGCTAATTATTGTGTTTCTTCACCTTTTTCTTTAATTTTGGATAGTGGGTCACGCTGTTTAATTTTGGATAGTGGGCCATGCAACTGTTACTGTTTACAGGCTTTTCTACTTGGAAGCTTGGACTCCCCCAACTTGCCCCAACCTCCAACATCCCCGCCACTTTACTGCCATCTGCCAACCTCCTGGCTTATTCCGTGATGCTTGCCTGGGATCTCCACACAGAGTTCTGAGGCCATCATTATCTCTCAGCCCTTGCATGTGTAAATGAGTCCCAACCCGAAACATCACCCGATCCTTCTCTCCCGAGATGCTGCCTCTCCCGCTGAGTTACTCCAGCATTTTGTGTCCATTTTCCCAATCCGAAATATCACCAGTCTGTATCCCTCCATAGATGCTGCCTGGCCTGCTGGATTCCTCCAGCCATTTGGTATTTGCTGTTAAATCTGGGTCTATTCATTGGTTTTGGGAAATGATAAACACATTCTCTATCATCACTCTGGGTGATGCGTCTAATTTTTTGCGTGTGGAGTTGAAGGTGAAAAATTATGGCTTTATTTTTTTTTTTCTCTATCGGTCATGTGGCTCAGTCTACTGGGTCAAGCTAATGTTTTGATTATTTTCCGCACCTCATTGAAAAGTTGGCATATCTTGGTTCCTACCTGGAATGGTTGCCTGCTCCACCACAATAGGGCCATGATTAGGAAAATGACTGCATTTTCTATTTTGCATTTTGCATTTGACCTTCCAACAACATTCACCATTCATTAATGGTAAGAAATAATGGAAACTGGAATCATCCCATTGAGAAAACCATAAGGTTCCCATCATCTGTCTGTCCAGCTATTCTTCCCAAGTCACTCAAGCCAGAAGCAGGCAAATCAACATTGCAAACTGCCAAACAGTTTTCTTTATCCACTGGCAATTATTCTGATACGATACTTTACCAATAACTATTGTGTGTTTTCTTCGTCCCTGTTTTCTGTACACTTATATCTGCCCTGTTATCTTTGTGTGGTGGGACTGGTGTAGATGCCTGCCTGGGATCTCCACACAGGCAAGTTGGGTCGAGGGGCCTGTTTCCACACTTTATGACTCTATACCATCATCTTAAACAATTCTCAATCAGTCACATGGCACTAACACTTTGGTGATTGTCGGCAACATCTCCTCCAAATGACTCAGCCTGCAGACATGGTAGTGCCATGAGGCTGCTGTGTCATCGTCTGTTCCAAAATAGAGCTTCAGGCTGCATTTCAATATGATATACATATGGCTCTAAATATATATAAAATGTGAGGCGTGCGCGTAAGCATGAAATAGTAATGGGAATGTAAACTGTGCAGATGCTATTAAATTGGATTTGTTGCAGGTTATATTCGGAAGACATCTCAGGTCATTAAATCTTTTCCTGCACTGTGACTGGGTCTTAGAATTACTAGCATTTGTCTTTCTGCCACCTTCTCCCAGTGTGTGTGTGCGCACGCACGCGCGCGCGTGTGTGTGTAGGGAGTGGGTATATATTCTAGCCCGGTGCATTTTTGCCCAATAAATTATTCACGTAAATGCACTCTGCTTACTGAATATAACATAATACATATTATAGCATCACATCTGTTTAGGTCTATTTTAGCACAAGACCAGTTCTTAGATTTTTTGTGCCCCTTTCCACATTGACTATGTGGCTATTATTTCATATACTGCGTCTGGCAAAACAGAATGTTATCTGTATAAAAGGTAAAATCAGAAAAGTATTGTTGCAATATTTCATCATAAATAAATCATCTTCCCCTAATGTATTGTCAACTTAAAATGAGACAGAGCCAGATTTGGACATAAGTTTATACAAAGCCAGACTGAGGCGTGTACATGTGGTTTTACCGAAGAAGCAATGAGCAATGTGTATTAATTACAGTTGGACATTTTTCCATTTATCGATTGCTCAGGTTTAATGCAAGCACTGTGATGTGAGGAATCCAAAAATAATAGCATTTAGAAACACAAGACTCTGCAGCTGCTGGAATCTAGAGCAAAAAACAAACTGCTGGAGGATCCCAGTTAGTAAGGCAGCATCTGTGGCGAAAATCGGACAGATGGCAAGTTGGGTTGGGACCTTTCTTCAAGGCTGGAATAGATTGGGGGATAGTTGATAGAAAAGGTTGAGGGTAAAGGGTTTGGCAAAAGCTGCCAAGTGAGAGGTGGATCTAGGTAAGAAGGGGTTGATTGACTGTTCAGTCCGGTGAGGGAAAGAAGGGGGAAGATAGTTACAAAGTCTGGAGGTGAAAAGTGGAGAAAACAAATGGCTGGAGATGGTGCAATATGATAATGTGAGGAGCGAAACGTAGAACCCTGGTGGGTGGGAGCAACAGGGGAGGATGGGAACAGGAGATCTATCAGGTGGAGGGGGTGGTGATGAGCAAAAGGACGATGAGGTGGTGGGGAAGTGAACAGAAAAGTGTGCATGAGAGAAACTAGGTGGATCAGAAGGAGAAATGGGGGGGGGGGGGAGGGGAGGTGGTATCTGTAATTGGCGAATTCAATGTTCCTGCCAATTGGTTTGTGGGTGATTTAAGTGAGGTGCTGTAAATACAGTGCCTTCCATAATGTTTGGGACAAAGACCCATCATTTATTTATTTGTCTCTGTACTCCACAATTTGAAATTTGTATTAGAAAAGATCACATGTGGTTAAAGTGCACATTGTCAGATTTTATTAAAGGGTATTTTTACATACTTGGGTTTCACCATGTAGAAATTACAGCTGTGTTTATGCATAGTCAGTCCCCCCCCCCCCCATTTCAGGGCACCATAATGTTTGGGACACATGGCTTCATGGGTGTTTGTAATTGCTCAGGTGCGTTTAATTCCCTCCTTAATGCAGGTATAAGAGAGCTCTCAGCACCTGGTCTATCCTCCAGTCTTTCCATCACCTTTGGAAACTTTTATTGCTGTTTATCAACATGAGGACCAAAGTTGTGCCAATGAAAGTCAAATAAGCCATTCTAAGACTGAGTAACAAGAATAAAACTGATAGAGACATCAGAAAAACCTTAGTCTTACCAAAATCAACTGTTTGGAACATCATTAAGAAGAAAGAGAGCACTGGTGAGCTTACTAATCGCAAAGGGACTGGCAGGCCAAGGAAGACCTCCACAGCTGATGCCAGAGGAATTCTCTCTATAATAAAGAAAAATCCCCAAACACCTGTCCAACAGGTCAGAAACACTCTTCAGGGGTCAGGTGCGGATTTGTCAATGACCACTGTCCGCAGAAGACTTAATGAACAGGAATACAGAGATGGCTGCAATACTACTTTCATTTACATGACATTGCTGTGTCCCAAACATTACGGTGCCCTGAAATGGGGGCACTATGTATAAACACTGCTGTAATTTCTACATGGTGAAACCATGCAAATGAAAGTAGTTATGTTTAGTATTTTGTCGCATATACTTTGCATGCAATAACTGCTTGATGTCTGCGATTCATGGACATCACCAGTTGCTGGGTGTCTTCTCTGGTGATGCTCTGCCAGGCCTGTATTGCAGTATCTCTAAACTAAACTAAAGCTTCAGTAAAATTGTAAATTGTCCCCAAGTGTGCAGGGTAGTGCTAGTGTACGGGGTGATTGTTGGTCGGCGTGGACTCAGTGGGCCGACAGGTCTGTTTCCTGCTGTATCTCTAGTCTGTAGTCTAAAGACAACGTGGGTTTCCTCCGAGGTTTCTGGTTTCTTCCCACTTCCCAAAGATGTGTAGGTTGATTGGTAATTGGCCACTGTACATGGCCCCTATTCTGCAGGTGAGTCGAGGAATCCAGTGGGAATTGATGGGAATGTGAGGACATTTAAAAAAAAAATAGGATTAGTGTAAGTGGTTGCTTGATTGCCAATGTGTAATCAGTTGGCTGACAGAGTTGTTTCAGTGCTGTATGATTCAATGACTCTGGGTCAGGTCAAACTGGTACCTGGTTAATGTAGCTGTTATTCATATATTTCACTAGTCAATTTATGTCGTCCTAAAGTCTGTTCACTCCGTTTGCAAGTGTGGGTCATCTACAAGGCCGTTATTATTTTTTTGCAGAAAGGTTTTTGGGTTACTGTGTCTTTTTTCCATTAAGAATGAACTTTTTTTTACATTTGATGAATTTTATGTCCAAACTGCATAATACTTCCAGCTTTGCAAACATCTACATTGTGTACTTTATCAAATTTCCTTTGAAATCCATAAATTCCTTATTAGTCTCTCTCGTATCCACATTCACTCGTCAAAGTGCTGAAATAGGTCACTTAAACACAATTTGCCATTAACAAACCTATTAATTCTCATATTTATCTGCAACTATGAAGTTAGGGTCAGTAGCTAGTAGTTTTAGTGTTTAGTTTAGAGGTACAGCACGGAAACAAGCCCTTCGGCTCACCGAGTCTGCACCGACCAGCGATCCCCACACATTAACACTATCCTACACACTAACTCAGATCCCACGCGGTCACGAGGAGAATGTACAAACTCCATACGGACAGCGGGATCGAACCCGGGTCTCTGACGCTGTAAGGCAGCAACTATATTGCTGTGACACCGTGCCACTCTAGTAGCTGATAGCTAATGCAATGTCAGAGGTTCCAACATTAGGCAACATCAAATTGGGAATTAAACAAATATTTACTCTTTGAAACCCTGTGCCAGAAGTTCTGTCTTATTCGGCTTATGCAGATAGAGTTGAACATTCATAGAGTCATTCATAGTGTGGAAACAGGCCCTTCGGCCAAACTTGCCCACACCGACCAACATATCCCATCTCTACTGGTCCCACCTGCCTGCATTTGACCCATATCTCTCTAAACTTGTCCTATCCATTTATCTGCCTAAATGTTTCTTAAATATTGCAATCATACCTGCCTCAACTATCTCCCCCAGCAGCTTGTTCCATACACCCACCACCCTTTGTGTGAAATAGTTACCCCTCGGGTTACCCCTCATCTTTCCCTCCTCACCTTAAACCTATGTCCTTTGGTCCCTGTTTCACCTACTCTGGACAAGAGATTGTTACATGTCAAATACATGTTTGTAATCCTTACTTCCAAGCAACTATACAGTACCACAGCCTTTACCCCAGTCCCCATGGACTTCAGTTCGAGCAATCTTTAATTGAATGTGTGTTTAGGGGTGTACAGAGCTTGTAAGTTCTTTTTATACTTAATATAACGGACAATAATTTATTTAGCTTGGATTTGCCAACATAGTTTGCTGGTAAGTGATGGACACAATGAGTTCCAGGCAGAGACCGGGACAAGAGAACTCACTCACTGTTTCCCAACACAAGCGTGTATCCTTCATATTGCCCCAGATACATTTTCTCTGGTTTAAAAAAAACCCAGCTGTTTAACGGGTCCTGCCCTCTGGATTGCAACCAGATATTTCACAATTGCAAGCTTGGAAACAATGGAGAAATGTGGGCAGTTTGCGATAGTTGTGCAAAAGGTTATTGAAACAAACTTTGAAAAGTTTCTTTAGGAATGAACAACTGTACAATGAACTGAATATTTGCGCAGTGGTGGCTCAGGCATCCTGTCTGGGTTCATAAAGTTGTAACTTTCACACTCATGATAATATTACCATGTCAGTATTACCGGGAATGTGGCCTCTGTATAGTTACTTTAAGCAATGTTGTTGTGAATTTTACTCTGCCCATCATTCACTCTCCTTTCAACTCCTTAAAGAGACTTCGTGATTTGAATCTTGGGTAAGATAAAATGATCTTGGGTAAGATAAAATGATCCAAATGCTGTATCCAAATAGTATATGCTGCTCTGGAAAGGATAAGCAAAGCGAGGCCATTCTGCTTAGTGGATAGCAGAAAGACCAAGGAACACACATTGAAAGTCATGGAATGAAGGTACCTTGGGGGTGTGAGAAGAATTATTTTAAGCAGAATAGGAACTTGAATCACTGTCTGTAAAAATGGTGGAAAAAGACAGTCAGGGTGTTCAAAAGGGAATTCGATAGGCCCTTAGTTCTAATGAAACGTGATGGACTTGAAATGTTAGACACAAACTCCTGGAGTAACTCAGTGCGTCAGGCAGCGTCACTGGAGAACATACAGTAGATAGGTGACGTTTCATGTCGGGACTCTTCTCCAGACTTTGAAATATCGCTCATCCATGTTCTCCAGAAATGCTGCCTGACCCGTTGAGTTATTCCAGCACTTTGTGCTTTTTTTTGTTGTTGTAAACCAGCACCTGCAGTTCCATGTTCCTATATTAATTGATTTCAACTCTTTGTTTTGTTTCTCTCTCCACACACTGCAAATGCTGGGTACTTTTTTTTGAAGGAGTTAAGGATCAATGATGGGCTGAATGGTCTTTCCCACTGGTTTTATCATTCAGTCCCGAGAGTGCTCTTCAGTTATTTAGCTGATCACATAAGTTATGGGAGCAGAGTAATGCACCGAGTCTAGCTGCGTACATACTCACTGTTCATGGACTTACCTACAGGAGTTACTCACTAATGATCAGGAGGAGGAAACCTGGATCATTTACCAGCCACAATCTAAGGACAGGACATTTGTCATTCCCTCAACATTTTTGCAGTGAGTTCAGCACAGAGGGAACATTAACTTTCCCAAATAGTATATGTGTCTGACTTTTGCTGCAGCGTGTTAGTTTTATTTAAATAATTTTGTTTTGATTTTCATATTTTCAGGAAGCTCTTTAAATTAAGTTGGTAGATTTAGCTGCCACCATAATCATTTTTTAATTAGAAAATCCAAATGAAAGAAAACCTAAGAAATATTTTTCAAAGGAACATAACAAATAGGAGCAGGCGTAGGTGTTTTATTATTTCAAGCTGGCTCTGCCATTTGCTATTAATATCCTCTTTCTCAATACCATACCCGTTCCTTTCCTATATCTCTTGATGCATTTGTGACATTTTTGAAACAAAGAAAGTTAAAGCACTGTTTTAATGTTGCGTTTGATGTGTTCTGATACTAACTTTTGCAGCTTCAATATTACTTCTGTTCAAATTGTTTATATCTATTTAGACTGATCAGGCTTCAACAGTGCATGGTTTGCTTCTGCTGCAAAAAACCCTTATTTATTTAGATATGCTGCATCTTGCCCGATGCACCACTCCCACTCTACTTTTTAAGGCAGGCATTCTTCTGGTCCCCTTGCTTAGATTTATTGTGTGCAAATTGTTTAGATAAGTACCGACAATGATGTGTAGACCCAGTACAAATGCAATTTCTTCCTTCCAGCAGCATGTTCAAATTGTGAAATCAAACACATTGGCCTTAAAACTGACAGAGGCTCGTGTTAGTTGAGAATAAGCAGAATTTTCTTTCTTTGTTTTGGGTGAGATCCAAATCTAGGTCCCAAAACTGCAAAGTATTTGTGCTCTTTGGATTTAGATCTAAATCATACTAAGGAGATAAATGGAGAGAGGAGAGGAAGTCATTCAGGCCCAGCTGGCTGCCACAGAAATAGGAAGGAGGTGTTTGGTACTCTAATATACTATACACCTCCTTGTTTAGTTTCTATTTTCTTGAATGGTTGGGTATTATTTTAACTTGATAGTACAATAAGCAATATGTTTTGAAATGAAATGGTCCATTGGGGCGCCGCATTGATGGCAGCCTCTGCCTGCAGTCTGTCCGCTTTTTCTATCTTTTTTATATTAGTTTGTCTTAACAGTTTGTTTTGGAGGGTTCTTTAGTTTTTCTATGTGGGGGAGGGGGGGAGGGTAAGGAGGAAACCATTTCCAAGTCACTTCCTGGCGAGGATGCGACTATTCTCCGAGTCGCGTCCTCGCGGCCTACCAACTGGATTGGCGCGGCCTTTCCTGCCGGAGACCGGACCAGAGCTTCAGCAGCGGCGGCGCAGTGCGGGATTCAACGCGGAGCGGGGCGATCCCTACCTGGATTGCCGTTTGAAGCTCTGGAGTGTTGGGCCTGCAGCATCAACATCGCGGAGCTGTGGTTCGTAGAGCTCCCAGTGCGGGCGGCGCTGACTTCAACATCGCGGTCCCGGGATCCCT
This sequence comes from Raja brachyura, assembly GCA_963514005.1. Next base: position 32,393,881 of record OY740804.1, on the reverse strand, counting down.
TTGCCGAGGGCCGCCAGCGTGAATCTCCGCCCAGCGCGGACTGTGGACTTCTGGAGGAAGTGGCCGATTCGGAGGAAGTGGACGATTTGGAGGTCCAAGCCGCTTGGGTTGTTCTCCCGCTCCGACGTCGGAGTTCCATCATCCTGGCGAGCGGGCTTGAGCAGCAGGCCGCCCGCAGCGGCGACTACGGAGGACTCGGGAGGCCCCGACCACGGGTGAACATCAAGAACATCAGAGGAAGAGGACTGACTTTGTGCCTTCCCCCACAGTGGGAAACTTTGATTCTGCTGTGTGGGGATGTTTTACGTTGGAGTCTTTCGTGTGTTGTGTTTTTTTATTTGTACGGCTGTATGGTGACCACACATTTCACTGTACCAACTGGTACATGTGACAAATAAATGTATCTTGTATCTTGTATTGTTGTATAGAAAAGACAGAAATTGATGTATGAAATCTATTAATCAACTAGTTATAAAAATCTTGGGAATGGATTAGTGTTGAATGTCATACATGTTTCCCACTTCTGACACCATGTAAATGATTGTTACATTACACAGGTCTGGAGTTAAAGTCATCTTTAATTGAAACACATAGTATAGCGGTACAGCAGGTTGTTGGTTGTTAATTCATCATCACCGCTTCCAAGACTACTTAATGTAGGAAGTGGGTGTTAATATAAAGCACACAGTAAGGTGGGGTTAATGATGCTACTCTACTATGATTGGTTCTACAATTTGTGCAATGTAATCAACATGTCCCAGAAAGATTTTGCCACAGTTGATGTATCAGAGTATAGAATGTGGTGCGAGCATAAATACCCAAATACAAAATACTTCACAGTGTAACATTATATATGTGAATTCTCAATTGCCTCCTATTTTCAGAATCTTGGGAACAGGCAGTAAGTAGTACTAGACTTTTTTTTAACTTGCAGGCTCTGAACAGTTTGTAATTGAAGGAGGAGGGCAAGGCAAGGGTGGTGAAGGTCCAGGATACTCAGCTAGGCCCATGAGGACATGTCAGGAATCTTAGCAGCGCACCTCTGGGCCTGCTACTGCCCCCTCTGACTTTTCGCTGACAGTCATTGCAATGATTTTTTTTGTCGCACTTTATATTCATCGAAAGGATGTGGCCTTCTCAGGCTGAGCCAGTTTTTAATTGCTCATCCCTAATCGCCCCTACTCACCCTTGCTGGTAAGCTACCTTCTTGTATCCACTACAGGTCTTGAGGTATGGGTGTACCCACAATGTAGCTGTGAGGGATGGGGATGAACAATGGATGACCTGGCGTGGGGGTACTTTGTAACTTTTGTCAGCACCGTTTATATGGCAACTATTTGCATACCTTGGGTAAACAAGCAAAGAATTTCACTGTGCCTTGTCTCATGTGACAATTAAGTATTCTATTCCAAGAAGTTGGAGGAATTACTCCCAGCGATGGTGAAGGAATGTCTATATATTTCCAAGTCAGGTAGTGTGTGGACTAGAAGGCAACTTCCAGGTGGTAGTATTCCCAAGCTTTTACTCTCCGTGTTCTAGCTGGTGGAGGTCACGGGTGTGGAAGCTACTGTTTCCGAAGAATTACAGATCTATTTCTATCACAATTCCAACTGTGGCTATATTTATGAGCCCTGCTAGCCGATCAGTTGGTAAATTAGGCTCATGACATGATTCTGAAGAGAACCATGTCAGCAAGTAATGTAAAGTAAACTAAAATAAAGTACTTGAATTGTCAAGGTCGAGAAGACTATGTGCATAAATGAGCTTGGTGGAGATGGGTACCATGGACTGCATAGAAATGGTGCGCCAAAAGGCCTGCTTCTGTGCTGTATGACTATCTAGAAAATAATTTGATTGTTCCAAATCAAATCTCTGTTGAGTTGCCAATGTGAAAAAAAAAATCAGATTTACCAAATTAATTTAACAAAGAAAATGAAGAAGCTATCTGCTGCCTTATTAAGAAATATAATGGTTCAGGGCAAGTATTGCAAGTAGAAGGCGAAGGTGGAAGTGTTGAGATACAAGGGACTGCAGATGCTGGAATCTGCAAAGAAAAACAAGCTGCTGGGGGAACGCAGACTGATGTAGGGTCTTGAACAGAAACGTTAACTATCCCTTTGCCTCCATAGATGCTGTATGACCTGCTGAGTTCCTTCAACACATGTTTTTAAGAAAGTGCCTGTGTGTTGACAAAGCATACTATGTCCAAGATTATTAGAATTTTTACATACCACAGGGAATGATTATGGTTAGCATACTACAAAGTAATGATCCCTTCCTAACATCTCATTTTTGCTGTTTCAGATGTTGATGAATGTGTTGAAGGAACAGATAATTGTCATATTGATGCTATCTGTCAGAACACTCCCAAATCATACAAATGTATCTGCAAGTCTGGTTACACAGGAGATGGCAAACAGTGTGAAGGTAGTATAATCTTGAGCTATATTATGATATTCATTGTACTTACCATCTAATAAACATGTCCCGTGCTGGGTGAAGCCAGAATTGAAGATTGTGCAGCAAATGTTTCTCACAGAATGATTTATGAATATTGAAACCGGGAGCTGTTGTTTGAATGACATAACCATTGCATTGCCAGCTGAAACATAACGAACAGTACTGTTATTTTCTGTACCTGTCTCGTGACGCACAAAAGCTTTTTTAGTTATAATTGACATTAAAGCAAATTTCTATTCAGTGGCTTGTTGTTTTGAAATTGTAGACATATTTCAGCCTTTTAAATGCCTCCATATTATTAATTGAAATATGTATTTTTCTGATTTGTATTTTCTCCAATAATAATATAACGGATGCCAAGTATCTAAAAATGTGGAAAGCTTATTATGATGCTGTCATAGAAAAATTAATTGTTGATATGGATTGTGCAAAAACAGTAAGAATCACTGTTCTTCAGAGAGGAGGCAGTGACATTACCCACTCATCATTTCCCTAATTGACACACACTTTGACTAAAATATGTATCTATGTAGTAACATTACCAAACCACCATTTCCCTTCTGTTGACATCCTATATTAATCAATGTTTTGCAATTATTATAATCAAATATTTTCCTATATCTTTTCATAATGATGACATTACCTTTGAAAAGAACCCTTCATTGCCAACAATAGACAATAGACAATAGGTGCAGGAGTAGGCCATTCGGCCCTTCGAGCCAGCACCGCCATTCAATGTGATCATGGCTGAGCATCCACAATCAGTACCCCGTTCCTGCCTCCCCATATCCCCACACTCCCCTATCATTAAGAGCCCTATCTAGCTCTCTCTTGAAAGCATCCAGAGAACAGATTGATATAATGTAGAAGTACTAGAAATGTAATATTGTTAACTGGCAATAATTCATTTTCAGGCATTTAACACTTATTTAGAACTGTACTTCAAGCCAAGTTTTAAAATGTTTTGCGATGAGATACAATTGGTGCTAAACTATAATTAGTGATTTATAATAGGAACCATTGTTGCTCTGGTACTCGAGCAGAGAGGAGGGATCTACAATAGGTGCTTTTGAACAAATCTCTCAATGGGTCTCACAGATTATTACATCCTTCAAGAAATGTTTAAACATATGTTTTTTAAGAAACCTGTGAAACTTTTAAACATGCTGTGCGAAGTTTTAATATTTAAGATCATAACTCAGCTATACTAAGTAAGCAAGACATTATGAATACTTTTTATTCTCCTTGTCTATTTATTATTTTTTGTGAAATTATATGTAACCTGCTTGCTGATCCTGGCGTTTACAATCAGTGAATTTTCATTGGTTTGCAGAAAAACAATACAAATCTGTTTCCTCTGTATGCAAATTCCATCAATTGCTATCCCTCCAAATATGCACTGTGTTTCATTTTCAAAGAATTGGGAATTTCTTTGTGTTTAACAAGGGGAATTATTTGCATGCAGAGATCATGCAAGTAAGTTGCTGTATAGAATATTTCAGGCCTTTTGTATATTTTTAGCAATCACTGGGGAGGACAGTCATTAGTTCCCTGCATAACCATTGACATATGGTGGACCAGGATTGATTGAACCTGATTGATCGCAGTTGCATAAGTGATAGGAAATAGTTAAGCCCTTCAGCCCATCAAGTCTACCCACCATTCAATCATGGCTGATCTATCTCTCCCTCCTAACCCCATTCTCCTGCCTTTTCCCCATAACCCCTGACACCCATACTATTCAAGAATCTATCTATCTCTGCCTTAAATATATCCACTGACTTTGCCTCCGCAGCCTTCTGTGGCAAAGAATCCCACATATTCACCACCCTATTGTGAATATTAGTGAAGTTAAGAAGACAACTATTTCCATTGATGCTGGTTATATGATGGGGAAAGGTTGCTATTCGATAAATTTAACAGAGACGCTAAAAGATGAAGAAAGTCATGAACACGGTCCAACATATACAGTATATTAATCTTCTACTGTCCCTGCTTTAGTTAAAACGACTTGCTGTATATGTTTAGTTATCTTATCTTCTTATTTATTGTCTTCCAGATATTGATGAATGTGACAATGAGTACAGTGGAGGCTGTGTCCATGAATGCATCAATATCCCAGGGAATTACCGCTGTACATGCTACGATGGTTTCAAGTTAGCGCATGATGGCCATAACTGCCTTGGTAAGCACATTCGGAGAACTACTTCTCATTTAATGCATCTATTTCTGTGTAGGATCCAAACCACAAAATGTTTGCAGCCCAAAAGATTCATAAATTATTTTTTGAGTAATGCAATCGCAGATAGATCAGTATTATTAGCTAAGAAATTTGACTATTATGAAGACAAATCAAATGTCTGTGTCATGATTGTTAAAATATATGCTTGTCATGAAGAAACATTATGTATAAAAATAAGTTTGACATTTTATTGGAAGGCCTCGTGCTACAGGTGGAGTAAGTGTTTGCAAGCCTGGTGATACTCCAATGGAATTGACTTCAATGCTGTGAAGACTCCCTCACTGTATTTTCTCACATTGCTCCGGTCAGCTGTTTTGAGTTTGGATTTTCAGGCTATTAGTGGAAGTCTCTCCTTCTGACATGTTTAATTTTGCCATCAGAAAAGAACAGGCCCATGGGGTCTAGCTGCCATTGCATCTGTAGCAAGATATCGTGCAACTTGCACCCACATGAGGTGTATTTTTATTTGAGAATTATACTTTAGCTGGTGGCTTCTGATGAATGAAATCCTTAGCATTCCTATTGAGGCTACAAATTTGCAAGCCAGATCTCACATGAGAGTCTGTTTGCATAATAAGTTGGATTGAACCCACTCGATATTTATGCTACACAGGAATCTATCACTGCACAGTTTCAAAATTCACCAAAGTTACAATGTCTGGTGAATTCTTAAACGGTGCCCAGATAAATGTGGATGCATCTTAAATAACAAATGAGTTATTGAGTAAATTCGTAATCCATGAATCTAACAATGTATTCATTGACTGTTTCTCTTTTCTCTTTCTCTTATTGCCTATTATGCCTCCTGGCACGTAGGGCAGCAACGAAGGTCCTACACTCCTCTCTGTTCTGGGCTAGCTTCTGGACACTACCCCAGGTCAGGTAGCCCTGGAAGTTCATCACGCCCAGTAGTGTTGATTCCTTCAGTTGCTGTTTGCGTAACATATTTGTTATATGAGACAGGGTTGTTAGCCCTGTGCTAAACCCCCAACCTGGAGGACCAGTGGATCGTTCTTAGTCTCGCCTCTACCCTTCGACCTGTCCAGCATGGGAGACCCTAACATGAGATTAATCTCCCACTGGCATAGTTCTATGGGTCACTGAGACAAGCAAGCTCCCCGACCACGACAAGGTTGCAATCCAACGTGGAGATTGACTGTTTCATCTGCTCTTTAATCCCTCACTTTCTATGTTCTGCTATCTCAAATAGTTGTGGATTGAACTAATAACTGCCATGTTAGTTCAGACTGAAACATCTCAGATCAGTAAGTGCGCAATGGGTCTTGGAGCCAATCCATGTAAATTGAATAGCTTTCTTGAGGACCACATGGTGGCACAGCTTGTAGAGCCACTGCCTCACGGTTTAAGGAGTCAGGGTTCAACCTGACCTCCAGTGCTGTGCGTGGAACTTGCATTTTCTACCTCTGATTGTGTGGAGTTCCAGTTCCCTCCCACATGCCCAATGACACTAGACGGTAAGTTAAATGGCCACTCTAACTTCCCCTTGGTGGACAGTGACCGGTAGAATCTGGGTGGAGTTGATGGGAAAGTGGGAAGAAGAAAGTGGGTTGAAGGCAGCATAGTGATACAGATGGTGGCGCTGCTGCCTAACAGCGTCAGGTTTGATCCTGACATGAGAGTTGTCTGTGTGGAGATGCACATTCTTCCTGTGACCGCGTTAGTTTCCTCTGGGTGCTCTGGTTTCCTCCCACATCCTTAAGACATGCAGCTTTGTTGTATGTGTAGGAAGGAACCGCAGATGCCGGTTTATATCGTAGATAGACACAAATTATAAACCTATTGACTCCCACAACTACCTAGACTATACTTATTCCAACCCTGCCTCCTGCAAAGAATATATCCCCAACACCCAATTTCTCTGTCTACGTCATATCTGCACCCAAGATGAGGTGTTCCATACCAGAACATCTGAGATGTCCTCATTCTTTAGGAAATAGGGGTTCCCCTCTCCTATCATCGACAAGGCCCTCACACATATCTCCTCGGTACCCTGCAGCTCCCTCTGCTCTTGCTCCCCCTCCCCCAGACACAACAGGGATAGGGTCCCCGAGCCCTCATCTTTCACCCCATCAGCCCTCACATAAAGCACATGATCCTCCATCAATTTTGCCACCTCCAACGGAATTCCGCCACTAGTCACATTCCGCAGAGACCATTCCCTCTGCAACTCCCTGGTTAACTAATCCCTTCTCACCCAGACCACCCCCTCCCCAGGTACCTTCCCCTGCAGGAGATACAACACCTGACCCTATATCTCCTCCCTCCACTCTGTCCAGGGACTCTGACAGTAGGGGAAACAAAAATGGAACAACATAGAATTAGTGATGAAAGAGTTAGTTATTAATCGATTGTTGTCATATTTAAGCTTTCTTGTTGTAAAAGCCAATTTTATTGCATGATGGAATTTGGCTAGAGTACTCAGACGTAAAACTGTTGCCTCTGGGTCTCTAGGTCCACACCCGTCAGACGTTAAAATTAAAGCTTTGTATGGTCATAAGAATTTGTAATTTGTCTATTTTTAAGGTGAACTTTTTCAGTGAGAACAGGTGTTCAATGGATGGTGTGGATTTGGTGGGCTGAAGGGTCGGTGTTCATGCTGTATCTTTCAATCAATCAATTAAAACGGGGTTTAGTGTAAACTGGTTCGCACAGACAGTGGGTTGAAGGACTGTCTCTCTGCTGTGTCTCTCTAAAATGATGTTATGTAAAATATTATGGCAGCCACACATTTCAATGTCATCTACTTCCAACATATTATTTGCACAAATGTTATTATGGATGTGTATTTTGTGAAAGATTCAGATAATCAGCTGATTATTCCTCTATGCGCTATCAGCCAAGAAGCCTCAGTTTTGTCAACTTTCTACGCAAACACATGGACTGCGGAACCGGGGGGGGGGGGCTGTGGGGGCTGCATCCCTCCATGTTTTTGGCGAGTCATGCTTCATAACCCGAAATTATCCAGCCTGCAGGCGTATTTTTCACTTCTTCTGAGGACCTCCGACATCCAGAATCTCAGAACAAGCGCCCAGTGAACAAGCGCGGCAAAACCACGACCAGCCGCGGTGGAAACCGACTGCCCCCTCAAAACCCTCCCTCCCCTCCACGGCCAATCACAGCACGGTTCACAGTCGAGATATGGGGCAGTGAACGAAGCGCTGTGATTGGCCGCCGAACGGAAGGGAGGGACGGCCCCGAGAGGGAGAGAGAGGGGGGGAGGGGATGGGGGAATGTCCCACTTTTTGAGTTGGGGGATGGTCTGTATTATCCCCCAGTTTTCGTAGGTCGAGCAACAACAATAAATAATAATTGTGCCCCCCGTCCCCCTGCTCAGTCTCTCCGCTCCCTCACCGTGTACCCCCGAGGCCGGTGATCAGTGATCGCTCAGCTCCGCCACTTTCAAAAACGTTCCGCGGCCCCTGCACTCAAGATCTCTGCACGAAAGTCACTTTTCGGTCTTTTACATGCATCACTGACCACTGCTGCCTTTTTAATTGAGTGCTATCTTCCAGGAGTTTGGGGTTGCCTTCACAGTGCCTGACTTCACTGTGTGCTTCGAATCCTCAACGTTTCAACCTCTTAGCAGTTTCCCTTTTCAGCAACAGGCATTTCATCTTCTGAGGTCAGTGCAGTCAATCACTGAATCTTAGCAGGCTCTGCAAAGAGCTTCTTCAAAGCACACCATTTTTTCCCCTCTGGCCTCAATATATGTCAGATATTATAGGCTTTCCTTATCGACAGATGTATTGAATTCAGAGATGACCTATGTTTAACTATTGTAAAACTGCATAAAGTAAGGCCAGGTTGACAGTAGAAGCTTCAGAACAGTTGCTAACTTGTTATGTTGCATATAATAATTACATCATTATATCACATGCACCCACAATGCATTTATATATTTGCATAAAGATGTACTGTATAATAATGAGTTTCAGGCTTGGGTGCCCTCAGGGTTGAATACCAGGAATAAGAGGATTTTACTGACTTTGCATATGTGTTTAAATCCAGTGAAGTTATGGCATAGTCTATTCCAGGGTACAGCTGATAATGATAAAACTAAAACCTTCTCAAGACCACAGGGCGACACAGTGGGGCAGTGCTGCCTTACAGTACCAGAGGTTTGATCCTGACCACGGGTGATGTCTGTATGGAGTTTGTACGCTCTCCCTGCGACCATGTTGGTTTTCTCCGGCTGCTCCATTTTCCGCCCACATTCCAAAGACGTGCAGGTTTGTAGGTTAATAGGTATCTGTAAAATTGTCCCATGGGTGTGAGATAGAACTAGTGTATGGGTGATCATTGATCGACACGGACTCGGTGGGCTGAAGGGCCTGTCTCCACACTGTATCGTTAAACTAAACCAAAACAACCAGATTATTCCAGACATTCAGATCTACATTTGTGGATGTTTTCGTAGTGGTCATGGCAGCCAGGTGCTAATGTTTGCATTTTCACCCCCTATCCCATCATGGAGGCTGCCCAGGGGTGAGGAATAGTGTATGAAGGATACCGTTCATGACCCCAAGAAGAACCTGTTGGTCAAGTTTGGTTGGCACGTTATAGGAAGGGTTTGGTTGTGCTGGAGAAACCGCAGAAGATATTCTCCAGGCTGTTATGTGGATTGGATGACTGTAGTTAAGGGCCTGTCCCACTTGCATGCGATTGCGTGCGTTTGGCGCAACCAAACGGAAGCGGAGTTCACGCGACGTTCGTGCTAAGTACGCGCTAAGTTCGCGAGTGACGTAATTTGTGTCATGCTGACCAATCAGGTGGGCAGGGGGCGGGCCGACTGAATTTGGGCATCGCACGGCATCGGGCGGTGACGTTATCACGCAACACCATGCGCTAGGCGTATGCCGTCAAGACGCTGTGTACGACGTCAAGGCGCTGTGTACGACCGTAATGCACCTGCATGCCGACAGGCTCTTGGCACGCGACGTTTTCAGACACTGCTGGAATTTCGGAGCCCTGCGCGATGTGGGACCAGCCCCGCACAACTCCATATGCCTCGGCCCCGCGCGGCCCGTATGCCTCAAGCGACCACGAGGTCACGTAATTTGCGAGCCAAGGTCGCGTAAGTGGAACAGGCCCTTAACTTGGGAGAAATACTGAGGCTGGGCTTGTTTTCCCTGGAGCAAAGGAGGCTCCATGACTCTTCTAAGTATTTAACCGTATAAGAGTCATAGAAAGGACAGCTTGGTAGGATCCATTCCTACAGCATGGGTAGCAAAAACAATATGGAATAGGTTTAAGAGAGGAGTTTTAAAAAGGTTTTGGGCAGAATGTTGTGGTTGAAAAGTATAATTGATATCTGTAACTTGCTGTCAGAAGATTTGGTGGAATTTGATACGATCATGATGCTTATGAGATATTTAGACAGACTGTAAAATAGGCAAGGCATAGAAGGATATGGACATAATGCCATCAAATTAATTCATATGGACATGCAAAATAGGTGGAGGGGTCCATTTCTATAACTTACATACAAACAGGATGATGCTTTTGTATTGGATCAAATTCATCTCCTCAAAGGTATATAACACATTCAGATGTGGCAATTGCCTCTTAGAAACTTGGGCTGTGTGGAGTCCTAAGACTTCTCTGTAGGGTTTTCGAGTATGGCAGCAATCTTCATCACATTGCGAAATAAACATCCATGTGAATTGCATTGGAATGGCTCATGATAGAATGGCCACCCAGTATTCAGGCTTTCTGTTGATTTTGAGAGGTTAAGTATTACACATACTATTGAATCTGAAGATTTCCCATTTATTTTCCTCTCACAGAACAGCTTTGTTGTGTTTCAATTGGAAGTCTAAGTCAGTGGAACTTTCTGAATACATTTGCTACCATGCCAGCCCAGGAATGGGTTGTTTGGTCAATGCATCACCTTGGAATTGTGGCTTCTTTGTGTGGTTTCACTGACCTTCATGGCCGGTGATGAGTGGAAGATGATCTGCACTAGACATACTGTAAGTCTTGGTTTAATGTGACTCACTTGGAATTTGTCACAGCACATCTGATACAATCTACTGTTTGTCGGGGTCATGTTGCAATGTCTATAAGCATTAAGAAAGTTTCTGTTGATCCAGTCTGTTCAACATAGTAGACACTAGATGTTGCTTTGTCTTGTACCTCATAAAACAAATTCTTGGCCACATAAGGAAAATTTCATATAATTAACATTTGTTGTGTCATGGTGATTTCTGGGAATATCACTGTTTATTTGCCCACGCAAAGACGGTGAACTTTAGAATTACTCAGAGAACCATTGAATGAAATCATTGACAGGTAAGACACATTTGGTTAGTGTGCATAACTTGAGTCTATTGCAGCAGCAATTGTAAATGCTAGGACCAAATTAGTGTGCCAAAACTATGATGAAAAAGTGATGTGAGGAACTGATCTCATTGATGCTTTCCTCAAATCATGCAAAGTTCACTGGGTTAAGGGTAACAGGCGAGACAGAGACAGAGCGAGATAGAGAGCTTGGGCTTATATTCCTTGGAGTTCAGGAAAATGTTCGGTGATCTTATTAAAAAGAAATTATCCTAAGAAGGCTTGACAGGGAAATGTTGAGATGTTTCGATTGGCATGAGAAATGCGGACAAGAGCACATGGCTACAAAATAAGGAACCAATCTTTTAAAAATGGGGTGTCCACAAATTTCATGCCTTAATGGGCCTGTTGCACTTAGGCGATTTTTCAGCCTAAAATCGTTTGTGCTATATCTCTAAATTAAACTAAACTAAACATAGAACAGTTCAGCACAGGAACAAGCCCTTTGGCCGACGATATCTCTACCGAATATGGTTCTCACTTACACTAATCCCTTCTGCCTGTGAGTAATCCATATCTCACCAATTCCTGCATAACTAGTAGATATTATCTACGTCCCTATCAAAGAGCCTCTTAAACACCGTGATCCCATTACATTGTACAAACGTCTTATGGAGCTCGATAGAGGAGATGGAGGAATGGTGGTTCCCTTGGCTGGAGCGTCCACAACCAGACATCGCTGCCCTCAAATGAGTAATAAGAAGAAATCTCCTCCCCAGGGGGCAGTGAATCTTCGAAATCTTGACTCAAGTGGGCAATAGGGACTTGCTCATCCAATATATTCAAGGCAGAGATCGATATTTTTTTAAAATAATAAGGGATATGAAATTAATAACAATGTGGCACTAATGTAAAAGGTCAGCCAGAGAGTGGATCAGACAGACCAAATGGTTTCAACCAGCTTCTATTTCTTATCTTCTTACCTTGTTTTGCACGGGCATTTCTTCCATGAGAAAGGCCCGGTTGACAGGCGGTAAGGTAAATCTCCCCTCTTGTATTTTTGTCCCCTGGGGAAGGGATGTCCAATCCAGTTAGTCTGCGTTTCCCATTTTCACTGTTGCCATGAAATGACTGCAAGAATATTTTAGTCCCGTCTACTTCTGTGAGAAACCAACCCATCATTTTGAGCAAAATGGAAGGCAAGCAGTTATTGATGACGTTCTTGTTGATTTTACTAAAGTGTCCGAGTAAAGAATGCACAACATGGTTTCATTCCATAAACTATTCCAACATGTGAAACATAATGAACTCTTGTCTGTTAGTTACTAAAGCCCAGTGGTAATGATCAGTTTCAGTGATATTCAAACTTGGTTATTCTCTGCCCCTGCTTATTATTGGTCTTGCATCAATGCCATTTGAAGAATTATATGAATGGGTGTCGCCATTAACAGAAAGCAGCCTAGATAATCGAGGGTGTAACGTTATACCCTCTTGCACCATGCAATTTAGTTTCAGTGAAAACTAATACATAATGGAAAATCAGTCTTACTATCATTTATATGTTTTTTGATTTTCCTTTAGGCTTCTCTATGTGCCTGATATAGTCACAGTCACAGGAGCCCAGACATGTCCAACCACATCAATAGTTTTTCTCTGAGCATGAGACCTGCAGACCACCCTTGCAGGCTAAACAGCACCTATGATGCTTTTGTTGTCATTACTTACAGGGTATATACCTGTCCAGCATTGGGACTCTGCCTGATGTACATCCCTTTTGACAATCTGCTCTCCTGACATCCAACACCATGCCCATACCATTCACTTTCTCTCTGCCATGGCAACCCATACACACATAGCAGCTTCATGCCTTTTTTTAGCCTATCTCCACCAGTCAATTTACCAGCCTCCTGCATCTTCCCTATCTACCAAATTTCACCACCACTATATTTGATCAGCACATTCTTTAGCTAGCAATTCCGATACATACTGCTGACCCCAACACCCTTCCGCCCACACCACCATCTATCCCTGTCTAAGCCCCAGCTACCAATTCTAACCTCAACTAACCAGCACCTTGCAATCCCACCCACCCACCACACTCCCCCTCCCCATCCATACCCCCACGCTCAACCTCATTCTCTCTGTGCCACAATCTGTCAGTCCTGGACAGGTTTTACCCAATATCCTTTAAGGATTTGAAAGGACTCTTCATGTGCAAGACCTACCCAATTAGGCACAATCCTTGTGTGTTTATGAATCTTACGTCATGGGCCCGTAAACAGTACTATCTTACCCTGCCACTAAATACTTTAAATTCTGAACATATTTTAACTGCTTCAATTTAGATCTTGGTAATAGGCCCTAAGTTGATCTATGTGCAAGCAATTTGCATCCATTCTCCATATAGAAAGTGGTACTTATTACATTGAACTCCAGACCACCAAAGGATCTACTGCATGGACACAGGCCCTTTGGCTGGACCAGTCTAAGCTAAGGTTTGCTCTCCTCCACTTTATTGACATCCATGCTGCTATTTCGTAATTCATTTCATCCTCATCTATTTTCCAAGTTCCTGCCAGCTGCAACCAATCTCCATTCTGCTTTCTCAGTACTCTGCAAATATATATTTTTTCAAATCGTTTTCTTTGGGAAATTCTTATGTATAGTTTGTTTCCTTTTTCTCTTGCAACCACAGTGGAAATCCCTCGATAATTTCTGTCTTTTATCAGGTTTCTCCTTTGCTTAAGGATTAGAGTCCCAATTTTGCTCAGTTCTATTTCCAAACGTTGTATTGGAACAGCATTCTTTGGATGCCAAAGAAACATCAGCAATGATGTTTCGGGGATAGACGTAAGGAACTGAAGATGCTGGTTTAGAAAAAAAAGATACAAAGTGATGGAGTAACTCAGTGGCTCAGGCAGCATCTCTGGAGAAAATGGATATGATGTTTCTGATTGGGACCCTTCTTCAGACAGATTATGGTAGGGAGCAGTAAGTTGGAACAGAGGTGGGGCGGCACAAAGCCTGGCAAGTGATAGGTATCAGGGGGATCCTTTTCAATGCACTTTGGGAGTTGGGAAGAAATGCATTGTGAGCTCAATGTGATGATGCTGAATGTCTTCTGACTTGTTTGGTTTGAATCATAAAAGCCTTAGAAAATAAACAAAACAGAATGAGGCCATTTAGCCCAACATGTCTGTGCATACTGGAAAACGTCTATCCAAGTTCCACTATTAGGTCCATTGCCCTTTATTTCACAGTTCTTTAAATATACATTGTACTTTTAAAACGTGATGGGGGTTTCTGTTTTATTACCCTTCCTGATAGTGAGTTCCAGACCTCTACTACCCTCTGGATATAAAAGTTCTTCATCTTCCCCTCCTCCTATTCTTTGACGAATTATTTTTAACTATTACTGTCTGGTTTTTTTTACCTTCCAAGCCATGAATCAAAATACCTGACAACAACTTGTTATGTAAATATTGAAGAAACTCCTATTATTATAATGAAATTACTGTCACACTAGCATATATATATATTTTAAAACACCATTTAACTTTATTTAATATTCATAGTTTGGGGAAATTTTAATCTTTAGTCGCCAGCACGAAAATACATGAACAATGTGTCCACTGGTTGTATCTACCTGAGCACATTCAATTACATTGAGTAGATCCAGATGTACATAATAACATGCATTATTGGAGATGAAAGGAACTACTGATGCTGGGAACTTGAGCAAACCACAAAGTGTTGTGGAAACTTAGTGGGTTAGCCAGCATCTCTGGAGAACATGCATAGGTGATGTTTCAGGTCAGCTTTGACTCTGGTGAGTATGCTTTTGTACTTTTTTTTTACAATGTCCTCCTGAGAAGCTGCCTGACCTGCTGAGTTGCCCGAGCACTTTGTGTTTTATTTGAACACCATTATTGGTTGATATTTATGTATGTGTGAGACAGTGATGATCATGTATACTTGATGCTTTTTACAAAATTATATTGACTACATTTCAGTTCCATTCCATTTTGAAAACTGTGTGTGGTTTTAGTACTAGTATTATATCTGTAGATAATCCTGCCAATTTACATGGCTTTTTATGAAATGTTACTCTATCCAACATTATCAGAGAATCTTATAACAAACAATGTATCACTGATTGCAGCATACATTTCCATGGAGAACATTATGTTCAGTTCTGGGTAGCATGTTATAGGAAAGATGTTGACAAGCTGGAAAGAGTATAGAAAAGATTTACGAGGATGTTGCCAGGACTAGAGGGTCTGAGCTATAGGGAGAGGTTGAGTAGGATGGGACTCCATTCTTTGGAGCGCAGGAGGATGAGGGGTGATCTAATAGAGGTGTATAAAATCATGAGAGGAATAGTTTGGATAGATGAACAGAGTCTCTCGCCCAGAGTAGGTGAATTGAGGACCAGAGTACGTAGGTTTAAGGTGAAGGGTAAAAGATTGAATAGGATTCTGAGGCGTAACCTTTTCACACAAAGGGTGTAGGTGTAGGGAACAAGCTGCCAGAGGAGGTAGTTGAGGCAGGGACTATCCCAACATTTAATAGACAGTTAGACAAGTAGATGGATAGGACAGGTTTGGAGGGACATGGACCAAACATGGGAAGGTGGGATTAGTGCAGCTGGGACATGTTGGCTGATGTAGGCAAGTCGGGCCAAAGGGCCTGTTTCCACACTGTATCACTCTTTGACTCTGACTAACAGCAGATGAGGTGAGTAAAAGTATATTTACTCAGGTTCCTTGAGACATAAGTAATCCCATATGTTCAAGGAATATCATATGGTACAGGTTGCAGGAATAATTTTGGAAAAGCAGACAGATTCTCATCACCTCTTTTAATAAGATCTGAAATGTTCTAATGATCATATGGTCACCACTCATCAACATCATAAAGTGCACATGAAAATCAAATACATACTCTTGTCCCCTCCTTTACTGAGAAGAAATATTATGGTATTGTACCAAACATCTCTCCCACAAGCAAATTCCAACATAGACCATTAATCCAAGTTAACAGTTCTCCCTCCTTCATTGAACATAAGACAATCCCCTTTGAATACACATTGGATTTCATCTTTCCCATTCCCATTGTGCAATGTTAATTCGATATTGCTCTGCAGTTAGATTTAGGTTTATTATTGTCATATGTGCCAAGATACAGTGAAAAACTTTGTCTTGCATGCTAAGCGAACAGATCAGATATATCATACATAAATACAATTGTCAAACTCGTACAATAGATACAGCAAAGGGGAAGATGCAGAGTGCAAAATATGGTTCCCAGCATTGTAGCACATCAGTTCCAGAGACAAAGTTCAATGTCCCATCTACAATGAGTAAAGGTGATGGAAGTGCTGTCCAGAAGCCTGATAACAGGGGAAGAAGCAGTTCCTGAGTCTGGTGGTGCACACTTTCAAGATTCTGTGCAGAAGAAGGAATGACCAGGATGGAACAAGTCCTTGATTGGTTGCTTTTCTGAGGCAGTGTTGTGTAGAAGGAGTCAATAGTGGGAAGTCTGGTTTGTTTGATGGTCAGTTGATCTTTCCCTTCTACTCTCAGGATAATAGCTGTGTGGAAGGAACACTGTGCATTGTGTTTGAAATTCACAGAGAAATACTGAGAAGGTTATTCTTTTTTTAACCTCCTTTTTTTACCTTCTCATTATTCCCAAATATCTCTCCCTTCTTCTTCACTGTGTATTATGCAGCCTGATCTAATCGGGGCAGTTTTTCTTGGAGTGAAGAACATTTCACTCCAAGAATATTAGGAATATTAAGAATATTAAGGAAAACTGCCCCAATGAAATCAGGCAGTGTAATACACAGTGAGTGTAGAATCGTGTGTAGAACATTTCTAGCTATTATTTCAAAACCTTTCTGAATTGGACATTTATTCAGCCTTATTCTTGGCCAAAATGTGTACACTTTGCCTGTTACCTGTTTCCTGGAACTGAACTTTCAACGTGTTTTTGTGAGCATTCAGTGTGGAATTTGTTTCTTGTAAAGTTCATTTCAGGTACTGTTGTCCAGCATAGCAGTAATTATTCTATACTGAATTAGAAATTCCTCTAGAACCCAAGGGTTGAATGTTGGCAAGAGCATTTAGTTAGGTTCACCACAAATAACTCTCACTTCATTAAGATCTTAGTTACATTTGGCCCTATAATGTTTGTACATTTAATCTAGTGTCACAGAACTTTTCATGTGAAAACATATTCTGTATTAGCCTTGCCTTAGTTTCTGGAATTGCAGCAAATAGAGAAAGTACAGTTTTTGTTATTTAAATAATGCTGAATCTTTGACAGCTTTGCAATAAATGAAATACTTCCTCTCCAGTTGTAATATTATATTCTGCATTACTTTTCCCTTTTTTTTTCTTGAACGACCTTTTGTACTCATTTGTGGTTTGTTTGTAATCATTCCTCCAGATAAGCACAAGGATATGCAGGGTCAGAAAATGTGGATCATACGCAGACAGAGGAGATTAGTTTAATGTGGCATCATGTTTAGCACAGACAATGTGGGCTGAAGGGATGTCCCTGTGCTGTCCTGGTCTAAGTTCCATGTTGTACAGTATGTATGGTATGATTTTTCTGGTTACTATACAAAACACAACAGGATTTTTCACTGTATCTCAGTGCAGTCACATGTGATAATAATAAATCTATAAGAAAACCAATACTCATCTGAAAATTCACCAAGTGCTGGAGTAACTCAGCAGGTCAGGCAGCAACTTAGGAGGACGTGCATAGGCGATGTTTCGGGTTGAGACTCTCCATGTCCTGCTGAGATGCTGCCTGGCCCACTGAAAGACACATTGTGTCTTTCTTTGTAAACCAGCATTTGCAGCAACCAGCTTCTTGTATCTACACTTATCTGAAAATTGGACACTATACACTTAGGGCGGCACGGTGACGCAGCGGTAGAGTTGTTGCCTTACAGCGCTAGAGACCCAGGTTTGATCCTGACTATGGGTGCTCTGTGTATAGACTTTGTACGTTCTCCCCATGACCTGCATAGGTTTTCCCCTGGATCTCTGGTTTCCTCCGACACACCAAAGACAAACAGGTTTGGAGGCTAATTGGCTTGGGGACATTGTAAATTGTCCCTTGTGTGTGTAGATAGTGCTAATGTGTGTTGATGTGCATAGATTTGGTAGGCCAAAAGGCCTGTTTCCATGCTCTATCTCTAAACTAAACTATAGCAATGAGCTGGCTGACTTGGTATCAAACATTCCTTCAAGTTCTCTGGTAAATTCTGAGTGCAATAACAATGGTAAGGCCAACTAGCAGAAAATGACAGTGCCTAAAGTTGAGTTAACATTCACCAATTTTCATTATAGGTAACAGAAAAATTACGTAATTTACTTATTCAGGAAGTGTTGTTTCATTAGGAATCCTAAAGCGTGCAAATAGTGGTGGAAAGGATTCCCTAATCTAAGGATGCCATCTACTATTGTTCAAATCATGTAATTTACAATTAGAAAAGATTTAAATGTTAGTGTGATTCAAAGTGCAGTGACTGAGAGTTGCATTTGATGAATGTTGCTGGGGATAGGTTGCTTGCAGCATCTTGCAGCGTAGCACTTGCCACTAATATCTGTTTGATCCTATTTAACAGGGCTGACTGAGTAATACTTATCATTATGGTGCATTTTTTTCCTTTCTTGGTAACTACTGAAGGATAATCCTTACTTGGTCATCCTTTCCTAGTGTCTTGTTCCCTAATGCTTGGCAAACTGGAATTGGGACGACACAAAAATTGCAATATTGTAAATGTGTTATATTCATTTTCAGCTACATCTCAAATAACTCAATTGACATTGTGCCACGCCATTTAATACTTTTTTCTACTGCCTTCTTAACACAGTATTTGCAAAACTGATTCATTTGCATTGTAAAAGCAACAAGGCTGTTTTAGGAACCATTTTATTGTTAAAACCTACTGATAAATTATGGATTTGGATTTCCTTCCAGAGAGTGACATGCGTTGTGTAGCTTGCTGAGGACACCTAGTGTTACAGCTCCACAGCACCTGCTGTAGAGCATGTACTTTATCTGATATAGTCACTGTTATCACATGAAGATTCGTGTCCTGAAGGAGGCCATTTGTCCATTTTTTGAACAATGTTGCTCACTATTAGTGGAAACATCATGTTAATAACCACAATGCCTTGAATCAACAATATCTGTGCATGACAAAACTTGCAACAAGATATGTTGGCCTTCCATAAATGATGGCCACTTCCTTGTCATATGAACAGAGAGCTCACAATTGACACTGTCGCGTTCATCACATTGTTATCTGCTTCAAATGCGTTTATTTTTTACCTCGATAAATCAAATTGTGGACGTTCTTAGCAAGAACCTGTGAACCATTCGTGAGTATGATAGAAGTAGTAAATGTATATATGGCGCATCAGAAAGACGAGCTACCGCGAAAGAATGATCAGCCCTACTGGGGTCTGCTAATACAATGTAAATTTGTCAATAGAAAATTTGTTCCTTTAGATTAAGATAGTGCAATGGTCTTTTTCTTTGATTTTTTCCCTTATTTTTGAGGTTTTGATCGTGGATCTACAGCTATGGATAAATAAATTATTTTTTATAAATATTTTCTTTGTTTTGCGATTTGTTTGCATTGTACGAATATGATATGTTACTACAGATCTCCACTTTACCATAATTGCACATTCTATTATTTGTCCTTAATTATTTTGTTGTAATTAAAAAGGCTCTTATCTCTTTTGCTTTATCAATGGAGCAGCCCAGAAGAGTTGAGTCTATTTTAATAGCTTTGATGAGTTGAGGCAGTTCTCCCTGGATATTGGTTATCTTGAATAACTAATCCTGAAATAGCAATGAATAATTACAATTAAGCTAAGACTCTGAGTTTGTTTTTGTTCAAGTCTGACACCTAAGTGATTAGTTTTAACGATCAAGGCTTTTCCTTCATTTTCTTGTTCTTTTAGAATTCCAACTTTGCCGCCTTCCTATTAAAGCCTTAAATCTCTTTGAACAGAGAAGCAGGATTCCCATGTAATGTTCGCCCTGAAGGATGTATGTAGTGAGAATGTAAACCCTTTCAGCACAATGTACTGAACTCCTAATGATCACAAACTTGCATTGAAAGATTTGTTTAAACTAAATTCATTCCAAGTGGAAAACTTAATCCACTTTGACTACGTACATATTCTGTCCCTCAGCCAACCCATTAAAAACATGTAATAATATAAAGTGCTGGAATAACTCAGTGGGTCAGGCAGCATCTGTGGAGGGAATAGACAGGTGGCATTTTGGGTTGGGACTCTTCTTTAGACTGATTGTAGTAGGGGGAGAGAGCTGGAAAAGAAAGGTGGGGATGGGATAAAGCCTAGCAAGTAAGATCTGGGTCGGAATATGGCTGAAGACCAGGAGAGCAGCAGGATTTACAGACTGGGACCAGTGAGATAGAGAGTCTCACAGATGATGATGATGCTTGTCCCAGATATTTGATTCTATGTCAATGCTTGAGTGGTAATTTCTTGCCAATAGCGGGTGTGTTTCCACATGACCAATGTTGTTGGACATTTTGTTTAACAGCCAGTATACATTTAAATTGAAGTTTAATAATTTTGTTGTGGTTTGAATTAAATATCTGACCTCTTAATCATATACTAAAATTAATGGGTACATGTTTTTCTCATTCTCAGTATATGGCAATGAAGTTCATGTCCTTGTTTTACTTATGTATTTAATTAATTTGCTCCCAAAATGAGGATTTTAGACATTAAAGTTTCCCGTACATTCCAACAGAGTATTACTCAAATTACATGGAGCTATAATGCTTGGCATAGAGCCTACTCATTTATTTATTGGAAGAATATAAAACTCAGTTTTCTAACAGATTGTGTACAGTATTGTTAAATAGATACTCTCCTCTTGTGCAGTAAATTGGCCTCATAACTTAGTGGATATACCCATTGCAACAATTTGTAATTTATAATGCCTTTAATTCAGGGAAATCTTTTAGGACACTTCACGGAGTGTTATTAAACAAACTTTGCATAGCCATATGTGGAGGTACTTGAGTATTATCAAAACTTTGGTTGAAGAGGTAGGTTTTTAACAGCATCCTCAAGGACAATAAACCAATGGATGGATAATTACATTTGAGGATGAGCAATAGAGAATTAGAAGGGTGCCGATTCCTCATTTGATTACAATTTATGGGAGAATTACAGAGATATGGTGAGCAACAGCAATGAAAATCATTTTAAATGAGAATATAAATGTTAAAAGCAAGACTTCAACGAAATTCAGTGTAAATCACTAAACATGCGATGGTGTGTGAACATTTGGATGACTTCAATATTATGAAGGGTGAACAAAGGAAGCTGGCCAGGAATGTGAAACGTTAATCTTGGATGAATTTCAGTATTTTGACTGAGACAGGGGTGAGGATGATAGATGTTACAGGATAGAACAGGGTAGTTTCAGTGAAACCAGGCTAAATAAAGAACGAAGAAGGGGTCTCGACTCGAAACGTCGCCCATTCTTTCTCTCCAGAGATGCTGCCTGTCCCGCTGAGTTACTCCAGTATTTTGTGTCTACCTTAAATAAATCTCCTATGTGTAAGAGGGATCTGCAAATGCTGGTCATACCAAAGATAGACACAAAATGCTGGAGTAACTCAACGAGATAGGCAGAAAGAATGGGTGCCGTTTTGAGTCAAGACCCTTCTTCAGGCTTTTTCAGTGATAGATTACCATTGGCCTGATTACAAACATATATTGGGTTACATTAAACATACAACGTAGAAATCGGCTATTTGGCCCAACAGGTTTACGCTGGTGGTTGTCTTCCAATTAAACCTCTCCTTTTCTTTCCTCATCTGGATCTATCATCATAACCCTCTAGTCCCTTCTTCATCGTGGTCTTGTCCAACCTCATGTGAATCTACTATTTAGCCAGCCACTTCTTATGGTAGCAAGTTCCACATTTGGATAAAACCATCTTTTGAATTCCCTATTGCATTTATTTGTAATTAACGTACAGATGTCGACTTATTCGATTATACTCATCTCTGCAAATGGATGCGTTCTTTTTGAAAACACTTTCCCAGACCTCCATTGGGTCACTTGTCCGCCTTCTTCAGAGAAAGAAGTCTGATCTTCCTTTCCTAAAAATGTGTATGGCCTCACATGTCTGCTATCATCCTTGTTCATTTTCTCTTCACCCTCTCACTGCCTGTGTTATAGACCCCAGTATTATACGCAATACACAACTGTGGTCTAACCAAGATTTTATGTAGTTTTAGTATACCTTACCTGCTTTTCAAAAATATATCTCTCAAAATAAGATCTTGTGCTTTTAAGGCCTTGGTAATGTGGCATTACTCCTTGTGAAATTATTAATCGTTTTCCTTAGGAGCTGTTTTCCTGTTACTCAAACCTGTCATCACCATTCATGTCCTAAAGCAAATAACCGCTGACTACCATTTTATTGTCAAATTCCTTGGCCAGTCCAAAGTCCACACACTGCCTCTAATATCCATGCCCATCTTCACCAAAATCTCCAATAATGTTTTAGCTCCATTGAAGTAAAGAAGCTGTTGAAATAATTTCCATTCCTGTGACGTTGTTCGGCTCTGCCTCCCATCAACTCCTTTGCTGCTGTAGCCCATGTCTCCTTTGGAGTAGGCTGTTCAAGGTTGGGGTTCCTTCCTTTCTTTACCCTCCATAAATCTTCATTCAAAGTCAGCTGACGTCTTGTGAAAAAAGCCTGTGTAAACAAGACATTAGTGCAAAAACACAATTAGAAAACAAGTCCATGGCAGTGCACAAATTGCCGGTGGTGTTCTGTTGCTGAGGGTTTTGCAAATTGTTTCATGAACCAGATAGTTGTAGGAAAGTAGCTGTGCCAGAACCTGGTAGTGTGAAAATTCAGGCTTTTGTACCTGCTGTCGAATAGTAGCAGTGAGCTGAGGGTATGGATCCTGAATGGTGGGGATCCTTGATGATAGATGGTAGATGCTTTTGATGGTGGTGATCGGGTCAGGACTGCACCCTCAGTCAACAACTCTCTGTAGCTTCTTGAGTTCTTGTGCGTTGGAAATGTTGCCATTGCATTCTTCCAGTGATGATCATAGTAATGGCCTTTACCCTCCATTCTGATTTTTTAAAATCAATTCTATCTTTGCTTGCATTAGGATTACAGGTATCTCATTATTTCCCTCTCTGATTGCCTTATTAAATCTCATTATTTTATTTTACACATCAGTTTCTCTTCAATTTCTCATCATTGTGATTTTATTTTTCTTGTAATGGCTGGAAAGTCACTCCTTTTTATCTGGAAAATGTTATTTCCTCGTCGCTACTCAAATGGCAGCAAATTGAATGATAATTTTCCTGGGGTTTATTCCCAGATAAAAACCATGTTCCAAATCATTTAATCTGTATGGATGTCACGTTTAATCCTTTGTTTTTACTGGTACTAATTGCAAAGTAAATCATATCAAATGCTATCTGCTTGCCTCAAGGTAACAGCTGTGAAGCATTTTTTTTTGTTCATTATATCTTTGCCTAGAGTCGTGCATTAATGAAAATAGCTGCAATACTTCAGTGTTTAGCATTGGTTTGGAAGCTATGAGAAGAAGTAAATAGAAAGCAATGTGTAGGAAGGATCTGTAGATGCTGGTTTAAACCGAAGAAGGGTCTCGACCCGAAACAACACCTATTCCTTTTCTCCAGAGCTGTTGTCCGACCACTTACAGCTGAATTACTCCAGCTTTTTCTGTCTATCTTAGATTAAAAAGCAATGATGTTGGTTGCAAAGCAATAAAATGCAGGTGTGGCAGACTCATACTCTGAAATGTTACAGGACCTGCAAAGCCATCTGTGAATGCTATTCACTGATTCACTTATGGCTTAAGAAGAGAAAAAGCGAAGAGCATCGAATTTAATTACTGTAAACTGCAATAATTGGCACCTTGAGACTTTGATAGTGAGGATTAGCAGGGTTTCTGTACCGTTGGATGTTACTCTTATGAATACCTCAGCAAATTTTTATTTCACTATTTTCGTGAGTCATTCCACAGTGTGAGATATTTTTCAGCGAGCCAGGTGAGTTTAAAGGAAGTAGGCAATCGAACCCAGTGAGTTTCAGCTTGTAAGTACCAGTCCACTCTGACTCCGGCTGCACATCCAGCTGATAGTCCAAACCCGTAGCTCTGTACACCCTGCTTGCACATCAGACCCCCTGACTCGTACTCAGACAAATGAGTGAGTTGGATGCTAGACCATCTGGTTATCCTGACGATTGGATACTGGAGTGTCAGAGTTTTAACAGTGAATGGAGATTAGATCGAGTCATGATTTGTGATTCTTTGTTCTTTCTCTTACTACTCTCACTATCCATCACCCCCCCCCCCCCCACCCCCCACCCCCCACCCACCGTAACCTTTCCCTTAACGCATCTTTGTTCTTATTTATCATTCCATGCTTGCAATCAGCATTTTACATTAAAACAAAATCTTCTTTCTAAGGCTGTAGTAGGGTAATACAAAATTCCTGTGAGAGTAAAATTAATTGAATGCCATGTAGAAAAGTGTCCTTGTGTCTTGGAATGTTTTAGGGAGGACCAGATATCTTACAACATAAACACAAGCAAATGGTTCTGCTGCTGTCTTTTCTTTAACTCATGGATAAGAACAGTCCAAACTAAGAATTAAAACGTTTGGGCTTTTGTTGTCAGCTCAGCATAAATCTTTTTTGCAAGCTCTATCGTTTGCCCTGTGCCATTCCCTCTGCATATTTAAATTGGGTTAAAAAAAAATTATTGATCATTGCAATGATTATTACTGGAAAAGTAATGATTATTACTTTTTCAAGTGAACAAATTTAATTGAAAGTTACTTGATTGGGAATTTCAGAATTTCAGCCAATTCAGAGCCTTGATGTGTAGGAAGGAACTGCAGATGCTGGTTTAAAGTGAAGATAGACACAAAAAGCTGGTGTAACTCAATGGGATAGGCAGCATCTCTGGAAAGAAGGAATGGGTGACGTTTCAGGAAAAGGGAGACGATCTATATCTCTTGTTTCCCTTTTCCGTAACAGTCTGAAGAAGGGTCTCGACCCAAAACGTCACGCATTCCTTCTTTCCAGATATGTTGCCTGTCCAGCTGAGTTACTCCAGCTTTTTGTGTCTATCTTCAGAGCATTGATGTGGCCTTTAATGGGCCTGTCCCAATTAGGCGATTTTTCAGGCGTCTGCAACTGGAACGGCGACTGTCAGAGTGGAACACACAGAAACACATCGCAAAGGCGGGGGACAGGGCAAGTCTGAGCGCTGTCTGAAATTCACACGCAAAGCCAAGGTGATACAAATACACACCGTGATGAACAGGCACTGCAAAAAGTGTCGTTCCGTTCCGCATATTATTAAAGTTAGCGAGGATTAAAAATCTTAAAATCCGCGCATGCGATCGATCTCCTGCCTGTCAGCGCCGCACGGATTAGTCTCTTCTCCTGTCACTCCCTGGGACGGTCCGCCCCTTCCTGTGCCATTGCATCTTTACTGGAGGTGGCCGGCGGAAGTCTCCAACCGGACACAATTTTCGGAGGGACCGGAAGCAGCCCGGCCCGGAGTCGGAGATGTCGCCAAATGGAAATCGGAAACACTGATCCCGGCGGAGGAGAACAACCAGCGACCAGCGCCCGCTGTGAGTCCCCATTGCACCGCCAGCTAAAGCCCCCTCTCCCCCATGGCTCTTCCCCTGCCTTTTCTCCGAGCTCTCTCTCCCCTTCCCCCACAATCCCCCCACCCACACCCCCCCTCTCCCCACAACCCCCCGCCCACACAACCCTTCCCCACACACACTCCCTTCCCACACCCCCCCACCCACACAACCCCTCCCCCCACAACCCCCCCACCCACACACACACCCCTCCATAACACCCCCACCCGCCCACACACATCCCTCTCCTCCCACAACCCCCCTGCCGACACACACCCCCTACCCCTTCAACCCCCCCTGCCCCATACCCCTCCCCCAACACCCATTCCCCCCCGCCCACACAACCTCCCGCCCCCGCAACCCCCTCGCCCACACACCCCTCCCCTCCTCACAACCCCCCTCCCTCACACACACCCCCCCCTGGAATATTGCGTTGGGGAACTGGTTGCGTTGGGGGACCAGGCATCCCGTGTGACTGGGACCCAACGGTCTAGTACATCTATAGAAATTTGTTAGAGTATAAAATGATGTGCCAAATTTCCCCAAACCTCAAAGGAAGTCGAGGCATTAGTGAGCCGGCCACACAGTCATGGGGATGGAGAGAATAGAGCAGTAGACTCCTTCTCCTATTATGTTCATGTAACTTCGAATTTCACAAAAAATGAAACTCCTGGAACTGTTTCCATTTGATTCAACCACGAAGCTACAAACATGTCACGGTACTTCATAGTAGTGTGAAGGAATTAGAGGACATTTGAAAGAATTACGTAAAATGCTGAAAATAACAAGGACTCCAAGTAGCTTCTATGGAGAAAGAAGCAGGTTTTAGCCCAGGAAGAACTTATATATTTCATTGAATAAACATTTTACAATAAAGCGAAGATGCTTTTTAGCGAAGGAAATCTGTGTTGAAATACAACTAATTTTTCTTTGGTTTGGAGGAGACAGTAAATAAGAACAGATGAAAAATGTTAACATTTAGTGCAAAGGAACTGTAACAAATGCAGTGTACTGTAACACTCATAACATGTGTCTGCAATCAGTGTGAATAAATGTATATTTTTCATTGGGACTAACAAATGTATAAGGTAAGCAGTACAACTGCCATTCAAAACATTACCTCATGTGATAAACATGCTCTCGGGGGTTTCATTATATCAAAAGTCTGAGAGCTGTGGTGTTGTTTCATATTTTCATTGTGAAATGTTTGTCTTTTGTGGTCCTTCAAGGCTATAGATCTGTACATGACTTCTGGCATAATGTAAAACTGTTATTTTATCTCAGCCCAAATGTATTTAAATACTGTTCTTTAATAGCATTCTTTTTGTCACCTCCAGACATTAGATGTTGAAATATTTCCCATTGATTTACGTTGGGAATTGTCTTTCTCTTTTGCAGCTTGGGCTGTGAGAGGTTCACATCCACAGTGCTGACAGATGGCTGTAAGATTAATGGGCCAGTGTTATAAATTCACCTTGTGGATTCACTAGTGAAATGTGTTAATGAATCACATACATAAGAGGGGATAAACATGTTAAGGATATCTGAGGGAATGCAGTTTAAAGGAGTAATATAATAACGAGGACAATGATGCTATTGTGTGCAAGAGTACAAGTTCAGTGCTTTCCACAATTATCCAATATACCCTGCCACCCTATATCATTACATACAATTCACAGCCCTAAAACTGGACTGTGTTCATGTGTTTGCTCCAACTGCTGTTCTTCTATTTCCGTTGTTTGCCAAGGTACATTGTGTAATAGCAAGTACCACTTTCAATCATTTCTGAATTTTAATGAAAATCTGCTGAATTCCTGACTAGCTCACTGGTGAATAGCTTAAATTTATCGTTTCTGATTCTGTGTACTCTTAAAAGTGGAAGCACATATTTTTGTGTCTGTGTTTTACTGATGCTGAACGTTGTACTGTTATTGACCAAGAAGGTACTCGCCAGATTTAAGAATCAAAGCTCAAAGGATACATTTTAGAGCACAGAACAATGCAAAGATGTGTCTGCAAAATAGATTCAGTATTGCGGACTTGGACTGGGAGATACGTTTATTGATGAACATGAAGATTATGGACTAGAAATATCAGTCTACATTATTATGCAGCATTTAGTTTCAAGCCCATCTATCGAACAAGTCTTACCAAAGGACAACTGAATCATAAATATTGAGTATAAATATGGAGTCATTTCGATTGTCAATCTGTGATAAGGTGAAACATCTTAGTTGAGCAATGATCTGCCTGAACAGTTCTCTGCACCTAGGTTAGGGAGGGGAAATTTGCTAGAATTCCAACTTGCTGTTGACATTAAAAATGGCTTGTAAATTGGCTGTAATTTCCTTCAACAGTTGAATAGCCTGTTTAATATTTATGCATAATGAAAGTAGCACAGGGCATTTGAGGTGCATGAACTAACATCTAACAAAAACCCTGCCCTCAGGGACAACATGAACAAGAGGAAAACAATTGTAGGGGAAAAAAAATTGGCAATGTGAAGGAGCAGTGGGTGGAATATTGCTGTTTCATCTGGTAAATTCAATTAAAAGTCAGCAGAATTCTTGAATCAATAGGTCTGCGGGATCTCTGAAGAATCAAACAGAACTTGGAGCCACCCCGATCTGATGAGATCAAAGTCATCTCCCTTAGAAAGTTGCACAAAAAAACTAAATTAAATAAATTTGCATCAATGAGAATGCATAACATAAGACTCTGACTCATATTTAATTAGCAAGCTCAGTAGGAGGATGAAAAGTTGAACCCACAGTAAATAAAGTAAAATAATCAGTGCTACAAATCTGAATTTAAAACAGAAAATATTGGAAATGGAACCCAATTAACAAAACCAATGTGATACTCTTATATCTGAACCCATCAACATCTCTGAAGTACTGACCCATTCTCCTCTATTTCATTGTTCCACAGTCTTTTTTGTTGTATTTGTGGTTTCCATCATGGTAGCATTTTTTCCTGATAAGGGCATTGTCCTAACTCCTACAGAAAATGATGAGAAACATTCTAAAATGCACTCATAACTTGGTTCATCTAAGTACCTGGAGATGTATTTTTTATGGTTCCTACGTTGAGGCAATATTTGCATCAGCACTGCCAAGTTGAATGCATTGTGGGCAAAAGGACTGTGAAATAGTTCATATTAACATATGAAACTTGGGCCATATATATATTTTCCATTGCATGTCAATGCATTTTCCCTGAAACTTCATTTATACGCTCTGGCTCTCGCTGAAAAGGCCAGCATTAATTGCTGTTCCTAATTACCCTGAGAAGATAGTGGTGAGTTGCGTTCAGGTGAAAGTGCTCCCATACTGCTGTTCGGGAGTGTAGTCCAGGATTCCGATCCAGTGTCAATCTAGGCTCAGCGATATGTTCCCAATTCAGGAATATGTGCAGCATGAAGGGAAATCTACAGATGTTCTCTTGAACGTGCTGTCCTGGTCCTTGGTGGCACAGCTACAGGTTGGGAAATGCTGCCTTCTGAATTGCTTTTTAGTTTTGCTGGCATAAGCTAAGAAATCATAGACATATGTAAAACAAAGTTTTGAATAATCCAAGCATGCTGTCCTAATAAAGCACATACATTGTCAGATTCACACCTTCTAAGGAGCTGGAAGTGAGACTATGACTGGGCCAGGTCACAGGTGGAGAGTTGCAATCTTCTGTGTGTGTCAGTACAAACAGCGATTCACCTGTCAACTTTATGTTTAAAAACATAAATGTGAAATAACCTTCACATGTGTCTGAAGGAGTGTTTAGTTTAGAGATACAGTGCAGAAACAGACCCTTCAGCCCACTGAGTCCATGCTGACCACACTAGGAAGAATTTACAATTTTACTAAAGCCAATTAACCTACAAACCTGTACAGTGCCCTTCATAATGTTTGGGACAAAGACCCATCATTTATTTATTTGCCTCTGTACTCCACAATTTGAGATTTGTGAATAGAAAAAAAGTCACATCTGGTTAAAGTGCACATTGTCAGATTTTAATAAAGGCCATTTTTATACACTTAGGTTTCAGCATGTAGAAATTACAGCAGTGTTTAGTCTTGGGCAGTCTGCACCCCAACGGCTTGAACATTGACTTCTCCAATTTCCGATAGCCCTTGCTGTCTCCTCCCCTTCTTAGCTCCCCCTCAGCCCTCTGGCTCCTCCCCTTCCTTTCTTCTTCCCACCCCCAACCCGACCCTGCATCAGTCTGAAGAAGGGTTTCGGCCCGAAACTTTGCGAATTTCCTTCGCTCCATAGATGCTGCCTCACCTGCTGAGTTTCTCCAGCATTTTTGTCTACCTTTATACATAGTCCGCCCCATTTCAGGGCACCATAATATTTGGGACACAGCAATGCCATGTAAATGAAAGTAGCCATCGAGACGCAACTAGAACTCTGATCTTGTGCCCTTCCGGTTTGCGCGTTTTTTCTATTTGCGCAAAAACAGTACGCGATAGGGCTACGATTTATCGCCAGCTCACTCATCGTTCTCATGTGCCGTGAGTGCAACATGTTTCGTTCCGATTGGTGGTATATGGTAAAAGTTAACGAGGTTTAAAAATCGCATGTGCAGATCGATCTCTCCTGCTCGTCAGTGCCACGCGGATTGGTCTCTCCTCCTGTCACTCCTGTCCGCCTCTTCCTGTGTCATCGCGTCTTTACTGGAGCTGAGGGATGCTGTAGGTGGCCGGCAGAAGCCTCCAACCCGACACAATTTTCGATGGGCCCGGAAGCACCCCGGCCCGTTGTGGCGCGGGAGATGTGTAGGAGAGCATTCAGCGCCCGTTGTGAGTCCCAAATGCACCTCCATCACAACACCCCGCAGCTCCAGCCCTTTGCCCTCTGGTTCACCTCGCTGGCTCCTGCCCCTCTCCCCCATGGCTCTTCCCCCGTCTTTTCTTCGAGCTCTCCACCCACACGCCGGCGTGGCTGTAGCTGCTGGTGCTTCCGGGCCGAGCCGAGGATCCGCGCCGATGGCTGATGCTCCTCCGGGGCACGCAAGAAGGGAGAGGAGCGACAACATCGAGATCCTAGGGAGGGAGAGTGGGGGAGGAGAGGGGATAGAGGGACAGGAGGGGGGCGTAGGGAGGGAGTGACTGAGGGTAGGGGAAAGGAGAGGTGAGGGAGGGATTGGGAGAGGGAAAAGAAGAGGGAGGAGGTGAGGAGGGAGAGTGGGAGAGGAGGGGGGAGTAGAGGAGGCGGGGAGGGGAGAGGTGGGTGTGTTAGGGAAACATAGAAACATAGAAACATAGAAAATAGGTGCAGGAGTAGGCCATTTGGCCCTTCGAGCCTGCACCGCCATTCAATGTGATCATGGCTGATCATCCAACTCAGTATCCCGTACCTGCCTTCTCTCCATACCCCCTGATCCCTTTAGCCACAAGTGCCACATCTAACGCCCTCTTAAATATAGCCAATGAACTGGCCTCAACTACCTTCTGTGGCAGAGAATTCCACAGACTCACCACTCTCTGTGTAAAGAATGTTTTCCTCATTTCGGTCCTAAAGGAATTCCCCCTTATCCTTAGACTGTGACCCCTTGTTCTGGACTCCCCCAACATCGGGAACAATCTTCCAGCATCTAGCTTGTCCAACCCCTTAAGAATTTTGTAGGTTTCTATAAGATCCCCCCTCAATCTTCTAAATTCCATCGAGTACAAACCGAGTCTATCCAATCTTTCCTCATATGAAAGTCCTGACATCCCAGGAATCAGTCTGGTGAATCTTCTCTGTACCCCCTCTATGACAAGGATGTCTTTCCTCAGATTTGGAGACCAAAACTGTACGCAGTACTCCAGGTGTGGCCTCACCAAAACCCTGTACAACTGCAGTAGAACCTCCCTGCTCCTATACTCAAATCCTTTCGCTATGAATGCTAACATACCATTTGCTTTCTTCACTGCCTGCTGCACCTGCATGCCTACTTTCAATGACTGGTGTACCATGACACCCAGGTCTCGTTGCATCTCCCCCTTACCTAATCTGCCACCATTCAGATAATAGTCTACCCTCATGTTTTTGCCACCAAAGTGGATAACCTCACATTTATCCACATTGTACTGCATCTGCCATGCATCTGCCCATTCACTCAGCCTATCCAAATCACCCTGCAGCCTCCAAGCATCCTCCTCACACCTAACTATACCCCCCAGCTTGGTATCATCTGCAAATTTGGAGATGTTGCATTGAATTCCCTCGTCCAAATCATTAATATATATTGTAAATAGCTGGGGTCCCAGCACTGAGCCTTGCGGCACCCCACTAGTCACTGCCTGCCATTCTGAAAAGGACCCGTTTACTCCTACCCTTTGCCTCCTGTCTGCTAGCCAGTTCTCTATCCACATCAATACTGAACCCCCAATACCGTGTGCTTTAAGTTTGTATGCTAATCTCTTATGCGGGACCTTGTCGAAAGCCTTCTGAAAGTCTAGATATAACACATCCACTGGTTCTCCCTTATCCACTCTACTAGTTACATCCTCGAAAAATTCTATCAGATTTGTCAGACATGATTTACCTTTCGTAAATCCATGCTGACTTTGTCCAATGATTTCACCACTTTCCAAATGCGCTGCTATCCCATCTTTAATAACTGACTCTAGCAGTTTCCCCACTACCGATGTTAGACTAACTGGTCTGTAATTCCCCGCTTTCTCTCTCCCTCCTTTTTTAAAAAGTGGGGTTACATTAGCTACCCTCCAATCCTCAGGAACTACTCCAGAATCTAAGGAATTTTGAAAAATTATCACTAATGCATCCACTATTTCTGTGGCTACCTCCTTGAGTACTCTGGGATGCAGACTATCTGGCCCTGGGGATTTATCGGCCTTCAATCCGTTCAATTTACCCAACACCACCTCCCGGCTAACCTGGATTTCACTCAGTTCCTCCATCTTATTTGACCCCCGTTCCACTGCTATTTCCGGCAGATTATTTATGTCTTCCTTAGTGAAGACAGAACCAAAGTAGTTATTCAATTGGTCTGCCATGTCCTTGTTCCCCATGATCAATTCACCTGTTTCTGACTGCAAGGGACCAACATTTGTTTTAACTAGTCTCTTTCTCTTTACATATCTATAAAAACGGGAGTGGGGAATAGACGGAAAGGAGGGTAGTGGGGGAGGTGTGGAGGGACAGTGGGGGGGATATGCGGAGGTGAGGAGTGAGGAGACGGGGATAGAGGGATAGGAGGGGGTACGGAGGGGAGAAGAGTTATGGAGGGAGGGAGGGAGGGAGGGAGTGACTGAGGGGAGGGGAGGGGAAAGGAGAGAGAGGTGAGGGTGGGATTGGGGAGGGAGGAGAATACGAATGTTCCAATTAAAGAGAATGTATAAGAATGGCCTTTAATAAAATCTGACAATGTGCACTTCAACCACATGTGATTTTTTTCTATTACAAATCTCAAATTGTGGAGTACAGAGGCAAATAAATAAATGATGGGTCTTTGTCCCAAACATTATGGAGGGCACTGTATGTCTTGGGAATGTGGGAGGAAACCGAAACACCCGGAGAAAACACAGGTGGTCACAGGGAGAACGTACAAACTCCGTACGGACAGCACCTGTAGTCAGGATTGCATCCGTTTCTCTGGCGCCTGAAAGGGCCTGTCCCACTTGGCCGTCATTTGCGCGTCACGCAGATGGTGCGCGAAGATTTTGTACATCACGAAATCCTGCGACGCCGCGCATCACTGCCTATGTCATTGCGCACCATGCACGCATCACAAGTGTCTTGTTTTATTATTCACAGAGTGGAAGTATCTAATGTGTAGGAATGCAAGTGAGGAGGGGATAGGAAGAGAAAAAGTGAAAGATTTCAATTCAGGTTATGGACTCCAATGAGACATTTGCGTACTGATTTTTTTTTAATGATTACTTTTAAATGGTTTATTAGAATTCAATACTTGTTCTTTGGTCTTTAACATTCTATCAGAATTAACTCACTTGGTTTAAGAATTGTTTTTGGGTATTAAAATAAAGAACCCAACAGTATGTGACACTTGTGTAAACCCGGACAAATTGTTAACTTGCTTTCATTTATACACAGGAGCTATCGCCACCACAAACCAATTGTGCATCTCTGGAAAGAGATAACTACCAAGACTGCAATCTTGGTAAACAGTGCGAGTCTCCTGTGCTGATGGAGTATTCTGCAAGAGTTATGCCAACCTGCTACATCTTTAGCTGTTGGTTAGGTGCAGCTTCCTTTAGTCTTCTTCTACATCTATCTCTTTTACCTCCTTTTCCCTTCGTCATTTGACATTCACACCTTGTTTCTATTAAATTTCTTTCATTTCACCCACCAGGCTTCTTCCTGCCTCACAAATAATATTGTACCTACTTAATACGTTGTTTTATTCAAGCAATTTACAGTTCGTTATACTATTTGGATTTTATGCTGTGTTTATCTCTTCCCCCTTTCCTTTGTCTTCTTCCTTTATGTATATTATCTAATTCTCCAATTTTGTAATATTTGAGTTTGAGTTTAGTTTAATGTCACGTCTACCGAGGTACAGTGAAAAACTTGTGTAGCGTGCTAACCAGGCGGCGGAAAGACAATTACATGACTACAATCGAGCCATCCACAGTGTACAAATACATGATAAAGGGAATAACATGAATAACATTGTGTAGGATAGAGTCCAGTAAAGTTTGATCAAAGATAGTCCGAGGGTCTCCAGTGAGGTAGATAGTAGTTGTTGGTAGGATGGTTCAGTAATATTCTCTAATTCTGCTGAAGGATTTGTTCATGAGGAAATAAAATCTTGGGTTTTAAATAATTGTAGAGGTTCTGTCTTTACTTTGTGAGTTTGATCTTGTCAGATGCAGAGAGGATGTTTTTAGATGTGAAAGCATAGCCCATCTTACCTCTGCCCAAAGATATTAAACTTAACCAGACAAAATGCCAAATAGTACCTCGTGACAAAGCAAAGAAAAAGAGGTCATTCCCACATCTAACTTGGCAGAGATGAATCTACCTGAATTCCTGTCTCTGATAAATCACACATGAAGATTAATCAAGTACATAACAGGAACCTCACCACTGCCACCAGGTTTACTTCTTGTTGAAATTGAAAATTACCTCCGCAATCCGCTTGAAATTCTTATTCCGCATTCTGACCTCAGATTATTTGATCAAACTGCACATAACTAAGCTGAAATTTATATCTATGACCTTGGTTTACTTTTGCAATTCCATGTTCACTGAATAGTGTATAATTGATATTAGCGTACCGTAGATTGGAATTCTTTAAGAATGTTTTATACATTTCCATTTAAATATTGAGGGGGATGTTAATGACTATGCTATTTGACAAGCTATTAATGACTATGCTATAGTTGGGATCACGGATACGTGGCTCCAGGGGGACCAAGGTTGGGAGTTGAACATCCAGGGATATTCAATATTCAGGAGGAATAGACAGAAAGGAAAGGGAGGTGGCCTAGCGTTGCTGGTGAGAGAGGAGATTAATGCAATAGAAAGGAAGGACATTAGCTTGGAGGATGTGGAATAGATATGGGTAGAGCTGCGAAACTCTAAGGGGCAGAAAACGCTAGTGGGAGTTGTGTACAGGCCACCTAACAGTAGTAGTGGAGTTGGGGATGGCATCAAACAAGAAATTAGAAATGCGTGTAACAAGGGTAAAACAGTTATAATGGGTGACTTCAATCTACATATAGATTGGGTGAATCAAATGGGCAGGGGTGCTGAGGAAGAGGATATCTTGGAATGTATGCGGGATAGTTTTCTAAACCAACATGTAGAGGAACCAACGAGAGAGCAGGCTATTCTAGACTGGGTATTGAGTAATGAGGAAGGGTTAGTTAGCAGTCTTGTGCGTGGCCCGTTGGGCAAGAGTGACCATAATATGGTTGAGTTCTTCATTAGGATGGAGAGTGACTTAATTAAGTCAGAAACAAGGGTTCTGAACTTAAACAAAGGTAACTTTGAAGGTATGAGACGTGAATTGGCCAAGATAGACTGGCAAGTGATTCTTAAAGGGTTGACAGTGGATGTGCAATGGAAGGTATTTAAGGACTGCATGGATGAACTACAACAATTGTTCATCCCAGTTTGGCAAAAGAATAAATCAGGGAAGGTGGTTCATCCATGGATAACAAGGGAAATCAGGGATAGTATAAAAACAAAAGATGAAACATACAAATTAGCCAGAAAAAGCAGCCAACCAGAGGACTGGGAGAAATTCAGAGTCCTGCAGAGGAGGACAAAGGGCTTAATTAGGAAAGGGAAAATAGATTATGAAAGAAAACTGGCAGGGAACATAAAAACTGACTGCAAAAGTTTTTATAGATATGTGAAGAGAAAGAGATTAGTTAAAACAAATGTAGGTCCCTTGCAGTCAGAAACAGGTGAAATGATCATGGGGAACAAGGACATGGCAGACCAATTGAATAACTACTTTGGTTCTGTCTTCACTAAGGAAGATATAAATAATCTGCCGGAAATAGCAGGGGACCGGGAGTCAAATAAGGTGGAGGAACTGGGTGAAATCCAGGTTAGCCGGGAAGTGGTGTTGGGTAAATTGAATGGATTAAAGGCTGATAAATCTCTAGGGCCAAATAGTCTGCATCCCAGAG
This sequence comes from Raja brachyura, assembly GCA_963514005.1. The sequence goes on along the minus strand of OY740804.1, from coordinate 32,357,526 downwards.
TACTCAAGGAAGTAGCCACAGAAATAGTGGATGCATTAGTGATAATTTTTCATAACTCGTTAGATTCTGGAGTAGTTCCTGAGGATTGGAGGGTAGCTAATGTAACCCCACTTTTTAAAAAAGGAGGGAGAGAGAAAACGGGGAATTACAGACCAGTTAGTCTAACATCGGTAGTGGGGAAACTGCTAGAGTCAGTTATTAAAGATGGGATAGCAGTACATTTGGAAAGTGGTGAAATCATTAGACAAAGTCAGCATGGATTTACGAAAGGTAAATCATGTCTGATGAATCTTATACAATTTTCCGAGGATGTAACTAGTAGAGTGGATAATGGAGAACCAGTGGATGTGTTATATCTAGACTTTCAGAAGGCTTTCGACAAGGTCCCACATAAGAGATTAGTATACAAACTTAAAGCACACGGTATTGGGGGTTCAGTATTGATGTGGATAGACAACTGGCTGGCAGGCAGGAAGCAAAGGGTAGGAGTAAAGGGGTCCTTTCCAGAATGGCAGGCAGTGACTAGTGGGGTACTGCAAGGCTCAGTGCTGGGACCCCAGCTATTTACAATATATATTAATGATTTGGATGAGGGAATTGAATGCAACATTTCCAAGTTTGCGGATGACACTAAGCTGGGGGTAGTGTTAGGGGTGAGGAGGATGCTAGGAGGCTGCAAGGTGACTTGGATAGCCTGGGTGAGTGGGCAAATGCATGGCAGATGAAGTATAATGTGGATAAATGTGAGGTGGCAAAAACAGGAGGGTAGACTATTATCTGAATGGTGGCAAATTAGGAAAAGGGGAGATGCAACTAGACCTGGGTGTCATGGTACACCAATCATTGAAAGTAGGCATGCAGGTGCAGCAGGCAGTGAAGAAAGCAAATGATATGTTAGCATTCATAACGAAAGGACTTGAGTATTAGAGCAGGGAGGTTCTACTGCAGTTGTACAGGGTTTGGTGAGACGACACCTGGAGTATTGCGTACAGTTTTGGTCTCCAAATCTGAGAAAAGACATTCTTGCAATAGAGGGGGTACAGAGAAGGTTCACCAGACTGATTCCTGGGAAGTCAGGACTTTCATATGAGGAAAGACTGGATAGACTTGGCTTGTACTCGCTAGAATTTAGAAGACTGAGAGGAGATCTTATAGAAACTTACAAAATTCTTAAGGGGTTGGATAGGCTAGATGCAGGAAGATTGTTCCCGATGTTGGCGAGGTCCAGAACAAGGGGTCACAGTCTAAGGATAAGGGGGAATTCCTTTAGGACCGAGATGAGGAAAACATTTTTCACACAGAGAGTGGTGAGTCTGTGGAATTCTCTGCCACAGAAGGTAGTTGAGGCCAGTTCATTGGCTATATTTAAGAAGGAGTTAGATGTGGCCCTTGCGGCTAAAGGGATCAGAGGGTATGGAGAGAAGAAAGTTACGGGATACTGAGTTGGATGATCAGCCATGATCATATTGAATGGCAGTGCAGGCTCGAAGGGCCGAATGGCCTACTCCTGCACCTATTTTCTATATCTCTATGTTTCTATGTGTCGCCTCATTGAAAAATTCTGAGAAATAGATCTCTGCAAAAATGAGCAAGGATCTGGTTTAACTGCTGCGTCATTACACATCTGGGAACATTTGATTTCAGCAGACTCTCAATGTGCTGCAGCATGAACTTTTTGATTTAGTTTTCAATTTTGGACTTTTTTTATAGTGGAATTTGTGGAAACGAAGTCCGTGGACTATTGGTGACTTTAAACTGTCTTTTCCAATGATATCCTACTTTGTAATTTTTCCACAAATCCAGTAAAATAACTTTCAGATTCTTACTACTGCAGCTAGTTGTTATCACATTTTAAACTACCCATTAAAGGAGTAAAGGAATTTTATTGGAAAGCTTTCTTGTGCCTTAAGAAAAGTTCCGTCCAGAACTCAACATCTATTCACCAATAATTGTGCAGTATTAATCTATGACATGAGGTTTAAAGCAAAATAAACCATCACAAGAACATTCAAGAAGGAAATATGACCAACCAAAGGTGGCTTTGGTTAAGGAATATTTCCATTAACAGAAGGGTTAAAAGCCAGGAGTCATAGGTTTAAAGTAGGATTAGAGTCAAGTCAAATCGAGTTTACTGTCATATGCACAAGTATGGTGGGGTAGATACAATGACAATTTTACACGCTGCAGCATCACAAGCACATGGTCCCAGACAAACGCACAAAAACATAAATTATATATCAATTAGACATACATTCTATAAAACATTGAAAAGAAATAGACTTGGCGGGGGGAGAAGTTAGTGCATTAAAGAATGCACAATTAGAAAAACAAGCCCATTGTAGTGCAAGAGATGCTCCTGGCAAGCTGTACCAGGAAGACAAGGATCCCGTTGCAAAGGCAGGTACACAGGACTCGGTGCTTGGTGATGAGTTTGGAGGAGATGATAGTGTTGAACACTGAGCTGTATTCGGTGAACAGCAGCCTGATGTTAAGCAGACGGTCCAGATCAGGGTGGAGAGTCGGTGAGACAGCTTCTGCGGTTGACCGTTTGTAGTGTATCCAGGTCATTTCTGAGGCAGGAATGGATTGGTGCCATAACCAACTTTTCAGAGCATTTCATCATTGTAGTGGGTATTGAGGCAAGTCTCTTCGTGCTGAGGAGAAATGAGAAAAAATATTGTTTATCCAAAAGTTAGTGTGGATCTAGAACGCAGTGCAAAAAAAGGTGGTGAATTAAGAAATCGTCTTGACAGTTATTTGAATAACGATTATCTGCAAGGTCAATTACTCATGACAATTAGATGGGGTAGAATTGTTTTGACAGAAAGTAAAATGATGGGCCAAACGGCATCCTTCAGAGTAAGAATTACAAAACCACAAATCATTGGTAATTGAATGAAAGACTAAATTTAAACATTGCTTAATGTATAGTGAGAAAAATGCGGAGAATAATTTTGATCAGACTTTATTGCTGTGCAGAAAATTGTCAAAACCTCCAATATAATAGCTGGCTCTTTTATAAACATATATTTAAATAGACAATAGACAATAGGTGCAGGAGGAGGCCATTCGGCCCTTCGAGCCAGCACCGCCATTCATTGTGATCATGGCTGATCATCCCGAATCAGTACCCCATTCCTGCCCCTCCCCATATCCCCTGACTCCGCTATCCTTAAGAGCCCTCAATAGCAAGAATGTTCTTCCTCAAATTAGGGGACCAAAATTATGATATGTCACATAGCACAGAAACAGGCCGTTTTACCCACTGTTCATAGTGGACATTATGTAGTCTTCATTCCCCCCAACATTCACATCAACACCTCCTGATTCTACCAGTCACCTGCACACTCAGGAGTCAATTAACCTACAAGCCCACAGATTTGGTGACGTGGGAGATCAATAATTGTTGTGGAAGAGTGAGGGATATTGCTGAACAACTGCACAGTATTCTAGATGTGAGGGTGCACAGCCAGGTTATTGTCCATTTCGGTATCATTGATATGAACAGAAAGAAGGATGAACGGTGCAGGTAGCATCCAGGGAGCTAGGAATGAGAATAATAAGCTGCATCTCAAAAGTAGGAAAATTTATTCTCTCAAAGAGTTGTGGGTCTTTGGGACCATCTTCCTCAAAGGGAAGTGGAACCAGAATTATTGAATAGTTTTAAGGTAGAGCTAGATAGAAATAGACCTCATATTTTGCTTGGGCAGCTTACACCCCAACGGTATGAACATTGACTTTTCTAACTTCAAGTAACCCTTGCTTTCCCTCACTCTCCGTCCCCTCCCCCTTCCCAGTTCTCTGATCAGTTGTACTGTCTCCGACTTCATTTTTGATCTCTGTTTACTTTATTTTTACCTTCTCCCAACAATGATCTATTCAACATTTTCCTTGATCTCCATTCTCTTTGTCCTGTTTAAACACCTTACACCTCCTTATCTATACACTTCTTTCTCTATGTACCTCCCACTCCCCTGACATCAGTCTGAAGAAGGGTCTCGACACGAAACGTCACCCATTCCTTCTCTCCAGAGATGCTGCCTGTCTCGCTGAGTCATACTCCCTCACCTGTTATACTCCCAATGTAAATAGCTGTTAAGAGAAGTAAAGAAAATAATAATAAAATAAAATAAATATAAAGATTTTTCCACTGATCTGTGTTATAAATGTCATTTCTATATGAATCTAAACATTTTTTATAATAAAAATCACAAAATTTCCGCAGCTCCGCTGCAAATACATGGAGAGATGAGAGGTGAGGCAGCAGCGAGCTGAGCCTCCCCTCTGATTGCGCAACTTCTTAGAAACTGCATGGAGCGCGGGCAATAAGCGTGTGCCTGTTACTATCTCTATGTATGTCACCAAAGTAATGTGTGTAAACCCCTTCATTACATGTCCTTACCTTCCATAGTCCAGGTAACGTATTTCACATATAAAGATATTAAATTTGTGCTCGCTGGTCTCACATAAAACTGCATTGAAAAGGCTCCAGGGGAGGCAGCGATCACATCTGCCTCACAAGGGGGTGTGTCATGAGCCCAGTGGAGGAAGAGCGAGCGTCAATTAATAGGCTCAGCCCATGTAATTGACGCTGCTTCACTCTCCCTCCACGTTAGCTAGCGTTAGTAGTGGCGGCACAGACCAAAGATCATGGAGCGGAACAAGATACGGCACTTGGGAAGGTAGACTTTGTCAGTACATTAGATAGTTATTAGATTTAAAAAAAATAGATCTATACTTATCACAATAATAAAGTAATCAATTTTTGTACTTCTGTACATTTTTGTTTAATTCATGTAAGGCAGGAGTCTCCAAAATATGGCCCGCGGGACACATCAGGCCCACCACCTGATTTTTCAAGCTCAGATTCGAGTCGGGAAGCGCGGCGACCCGGGGCTGCTCTTAGTGTTGTTACCGGTTAGACCCATCGAATTGTCAGAGCCGAGACATCACTGGGCCGCAGTGAAGATGGGTACGGTGGGGGGGTTTCGGCGGCGGTCAGAATGGGACGGCTGCGGGTTATAACGTGCCATTGTTCCTCTCCCCATTCTCTCTCTCTCTCTCTCCTTCTCTCTCTCTCTCTCTCCTCTCTCTCTCTCTCTCTCCTTTCTCTCTCTCTCTCCCTTCTATCTCTCTCCCTTCTCTCTCTCCGTTCTCTTTCTCCCCCATTCTCTCTCTCTCATTTTCTCTCCCTCTCTCTCTCTCTCCCCATTCTCTCTCTCATCTCTCTCTCCTTTTCTCTCTTTCTCTCTCTATCTCTCCCTTCTCTCTCTCTCCCCCCTCCTTACCCTCTCTCTCTCCCTTCTCTCTCTCCCTTCCCTCTCTCTCCATTCCTTTTCTCTCTCTCATAGAAACATAGAAAAATAGGTGCAGGAGTAGGCCATTCGGCCCTTCGAGCCTGCACCGCCATTCAATGTGATCATGGCTGATCATCCAACTCAGTATCCCGTACCTGCCTTCTCTCCATACCCCCTGATCCCTTTAGCCACAAGTGCCACATCTAACGCCCTCTTAAATATAGCCAATGAACTGGCCTCAACTACCTTCTGTGGCAGAGAATTCCAGAGACTCACCACTCTCTGTGTGAAGAATGTTTTCCTCATCTCGGTCCTAAAGGAATTCCCCCTTATCCTTAGACTGTGACCCCTTGTTCTGGACCTCCTCAACATCGGGAACAATCTTCCAGCATCTAGCTTGTCCAACCCCTTAAGAATTTTGTAAGTTTCTATGATCCCCCCTCAATCTTCTAAATTCCAGCTAGTACAAGCCGAGTCTATCCAGTCTTTCCTCATATGAAAGTCCTGACATCCCAGGAATCAGTCTGGTGAATCTTCTCTGTACCGCCTCTATGGCAAGAATGTCCTTCCTCAGATTTGGAGACCAAAACTGTACGCAATACTCCAGGTGTGGCCTCACCAAAACCCTGTACAACTGCAGTAGAACCTCCCTGCTCCTATACTCAAATCCTTTCGCTATGAATGCTAACACACCATTTGCTTTCTTCGCTGCCTGCTGCACCTGCATGCCTACTTTCAATGACTGGTGTACTCCCCCTTCCTTCTCTCCGTCCCTTCCTTCTCGCTCTCTCCCTCCTCTCTCTCTCTCTCTCTCCCTCCTCTTTATCCCTCCCTCCCAGCCACGGCTCCACCCCTCTCTCTTCTCTTTCCACATTTTGCTGAAAATATCTACATATTTTGTTACTGTAGATTCAGAACATCTATGAAATGAGACAATTTGATTATTTGTAGAAGTTCTAAATTTAGGTAAGACTAATTTTACTGGGCAATAAAATGATTTTGAAAAAGACTCGAAACAATTATTTGAATGTCTTCATATCAGTATCAAAATTGTGGGAAGCATTCTTTCTCAATAGATGATTGTGCTTCATGTACTTATTATGACATAAAAGGCAGGCTATTTTGCCCATCAAGTTCATATGATTTCAAAACCATTCATCTAATTACCCTATTATCTTAATTGCCAATGGTCCTACTACACAATCTCTCTCATACGATTACCACCATTTGCTTCTGTATCTTTTCACCTCCACCAAGGACATTTTACAATAGCCAATTAACCAGGCAACACATCTTTGTGATGCGGGGGGGATAGATACCAAAGCACCCAGAGGAAGCAGACATGATGATGGGCTGCAAACTACAGACAGCACCTAATGGCAAGATCAAACCTGGGTTGCCCTTCCTGTGAGGCAGCAGCGCTAACTGCTGCATCACCGCCCTGCCATTCCCCTGGCATTGCCTTGTAGAGAATCCAGGACAAGGCTGAACCTTATTTGTTGTGTCTTCAGTGCTGGCTCCGGAGTGCACAACTTTAAAGCGCATAAATGCTAATGATGTGAAATATTTATGAATAACAAAAATTCTGATATTGTGAAAAGTCAAGGTTGAACTGATGAGAGATTAGTAGTTTATAATTTATTGCAGATTTTGGAAAACAGGTTTTAAAAAAAAATGTTTTAATATATTTTTATTAGAGGTAAGCAATAAATTGGCAAACACATATGGTAGTAGTATTTCGTGTACATCAATCATACATTATTAATATTATCAATTGAATCATTCTGCCTCTAATAGTTTTTTTTATAGATTAAGAGTAATAAAAAAAGAGAGAGAGAGAGAGAATAAAAAGAGAAAAAAAAGAGGAAAAAAAATCAAAGGAATGGAGTAATTTACCATTAATACATAATTGGAGATAAGATCAAGGAATATAGAGTATAACTTTTCATCTGATCCTGAGTCCAAGTTTCAGTTAGGTTCCCCAGCCGAACCAATCTACCCTTTTAAGTAATCGATGAAAGACCATATTCTAACAAAGAGTTCTTGTTTGTCCATTAAGGCAAATCTGATTATTTCCAGGAGTAGGATCTCTGACATTTCCATAGTCCACATTTTAATTGTGGGGGTTATAGGGCCTTTCCAAAATTTTAATATTAATTTCTTCACGATTATTATACTGTAATCTAGGAAATTTCTTTGGCTTATTGTAAGTATTAAACTTTGTTCTGATATTCCAAGTATTATTAGTTTTGAGTCCGGATCCAGTTCAGTATTAATAACTTCAGAAGTTATTCTAAAAATCTCAATCCAGAAATTTTTAATTTTTATACAATTTGCAGAAGTATGTGTTGTTAGCCTCTAGATGCAGATTTATCGCAGATTGGAGAGACATGTGGAAAGATTCTATTCAGTTTAACTTTTGAGTAATGTAATCTGTGTAATACTTTAAATTGTATTAAAGCATGTCTGGCATTTAACGAGCATTGATGTATATATTGTAAACTTTTGTGCCAAATATCTTTCGTTATGGGTTGGCTTAATTCATTTTCCCATGTATGTCTATGTGATTCCGTCGATGGTACCTCGCTATCGAAAAGGATATTATAAGTTGTTAGTTTTTCTGTATTAGGGTGCTTATTCAAACATTCATCAAGGATTTCTGGTTCCCTATTCCTATGATCTTGTGTATTTGATTTAACATAATCTCTGAGTTGTAGATATCGAAAAAATGTATTTGAGTGTAATCCATAAATCTGCTGTAACTCCTGAAATAAAAGAAAAGTGCCTTTCTTATAAAGATGTTCCATCTTTTTAATTCCATAATTTTACCATTGTGTGAAACCTTTATCCAGCATGGAAGGTTTGAATAAGGGATTGTTTACAATAGGGAAACAGAGTGGTATATTATCCAATTTTAAAGCCTTTTTTTAATTGTTTCCAGATTTGTGTACCACTATGTATTATAGGGTTTTCCCTATAGGTTTTTTTGTGCAATTTTGTCCGTGCAAACATAATCAAACCGATTTCAAAAGGTAAACAGTCCTCCTTTTCCATCCTTAACCAGTCTGGTTGTTGATCCATTTCTTCCAGCCAAAAATTCATGTTTTTAATATGGACGGCCCAAAAATAAAACAAAAAATTTGGTAGAGCTAAACCTCCATTAATCTTTGATTTACATAAATGTTTTTTATTTATTCTATGATTCTTATAATCCAAGATGAAATTTGTAACAGTAGAGTCTACTTTAAAAAAAAAAGATTTTGGAATATATATCGGGATTGACTGAAATAAGTGCAATAATTGCGGCAAAAAGATCATTTTTATAGCATTAATTCTACCGAACATTGAACTGGGGAGTGTTTTCCAATATTGAATATTCTTATTTAGTTTATTCAGTAAAGGTGGGAAATTTGATTTAAATAACGAAGTATACGTCTTAGTTACATAAATACCTAAATATTTAAATCTTTCCTCAACTATTTTAAAAGGTGATTGTTGTAGTGTATGTAAATTGAGTTCCGTTATTGGCACGATTTCGCTTTTATTCCAATTAATTCTATAACCTGAAAACTGACCAAATTGAGTTATTAGATATAATAAATTTGGAATACTAGTTTCTGGCTTTGTAATATATATTAATACATCATTTGCATATAAAGAGATTTTATTCATTGTATCCTTAGTATTGTACCCATGTATTTCTGGATGAGCTCCGACACTTTCTGCGAGTGGTTCAATTGCTATAGCGAATAATAATGGAGATAGCGGGCATCTTTGTCCACAACCTCTAGAAAGATTAAATTTAGTTGATAACACTTGGTTTGTTAGTATTCTAGCTGTTGGGTTAGAATATAAAAGTTTAACCTATGTACAGCACTTCTCTCCCAATTGAAATGTTTTGATCACCAAAAATAAATATGACCATTCTCCCTGATCAAAGCCTTTTTCAGCATCTAGCGAAATAATTGCTAGATCTGCATTAGCAATTCTATTTGAGTATATAATATTAAATAATCATCTCAGATTGTAAAATGAGTGACGTTTTGGGATAAAACCTGTTTGGTCAGGGTGTATTAATTTGTTAATCACTAAGCTCAATCTATGAGATAGGATTTTAGTTAATATTTTCTGATCAGTATTCAAGAGAACTATTGCTCTATATGAGGCCGGGTCTTCCAGATCCTTATCAGTTTTGGGTATAAGTACTATTGTAGATTTGTTTAAAGTTTCCGGGAGTTCCTGTTGAGTATAAACGTGTTTATACAGTGTAAGCGTGGAGAAATCAGATCATAATTTTAAAAATAAAATTCGGAGCTTAGGCCATCAGGGCCTGCAGCCTTTCCATGTTTTAAAGATCTAATTGACTCTTCGATATCTTTTATCGTTATTTCAGCACCTAATAGTTCTTGCTCTTGCAAATCTAAACCTTTAAGGTTACATTTCTGTAAAAATGCTTCCATTCCTGTTGAATGTTCTGTCACTTTAGTAGAATAAAGTTATTGATAGTATTGTGAAAATCTGTCATTAATATCTTTAGGGAGTGTTAATATTTCTCTCTTATCTGATCTAATCTTATGAATTGTTTTTTCCACGTCCAATTTATGAAGCTGAGATGCTAATAGTGGTTCATCACCGAATTCAAAATTTAATTGTTTTGTATGTTGATAAAGTTTTATTACTTGGTCAGAGTATATTTTATTTAACTTATATTTCAGTGCTGCAATTTTATTATGTTTTGCCAATGAAGGTGCTCCTGCATTTTCTATGTCTAATTGCCTTATTTCCATTTCCAATGTCTGTTGTTTAGCCCTATTCTCTTTATTAAGAAATGTCTGGGAGGAGATTAATGCCCCTCGTATGAATGCTTTAAATGTTTCCCAGAGAAGGGAGGGAGAAATTTCAGGCTGGTCATTGACCTCGAAAAACATATTAATCTGTTTTGCAAGATATTCACAACATACCTTTTCATTTAAAATTTGAGGATTAAGTCTCCATTGTGTCTGTTTCTTGTCCATTCCGTTTAGTTCAATCATAAACGTTAATGGAGCATGGTCCGAAATTATAATGTTATGATATTGCGAGTTGTAGGTAAATGGAATAAGTTTAGAATCTACTAAGAAATAGTCTATCCTTGAATATGTTTTATGCACAGGCGAATAAAATGAATATTCTCGTCCGGATGAATTTTCAATTCTCCAGACATCCTTAATGTTGGTAGTGTTAATATATGAGTTTAAAAATTCACTTGACTGAGATTTTGATTTTCTTTGAGTTGATGATCTGTCTAAATAAGAATCTAGTGTACAATTTAAGTCTCCACCAATTATTAAATTATTTTATGTTCATTCCGGAATAGTATTAAGTATTCTCTTGAAGAACAATGGGCTATCAAAATTTGGTCCATATACATTAAGGAGAGTCACTTTTTTTGAGTATAACTCGCCTACTACTACAATATATCTACCATCAATATCTTCTATAGTTGATATATATTTGAAAGGTATACCTTTACGGATTAATATTGCAACCCCTCTTGATTTATGTGTGAATGAAGAATGATACGTTTGAGCAATCCATTTTTTTTTCAGTCTATGTTGCGCTTCCTTTTTAAGATGAGTCTCCTGGAGGAATATTATATCTGTTTTAAGCGATTTTAAATGAGCTAATACTTTGCCTCTCTTGATGGGTTCATTAATTCCCTTAACATTCCAACTACATAATGTAATTCCTTCACCCCCAGTTTTCACATTTACGTTTTGCATTTTATGATTAAGGTGGTCTATAATAGAGAAGATGGTTCAGCACGTTAAACCATACCTTACACCCGAACCTCAGATAGATGAATTTTAGATCTTGTTGGTTTTCTTCTCGGTCATATCTCCTTAAATAATACTTATAATTCCATTCAAAATAATGATTATAATGATTATAATATAATATAATATAGAAAAAATAAGTGTTGTATTAATAAAGTGTAAAAGAGAGAAAAATACATCTATAGTTAGTGCAGTTAGTGATAGCCACCCTAATGTGGCTAGACATCTAAGGACTTCCGTAGCTTTTGGTAAAAAATATATATTACTAGCTCCGTACTTTCCTGGAAAGAATAGCTTAAATTTCAATTTTAAAAAATTATACGGGGGGGGAGGGAAACAATGGTTATATTCCACTAGTGGAATGATTATCAAAGTAAGTAAAATATTAGTCCCATATAGCAAAAATATTAATCAACGATTAGTCAAAAGTATCAAGGATTAAACCTCCTTTTTAAATTTTTTTAAATAAATTGCCTGAATCACACTTTACTTATAATTCATCCTTTTAGCTAATTCTAAGTTGATCCAGTTAACTATAATTAATAATAATTAATAATTATGATTAGTAGTAATTAGTAATAATTAGTACTAAAATATAAAATATATAACAATAACAAGATAACTACTCAATTTCATTCTAAATTCAAGACAGTCCTTGAGTATAGTAATTTAAAGTTCAATTTCTTCACAGTAAAGTGACAATATCCAGTATCATCAGGTGTATATTAAGTGTTAAGTGTTAATCCTCTTTGTCACTCTCGCTCTCGATGTTCTCCGTGTTCTCAATGTTCTCAATATTGTTTGCAAATTTAAGGGCCTCTGTGTGCTTGGTGAAGAAGTATCCTTGCTTGTCGTAGGTGATTCTCAATGTTGCGGGGTACATCAGTCCATATCTCATGTTTTTTATATTCTTAAGTATTCTTCTTGTGATTGTAAACAATGCTCTTTTCTTGGCGACCTCCACCGGGTAATCTCGAAATATACTGATCTTGTCTCCTTCAAATTCGAGATTTCTGCTGCGAATTATTTTCTTCATCATATCATCCAAAACATGATCATATTGCACCTTCACTATCAGTTGTCTTGGGGGGGGGCGTCCGCCCTTGGGCGGCGTCTCAATGCTCTGTGTGCCCGAGCAAGTAAAGGTGCTTGATCCAGATTTAAAACTTTCTTCAATAGATCTGCAGCGAATTCACGGGGGGTCACGATCCCCCTCTCTGCCTTCCCGAACGCCCATAATTCTTAGATTCTGGCGTCTCTGTCGTCCCTCCAAGTCAATACATTTTTCAGTTATTTTATGCAATAAGTCTGATAGACTCATGTTCTTGGAGAGAAGCTTACTTGTAGTTTTAGAGCTTGTTTCAGCAATTTCCTCTAATTCAATTACAGATTTATGTTGTTGTTCTAGTGCCTGAGAGATGGGGTCCAACTTCGAATTAAATCTGGATTCCATCAAATTCAATTTAACATTTACCTCTTCAATCTTTTGATTTAGATTTTCTTCCATGGCCAACTTCCAGGAATCCAGTACTTCATGTACAGAAGCTATGACATCTTCTTTAATTTCTTCTTTAATTTCTCTTTTAAAAGTTTTCAACTCATCCGTGAAGTTATGTTTAAGTTTTTTCAATTCTTCGGGAAAACGGGATTTTATAGTTCAAAAAATTGAACACAAAAGTGACATTAATTCATAGTCGTTCTATTTAACGATTGCATCAATTCTGGTGAAAATTATTGAAACCAACCCCAGTACTTTCTCCTCTGATGCTGCCTGACCTGCTGTTTGTCCCAGCATATTCAGACTTCCATGATCTGCATTTTTTTGTGGTATACACAGTAGCATGGATATGATTACCAGCACCCTTGCTTTCCTATTTGACTCCATCAGTACCCATCTAATAAGAATAATTACTCGTTGGTAACTGCAGATTTGTCTTGCAAAACCTATGCTCATGGTGAGTCGAAGAAGGGATGTCAATTGTTTACTCTCCATTTCTTCAGCTGTATGTGATATTATGGATTGGTCTGTCTGTTCACCAGAGTTCACATGGGTTTTACGTTACTCATAATTCCTGATGTGCACTTTACTACAATAGATCTAAAGTTTATTCAGCTGTATGAAGAAAAGAAAAAAACATTACAATTGTTTTGTTTGATGATTGGGGCTAGAATGGTAAAGAATTTACTGTAGTCCAGCTGTATTATTTACTCAGTTTGATTAGGGGCAAGTGGTGCAGATGCAGTATCGTGGCTGATTATATATTGTGTATTCAAATGCCTTTATGTGCTCAGATGCATTAATAATGAATTGTGTTTCCATCTTGTTCCATTTCCTCAGTATAATTCAGGTATTGGTTTTTATTCAGTTTTAGTTCATATTGATTTCACAATGCCTAGCCACATGCTGAACTGTGAAGATGGCTAATTTATTTGGATACATACACCAGCATTAATAACTAATAATGTCAAAGGTCCAAAGAATTCTCCCCAATGCAATCAGAGTTAAACTTGAATTTATCTTCCCCTACTTGTGGGGTGGAAATAAAAGTGGTGAATATGGAAATTCAATGCGCTCTCTGTTTCAGCTACTGTATCTGTGTGTTGTTCATTCATGCTTAAAGAATGCAGGTAAGGCAAAAGAAAGAATACCAGAGGTTTTGTGCAGAAGGAAACAAGAAAATGCTTGCATTTATATTGTGCCTTTCATGATCTCTGGGTGCTTTCCAGTGCTTTACATTCAATGATTGACCTTTGAAGTGTAGTTACTGTGGTAATATTAGAAATGTAACAGACACATTGCTCGCAGCAAGCTTCATCAAATACTAATCTGATAACAGTAAGATTATTAATATTGCTTCTTTCATTAATGGTGATAAATATTGCTCAGCTGCACTTTGATAGTGAATTTGGGACTTTTTTGGCCGGGATTTTCCTGAGTAGGGCCAGCTGCCTGCCTGCATATGCCGCCCACAATTCCCATTGCTCCAAACACATCTTTCTCAAAGGAAGATCAGTTTCAGGAAAAGACACCAAATGCTGGAATAACTCAGCAGGTACGGCAGCATCCCTGGAGAATAAGGATAGGTGATGGTTTCAGGAACTGCCGTGATCCCAAATCAAGTAATGAGAACCTGAGCAGAGGCAGGTTTTGAATGATGCATTGACTTGACATGGGCTGACCAGGAGAATACGTCACCAAACATTCGCGTAGTCCAACTTGATCGATGCTACAGCTGAGAAAACACACTAACTCCACTACTTCCTCAGAATACTAAGGAAAGTCAGTGTGAATACAATGACTATTACCAATGTCTGTAGAAGTACCATAAAAAGCAATATATTGGGATAAAATGCAGCTTTGGTATGGCAACTGCTATTCCCAAGACCACAAGACATTTCAGGTAGTGATAGACATGGGCCAGTCCATCACACAAACTGGTATAATCCCCACTCTCCTCCTCCAATCAACCCCATCTACACATCACTCTATCGTGGGACAACAGCCCACATTGTCAACGGCCACCCAAACATGATCATTCTCTCTTCTCCCCTCTGCCATCAGGCAAAAGATACAAATGCTGGAAAGCAGATACCACTAGATTCAAGAACAGCTTTGTCCATACTGTTATCATATTTTTGAATGAACCTCTCAAATGCTAAAGATGCATTCCGGATTCCCCAATGTACCCGACCTCGGGTGGACTAGGAGGAGGAGGAGGACTGGACTTTTTGGTGCCTTCCCTCACTGTGGAAAGTGTTGATTCTGCTGTTGGGGGGACATTCATGTTGAATCCCATAGTGTATTGTGTCTTTTTTCTTCTTTTTTATTTATTTTCTCCATTTCTTTTCTCCATGGCTTCAACATGATTTGATTTAAAAGTGCTATATAAATAATAATTACTTACTTACTTACCTTATTGTGACTCTTGCATTTTCTTTTAATCTGCACTTTCTCTGTAGCTGTAACACTATATTCTGCTCTTTGTTTCCTTTCTCTTTCCGCACTACCTGTTGTACTCATGTACATTATGATTGTACACATAAAATATGATATGCCTGGATTGAATGCAAAACAAAATGTTTCACCGTAGCTTGGTACACATGACAATAATAAAGCAAAACCAAGAAGCACTGCCCATGTCTCTGCCATTAAGAAATACGTTTTAAACAGTTTTTAAATGTTTTAAAAATTAAGATAAAATTGAAAATAACTACAACTGTTCAAATAAAGGGAAATTATTAAAAACCACACAAATAATTTAAAACATAACCCAGTTTATTCTTCCCCTCATCCCCGCAATGTGAGCAAAAGTCCTTGCAGTTCCTCCTCAAGCAAGATCCAAAAGCAGATTCTTCGCTCTGAGTGGTGAAGAATCTTGGCAAATCCCTCTTCCGCTGCTGATCCCATGAGTGAGTCAAACTCACGGGCATTTACACGGTTACTTACAGTGTGTCGAACTGCCAGCAAAGCTCAGCAACATCTGAGCCACTGCACCAAAACAGAAGTGAGACAAGGCCTTGGTTTAATACCTCATTTTGGATAGAAGTGGTAGCAATACAACACTCCCTGAGCATTGCACTCGAGTGACTGCCAAGCGTTTTGAGTACGTGACGGTTTACTTTTGTTAAATGTATTTGTTTACGGATAAAGGTGTCGGTAACGGTGCCAGCATTTATTGTCTCTGCCATACTGATCTAGAAAAGAGGACGCAGTTGAGAGTCAAACACTTTGGTTGTCTGCAGTCAAATATGGCCCAGACTGGGTAGGAAGAACATTTTCTTCCCTGAAGGAGATTAGTGAGCCAGGCAGGTTTTCTAACAATCCCACAGTTTCACACTGGTACAGTATTTACAGAGCCTAGCTTTAATTCCAGGTTTATTTAATTGTATTTAAATACCCTAGCTGCTGTGGTGGGATTTGAATTCTTATCACTGGATCAACCTTTTTAGCCACTACAGTTCAGTACCCAGAAATCTGTGGCCACATCCTCCTGATCCAAAATGTTAATTTTATCCAATGACCCAAGGCCCACAGTCGATATTCTGAAGAGTTTGCCTTGTTTCAATCCTCACTCCAGCTCATGGGAATCATTATCAATCTCGCTTGGCTGGCCCATTTGTGAGGAGAGAAGAAATGCAGAAGCTGAGAGAAATGGTGTGTCCAGGACTGCACGTCCACTGAATTCTACAGCTACTCTTAGTTAAAATGGATCTGCCTCCGTTTAAACTTATGAGAAGTCTAGCATTGGCTTAGAAACCACATTTAGATGTAGCAGTGCCAGTAAAAGTAATAAAATAATGATGGCACTCACAATTTTCTCACAGACATTTAATTCCAGGCAAGAGAAAGAAACAGTCAGTTTATATTTCCATAACACATTACACATGCAAGATTCTGCACTCTGATGAATGCATTAAAGTCAACACCACTGAAAGTAGAGAGGGAAAAAAACTTTTAACACCAGACAACACAGCCAAATGGTTATTTAGGTCCTCGAAAAGTTAAAAGTGGAATCAACTGACTGGAAAGAGGTCTATGTCATAAACCATTGCCTAAATATTTTGCATGTGAATGCACAGTTTTTGCAATGCTTGTGAATCCTTTATCTCAAGAAAATCATAAATTCTGATTATCTTTGAGTGAAACAAATTAGGTGGTTTACATTTCGTTCAAGTAGCATATCCATTCAAAATGTGTCTTTTGGCACCACAACACAATCCCATTCTCAGCATCTACGAGATGTTCCAAAAGTTGCAAATTTGAGTTGCCAGAATGTCGGTGAAATATTTAGCATATTTTGAGGTTTGAACCACATCCAAGGGTTTTACTGCACGGACTGGAGGGAGCAGGCAGTGCACTAACTCTGTGTGGCAAGCTGCAGAACATTGCTATGATCAAAGGCAAAGGTGTAGTTTCATGCCCAGCATTGGAGGGAAGAAGAAACAAAGCCCAAAGTGCTGGAGAAACTCAGTGGGTTAAGGCAACATTGTGGGACGGAATGGACAGGCACTGTTTTGGGTTGGGACTTTTCTCCAGGCTGATTCAAGTGTGGGGAGGGGAGGTGGAAAAGAAGGGTGGGGACAAGACAAAGCCTAATAAGTGATAGGTGGATACAAGTGAGAGGAGTTTGATAGGCAAATGGATGCAGTACATGACAAAAGCTAGAGGTGAAGAAAGAGTTGGTGCTCAGCAGCCACTTGGGAAGCAAAATGGATTCTCTCGGCTCTGTCAAAGCAGAATATTCTTATTAAAGAGATGTTCATTAATATATAAGAGTAAACAATCTTTATGGCAAAGTATTAGACCCTTAAGACCCTCAAGTCTATGCTGACTATCTATTACCCATCTAAATCAATCCCATTTTATAGCACTTGGTTTGTAGCTTTCTGTACTTTGGAGATCCATGTCCTCCTTCAATGTTGTGGAAGTTGCTGATTCCATTACCAATTCAAGAAGTACCTTACAGAGTAGAACCATCCTCTGGGTGAAAATATTTCTCCTCAGAATCCCTCTCATCTTCCTCCTTTAAGTCTATGGTTTTGTCCTTGTATATCACTGCTATGGGGAAAAGTGTATCAATATCTACCTTATCTATGGCACTCATTATTTTGTACCTTTCGAACAGCTCAAGGAAAACAAACCCATTCTCTCTGGATAACTGAAAAGCTTCATCCTCGGCAACAGCTGGGTGAACCTCATCTCCAGTGAAACTATGTCCTTCACAAAGTGTGGTGACTAGAATTGTGCACAGTACTCTAGTTGTTTGTAAACGTGTACCATAACCTGTGCCCTGGCCAAGGAAAGCAAGTATCTCTTATGCCTTTCTAATCTCCTTATTTCCTGATGTGGCTGCTTTTGGGATCCTTTGAGATCACCAAAGCCTCTCTGTTCCTAAATACTCCCTAGGGATCTACCATGCATTGTGTGTGTGTGTCCTATCATTATTAGTGTTCCCAAAAATACATTACCTCATATTGATCAGCAATATATACCATCTACCATTGCTCTGCCTGCCTTACCAACTGATTAATATTGTCCTGTACTACCCCTTACTATCAAGGACACCATCAGTTTTCATGTCATCTGTAAATTTACTAACCACACCTCCTATCTTCAAGTCCAAATTGCTAAGAAATGTAACAACTGTTAGGGTCCTAACATGTATTGCTGCAAACCTAGTGTGTATACTAGTCACAGGTTTACAATGAGAAGAATTATTATCTACCATCACTCTCTGCCGGCAAATACCAAGACAACTTTGGATGCAGTTTCCTATGTGAGATCTTGTTAAAGGCCTTATGTGGACAATATCTTTACCACTGCTTGTTTAATATGCTATGATACATCTTCAAAAAACGAATTCAGTTGATCAGACAGGCTCTCTCCCAACAAAACCATGATGATTATCTTTGATTAATCCCTGTCATTCAAAATGTAAATTAATCTTGTAAATTAATCAGAGTTTTTCCAGTAGCTTGCCTACCTCTGATGTTAGATTCAGAAATTAAGATCTACTTGCTTGCGAACCACGCTGAATCCTTGGTTGGATATTGCATGATAACATATAACACAAGAAACATTGGTAATTCCATGGAGTCTCTTGAATCATGAACTAAACACAAGCATCATTAAATGGAGATGTTCTGAAGCATTATCTAACTGTGTTGCAACTTCTGATGTTGTATGTGGTGAAGTGAATGAGTGCCCAATTATCCATAATGAAATTTTTGTCAGAATTGATAAGAGTGGTAAATCTAACATGAGGTGATTTAGACAGATGCCCTTTGACACTATAACTTCCGAATTTGACCAGCCAGGATGAAAATCATCATGGCTCACAAAGCACCATGCTGAATGTTCTTTGAATACTTTACTGTACTTTCTGATAGTCTGTATCTTCTTGGGAAAAATACCCACAGAGTGCTGGAGTATTTCAGTAGGTCTGATTACATCTCTGGAGGACATAGATAGGCGTAGTTTCGGGTTGGGACAATGGTGTCTGATGAAGGATCCTGATCCGAAATGTTGCCTATCCATGTCCTCATGAGATGCTGACTGACCCGCTGAGTTACTCCAGCACTTTGCGTCTATCCTTTTATACAATGTTGGCTTTAAATCTACTCATATGCAGTTTTTTTTTAATTTTGAATGTGACTCATCCTGCCGATCAATTGGAGGAGTCAGTTCCCAGGTTCACAGATGATGGACCCTTTCCGAAGTTCCTTTGCAAATTGATAACATTTCCCATGAACATCCTTCTTGATGTAAAGATCAAGTGAGTGACTGACTGGTGCAGCACCATCTGCTTGTATTATCTTTATCCTGCTTTTTGTACATTCACAAATTGGGACATTTAGTGCACGAGTCCTTTATTGTCAATGACATTCTGAAAATGGAACATTGTTACAGCAAATAGGTTTAGATGGACAAAAGTCTTCAGTTTTATAATTCTGATGATTTAAATCTTCAGCACTTTAAAGGCTGTTGGGTACAAAGCTAGACTTAGTGGAACCATGGTCTTGTAGATATGTACGTTATGTGGACAGTCAGACTGCAGGGGTTCAGAGCAGAAGGCAGACAGTTAGAAATAAATAAATACATATCATTTTGTGGTTGGTTTGCTCTATTTACTTCCTTGGGTTAGTGTGCTGTCCACTGTGTTTGTGGTTCAATACGAATGTTTCTCTTGTTGTTCCTTTCATCCCACAGCCTGTTTTTTGAAACTATTCAAAAGTCCTTTTGGTTCCTCAAGGTTCTTAGTATGTGAAGATTGGACAATTTTTAACTACAAATGTCACAGACTTGCCTTTGTAGTACAGCCACCTGGCCGCTGACAAAATATGTCAGTTTCTTTGTGCGTTAAATGTGTTCATGTTGTGGGTGTAGCCTTAGTGGTCTTCAGGGATAATGTGGACGATGCCCTTTTTATGAGCAGGCTGTAATGAAGTTCATGATTACAGGTCCTGTAGCAGTGTAACCTTAACTGCAGTTTACCCAACACTATAATAAACTAACTGTACTATAATGATATCTTGTCTTTCTGACACTATGTAAAATATAGTCCTGATGTTGAAAGAGGGGGGTAACATTTGAAGCACTATTCTATCTATCATTTTACAAGTCATAGTTAACATTTTTCTAACCATTAGATCATTTTAAACTGTTTATTTCTGAGGAATACAATTAAAAATGGACTTGTCATGTAACAAAACAGTATAATAGCCGTTTCTGAATCATGTTCTGCCAATAAAGATATTTAACTGGATGCTTCCCAACATATGTCACACTTGCATATCAAACGTTATTTCTACATCAGGCATAGATCAAATTCCCTCATTTCTTTTCCCCGTGTGGAACACTGAAGATGAAATTAAACTGCATTGCCCTTGCAGAGATGGTCATTGCTATCCTACTGAGATAAGTCTCATACTTACCTTTATTCACCTTTTATCATTCTGTCCCCTTCATTATAGTATTGAACCTCCATGCCCTTCAAAAGCCTTATTTGGCCTTATTCTCCAATCTACAATCTGACCCTCCCCTCCACCTCTGCCATGACTTCCTTCCTCCCACCAACCCCTCATCACCCATCGATTTCTTCAACAATCCCCTGATTACTCTTAGACCATGCAATCAATCCTGACCCCTCCGTCCTCATGTCCCCTCATGTAGGCCCCAATCTCCATATAAAGCATCCCTCAAATTCCCCAGCCACTTACCTGATTGCATCTCATTTGATATTCTTGCCAACCTAAAAATGACCTATTTATCCCAGAGACATGAGAGACAACTGGTGCTGGAATGTTGAGTAAAAATCAACCTTCTGGAGGAATTAAGCCTATCTTTGGAAGGGAGATATCAGGTGATATTTTGGGTCAGGGCCTTACTTCAGAGTGATGGAGGAGAGGGGAGAGAACTGGTAGGATGAGATGAGAAGAAGGGGTGGGGCAGGAATTGACAAGTGTTAGGTTCATTAATTGCCGGGGGTGGGAGAGGATAGAGATGGTAACAAAGACTGATGAGAAGTAGATTCCACCATTTGTGCCCTTTTGTCATCTCTACTTTTCACCTCCAGCCTTGCTGTCTCCCCCGTCTGGAGAGAAGGAATGGGTGATGTTGAGCATTTGAATCTGAAGAAGGGTCACAACCCGAAACATCACCAATTCCTTCTCTCCAGTGATGGTACCTGTCTCGCTGAGTTACTCCAGCATTTTGTATCTATCTTCAGTTTAAACCAGCATCTGCAGTTCCTTCCTGCAACATTACTTTGTGGAAAGCTTTTGCTCCAATCACTGGAGTCTGATGACAATTGACTTTAGTTTCACCAGAGCACCTCAATGTCACAGTTGGTCAAATGCTGCCTTGCTGTCAAGAGCAGTCATTCTGCTTCACCCCTAGAATTCAGCTCTTGTGTCCTTGTTCCAAGCAAAGGCTGTGATAAGGTCTGGAGCCAAGAGGTGCTGCCAAATGACCAGACAGTTCCTGACAGTAAATGCCACTTGTTAGCTCTGTTGTTGACACTTTTCATCACTTTGATGATAATTGATAATAAGTGGATTGGGCAATATTTGTCTAGATTGGATTTGTCGACTCATAAAGTCACAGAAACGGGGAGACAGGTCCTTCGGCCCAACTTACCCACACCAAACAACATGTCCCATCTACACCAGTCCCACTTGCTTGCGTTTGGGCATATCTCCCTAAACATGTCCTATGCATGTACCTGTCTAATTGTTTCGTAAACGTTACAATTGTCCCTGCCTCAATTACCTCCTTTGCCCGCTCATTCCTAACACCCACCATCTTTTGTGTGAGAAGTTACCCCTCAGATTCCTATGAATTATTTCCCTCTTCACCTTAAACCTACTCTGGGCAAGAGACTCTACGCATCTACTCGATCTATTTCTCTCATGATTTCATACACCTCTATAAGATCACCCCTCATCCTCCTGCACTCCAAGGAATAGAGTCCCAGCCTGCTCAACCTCTCCCTATAACTAAGACAGGTCCTGGCAACATTCTCCTAAATCTTCTCTGTAACCTTTTTAACGACAACATCTTTCCTATAATATGGAGTCCAGAACTGGACACAATACTCTAAATGTGACCTCACCAATGTTTTATATAACTGCAACATGACCTTCCAACTTATATACTCAATACTCTGACCGATGAAGACCAATGTGCCAAAAGCCTTTTTGACTACCTAATCTACCTAATTTGTGATGCCACCTTCAAGGAACTATGTATCTGTACTCCTAGATCCCTCTGCTCTACAACACTACAAAGAGCCATACAATTCACTGGTTAGGTCCTGCCAATGTTAGACTTTCCAAAATGCAACACCTCCCATTTCTCTGTATTAAATTCCATCAACCATTCCTCAGCGCACCTGGCCAACCGATCCTGCTGCAATTTTTGATATCCATCTTCACTTTCTACAATACTACCCACTTTTGTACTATCTGCAAACTTGCTAATTATGCCATGTATGTTCTCAACCATATCATTGAAATAGGTGACAAACAGTAATGGGCCGAGCGCCGAATCTTGACACATGCTTCAGGCATCCAGTCCGAGAGAGCCTATGGCACCTGGTATTCCCAGGCACTCTCCCAACCAAGTACCAACCAGTCCTGATCTTGCTTAGCTTCCAAGATCAGTCACGATCAGGCGTTTTCAGGCTAGTCTGGCCATGGACCTACTTTTTGTGATACTTGGATAATTTTCCATGTTATCTGTACGATGTCATCTTTGTAACTGTAAACCGAGAGATCAAGGCAAGTGAAAATATTGAGAGTCATATATACTGACAACGGAACAAAGAATTCTTACCTGCAGCAGCTTAGCAGGCTTGTAAACGCAAAAAACACCAGCAAAATATACCAATTTAAGAATTCAATAAATTGATAAGCATCATACTAGAGTAAAATCCTTAGTGCAACCAAAGACACACAGAAGTTCATAGTTGCTGAGGTTAGTATTTTGCAGTGTTCAAGTTCAAGTTACATATATTGTCACATGCACCAATTGGTACAGTGAGATTTGAGCTACAAACAGCCATACGAATAAAAGGAACACAATACACGATAGAGTTTAACAGAAACATCCCCACACAGCGGAATCACCGTTTCCCACTGTGAGGGAAGGCAATCAAGGGTCTGACAGTTGTTGGGAAGAGGCTGTTCTAGATGCCGATGGCTCCTGCACCTCTTTTCTGGCCGTAGGACTGAAATAAGAGCGTGGTCAGGGGAATGTGGATGTTTGATAATTTAGGCTGCCTTTGTGAGGTGCATCTAATTCTGGAGCACATGCCTTCAAAACTACACCTAATATGTAGTCTGGTGTAGCTTTGAAGGTATGTGGCCATGCTATTACGACTGCCCTTAGCAGTATCTTAAATTATGTTGAATAAATTGACTGGCTTCAGCAGTAGTGGGGCTTTCTGCAGGAAGTAACAGTTGATCAGTTTTTTGTGGACAGTTGTGTTTGTCTTTAGCTTTCACATGCTGGGGCCCATTATCATTGAAAATGGGGATCTGCCTGGCTATGAGGCTACAGATCATGGTGCTGCGCCTTACTGCTGCTGTTGAAGGCCCACATCACCTCCTGGATGCTCTGATTCCATCTGATAGTCTGGTCTGATAAATCAATCTCATTTAATGTGGTGATGTAGTCATCCCACTACAATCATGGTGCCATAAAACTAATAGTTTGAATGGACAAACTTGTCTCCCCAAAGGTAGACACAAAATGCTGCAGCATCTCTGGAGAGAAGGAATGGGTGATGCTTTGGGTCGAGACTCTTCTTCAGACTGATGTCAGTGGAATGGGCTGGACAAAGATAGAATGTGGTCGGAGACAGTAAGACTGGTGGGAGAAGGGGGAGGGGATAGATAGGGAAAGCAAGGTCTATTTGAAGTCTCCCCAAAGATTCTGCTGTGGTTACTTTTACCAATAATGTTATAGGTAGGTGCATAGAAGGGAAGAGATTTGAACTTTTTTCCGCCTTCCATGACAGTGAGGATTGTGGAGGAGTCACTGTGGTGGATGTTTATGTTAAAATGTGTTTTGTGTGTTCCGTTGCTTTTTATTTGTATGACTGACTTGGCAAATGAAATTCCTCATATGTTGCAAAACATACTTAGTTAATAAAGTATTATTGTGATTGATCCACCACTGGCAGATATATATGGATGAAGTCAAGTAGTTTTATATCTCATATTGGTTAACTCATTATCAATGGCAGATTGTCTGCCCAATTGTATTCTTTCTCTGTGTATAGGTAGTGTTGTAGTACAACTAAATAATATTTCAAAAGGCATTTAAGTATCACTGGTGGCTCTTTCTTCCTATGAGCTTAAAATTTGACTCTTTGCCAAGCTTTTGGTCACTTGCTCTAAATATCTCCCATGTGAATGAGTAACATTTTGTTTTGTAGCACTTTTAATTTGCTGTTTGCATATATGTGTTTTTTTTGGAACACCTTGGTTTAAAGTTTTCAAGTCCAATGATACATTAAGCAAGAATATATTGAAACAAGATCCATCTGAAGCCACTAGCCAAAATGGGCTTAATGCTTAAGTGTAATTTGTGTTTCAGAAGGATAATCGTTAACCCCACAGCTGTTTTTTAGGTTGAGTTTAGATAACTGAGCCAGGATTTCCCTGCACTGGAAGGTTCAGGACCAATCGTGAAACTTCCAGGGGGAAGGGAGTCCTGGGTTTAATTACTGACCAGCCATCATGCGCATTGCACGGGATATATGAGTGAATTTATTCTAACACATTTTTGGGGTAAAACAGATTTTAGCTTTTTTGGAATTTTCCAACCAGTGACTTCAATAAACTTAGAATAATGGAAATATTTTAGAAACTTACACATTTAGACTTCAAAGTGACAAAACATTTATTTTCTAGGAATTTTGGTTTCTGCCTTTGTTCCGTTGGAGGTATATGTCTTTCCTCCATATTCTTTGCCAAATACAGTGTAAAAGTCAGTCTGAGTAGGTGCTTTACTATTTCTGTATCTTTTGCAAGAGCCTAATTGGGGCTGTAGTTTTCCCAATGGAATCATGTGCCCAGATGAATGAATCAGGAATCCATTTCTTTCCAATTTACGTTGGCTTTCTCTCAGTGTGTTCTGAGCGTGGAGTTTGCAGCCCTTTTACTTTGTTTTCCTGGTTTATTATTGTAGCAAGATGCAGGGAGAAGGAACTTGATCCTGTGGATCTGTCTTTACTATGTAAACAGAAAGCAAATTGATTTCAGATGAGTATGTATCCACTCCCGGTGTCAACAGCTAAAAGCTAGAGGCTGGAGATGAATGCCAGCCTGCATATGCAGCCGCATTTGAATAATATCTGAAGAGCGTAGGACAAAAGTTAGGTAAATGGAATTGATTCATGGTCTCCTTAAATGACAGAGCAGGCTGGTGAATAATTTAGCTCTTTGGAATGAGTTTTCAGATTTAAAAAATACCTAATCCATGCTGGTGAAATGTGAAGCAGAGTACAGAACAGGAACCTTCAGGCTATCTATGCTATTCCTTCCATGGATCTTTCCCAGAATGGCTATTATTTTACTCAGTTAATTTTCTGAGTCTTGAAGTATTTTTGCCTGTTTCCCAGAGAGAACGGGAGAAGATGAAAATGCCATTTTCAACCTGTCATTTCTTCCTCAACCTTTAAACCTGACTGGTTATTTTCAAGAATAATATTTGCTTGGTTCCTTCTTCGTGGGAGTGATTGTGTTTCTTGGAGTATTTGACTCACCCTGTCTTTATTTATCTCTATCACATTCAACATTATTTTCAGCCATGCAAACGTGTGCGCTCGTGCATAAGGCGATGACAACGGGTTTCAGAAGGGCTTGTGGGGAAGTTGGATTTGGAATGAACATCAGTAGTATTTCAAATATTATTTTTATTGTTCATAGCCTGAGGATGTCCTTCAAGTGATGATTATTTTTCTTCATTTAAATTAGTCATGGATTGACTTAATTATTTTAGCAGACAGCAATTTTGGAGATTAAGACGCACAGTACCAGAGGAGCTCAGCGGGTCAGGCAGCATCCATGGAGGGAATGGTCAGGTAATGTTTTGGGTCAGGAACCCTTCTTCAGACGTTTGGAGATTATTTCTTTATTTGGTGATTTGGGCAAGATGCCTGAAATATTTGGTCTATTAACTAGTTTAGTTTATTATCTCATTCTTTTCCATCGTCCCACGGTCTAAGTTTAGTTTAGTTCAGAGATACAATGTGGAAACAGGCCCATTGGCCCACCGAGTCCATGCCGACCATCAAGGCACACTAGTTCTATGTTATCCTACTTTCTCATCCACTCAATACACATATGGGGCAATTTGCAGGGGGCAATTAACCTACAAACCTATATGTCTTTGGGATGTGGGAGGAAACCTGAACACCCAGAGGAGACCCACGCAGTCACACGAAGAATGTGTAAACTACACACAGACAGCACCCAAGTTCAGGATCGAACCCTGATCTCAGGCTCTGAGGTAGCAGCTCGACTAGCCGTGCCGCCCTGTGCAGCACTGTGTGTCTTAATCTTTAAAGTTAAGTACTGAAACTAATTAGTTCTGTTAATTAAGGTCTGGGCCAATTCTTTTTATTTGGCACCATCTATCAACGGAGGGACCCACCAGTTCCATGATGATAGTTAATTTCATATTCAATTGTTCATCCAGTTTGTGTGAAAGCAGGACAAGCAGGAATGTAGTATGCTTGCATTAAATGGTTGCAGATGAATATTGGAAGTTCTTCTCTGGATATCAAAGGTGCAGAGAAAGCATTGAATGCAATACCTTGCTGAGAAATAGCTTACTGAAATAGTTTTAAGTAGCATTTCTGCCACAAATCTGTCCAAATGTCTTAATATGTTTGCACTAAAATGTCTCACCTCAGTAACATTTAAAAACCACACTCGATTTTAAACAAAATTCATGTTTGCACAGTTGACAAAGAGGTCACTGTCATCAGTCTCTTCCTACTCATTTTGAGTCTGGGTCGCCAGGAAATTATATGCATGGAGAGTTATAGCTGTACTACAAGCTGATCACTTTTACAGTAGGTCAACTCCTTCATTGTTAAGCAAACAAAACTAGTCATAAAGCTGCCTCTATACTAGTTTAACCCTTTGAGAACAGATGGAATAAGATTCTGACGCTTTCGTGGAATAAAAAAAATTAGACCAGGATGTTGTAGGGGGATCGATTGACAAATGAAAATGGAGGAATAACATTGAAAATTACATTAAAATATAACATTTAAAATATTACATTCGTGCACATATTTTGATTTATTTGGCATGTTTAATTTCTCCATTTTGTTTATGAACTTTTGGCTATCTTTGATTTTAATCCTTATTGGGCTTTGAACAAATCTCTGAGGTTTCGGGAGACAAATGCAGTTATGCGTTTCATTTTCCCGATGCATTTTCAGCTTATGTTGTGGGCACTTTGAAATTGAAATGTTTTGAAGTCAATTGAACAAGATTTCAAAGAGGGAGAATTGCACACAAAGGCTACTGTTTGATGCATTTACCAACTGAGGGAAAGTCCCAGAAATGTTTGGATTTCACCAAATCTCACTGTTAAACCACCTTCTATTACTGAATGGCATGGTGATGAGCAGTGATGTTTGCTCATTTCTTCCCTGTGAAGAAAATTTACTGGATTTTATTGGGGCAATTGAGAACTAACGCAAGTAAGGCAGGTGGGAGGTTTAAATTGACATCGTGATCAGCATGGGTTCATCTAGCAGGCTTGCATTTATCATTATCGAGTTGAGACATAATGGATCAAAGAGCTAGTTTCTGTTCTATACTGTTCAATGATCTATGATGCATTTGGTCGGAGGGGCACAGTCTCGGGTGAGGGGGGAGGCATCCTGGGTAGGGGCATAGCCTCTGGATCACTGGAACGAACTTGGGTGGAGGAAAGACAATCCTTGGGATCAGGATGGAAGGAACCCATGGAGAATGAGAGGCACAGCCTCTGGTGCAGAATGGAAGATTCCAGGGAAGAGCTCAGCATGGGAGGAATCCTTGCAGGAGGGGTTTCAGCCTCCGCGGAGTGGAAGGCAGAGCGCAGCTCCTGGTCCGTGGTAGGGAAACCTGGGAGGACGACAGCCATCCCCAGTTCAAAGCAGAAGTCAGATGTAGGGGCGGGAATATTGTGAGAACTCGGCATCCCGTACAGTCTCATTGCCTACCCGTGGATCATGGAGTGCGAGGCAAAGAAGTGGTCCCTCAAAGATGGAGACCCTGAGTCCGTGACAGTCGTTCTGCAATGCGGAGGGTTTGGAGAAAGAATAGTATGAGGAGTTATCCCATCCGACAAAGATTCTACAACACATAGAAAACACATAAAAGATATTCGGATAGGGACATGGATAGGAAATGTCTCCATAGATATGGGCTAAACACGCGCAGGTGTGACTTGCGTACAGTATATGGAGCATCATGGTCAGCATGGATAAGTTAGAATATAGGATCTGTTTCCATACTGTATGTTTCTATGACATAGAAAAATCTGTGATAAATGAGAGAGCTAATATACAATACATAACCACTTCTTTTCACCAATTTCAGTTTTTTTTCCCTTTATTTTTATTCTCCCATCAACTTAGTTTTAATGTCTAGAAAATAAATCAGCTAAAATTCCCAGATCTTTGTTTAAAAGTAAAAGCCAAAAATATTCAACACTAAGGAATGATTGATGCATTCGTTGAGTGCTTGATGACAATGGTTTTGTACTTAGCAAAGTTTTCACAAATTCTTTTTAACACCATACATAAATTAGCCGGTAATAGTCTAAATAAATTATAAACTGGGTCATATGTGAGAGACATCTTAAAATATGGTCTACAGTTAATAATATGTAAGAATTTCCTATCCATGAGCTATCAGCATTGGAATGAATTGCTTAAGTGGAAATCATTTTTACTCTTCGCTCAGTATATTAAATTAATTTGAAGCTGTTAGTAACCATGAAAATGTACTTGGAGGCATTTCAAGGATGGTTGATCATGGTGAAACTAGTTATTGTGACTTGAAGCAATGAATCATAAAGTCACATTTGGAGTAATGCATGGAAGTTTGGAAATCCTAGCTTTGAAATGGACTGCTTTTTTGGTGTCATGTGTACCAGTTAGTTCACAAAGCGTGAGTGCATATTTTGAGTGGGACCTGGCTGTGCTACCTGGCAACCTGAGCAATGTGACGGCTTGTGTTTTGCCTGCATATGTCAGATGTGTGTGGGCAGTTGGTGATTTGATGCCCATGCTGGTATGTTAAAGTGAAACGCAAAGTGCTGGAATAACTCAGCGGGTCATGCAGCATCTGTGGACAGAATGGATAGGCGATGTTTTGGATTTTCACATTCCAAATGAGGAACCCTTCTTCAGAA
The DNA here is from genome assembly GCA_963514005.1 of Raja brachyura. The sequence goes on along the minus strand of OY740804.1, from coordinate 32,327,983 downwards.
CTGCGAAAGAAAGAAGCAGGTTCTTTCAGTTCAAGGGGTCAGAAGAAGGGTCGCGGTCCGTAACATCACCCATCCCCTTTCTCCAGAGATGCTCCTTGATCCGCTGAGTTACACCAGCACTCTGTGTATATCTTTGGTGTGAACCAGCATCTGCAGAAAGAAACATGTTAGCCAAGGTATCAGAGAAGATGAGACTGGGACAAAGGGAATGTTTCTAACAGTAATGTCATATATCAGGTGGGATCAGGCTAACCTCCCATGGTTGTGTACATTATAATGAAGATAGACACAAAATGCTGCCGTAACTCCGCGGGCCAGGCAGCATCTCTGGAGAGAAGGAATGGGTAATGTTTCAGGTCGAGACCCTTCTTCAGACTAAGAAAGGGAAACTGGAGAGGGAAACTGGAGATATGGAAGGGTAAGGTGTGAAAATGACAGAACAAAGCTGATGATGATCAAGGAAATGTACAATGGTTCATTGTTGGCTGAGGGGAAGGTGACAACAAGCATCCAAACCGTAAATAACAGTAAACAGTAATCAGGTAGACAGTGAAACTAGTCAGAGAAGTACGGTGGGGCAGGGACAGAGAAAGACAGGGAAAGCAAGGGTTACGAAGTTAGAGAAATCAATGTTCATACTGCTGGGTTGAAAGCTGCCCAAGCAAAATATGAGGAGCTGTTCCTCCAATTTCCCTTTAGCCTCACTCTGACAGAGGAGGAGACCCAGGACAGAAAGGCCAGTATGGGAATGGGAAGGGGAATGAAAGTGTTTAGCAACGGGGAGATCGTGCAGGCCTAGGTGGACATAGTGAAGACTGCCATTGGACTGGAGCCTGGGCTGGTGTGAAGCCTCGCTCGAGAACACCACTGGGAAGATCACTCACCTTGAAAATGCACAATCCGGCTATAACCCAAATGGGCACTGCTCTTTGGCCTATGGTACAACAGTAGGGGAGAGATGATGAGAAGATCATCGTATCAAGAGGTGGCAAAAGAGGCCTCTTTGGTTGTATGGTACCGGCTTCTAACTCTATGCTTCACCTGTGGAAACTGCGAATCAGGAACCTAGTTGTGAGAAGGAGATACGCTGTGCCAGCATCCAGCAGGCCATGGAGAAGACTCGTGTTCGAACTGGTGCGTGAAACAACATTTGCCGGTACCAACAGCCAAGCAATGTATTACTTCTATAGCAGATAATCCTGAAATGTAACATCATCCACGGCCATAAATCCGAGTGAAATCTGGGCCATTATATCAACCAGAAATACAATAGCTCCCTTTTCTTGAAGCTCGCAAGGATATTTGTTATCTTGTTTTTGCAGCTTTCTCTATGCATTGAATCATGAAGCAATTTTGCATTACATATGTTGGCTGAAAATCCAAATGTGTTACTGCTATGCCCCATGCCGTGGTTAGATTAATTCGGTTTAGTTTAGAATACAGCATGGAAACAGTCCCTTCGGCCCAATAAATCCATGCTGAGCATCAATCACCCATTCGCACTTATTCTATGTTGTTCCCACTTTCGCATCCACTCCCTACACAGGGAGGCGATTATACAGGGGCCATTTAACCTCCAAACCCACACGTCTTTGGGATGTGAGAGGAAACCGGAGCACACGGAGGAAATAAATGTGGTCACGGGGGAAACGAGCAAACGGACGCACCCAAGGTGAAGGTTGGACCCGGGTCTCCGGCGCTGCGAGGCAGTAGCTCTACCCGCTGCGCCACTGTGCTGCTGTGATGGGGACTTTTTACATAACTGAGGTGGAGCTGCACAAAGTAGAACGCTCAATTTCTCTGGAGAACGTGTCATTTATCCAGCAACATTAGAAAAGATCCTGCACTTTGGTATCCAATGTCTGTGATGGATGAGGGTGCAGACTATTTTTTAAGAGAAGGGGAATGCCAGAGGGAGTGCATAAAAGCTTAATTTGAACCTCTCAGCCAAGCAAAGAAAAAAGGCAACTGTACTTGAGGGCAGATAACATTAGATTAATCAAAGTGACAAGATCAAGAGGTAAGAGAATTAAACAGCAACCACATCAAAAGTGACATTTCATCCTGTGTAGGCAGACCATATCTGGGGGAACATAATTTGTAAAATGCCATTGAGGACAGAAAGATCTTTTGTCTAAGATTGCATGCGATGAGTGGGCACAGAATAACGTCTGTGTTGACTATGATGTGTGGTGCAGTTATGTATTTCTATGCCAGTGTCTACGGTTCCCAGTGTCTTTTATTTGAAATGAGCAATATCGATGCTATGCTGAAATAGCACATTTTGTTTAAAGGAAAACATTTTGCCAAGGCCAAAAACTCGGTATGTTTTTTGTTTGATTTTGAAATTAAAGTTTGCACATTTGTGCATGTTCTATTGTGCAATTCTACTGTATTTGGTGAATTAGCTCGTGGAACTCCATCAAGGTAGTCGGGCACCACTGCAGAAATGAAAGCAAGATGTTTTTTTCGAAATACCTGGTCATTAGAGGAAGCCAAATGCAGGCATGGATATGTGCTGAACAAATTTAAGGGGAGATATGAAAATGTAACAGAAAATTATTAATAAATAACGCATTAACATAGTATTGAAAGACACAGTGATTTTAGTTTCATTCATTTTTAAAGGATTAATGAGCTGTAATTATTTATGTGCCCAAAAAGACACTTGATTAGTTTAAACTTAGTGTGGAAACAGGCCCATCGGTCCACCGAGCTCATGCCGACCATCGATCGCCCATTCTACCTTACAAAACTTTTTCTAGGGACAATTTACAGAAACCAATTAATGTACAAACCTGCATTTTCTGGAGTAGGGGAGGAAACCGAAGCATCTGGAGAAAACATACGCAATCACAGGAAGAACCGACAAACTCCGTACAGACCTATAGTTGGGATCGAACCCAGGTCTCTGGCGCTGTAAGGCATCAACTCTACCGCTGCACCACCGTGCTGCCCTTTGGTGCGAATGCTGTGCAGATAACTTGCACTAGAAAATACATTTCCGTCACTTCCAACATGATTCCACCACCAGTCACATCTTCCCTTGCCCATCGCATTCTGCCTTCTACAGAGATCGCTGCCTCTGCAACTCCTTAATTCACTAATCCCTTCCTACTCAACTATCCCCTCCCCAGGTACTTGCCCCTCCAACTACAGGAGATGCAACACCTGTCCCAAAAGCTCCTCCCTCACCTCCATCATGTGCTCTTCCTCTAACCTCATCTACTGTATCCAGTGTCCCCGACGTAGCCTCCTGTACATTGGCAAGACTAAGCATAGACTCATTTTGCCGAACACTTATGCTCAGTCCCCCCAGACCTGCCAGATCTCCCGGTTGCTAACCATTTTAACTCCCCTTCCCTTTCTCATATTGACCTTCCTGTTATGGGCTCCTCCATTGTCAGAATGAGGCCACATGCGAACTGAAGGAACACCACCTCATATCCCGCTTGTGTAGCTTACAACCCAATGGTATGAACATTGATTTCTTCAATTTTAGGTAACTATAAACCCCATCCACCTCTTTCCTCAAAACAATCCTCTTCTTCCCTCCCACTCTCTCTCCAGTGTGCTATCTGGACTCACACCTATTTCCCCCCTCCCCCTCCCCTTCCTCTAGCTTCATAATTCTCAGCTCCTCAATCTTTTTGTCTCGCACCTTGTCTTTTTTTTTCTTCAGCCGTCATCCATCTGCCTATCAAAAAAAAGAAACCTCACCTGTACCAACCTATTACCTTCCAGGCTTTGCCCTGCTGCATCTCTCTTCCAGCTTTCTCTCCCCACCCCCCACTTAGTCTGAAGAAGGGTCTGTCTCGTAAAGTCTCTTATCCACATTCTTCAGCCTGACCTGCTGAGTCACTCCAGCACTTTGTGTCTTTTTTTTGTAAAACAGCATCTGCAATTCCTTGGTTCCATATTTCATGAAAAGTTTGCAAATTATCTGTAATTATCAAATTATCATCAAATTATAATTTATAGATACATAGGCATGAAGTCTGATAAGGAAGGAAACCATGTATATTTAGGAAATCTGCAGTCTAAATGGAAATGAAAAGCACTTGGCTAAAAATATATCATCTGAAAGGAAGCAGTAGATTTATGTGATAATTAATGTTACATAATTTTCACTCACTATTACTTAATAGTTGTCAGAATATGTCATTATAATTCAACAGCAAAATATATTATATTTGTACTGGCTCAGGGCTGATGTGTAATGAATATGTAAGATGAATAAGGTGGTGAGAACGCTCATGGTTCATAGATCCATTTCTTTAAGCAAAAGCACATGCTTATTATTGTTGAATTATTGTCAAATACTGAATCAAGTCAACACAGACCGAAGTAGGTCATTTAGTCTCTGAAGTCTCAGTAAGATCACAGCTGATTTATCTTAACTCCATGTTCGGTTTGGTAACACTTAATACCCTGCACATCAAAGCTGTGATACCAGTAACCAGCAGTTAGGTGTGCTTCATTAAAGTGTTAAGCACCCTCAGTGTGTGCTGCAACGGTGATAATTTAGATTTTGGCCAAGATTTTGCTGTGTCTTGCCAGTGATTTTGCATGAGGTTTCTGCTCATTCTCAGTGTAAATGCTGCTAGTTTTCAGCATGAACATGTGAATGTGGAAGTCCCAAACCTTGTGGCCGAGCTCTGCCAGTGTTTTCCAGCTCCACTCCTCTGCCTCAACTCCTTGTGGAGCCCAGTGGCAGAGCAGGAGTGTGTTGCAATTCCCCAGCACTTATATGATACGAGCCTTAGAAGGGAGATATTGAGGTTGCAGGTAAAAATAGGATGAGTGGTCTTTGAGTATACTTGAATTTATCTGGCCTGCTGATGTGTGGAGTCATGAAGCTGCTCGGGGCCTAGTCAGCTCCTGTATCTGGATCAGTATGATTTGCCTTTTTAGTGTCGAGAGGGTTTGTTTGAGGGATTGGAGTACTGGTAATCAACTGCATGCAGCAAGTCCCCTCTGGGAAATCCAAAACATTATATTATTAAACATTTATCTGGGAAATTATGATTCATACGACCGTAGGGCCGAGGAGCAGAATTAGGCCATTCAGCCCATCGAGTCTTCTCTGCCTTTCGAGCAAGGCTGATGTATTTTCCCCTCTCAATCCCATTCTTCTGCCTTCTCCCTGCTACCTGTAACGCCTTACTAATCAAGAACCTATCAATCTCTGCTTTAAAAATACCCAATGACTTGGCCTCGGGGTCAAGGAAAGACTGTTCATGTCGCAGCACTTTTTCCACCAATCTTTCCACCACCACGCACAAGAAGCGCAAGGCACCATTGTATGCAGATGCCGAGAAGGGCGTTCAGCTCTGGCTGAACAATGTCTAATATGATGTGGACTCGATAAGAAGACTTGGCCTCCACAGTCATCTGTGACCATAAATTCCACATCTTCACCATTCTCTGGCTAGAGAAGTTCTTCCTCATCATCGTTCCCTAAGATGTACAATTGATTTTCTTTGGGATGAGAGAGACTTCTATGCAAATTTAACATACTGTTCGAAACACAAATATACCACCAATCAGAGTATTTTACAAACAAGAATACCTGGGGAAATTTTAACTTAGATTTTCAATCGATGAAACTCATGATACTGTTACGTGGCAGATTTTCCTGAACTAGCTTTAGCTGGCAGAGTCTAATGTTTTTATTGAATGCATTTGAAAATAGTAAAAATTGTCCTTCTCGCACCCCCTTCCATAAATGTATTCATTAAAACAAAGGCAGGAACTACATCAACCATCTCAATTTTTCATACTCCTTATTCACTCTAATCTATTCTTCCTGAAAGTGCACCACTCTTCTCAATGAAGACAAGCCCTGATACCGTCACAAGAGCCACTGACAAGGGTGGTGCTGGTATGGCTAGAACTCACGTACCTCTATCTCACAGAGACCTAATGTCAGGGCTCACATACTTTAGTTTTTTTAGTTTAGTTTAGTTTACAAATACAGCGCGGAAACAGGCCCCTCGCCCCACCGAGTCTGCACCGACCAGCGATCCCCGCACATTAACACTATTTTACTCACACTGGGGACAATTTACATTTCTACCAAGCCAATGAATCTACAAATCTGTGCGTCTTTGGAGTGTGTGAGGAAACCAAAGATCTTGGAGAAAACCCACGCGGTCTCAGGTAGAACGTACAAACTCCATGCAGACAGCACCCGTAGTCGGGTTCGAACACGTGTCTCCGACGCTGCAAGCTCTGTAAGGCAGCAACTCTACCACTGCGCCACCGTGCTGCCCTTTCCTCATATCTTGCCCTGGACCATGACCCAATCACTGTATCAGGCCAATGTCTCCCAGACAAGCATTGACCTGAATTTACCAGATATTGTAAGGATTTATTTAAAATTGTGCTAAATTCTACTTTCCCCTATGCTGTGAGGATTCGTAATTTAGATTGGCTGTTAAACCATCTTGATAGAATCAGAGATGCTGGTTTATCGGGATTTGCTGGAACTGATGCCAGCAGCAGCTGATAATGGAAAAGCGAAAGGATTCTTGGAGGTGACTTTCTTGGACGATAACAATGAATTCCTTCAACATTCAGAGCAAATTACAACCATACCATGCTGGATTTTAGATTATAGTCCTTCACTCATGGATCCAACACTTTTTAGGGTCAAAATATTTATTTGATAATGTAAATCCTCAACAAAATTGTCTTTCATGACAGACTAATGAAGAGAATATGGGTCTTTTCCAGTGGGAAATCACTGTCTCGGCATTAAATTCTCAGTATTTAGCTTGCACTTTCTAAATGCAGGTACCAACCTGGATTGTGATGTTGTTTTACTTTAAACCTTTATTGTGGTGCTGCATGTTGTGGTGGCTCTTCATTTAGCTCTGAAATCAAAATAGTTGCTCTGATCATATTGGGCCAGATTAGACCTCACACTTTCCACAGGGATGTAGAATTTCTCATTGCCTTGGGACATTTAAAAATTGTTCACTGCCAATTAAGGAGAGTCACTGTTGTCTAGTTTAGAGAAACAGTGTGGAAACACATTTGGCCCACCGAGTCCATGCCGACCAACAATCACCTATCCACTAGTTCTATGTTATCCCATATTTGCATCCTACACACTAGGAACAATATACATATCCTATATAACCTACAAATCTGCATATCTTTGGGATGCGAGAGGAAACCAAAGCACCAGAGAAAACCAACATGGTCAGAAGGAGAATATACAAACTCCGTACAGGCAGCACCCTATTGATTGGATCAAACCTAGGTCTCTGGCACTGTAAGGCAGCAACTCTACCACTGCGTCACCGTGCCGCTCTCTATGAGCAAACATGGTATTATATGTTATCCTACAATTATTGGGAAATAAATGACCAGTTAATTTGATGGTAGTAATCCAGTATGAATGAAGAATCTGTTATAGGAATCTTTCATAATTCCCTGTACCAAAGAAAGAGTTTTTGAATTATAGAAAGAGATAAACCTTGTAAGAAAAATGGTTTTCATCACCTTGTCACATTCAATTACATTAACATCAATGTGCAGGAGGGGACTTGAACTTGTGGCCTCTGCTCTTGCACACATTTAGCTGAATTGATTAAAGACTAATTCCTACCTCTGCTGTACCAAATCTGAGTCCAAGTCATGCACTTAAAGCACAGACTCAGTCTGGAACTAACAGCAATCTGTCACAGAGGTAGAGGGGCTCCAGTTTATCTGTGAACGTTTGTAGGCAAATGAACATTAATATATGCATTTAAATAAATAATTTATGAATGTTCAGTGTAGAGTCCTTAAAATCTCACTGTCATATCGTTTAATCTTTTAGCATTGACAATGAGGATGCAATTGATTATAATGGGAATGTCACATTTCAGCAAGTCTTGCTGACAGTGCATGGCAACAATGGTCACCAGATAATAATGCAGCTCACCTGCATTTGTACAGACCCACATAAAATGGCTGGTCTTATCACCTGCCCATGGAGTTAATGAAGAGAGCACTTCAGCCTACTACAAGGCGACAGTTCTAATCAAGAAAAAGATAATCTTCAAAACCTATTCAAAACTCTTTATTACTGAAGTGGCCAAGAAGCTGTAGAGGCATTGAAGCAAATCCATGCAGTGGGGAAAGCCAGCTTGTAATCAGTGGATCAATACTAACTGGTGTGGGTGATTGACTGGTGGATGTTTAACAGTAGTCCTCGTCTTACTGCTGAGCTCTATTCTAACACAGTGCCTATGTTTTTTCACCTAAGTCTTTATGTCTGAGAAAAAAAAATGTGTGCTTTAAATTATGAACTGTTTTAAAGCAGATTTTATTGCAAGCTGCCCATAATTGATAATTAAAAAAACACATATCACTTACATCATGCAAATTGTACCAACCATTTTCCATTGCTATGGAATCTATTAAAAATGCTTTATTCATAATTTATGACACTTGCCAATTTATGACAGTTATTTTACAGATATTTCAAAGTTTTTCTCAACTTTTGAAATACATTTACCTAAATGATGAGATTTTGGAGGTAACCATTAATGATTACAACAGGCATTATTAAATTACATCTTCTTTCACTATTATTGATCATGGAGCAGGTACATTGCATTAACTTTTGTACATAGTAAACACATTTATTTTTTTTAAACCTGCATTTACCTGGAACATTATAGCAATGTAGTACAGGCAAATTCCATTAACTTTCTTGCTTATGGTCTTATTTCACATAAACATTATATGCTTGGAAAATTACATTATACTAATCAAATTAAAACGATTAGTAGGAAATTTAGATTATCGCAGTTGTGCAAAGCAGTAAAATCTTTTTTACATCACTATATATGGTGGAAAATCAATGTTAATACATTGGACAATAATATGTTGGACAAATTATATTAACATTTATATTAACACTAGAATGTGGCAGGATAATAACTGACACAAGTAGGTATGTGGGATAATCAGTTAATGTTGCAGGCAGTGGATCTGTTCATTAAATACACTGTTTATTTGTTGCTGCTTTTATAAATATAATGGCTCCAGGTGCCATGTACATCATCTGTTAAAGATTGACTCTAACAAAGAGGCTCACTTGAAGCTATCCTTTTTTCTAATCTGATTGATTTGTGTTTCTGCCATTTTCTGTTTTTATTTCAGATTTCCATTTTATCCCTTTGTCCTTTTTATCCTAGGCCAATTTTACTTTAAACAAAACTACTAAATTTTCAATTAGATGCCAATTATTCAGGCAAGACTTGGATATAAAAATCACTGTAACTGTTAATGATATTTAATTAGATCTTTAGGAACTGCCGCTGTTCCGTGTAAAATGCATGGGGTGTTGGCTGAACAAAGTAGTCATGGGTGTTGTCGCAGACAGCTAGCCAGATTCACCATGAGAGAGGAAGTTTACTGAGCTACTTAATTCAATCTTTCAAATATTCCCCTCGTGTCTAGTACTTCCCCATATCTACTCCAAAATCCTTGAGCTTACTTCAAGTTCCACTTCAGAACATAAATTAATTTTCTTCCCAAAAAGGAATGTGGTGTTGGGAATGTCTTCATGTTCGTCCTGTGAGGATGTGACGCCAGTTTAAACCTTCATGCTCCAATTTCCAAATGTTGATACTCTAATCACAGGTTCATTTACGATAAAATGACGTGATGCAATAAGTATTTCAAATAAAGTAAAAACAAGCCCTATGTCTGTACTATTTAATCACAAACTGCATTTTGTCATTTTTTGGTAAACTATTTGTTTAGGAACAAATGGAATGGAAAGTTGCTAAGCTGCTAGAAGAGTCACAGAGAGATACAGTGCAGAAACAGGCCTTTTGAAACACCAAGCCCATGCCGACTATCAACTAAACAACATTCCTATCATTAATCCTTTTTTAATTTCCCTCATATTGTCAGCAATTTTCTCCAGATTTCTTTACCTACCTACACACTTCCAATTTACAATGGCCAACTAATCTTCCAACCTACACATCTTTAGGAGTAGAACTTAAAGTGCTGAAGTAACTCAGAGGGTCAGGCTGCATCTTAAGAATATATAGCCCGGCTACGTTTCGAATTGGGACCCTTCTTCAGACTTGCTGTGTGAAGAAGTATCCTGACCCGAAATGTTGCCTATCTATTTCCTCCAGAGGTGATGCCTGACCTGCTGGAGTTACTCCAGTATTTTGTGTTCTGTGCAAGATTCCAGCATCTGCAGTTCCTTGTGGCTGCGCATCTTTAGGATGTGGGAGGAAAGCGGTGCACTGAGAGGAAGCCCATGCAAATTGAGAGAACCTGCACACTTCACATGGACAGCACCCGAGGTCAGGATTGGATGGGTCCCTGAGACTATGAGCCAGTCACTTTACTAGTTGTGCAATAGGTTTATTGAATGGTGGAGCAGGCTTGAGGCTTAGTGTCTTCAGCAGTTTCAATGCCCGAAAAATGCTTAGGACCCAATGTAGCATCATTTAAGTATTGTTCCTGTTGTAATGTAGATTTTCACACACCAAATCTCGACAAACAAGTTTATTTTTTTATTATTCATTGAAAGGATATGGGCGATGCAGGTTGTGCCAGCATTTAATTGCCCCTCCCTAATTGCCTTTGAGAAGATGGTGGAGAACTGCCTGTCTCTGTGGTGTGGCTATACCCACTGCCTCTTAGGGAGGGAGTTCAGCAATTTGAACCCAACAACGGTGAAGGAACGGTAATATATTTCCAAGTCAGGATGGCGCGTAGCTTGGAGGTCAACTCCCAGGTGGTGGTGTTCCATGCATTTGCTGTCCTTGTTTTCTAGATTGTAGAGGTTGTGGGTTTGGAAGGTGCAGACGTGGTGAGTTGCTAGGGTACCTTCTGTAGATGTACACACTGGTGTTACTGTTCATCGGTAGTGGAGTGAGTGAATAGGTGGATGGGATGCCTATCCAGTGGCTACATTGTCCTGCCTGGTGTTAAGCTTCCTGGGTGATGGTGAAGCTGGACACATTCAGGCAATTGGGAAGTATTCATCATACTCCTGACTTGCGCCTTGTGGATGATAACAGGCTTTGTGAGTTAGCGGGTGAGTTACTCGTCACAGGATTCTTAGCTCAGACCTGTTCTTGTAGCCACAATGTGTATGTGGCTACTTCATTTCAGTTTCTGGGCAATAGTAACCCCGAGGTAATTGATAGTGGGAGATTCAATTATGTTATTACAATTAAATATCAGGAGGTGATAGATGGATTTGTTGAGAAAGTGTTGAATGATGAGTAAATATTGGCCAGGACATTGGACAAACCGCTTTGCTCTTTGACAAGTGCTATTGAATCCACTTGTGTCCACTTGACAGAGCACAAGAGATGCCATTTTGACAATCATATAAGTTAAAGTGCGAGAAATCCAAATCAAGCGCAGAAAACATTGGATACTCTTGGCAATATGAGTTGGTTAAGGTAAAAAAACAAACACATATTTTATAGAACAGAGAAGGGGGGGGGGGGGGTCCGTGACAGCGTGCAAACTAAAACTGTCAAGTTAACAATCTTTGGAACAATATGGGAGACTGAAGTTAAACACATAAGAGTGGGTTTTCAACAGAGAAGTAAGTAATGTAATGTAATGCTCCTCTGACACTCAGACTGAAGAAGTGTCTCGACCCAAAACGTCACCTATTCCTTTTCTCCAGACATGCTGCCTGACCCGCTGAGTTACTCCTGCTTTTTGTGTCTATCTTGAGTTTAAACCAGCGTCTGCAGTTCCTTCCTACACGTAATGTGACAGGGTTGCACTTGCAGGTTTAATGGAGGTGTTGAGATTCCGTATACCTGTCACTTTAATTCTCAGTTCCACTCTCTGAAGTCTGTCTTCTGCCTGGTACATTGCTACAAACAATGCCCAATGTAAGTTCCAGGATCAACCCATCTCTGCACATCAAAGTTCAAAGGATTTAATAATACAGTTTAAAAAAATTCTTCACTGTCTCTGTCCACAGTTGTGGGCTTTATGTCTCTGTTTCACAGTTACTTCTCTGTTTACAACTACTGGTTTTTAAAGTAATTGTTAGTTTGACAAACTTTGTCTACACCTCAAACAGATATCTATCTTTTCTCTTCATCATTCCTTTCAACCCCAACTTCCCCTCCTCAACTCCTTTTTCTCTTTATTAATCGGTTGGATTGTACTTGAGATATTCAAGACATGGAGATCTTTCCACCAGTAGAAGAATCTCAGAATAAAGGACATAGTTTCAGGATTAGGAAACAATCATTTAAAATTGTAGATCTTCCAAATTAATCTCTCAAATGTTCTATCTCAGAGGTTTGGGGAGCTGAATTATTGAGAGTACTTAGAGGAAGTAGGCACCTTTTGGAAATATCATGGATCTGAGGAGTATCTACAAATGCAACAGAAGAGAAAATGAAACCTGAGGTAGTTCAGCCACGGTCATATTCAACGATAGGGCAGGCTTGAGGCCTACTCCTGCGTCTTTATTCTATGTTATTACATTCTTATGACCTGGCTGGAAACTCAAGCTTGTTCCCTTACTATCCCTGAATTTAGGCTTCAATTTTGCAATTGTGCAGATCCAACATCCCACAAAGCAGTCTGTCTGTGTGGAAATTCGGCTCTGTGCCCCCGCCTGGACTCACACCTATTTCTCCCCTCCCTCTCCCTTTCCACCCAGATTCCTTCCCCTGGCTTCACAATTCGTAACTCTTCAATCCTTTTGTCTCACACCTTCTGTCTTGTCTTCTCTGGCTTTTGTACAACCATCTGCCTATCAAAGAACCCACACCTGTGTCGGCTAATAATCTGCTAGCCTTTGTCCTGCCTCTCATCTATTCTCCCCCCCCCCCCCCCCCCCCCCTCACCCACAATACATCTGAAGGAGGGTCTTGACCCAAAACGTCGCCTAACCATGTTCAACTGAGATGGTGCCTGACCCGCTGGATTACTCCAGCACTCCATGTATTCACATTTGCAATATGTGTTGCTCATCAGCTTGTACCTAGCAATCGAGAGGGGTTGTGTAGGAAGGAACTGCAGATGCTGGTTTAATCTGAAGATAGACACAAAAAACTGGAGGAACTCAACGGGTCAGACAGCATCTCTGAAGCAAAGTAATAGGTAACGTTTCAGGTTGAGACTCTGAGGGTCAGGGAACGAGAGATATAGGCAGTGATATAGAGAAATATAGAACAAATGAATGAAATACGCAAAAAAGTAATAATGATAAAGGAAACAGGCCATTGTTAGCTGTGGGCTCAAATGGTGAAAATGAGTTACAGACAATGACATTCAACAAGAGATGAGGTCAGGTTCAATGTATTGGGATTTAATGTCATCAGTGATTTTTAATGAATTCTGTTTTTCTTTCTCCAGATGTGGATGAATGTGGAGATAGCAATGGTGGATGCCAGCAGATCTGTGTCAATATGATGGGAAGCTACGAGTGCCGATGTCGGGAGGGATTCTTCCTCAGTGACAACCAGCACACCTGCATCCTACGTCCTGAAGGTTGGATTCTGTTACCTCTTAAAACATATCAATGGGTTGAAGAGAAATCAAGTGGCTTCCCTTCTGTTTCATGCTATTGTTATCACATGTTATCAATGTACGGAATTAATCCCTTCCTGAGAAACAGTTATCCCAGTTATACCTCTTTAAACATGCAGTGCGTGTTTGGCACCTCACTCGTCCAGTTATAGGGCCGCTCAGATTCCAATGAAAGGCTCGTGAGTGGTCGGCTAACTTTCACGGGATAAAGCTACAAGTGACAAAGGAAGAGTGCATCTGCTGTGATTCTGGTCGAATAAATAAGAATTACTTCCACCAAAGGGAGAGTTAGCAAAGTGGAGACACAAGAGGTCCACAGCTGCTGGAATCTTAAGCAAGAAGCAAGCTGAAGAAGGAACTTTGCAGGCCAGGCAGCTTCTGCGATGAGAATTTGACATTAGACGATCCTTTCAAGACCTTTCTTCAGTCTGCATCCAGGGCTGAAGAATGTTTCTATACTGGACGGATTTAAGAGAGGGTTAGACAGAGCTCTAGGGGCTTGTGGAATCAAGGGATAGTGGGAGAAGGCAAGCACGAGTTATTGATTGGGGACAATCAGCCATGATCACAATGAATGGCGCTCCTGGCTCGAAGGGCCAAATGGCCTCCTCCTGCACCTATTTTCATTGTTTCTATCCATTTCCCTCCTGAGAAGCTGCCTGGTGCTGAGATCCAACATCAATTTGTTTAAAAGTGAGCTTCTCTGTTTCTCTTCCCACAGATGCAGTCTGACCATGCTGAGTATTTCAGCGTTTTCTATTTTTATTATTACAGGATAATTAGTAGACAGACAACTATAAATGGTAAATTAACCAGAAAGTTAATTTTTACTTTTACACAATGAATTACAATTATTTTGAAGTAGGGAAAGAGTGTGGGTACGGATTCAATGGTAGTTTTCAAAAGTGGATTAACTTGTTTTTTTTAACACAGATATAGGTTATTCAGTCCGTCAGGCCCAAACCATTTCCAGGCAAAGCAATCCCAGAAGTCCCATTCACTTCTTATTTTTTGATAAATGAAAACATCCTCTCTTACATACCCACTACATCCTTTTGATTCTCTTTGCCACAGACCAACATTAAGTGTAACTTCCAGTAGCTAATTTGCCCACCAGCATTTTTAGGCTGGGGCATGGGGGTTGGGGTGGGGGGGAGTGGTGAGAGTGTTTGGGGTGATGAAGGAAACTGAAATATCTGGTCTGGAGGAGAATGCTTCAACTTCAAATAGTACCCAAGATCAGGCTTGAACCTGGGTTACCAGTGCCATTGTGAATATATTCTTGAAAAGTAAGTAAAGTTGTATATTAGACAATTCTCCCAAGTAATAAGATAGGTTAACTAGTCTCTTTATGTGCTCTATGATTGATTTATTTAGTAGTGCTGAAGCAATCTATTGTAGTGGTACAGCCTTAGTAAGTCTTGGCAGTGAACCGTTGACTTGTATGATGCTGTCCGCAATAGGTATGTTATGGGAAAAATTGAACTACAATATTCTCCACATAAGATTATCACTAAATCATAGAATACAAATCCAGTTGGCTCATTTAAAGATATTTGGACAGGTACATGGATAGAAAAGGTTTAGAGGGATATTGGCCAAATGCCAGAAAATGGAACTAGCCTCGATAAGATTCTTAATTGGCATGTTTCCATGCCATATAACTCCATGAATTTAGGTGGACCGACATCTATTCAATCCCATTCTCCTGCTCTTTTCCCCAGTTATTTTTCTCTCTTGCTATTCCATGCCTTTCTGATGCTGTTTCCACACTGCAGCAGAGTATTTTGGCCATCACTTTGAATCCATGGCCTTGGCTCTCAAAACTGACTTTTTCTATCCCTTCAAACCCGTCAAGATCTTATTCATAGAACATTGACCAGTACAGCACAATAACAGGTCCTTCGACCCACAATGTTTGTGTTGATGCCGAGCTGAACTGCTCTCGTTTGCCTGCAAGTTGTCTATATCCCTCCATTCCCTGTAAATCCAGGAGCCCAGCTAAAAGCTATCTCCATTAAATCTCCTTGTTAAACATATTTTCTGGAAGGAGACCAATATCAGCTACTCCAATCGAACTTTCCTGCTGAAATCTTTCAGCCATGGAACAGTACTGGCATCTCTCTCCTGCACCCACACCAGGCCCTTTACAGCCTTTCTAAGCCTTTGGCGTGGGCAAGGTGGGCCGAATGGCATGCCTCCATGCTCTTTGACTCTATGTATGACTCTAAATGCAGTCACCAGAATTAGAAGCAGTCCTCCAGTCGTGATTTAGCCAATGTTGTTTATCATTTCAACATTACCTCCAAGGTTTTATACTCAATGCCTCTTCATATGAATCGCAGGTCTCCATTTCCTTTACCATCTATTCTCAGTGGGATGAAGTACATATTTTGAAAACTAAGCTGGAAAGGGTGCAGAGAAGATTTGCAAGGATGTTGCCAGGACTTGAAGGCCTGAGCTATCGGGAGAGGTTGGGCAGGCTGGGACTTCATTCCATGGATTGCAAGAGGGTGAGGGTGATTTTGGGGTGTATAGGATCACGAGGGGGAATAGATGGAGTAATTGCAGAGTTTACCCAAAGTAGAGGAATCAAGCACCAGGACCCATAGGTTTAAGCCAAGAAAGGAAAAGGTTTAATAAAAACCTGAGGGGCAGCTTTTTCACATAGGGGGTTGTGGGTCAATAGAATGAGCTGCCAGAGGGGTATAGGATAAATATAGGGCAGCTGCTTCGATAAATTGACATTCAGCAATGTTAATGGATGAGCCCCTAACTCATCCATCTCTTTGGATCCTCTGTAGGTGATACAGGAACTTTTTATGAAAGTTTTTTATTTTCTTTTATGTTATAATTTTCCCTCACACATACAGACCACTCCCCCACTGTAGACACAAAAAGCTGGAGTAACTCAGCGGGACAGGCAGCATCTCTGGAGAGAAGGAATGGGTGACGTTTTGGGTCGAGACCCTTCTTCTGACCATTGTTGCTGATTTTAATCTGACGCCTGATTGTAATTCCCATTGACGTTGGTAAAATTACGTTGCTGACTCCCCTTCTCCCACCACAACTCCCCTACATACCCAATTACACATCTAAACACCATTGATCTGACTATGAAGTTCTCACCACATACTGCCACCCATCCCCGATTTTCAAGTGCTCCACAACTCACCTGTTTTGGGGGGACAGCCTTTGTAAGCATTTACTTGTGCAAGTCATTCCGATGGTGCTGAGTGTGCATCATGCATGATAGAAAGTTACTGTGGCACAGTGGTGCAGCTGGCAGAGCTGCATTCCCGCAAGCTTTGACCCTGGTCTCAGATCCTGTCCCCGTGGAGTTTGCACGTCCTCCCTGTGACTGCGTCCGGTTTTTCTGGGTGGTCTGGTTTTTCGCCCACATCCCAAAGTCTTGGGAGTTTGTTGGCCGCTAAAATTGCTCCAGTGTGTAGGGCTTGATGCCAAAGTGAGATAACATAGGACAAGCGCGAACTGGGGATCGATGGTTGGCATGGACTCGGTGGGCCGAAGACTTGTTTCCATGCTGTAACTCTAAACTAAACTAAACTAA
Organism: Raja brachyura; assembly: GCA_963514005.1. Next base: position 32,310,867 of record OY740804.1, on the reverse strand, counting down.
ACTAATTGCACATGTGCAGTGCACAATACAAGTGCACACCCATCTCTGATAGCTAAAGAATGTCTGGGTTTGTGTGTTTTCAGCATTTTTTGTTCTCCCTTCAGAAAACTGTTTATGTGCCTTGCCTTGTACCAGACCACAGCATTTGATATATATGCCACACTACAGCACAAGATGGTATAATTTGTTTATAGTGGCTATTTATCCATGAGCAAATTAGGTGGAATTCACAGAGAAAGATCTGACTGGGAGAACGCACGGCCAGTTTAACTGACCATTCGGCACAGTGCCAGTGTGAAGCAATCCCAAAGCAACTGGCCTATATTCTTCTTATAATGAGCTGCCGTCAACCTCATTGGAGATTATCTTTCTCCAGACGTTACTGGACTTTATCTTGAACTAAACGTTATTCAGTTTATCTTATATCTGTACAGTAGATGGCTCAATTGTAATCATGTATAGTCTTTCTGCTGACTGATTAGCACACAACAAAAGTTTTTTGCTGTACCTCGGTCCAAGTGAAAACAAACTAAACTAAACTAAATGATACAGTGCAGTTCCATTGTAATCGGTGGCACCATATTTTGGAAATGCAGTGTAACACACAAACAATACATGATACGTGCATGAAATTGAGGGCAAATTTATATCAAACAAGAGCTAGAATAAAAGTCAGCAATCCAGGTAGTATCAATGAGGTGGAGACAGAAATTGAGTTAACATTTCCAGAAAGATAGGCTTCTTCAGACTGCTTCAACGGTTAAAGCGACAAAACTAATTTTCAGTCAAATGAACACATTCAAAGCCATTTCTAGGCAATACCACCAAGGGATTACACACAAAGCAGCTCCAGCAGGAAACCAGTGCTGGTTATGAGGTCACCTGCCTGTGACCTGCCCCTGGCAGGGTGAGGGATAATCTGTGTGCAGGGGGCTTTCACACATATTGAGTGTGATTTACAATCTCGCCCGCTCTTCAGGCGCAGCCTGATGCAGACGCCCAAGAGTCAGGAGGTTGGATCATGCTGAGCCCAGCCCACCTCCTGGTCTCACTGCCCACTGTCGCTGGGTGTACAACACAGGCCGGATACAGGGGGCTGACCCCACAAACCCTCCGTGCCTGGGACACAGTTCAAGGTCAGGGGTGAAGAGACCTCAGGCAGCATCGCCCTGTGCTCCTGGCCCTTCCTTCCCCCGCAATACTCTTTGAAGCTGGGGGTGAAGATAAAGTTAACCAAAAACACATTGAAGTATTTGCAAATCGATGGAAACACCTCAACTCAATTATTTAAAATGAATGACCTTCTTCATCTTTGCAGACCGAGAATCCCCCTCTTGAAATAAACGGCCTGCACGATTCTGCACCAGGTCTGATTGACGTGGAATCAGATAGGCAGAGAGGCCAGCATGATGTTGGAGAGACCCAACAGGACTGGGCTCTCCCACTGGGCTACAACTGGACTCTGGTGATGCAGTGGTCCATAGACATAGTACCATTTGTCACTTGGCAAACCTCAGACATACTTATATGGGTCCACTGTAGTTTAGCTTAGTTTAGGTTAGAGTCACAGCATAGAAACCAGCTCCTTGGCCCACTGAGACCACACCAGCCACAGATTACAGTTGGGGACGACACACCAGGTGTTTTCAAGAGTTCCACCCCAGACTCACTTGGTGGCTTCAAGTTACCCACCAGCCCTTCTCCTGCAGGGGACTTACTGGCATTGGTGTGGGCGGGAGGAGGGAGAACAGACTAGGGATTTATACGGCAAGTTTATTGAGTGGGAGTGGGAGGGATTAAGGGCGCTGGGCCATTGGCGTGAGCACATTGGCATCGGTGTGGTGGGAATGAGGGATTGGAGGACAAGAAATTGGCTGGAGGAGGGGGAATGTGTGGACACAGTTTGAGGACTCGAGAGGTATTGAGGCAACGGGCTTGGCCCAAGGTCCTCGTTAAGTTATTCACTCACCAGAGTCCTGCGCCGAGGTCACCACATTATCCAGCAAGCGTCTACCAATGGGTGCATCTTGGACAACATGCTCAAAATGACGTTGCACTGCATGGCATGGCGCATATCCGCCTCCCTTGTATTCCTGTGTCCAAACCACACAAGGTACAAGAAGCACTGGGACAATTTTCCCAACTGACTCAAAATGACCTGGATGTCTTTCTAAACCTGGTTCACTCAGAAAAGAATTGATTTTCAGATCCTCAATCAATTGCTAAAGATAAACAGCATTATGAGATTATATTTGCAGGCACTAGGTTTAAATATAACGTGGAATTGGTTTAATAGATACAAAACGTGTTTGTTGAGAACAGTGCCATACTTCTGGTATCCATTATCGAGCAGTAAAACAGCAAACTCGTAGCTGTGAGTGAAAGAAATGAAGGGAGCTCTTTGAGACTGTGAGTGAATGTCTTGTGGAGCTGCCCAGGAAAGTCTGTAGAGTCAGTGTCGTTCCACCTCTGGGCTGTTCAGCTGCTCTGACAGCTCATTATACAGTATGTAAAATATAATGCAGAAAATGAATGGGTCTTTATACTTTAATGAAACCTCAAATTCCCTAAATCTTTTTACTGCCTGTTGTAATGCTATGTTCTGGGAAGCTATAGATGATTTATGCAATGCCATAAAAGCCACCTGCACAATGGCTCTTTGGCAGGAAAATAATATGTGGGAATATCATTTTTATCCTTGAAGGTTGATACAATATTGAGATGCTGTTCATGGTTTTCTTGAGCTTTGCTGTGTCCATATTTCACAGTAACTTCTGTAACCCCTGTTCAGGGTATGCTTTAATTGCTGTGGTATTAAATTCCTAGCAAGCACAAGTTGTTTTACTTATAAACATAACTGTTCATTAGCTGTGGTACAGCCATTAACCCGAGATACCCTTACACCTATTGTCCACAGTCTGCAGCCATAATTAGCCTTTTACCACTGGTCATATAAGCTGCCAAGGAATTTAGCTTTGCCTATTTGATATATTCACATCATGTCCTTTGTGCTCTGTTTTAATGTAGTTATTAAGCCAATGAAGGAATTTTATACAAGCATGTTAACTATACATTACCGAACCAGATGATATCTGAGAATGTGCAGATACCGTGGGCTAGAGGTGATGCAGTGCCTGGAAAAGTGTACTAAGCCAGCAGTGTGCAGTGGCCGAACAAATATTTTGTTCAAGTGTTCACCCATTCTAAAATGTTGCTATTGTGGCGCATGTGGAGGGAAAATGGGTCGGTTGTGGAGCTGGATTGAAGGGGAAAGGAACGTGGAAATAAGGGACTTGGAAATACTATTAGGGGCGTTTGGAAGCTTGAGGGTCTGGTTCAATCATTGGATGGGAAGGAGTAGGTTGCATCCAAAAGTCGGGGGCTGAGCTCGCAATTGGGTATTAAGAGTGGGTAAGTTGTTGTGCTTGGGATTGGGCTAGAGGTGAGCCGGGCTCACGATCAAGATTGATGTTTGTAGGGTAGGGATTGCAATCCAATAGTCATGGGTACAATAAAATGTTTATTGAAGGATAATCTGAAACAAGTCCTCAGTGCTGGACTGTATGGTCCAGACCTTCCTTAGAGAGCCCCCCCAAAGCTAACGACAAGCCAAGCGGCCACACTGAAGTAACAACCTGCTTGCATTCATGTGCAACACACAAAATCATGAAAATGGAAGCTGGTATTGTGTTTCATGCCATTGGGCACTGCTGTACACATCTAGACTACTCCTAGTGCATCAAATACACATGGGCAGCAGGAAAACCTTGGTATCTATGCAACTCGTCGTAAGTCCCCAGTTCCCTCTGTGAAGTTGTTTAAATTGAAATATATTATACATTTCATTAATATATTATTGCCATATAATGCCTTTATAACCACTATAATATCGCGTCTCCTTTACCCCAATGAAAGGAACAGACGCATTTATCCTCTTTGATACAGCAGTAAGTTGTGAGATACTGGTGTCGAGGCAGTGATTTTGGACTCTCATTTCTGGGACCTCTAGCAATTATGCCAGGAAGTTAAAATGCTTCATATTATTAAAATCACGGGTTCCCAGCTGGCTGACTTGAAAAGCTCCACAGTTCACAACTTTGAGAAGCTTTGCCTGCACTTTTGTTCTTCTTGATGACATCCACAAACTAAGTCAGCGTAATATTCTTTAGTGTAAACTCTCGTGCACACCCAACTGAGCGCTTAGTGAGTGTTTAAAAAGTGGAACGGAAGAATTTATTATGGCCTGGTTATAGGGTGGATAAGTGTTTACATCTGGAAAACCACAGGGAACCTATTTTTACAACTAGAATGGTCAAGTGGTTGAGGTTATTTTGTCTTTTTCTTTTTTTTTTGTCTCTTGTAGAGTTCAGTTGTTTTTGTTCTGATTTTGCATTTCCCCTAACAACATCAATGCCATCAGAAGATGCTCACAGAACCGTAGCAGAGAAGAACCACCATGCTGTGCCTGGCCTTTGAAAAAGCCTCCACTTTATCCCAGTCCCCTGCTATTTCATTGTAATCCTGTAAAGCTTTCGCCTACAAGTACTTCCCTTTGAAAGTTGGTATCCATCTCACTGCTGGGCATTGCAATCCACATATAGCAACTGATTGCTTAAAACATAGTTTCCTCTTATCACCCCAGTTCTTTTGCCTCTTTCGCTCAATAAATGCCTTCAGGTTACTCGCTTATAAGACTATAAGATTATAAGATCAAGAAATATCAGCAGAATACCCTTTGAGAGAGGGAATCGTTTTCTCATGTCAGTCATAAATGGATATCGTTTTATCCTGACTCAATGGCCTATGTTTCTAGAATTTCCTAGTAGCGGAATCACCCCCACAATATCAATGGATACTAAATAAATTCAAAATAGAGATGGATGACATTTGGATATTAAGGGCACCGTGGATGCAGAATTAATGCAGGAAAGTGGTGCTGGGTAAAAAATAATCAGTGAAGATCATTGTGAATGGCAGGTAGACACAAAATGCTGGAGTAACACAGGCAACATTTCTGGAGAAGAATGGGTAATGTTTTGGGACGAGACCCTTCTTCAGACTGACCAAAATGTCATCCATTCCTTCTCTCCAGAGATGCTGCCTGCCCCTCTGAGTTACTCCAGCATTTTGTGTCCACCTTCGATTTAAACCAGCATCTGCAGTTTTCTTTCCTACACATCGTGAATGTCAGAGCAGTTTTCAGTGACCAAATGGCCTATTCTTGCTTGCAGCTCCTGTGTTCTTAACTGCCTCATCAAGCCCCATCAGAATGTTCCAAATTTCAATGATAACCTCTACATGGAGAATGTTACGTAATATATCTAGACAGCACAGCCCCATCTCAGGAACCAATGCAGTCTGAGGAAGGGTTGATCCGAAACATCATCCATTCCTTCTCCCCAGAGATGCTGCCTCTCCCCCTGAGTTACTCCATCTTTTTGTGTCTATCTTCGGTGTAAACCAGCATCTGTAGTTCCTTCCTACACAGTGAATCTTTTCTACTGTTCCTCAAAAGCAAGAATGTCCTCCCTGACATGAGAAAATCAAAACAGTTTGGTGACTTCTGCCATGGGAAAGGCTTTTTTCCTCATTTGTCGGCAAACACTTTCTGCTATTTTAAGCATCTCTGAAACCTCTCTTTAGCTTTCACTGTTGCAAGGTGAGCAATCTGACCTTCTTTAATCTCTCCACAAAATGTGAATAGTTAATTAATTGTGATATTTTAATAACATTTTCTAATGGTCTCCCACAATGTCCTGGCTTCCTTCCTAAAGTGTGGTGACTAGAAATGTTCCACAAATGGAGCAGAAACAGTGTTTTATGAAAGTTGATTATTATTGTATTCTAGCTTTTCATTTATAAAGCCGAAAATCTAAATTCCCTCTACAATAGCCTTCTAAACTTGTCCTACTACTTCAAAGAATTAGGACAACAGCCTAGGGCACAAAGTGCTGAAGTTAAGGGCCTGTCCCACCAGCATGCAACTCTATGCAATTAGCGCGACCTAACGTGGTCGCTTGAGCCGTCCGGCGTCGCGGGGCTGGTCCCACTTCAATCGCCGGAGCCGTGCGGAATTGTGCGGAATTCGTCCCGACACCGCGCGGGGCTCCGAAAAACTGACTATGTCCAAATATTCCACGCAGCAACGGCTTGTCGGCTCGCAGTCATCTTGACATTTACACACCGCCCTGACATCGTGCCTCCGTGAACCTATCTGTAGGTGCCTCCGTGACCCTCTATGTGTGTGGCTCCGTGGCCCTCTGTGTGTGTGTGCCTCGGTGCCCCTCTCTGTGTGCCCCTCTCTATCCTGGCCTACTTACCTTAAACTTCGCTCCAAGTTCGCCTCACTTTGCGCCGCGTTGCGCCACTCACCCGACCTCCGCGCGGCCCCTACTGCTGGTTTGGTTGCGCATGCTGGTGGGAACGGCCCTGTACAGGGGATCACCCGACCTCCGCGCGGCCCCCGCTTCTAGTTTGATTGCGTTCATCGCATTGAGTTGCATGCTAGTGGGACAGGCCCTTAACTCAGTGGGTCAAGCAGCATCTCTGGAGAACATGGATTGCTGACGTTTCGGGTTTGGACACTCTGCAGTTTGGGCAATGCTTTGTATGATTGATTTGTTTCTTCAATATTGTTGATATTATTCTCTGCAAACTTCTCCATTTACTTTTATCTGTCACTTGTTTGCCCACTTCACCATGTCTGTCTGAGTTTTAACTTCTCTAACTCATTAAAAATATCAGGCGAACATTGAGCTCAGGGGCAACGGCTTTTATTTTGCCCCTTTTTCTTTAACCCCATGTGCTCATCTCTTTGCTGCTGAATATTTGCATGAGCAACATCAACCACATTCCCCTTAACCAGCTCACAAAGAACTCAGTGAAGTTTGTCAAACACAACTTTCCTTCAACAAATCTACTTTGGATTTCCCTTGCAAATTATTACACAATTCAATTCAAGACATTGATTTGTCTGTGAAACAGCATGTAATGGTCTTCCCTCTGAGAAAATCTGATTCGACAATTCCTGGCCTGAATCCCACTTGCCTGTGAAATTGCAGCTTCGAGTGCTGCTGAAAATTTGTAGCAATGGGCTCCAAGGGCAACTTCCCTGAGGGACAAGCATTTTGTTTCCTAATTACTAATTACAATTAAACAAAAATTCCAACTCTAGTTTAAGATTGTCCCGCTTTAAGTTTCTGGAATTGAACAGATGTATAACATTTCCATTTCTGCAAACCTTTGGCATTATCGTCATATCCTTGGAGCATTAGAAGGAGTTGCCTCCACATTTTCCACCGAAACGTCCCACAGGTGCATACTATCCAGTCAGTTAACATTCTCACTTTGGGTGCTACTAACTCACTATGTACCTCTTTATCTCTTTGTGCACTTTAGCCCACTCAGACCTACCCACGAAAGAGCACTGACATCACCGCCATTTGCACATTGCAAAATAATGAGAGTAACAAAGATAAAAGAAAAGTTGACAGTTTTAATTGAGAGTTACCATAACTATGAACAGTTTGGAGGCAGGATATTGTAAACAATCTAAGATAGACAAGAATGCTGGAGTAACTCAGCGGGAGAGGCAGCATACAGTTTTGGTCTCCTAATCTGAGGAAAGACATTCTTGCCATAGTGGGAGTACAGAGAAGGTTCACCAGACTGATTCCTGGGATGGCAGGACTTTCATATGAAGAAAGACTGGATAGACTCGGCTTGTACTCGCTAGAATTTAGAAGATTGAGGGGGGATCTTATTGAAACTTACAAAATTCTTAAGGGGTTGGACAGGCTAGATGCAGGAAGATTGTTCCCGATGTTGGGGAAGTCCAGAACAAGGGGTCACAGTTTAAGGATAAGGGGGAAGTCTTTTAGGACCGAGATGAGAAATTTTATTTTCACACAGAGAGTGGTGAATCTGTGGAATTCTCTGCCACAGAAGGTAGTTGAGGCCAGTTCATTGGCTATATTTAAGAGGAGTTAGATGAGGCCCTTGTGGCTAAAGGGATCGGGGGTATGGAGAGAAGACAGGTACAGGATACTGAGTTGGATGATCAGCCATGATCGTATTGAATGGCGGTGCAGGCTCGAAGGGCCGAATGGTCTACTCCTGCACCTATTTTCTATGTTTCTATGTTTCTATACCTGGATAGAAGAAATGGGTGATGTTTTGGGTCGAGACCTTTCTTCACATTCAATCTGTTGAACAATTTATTTCAGAGCAAACGTATTGTATTTACTCAGTAAACAGCAGTCAAATAAAGTCAATTAAGAATCGATTTAGAGAACCTCCATGAACAGCAACAAAAGCAAAACTGACAATACAGCAGCTTCCCCAATAAAAGCGCCGACTGAAGGATTGATCTAAAATGCCAAGTACAGAGTGTTGTGTTCAATGCAGTTCAGCAGTGCCATTACCAGTAACTTAATTATATGATTCAAGTTCCTCTCAAGAACAGGACCTGGCTCACACAAATGAAAATTGGCAGGTAAATTATGGGAAGTGGTTCTTCTAATTGTGTTCCAAAAATCAGGTGGTTCTGAATCACTTGCAGGGTCCCCAGGGGACAGTGTTTGTTTCTGGACTTGAGAGGTTTCAAGGGACAATGTCCTGCTCTGGATCAGAGAAATTCCAAGAGCCAGGGTCCTGCTCTAGATCTGAGATACTTCAAGGTACACTGTCTAGCATTGGATATAATACTGATGGTGTCCTGCTCCGGATATGAAATACTCACTGGTGTTCTACCTTAGGTATGAGATAGTCCTTGGACTTGAAATCTGGTGTTTAGTTTATAGATACATCATGGAAACAGGCCCTTCAGCCCACCATCATGTGGCATGCCTACCATCAATCACTCATTCATACCATGCTTTCCCACTTTCTCATCCACTCTCTATACACTGGGGACAATTTGCAGAGGCCAATTAAACCCATCTTTGGGATGTGGGAGGAAACTGGAACAGCCAAAGGAATGCACGCAGTCACAGGGAGAATGTGCAAATTCCATACAGACGGGACCAGAGGTCAGGATTGAGCCCAAGTCTCTAGCACGCTAAGACAACAGTTCTACCCACTGCACCATTGTGCAGCTTATATTGAAAGACATAATGCTCCTCTGGTTCAAACAGTCACCTATACTAGTTCACACTAAAGGGCCTGTCCCACATGGGCGTCATTTGCGCATCATTTACGCGACAGGCCGGCAGTGACTGACGCGCGAAAATCGTCCAACAGTATGACAGTCGCGCGCTTTGCTCTTGAGGGCCCTGCTTCTTTTGGGAGCCATTGCGATGTCGTTCGTACTGTACTGTTATTTTAGTCAGATCTCCGTGCCAAGGATTTTCCCAGTGAAACATTTTCAAAACTCTGCGCACTTTATACCCGGGTGATCAAGTGGTGCGGCGCTCAAATGGCGCTCCAACAGCATACGCGGTGACGCATGGTTACGGACGTTGATGCACGGTGACGCATGATAAATTAGCATAGGCAATGTTCCTGCGTAACCATGCGTCACCACGTACGCCATCAATACATCAGCGTGCGCAAGGGATACATCACGCAGGTGGCACGCGAGGATTTTGAACATTCCAAAATCCTGGGGCGATATGGAAGTACCGGGCGTCACTGCATACGCCACCGCGCCTCGACGCGCCAACCAATTTTTAGCATGTAGCGAAATGTCGCGCAAATTACACCCAAATGGGACAGGCCCTTTAGTATTCACACTTGGGCACACCTAGTAGTTTCATTGAGAATCTGTGTTTACCTGGTCAATTCAGATTTCTATTGATGATGATTAAGTTTGAAGGGGATTTGTTTTGCTTTGTGGTCAATGGTTGACTCTGACTTGTAACTTTGATACTGGTGACCGACAGAAAGTTGCCAGGGTTTCAAAAGAAAATGAGACATCTCAGCCAAGGGATCTTTCCCCTTTCTATTGATGATGTGGCGATGAAATGTGCTTCAAACTTTTTTTGTATATTTTTGCATCTTGCTTTTTATTAGGAATTTAAAAATTATGCGATTCTCATTCTCATTCCTTGTGTCGCTGCATTTTACATTTTTGTAATAATGTTTAAGGGCAGGAAGCTGAAGATAAACGTTGTCTGACCTTATTTAATGTAAGAGTTCATTTCATTGTGTTTTTACTGGATGTGTGCAATTGCATTGGTTGTTAATTATTGGCATGGACAATAACCCAAATTGGTGACAGATGTGAGGCTGATAAATGCCAATTATAACGAATCTTGGAATATTAACATCTCTTTGAACCTTGAAGACCAAAAGATATATTTTCCACAATATTGCATTTGCACTTTATATAACTTATACAAAATAAATTGCTGGAGCAGGCAGGAATAAATTAAAGAAAATGTAACAATGGCCCCCTTGGAAAAGTAAACTAATATGCTATCTTTTTTCATTCCTAAATATGTAATTGATATGTTGTATAGTATCCCTTTGGAATTGTTGTATTAATTCTTGGGATGTGGACATAGTTGAGATGGTCAGCATCTGGAGCCCATCTCAAAGTCCACAATGCTTCTGTCAATCTTATACTTCCACAGTATTGAATTAGGAGGGTGGTTGAATTATTTCAGTGATTCCATTGAAGCCTAATATGGAAATGTCACTGGAAAAATAGTCAGAGAGTTCAGAAGCTCATTCAAGAATTCTGATGAAGTCCAGTTTAATGTTCAATATTTTTGCAACATTTAATATGTACAGTGATTAGCTTGTTTATTTATATTACCAGTCTACAACCAAAGAAAATGTTGTCTTGAAGATAGATACAAAATGCTGGAGTAACTCAGCGGGACAGGCGGCATCTCTGGAGAGAAGGAATGGGTGACGTTTTGGGTCGAGACCCTTCTTCAGAATCGGAGTTACTCCAGCATGTTGTGCCTATCTTCGGTGTAAACCAGAATCTGCAGTTCCTTCCCACATATACATTTGTCTTGTTCTAAAACACGTAAGTTGTTGGTGGCTTCATAATTGCTTTGGAACTGCTGCTTTGAAATTTCAAGCATGATACAGTATATGATGAGCAGTGTAGTTTTCCAATGTACTCCATTTGCACTGACCATGCTCATGTTAAATACCTCTCCAATATTTTGTTTGCACAAGTCCATGTTCAGAACTTATTCTTAATGACCAAAGGTAGACACAAAATGCTGGAGTAACTCAGTGGGTGAGGCAGCATCTGTGGAGAGAAGGAACTGGCGACGTTTCGGGTCGAGACCCTTCTTCAGGGGGCGGGACAAAGAAATAATATTGGTGAAGACAGTAAGACTAGTGGGAGAACTGGGAAGGGGGAGGGGATGGAGAGAGAGAGCAAGGGCTACCTGAAGTTAGCAAAGTCAATGTTCATACCGCTGGAGTGTAAACTACCCAAGCAAAATATGAGGTACTGTGCTTAAATTTGCGCTTGGCCTCACTATGACAATGGAGGAAGTCCAGTACAGAAAGGTCAGATTGGGAATGGGAGGAGGAGTTGAAGTGCTGATCCACCGGGAGATCAGCTTGGTTAAGTCGGAGGTGTTCAGCGAAACCATCGTCGAGCCTGCGCTTGGTCTCGCCGATGTAGAGAAGTTGACACCTGGTGTTCTCACCTTCGCTGAGAACAGCATTTTGTGTCAACCTTCAGCATTTTGTATCGACCTTCGATTTTAACAGCATCTGCAATTCTTTCTTAAACATCTGTAATGACCATGTATGCTGTGGTCCGTGGCGCATCCTTTGCATTTTTGCATCAAGTAGAGGGTTCCCAAGGGTAGAGGGTTCTCTGCCTGCAGTGAGAGATGACTTTTTATGCATGGAAAGTAAACCATGTTTTCCAGCATCTAATAGTTGATCTTGATTTTTCAAGGATGCCAGTGGGATAGGTTGATAGAGGATCTTTTCTTTGGGATGTTTAATTAAAATGTTATTATTTCCTATGCTGAGGCAGGGGCGGATACTTGCATTGTTGCAGAGATGAAAAATGTTAGTCTTTGTGATGGAGAATATCCGATGGTAAAGCTGGGCACAGGATCAAGATCGATAAAAATTATTGTAGCAGTTTGGTTGAGCCTAAGTTGGTGGGAGGAGGACAGTAAAGATATGGAGTTATACTGGCGACCGAAGATGGTTACTTCAGTCATCCCACTTTTTTACTGTTAATATCAATGGTCTTGTGCTATGAATTTCATTCACATATAGAGGACAGACCAACATTTTCCTTCAATAAGATTGAGTGTTGTGTTTTAATCATGGGACAATTGAAACTGGTAATATGGAAATCAACTAGATTGAATCAAATTACTAATAATCTGTGTGAAATCATTAATTAAAGGATGAATAGGATAGTAGAATATAGAAGATCTAATCTGTGCAATTTGACAAAAATCTTTTCTTTTTTTCTATGTATACATACCTCACTTTCATAACCTCAAAAGTAATCATTGTCATGTGAACATGGCTCTAGTTCCCCGTACAAAAAGCTGTTATTAATTTTATAATGAATTGACAATCCCGTTAGCAAGGTGTTTGGAGACTGGAAATCATTCCGGTGAAGTTGCCGATGATTAGGCTCAAACAAAAGACTTATTAGTGTTGATACAAGGAACAGCAGATGCTGGCTTACATTTACAAAAAAAGGCCCAAAGTACTTCAGTAACCCAGCAAGGTAGGCTGCATGTCTGGAGAGCATGTATACGTGATGTTTTGGGTCCAAACTCTTCTTCAGACTGAGACCTTCTTCATTCTTGTGCTTTAGTAACCTTTATCAGAGAAGATAGAAAATAAAATAAATAAATGGTCATGCATCTTTTCTAAAGCAGAGTTTTGCTGATGGGTGGATAATCATTGTGTGAGCTGGAATTTGTATACGTTCCAGCCAGAAACGAAACCGACAAGGTGGCAATTAAAATTTTAGGGCCATTGTAATCAATGATTCTCTTTGTTTAGAGAAAGCTGCCTTGGTTTCAAAGTGAAAACAGATCTAAGCTTTAACTTTTTTTGCTGCTTATGTTGTACAATCATTGACAGCTTCAATAGTTGGTTTTGTGAAGTTAGATTAGCCTTATATGTTGAATTCTAAATTGGATTCTTCGTTACTGCAACACTAACATACAACCCACATTTAGAGTGTTTGCAGCAAAGTTACTAGAGAATCTTTGGTTTGCAGTGTGTCGCTCTACCTGTAGGGTCTGGCCCTTGCTGCTGGTAGAGTCTTGCTCTCCTCTTTTCAACTTAGGTGATATGTACAGTGAAAATGACTTGATTACTTGATTATTCAATCTTTTTAATACTGACCTATTGTGTGACTGTTCTATTTAAAATTCAGTTCAAGCAAAGCCAAGGATTTGTAAACATATGTGTTTTTGGCCAAAATTGCCCAGACATGAATATTATTTTCTCTGCTAATTGCTAATGATTCATTTTGATACGTAGCTGTAGTATAGACAGATTAGATTAGATTTGTCTGTTATCATATGCATCAGGGTGCAATGAAATTCCTAGCTCATACGTAAACACTGAATGCTACAATACAATGGTGAATGCAGAACAGCATATTGGTGCAAAGATTGCTGTGCAATCTGAAATAGTACAAAAATACTAAAGTGTCACAATGGATAACTGAATGAGGCAGATATGAGTAAGCGTATGTGGTAGCATCTCCAGGAAGAGAGTGTAAACGAGGTGATCGGTTCATGGTTTGAAAGCAGTGAGGAGAAGCTGATCTTCAGTCTGAATGTCCAAGGTTTCGTGCTCCTGTATCTTTTCCCAAAGATAGAATGAAGAATGGCCAGGATGGCAGGCATCCTTGATGATACTTCCAGTCTTCCAGATGTAATGCACAGTGAGGATGGACTGCATGGAAGGAAGTGACGATCCGGGACTGGGCAGTGTTCACCACTCTCTTCAGGTTCAGGGGGTCAGGAGCAGAACAGCTACCATACCAAGCTGAGTTGTGTTCCATCAGAAAACTTTCTAGAGTGTAGCAGTAGAGGTCAGAGAGCATTTTCATGGACATGCCAAGTCATCTCGGTAGCAAAGAAAGTAAATGCGCTGATGCGCTTTCTTGATCACTGCATAAACTTGAAGCCCTACTGCAGATGCATTGATGAGGCCAGGATTGTGATCAATTGCTGCTCCTTTAGGTCAACAACCAACCATTTCACCTTGCTGACATTAAGGGCTAGGTTGATCTTCTGATTCCAAGGCACCAGGGTTCTCCATCTCTTTTCTGTACTCATTGTTGTTCAAGAGTGCTACCACATACGCTTACTCATGTCTCGTTGTTGTTGTCGATCCATCCAATAACAGAGGTACCCTCGGCAAACTTCAAGATTGAGTTGGCAACGTACTTGACCACATAGTTAAGTCAGCACCATCGGTCTAGTCATTGGAGGAGCTGGGGTGCGTCCTCTTTGGTACAAGAACCAGTCAGGATGTTTTGCACTTTACAGGAACCCTCTCCAGGCTCAGGCTAAGGTTGAAGATATGCTGGAGTACTTCGTACAACTGACTGGCACACACCTTCAGTACCCTCGGGTTCACACCATCGGGACCCGTGGCTTTGCCTTGGCGGAGTCAGCTTAGCTCCTTCCTCACCTGCTCAGCCTTGATGGTCAGGTGTGACAAAGAAAGGGCAGAGGAAGTGGACCAGGGGGATTGTGGGGAGAATCTGTCAGGGAGCAGGGGGGAGGATGGGCAGAGGCCCCACAATCAAATCTATTTAAAAACAGGTTTAACTCATTGGCCCAGTCCTGATTGCTTTCTCTTCCCAGGCCACCGGTCTTCTTGTAGCCTGTAATGCTCTTCACACTGCTCCACATATCCCTCGTGTTGTTCTGCTGAACTTTCACCTCCAGCTTCCTCCATTGAATGATGGCATTCAGGCCCTGCCAGTGTCTCCTGGTATTCGCATGGTTGAATTGAGCTTCCAGCCTGTAATTGAATTCTCTCTTGGTATCCTTGATAGCCTTGCTGTGCCCCTTACTTTGCCTTCGTGCAGTGCAGTCATCCTTCCTGAGTGCCTCAGATCTAGCCTTTAGCAGAGAGTGAATCACCGTATTTATCACTGGTTTTGGGTTAGAATAGTTCCTAATTGTCTTTACGGAATGCAGTCATCGATGCATTTCCTGATGAAATTGGTGAGTACACTTATTCAGGCTGGATGAAGTCATCTTGCACATTTTCACTCAAAGCAGACGTGGAGTCGCCTTAGACCACTGCCACATTACTTTTGTTGTTTGTGTCTCATGCTTCAATCTCTGTCTATAAGCCACAGAAGCACGGGGGTACACATAATGCTGGAGAAACTTAGCGGGTGCAGCAGCATCTATGGATCTAAGGAGATAGGCAACGTTTCAGGCCAAAACCCTTCTTCAGACAGAAGCACCACTGATGGATGCTTGGAGTGCTGAGTAAAATGTGAGGGATGGAATGATAGAGTCATTGAGTCAGACAGCACGGAAACAAGTCTTTTGACTCAACTTGTCCGTGTGACCAAGAAGTCCACCCATTTGCCTGCATTTGACCCATATCCCTCTACATATTATCCATATACCAGTCCAAATGTCTTTTAAATGTTGTTATGGTATCCGCCTCAATTGAAACTCGTTCCATATACATACTTCTCTCTGCATGAACATCTTGCTCCTCAGGTTTCTAGTTAATCTTTTCCCACTCACCTTAAACTTATGCTCTCTATCTTTTGTTTCCCCATCCCCAGGAGAAATACCATGTGCATTTACCCCATCTACTGCATGTCCTTATGATTTTATGCACCTCGATGGGATCAGCCCTCAGTCTCCTACGCTCCAAGAAATAACATCCCAGCTGGTCAAACTCTCCCTATAACTCAGTCCTGCCAACATCCTCATAAATCTTCTCTGCATTCTTTTCAGCTTAACAACATCCTTCTTTTAGCAGGGTGACTGTACACATTACACCACTATCCCCTATACTCCTCCAGGGATTTGATGTGTGTGACCTGGAGTGGAATGAAGTGGTGTGAAATGTTTGCAATGTCACTGGTTGACAGTCCTCTCCCCTCACCACCCCCCAAATTGAGAAGACAGCCCCAGAGCCTTACTGATTGATAATGCTGATAATTGGCTGATCCAAGGGCTCTTGCTCCCAGATTGGCCCCAAGCCAAAATCTAAATCCAGTTGTCCGAGAAAAATATGTTGCAGATATTGTACTAGTTTCATTTCAGCGCATTAACACATTCCACAGTGTCCTCTCGGGTGCACTGGAATTCCTGGGAAATTCTCCCAACTATTTGGTGGCCTTGTTAGTTTTGATCCTTGAAAACATGAGATATATTTATGAGAATGCAGTTTAAATGGTTGGCGCCATGTAATATTACCATGGGCTATGCCTAGTAGCATTTGGTTGGATGCAATGTAAGAGGTCCATAAGGAATCTTGGAGGAGTCTGACCCTAGTGAAAGATAGCTGCAAAAATTATTGTGTGTACTTTAGATGCAATTTTGATAAGAGATATTTTGAAGAAGAATCAACAGGATAGAAACAAGAAACCTCAGGCTAATTTGTTGGAATAGCAGGAGAAAAGGTTACATCTTCATTCTTTGGAGGCAAAGTTTGGACTGATATCCCCAGTAATTAACGATTGAATTTTGTTTCCAAGAGTGTCGTTAATGCCATTAAACTGGGCTCACTTAAGAAGGTAATTTTTGGAATGAGGAGGTAGCAGGATTGGTTTTTGGATGGATGCAAACAAGCATGTTTCTACATCTGTACACCTTGTTTATTGAGTCTGGTAGGCTCCGGTGTTACTTTAGAATCAGTCAAGGGTCAATCACATAATTTAACAATCCCTTGGTCCAATTTAAAAGATCGATTTCTCTTCTCGCCTTTCCATTCCTTGGCCTCAGGGCAGTCCTGTGCTGTGATGCAGTTTCCCAAGTTGGCCTGCTCTTAAGGTGCCACTCTTCAAGTGTGAGCCTGAGTAATCAGTGCCAGTGAGATGTTCAACAAAAAGGATACTGTAGAGGGATCTCTTGGAATCCAATATCCACAAACGTGCTATTTCCTGCAGGAATGAGGCGTACACTGATTTCCTTTCGCATTCTTAGACTTAGAAAGCCTGGGAATCGCCTGCTGGCATGCAACATTTCATGTGAGAATTTTTTTATAATCCTCTGTCGGATGCTACTTTGTCATGTTATGAATGGTCTATGGGTGTTAAAGGCTGCATATCTGTTTCCCGCTGGTTCTTCATTAGTGTAGGACAATAGACAATAGGTGCAGGAGTAGGCCATTCGGCCCTTCGAGCCAGCACCGCCATTCACTGTGATCGTGGCTGATCATCCACAATCAGTACCCCATTCCGCTTTCTCCCCATATCCCCTGACTCCGCTATCTTTAAGAGCTCTATCTAACTCTCTTGAAAGCATCCAGAGAATTGGCCTCCACTGCCTTCTGAGGCAGAGAATTCCACAGATTCACAACTCGCTGTGTGAAAATGTTTTCCCTTTTCGCCGTTCTAAATGGTCTACCCCTTATTTTTAAACTGTGGCTCCTGGTTCTGGTCTCCACCAACATCGGGAACATGTTTCCTGCCTCTAGGGTGTTCAAGCCCTTAACAATCTTATATGTTTCAATGAGATTCCCTCTCATCCTTCTAAACTCCAGAGTGTACAAGCCCAGCTACTCCATTCTCTCCGCATATGACAGTCCCGCCATCCCGGGAATTAACCTTGTAAATCTACGCTGCACTCCCTCAATAGCAAGAATGTCCTTCCTCAAATTAGTAGGTATGTTATAAAACTTACCTTCAGCGGCGCTGCAGTTCTGTCACTGGCCGTGTGCGCGACTTCGGCGCCTTTGAGGGGGGCGGGGTTAAAATGCGGTTTTCCCCTGCCTTCCGGAGTTATATTTTTTCGGGGTGCGAGCTTTTGCTGAAGATTCGTTCCGACTGCCGGTATGTTATTAAATTATGTTAAATTATTTAACATAATTATTATGTTAAATTATTTAACTGCCGGTATGTTAAATTATTTTTTTTTAAATTGCCCGACAATTCCAGCGCTGGAGTAAAATAAAAATTAGCTTCTAATGCCGTGAACGCCGACAACGGGGACGGATTTTACGGAGGGGACAGGTGAAGAAAAGCCGTTTATTTTTACATATAAACTTGCTTGTTAAGATGATCTTAATCAAAATGTTATGTTGCGAAACTGTGATTTATTCCCCATATGAACCGGCAGTATTTTTCCTGCCGATATGGGGTTTAAATTCACTGCAACCACAATGTTCCAATCAATCGCGTTCAACAAAATCCCACTCGCAAGCTGATTTAAATGGCCATTAATTTACGGGCATTAAACACTAAATTCCTTCAATTTGGCCTATAAAATAATGACAATGAGATTTAAAAATCATGTTATATTGTGAATTCTTGTGTGAATGTTATTTGGACACTTAGGCTATTTAAAAAATGTTATTATTTTCTTAAGAAATGGATAGATGTTTAGATCTAGTAATTGAATTTTGTAATTAGCTACAATTGGGTAACTAACTAATTATATGCTTTAATTTCAGGTAATCCAAGTAAGATTGTTTCATATTTGTTTCAGAATGCTTCAATCTATAATAACTGAAAATTTATTTCTGTCCTCGATTACAACTTTTGTGTTAAGTCAATGGAAAAGCAATAGGGAACAAGATGCTAATTTCCGAGTATGAAAATGGCCATAACTTTTTTAATACTGAAGATATGAAAGTGAATTAGGTGTCAAATTAAACTTCTTTTTATGATTTATCTGATGGGATAAATTACAGACTTGATTTTTTAAAATCTCAAAATTTTGTAACATTGCTAAAAGTAGGGGACCAAAACTGCACACAATACTCCAGGTGTGGTCTCACTATGGCTCTGTACAACTGCAGAAGGACCTCTTTGTTCCTATATTCGATTCCTCTTGTTATAAAGGTGAACATGCCATTCGCTTTCTTCACTGCCTGCTGTACCTGCATGCTTACTTTCATAGTAGGGGCTTGTCTTAAGGAAATACTTTGTTTTCTTAATAGATTTTGTTTAATATTCAGGCTTTGGAAAAACTGAATTCAGGAAGATAAAAAGATGATAGATGGAATAAAAGGTTCCAAATATAATGTGTAGGAAGGAACTGCAGATGCTGGTTTACAACATGGATAGACACAAAATGCTGGTTAGGTAGCATCACGGAGAGAAGGAATGGGTGATGTTTCAGGGTGAGACACTTCTTCAGTCTGGCACAATGCATGGCTATACAATGCTCTAAACAAGAGCAGAAACAGTGCCGGACTTCATGTTTGGTTGCACAATGAAAGTGCCTTTGCACAAGTTGGGTTAAACACCTCAAGGTCACTTCACGGAATGTCCTTGACAGTTTTCGTAGGTGCAGCTATGGCCACATAGAAAAAACTTTCCATTGTATAATGCTAAACAAGAATAGATGGTTAGGAATTTAACTGCAACAGTTACGTATGTACTATAACTACAAGTGCAGATTCAAGGCTGCTATATTGTAGTAGATGACTCACTAGATATCCCAAGGTATTTCTCATTTCTTCAAGGGTGTTATAGAAGATTTTCCTTTTTCTTGAATGCATCGAAGATATCAACACTAACCTTGCTGTCACTGACTTGCTTAGTACCCATCACCCAATCTAAACCTTCACTTCAACCACCTTAGCTGCAATGTGTACCATACACAGAGTGCACAACTGCAAACTATTAAAACTTGCCTAAACTTTCTCGGCATCTTTGAAGCTGACAACCTCTTCCACCTGGAAGAACACGGGCACCCGTTGCATGTGAATACTACCTAGCAGAAGTACACCTCCAAGTCACAAACCATTGACACTTGAAATTGCATTACTATAACTGAAACGCAACTTTGTCAGTATCTTCAAACTCACCTCCTAAAAGTAGTGTGAAAATACCTTCACCAATTATTGGGGCGACAGCAGCTAAAGAGAATCACCACCTTCTCAAGAGTAATAAGTGTTGACCTTCCCGACAATATCCACATGCTATGCATGAAGTACAGGTCCACCACTGATTTTACGGCAACTGCTGGTACAGCACCTCCTTTAATCAGAACAATATTGCAAGAGCGCACCTGAAATCTCTCCCGGATGTCCCCCTGACAATGTGGTGCCTGTGGTGAGGCGGCCGATCTCGACCTCATCAGGACTTCCGCGCCGATCAGCGGGTCGAATTTGACCCCGGTGGCAGCGGCTCTGGAACTCCATCCTGGCCAGAGCCAGCAGATCTGTTCCTATAGCTGACTTCTGCAGCTAATTTTGCAGGTTGGTATCTTGGCCACCGGAGGCCGTAACCTCTGTTGGTCCGGCAAAACGGATAATCCAGCAAGGTTCTTGAATCAAGGGTGCCGGAAAATCAGTGGTGGACCTGTATATGAAAGGGGATGACTTTGCACCATATTTTGAAGTTGGGAGCAGCCTTGCTTTAATTCATCTCCAAATAATCAAAGAGCTTTGGATTTGTGCAGTGTGGGGGTCAGTAGCCAGTAGTGGGGAAAAGCAAGAGTCCAGCACTGAAGGAATTCTGAATGGAAGATCCAGGCCTTTGGTTGATTCAGAAGAAAGAAAAGGTAAAGCCCTGAGCAACTATGATGCAAATATTACACTTTGACCAGGAGCCAATATAGGTTGGCAAATAAGCTGGGGGAATCGGTGGTGTGAGTTACAGCTGTCAAAGATTGGAATAGATTTACAGTGGAGGAAAGCAGGAAAGTTTAAATGGTTTTCCAACAATCTACTTCAAAATGGCAGCAGTAGTAGGGAGGCATCCCCATAGGAAGTATTAGTCACAAGGCA
This sequence comes from Raja brachyura, assembly GCA_963514005.1. Next base: position 32,290,017 of record OY740804.1, on the reverse strand, counting down.
TTTACTTGCTAATATAACAGCTGAACTAATAGAGTCTTGAAGTTTTAATGCCATCCAAGCTTAATCTCTGAATTTATTGTGGCTATTTGAGCTATCAGATTGTATTCTATATTATGTAGTTTTGATATTTGAGCTGTGTGTTATTCCATTCAATCACAAGTATTTTACTTAAAGAATTTCCATTAAGCAATGCGCATTTTTACCCATCTTTTACCTTCTCACGAATAAAATGTTGCAGGCTCTGCACTGGATATGACTAAACTGAGCGTGGCCTGAATTGATGCTTTATTCCATTTAAAAGACACCAGTGCATACAACAGAACAAAGTTCAATAAATTAAGATAATTCAGTCCTCTAAGTCAATTATATTAACGATTCCCAACCTGTCTAACTATAAATCAGAATTTAAATCCCCTGCTGTGATAATTGAGAAGAAAACAATATAATTTTAAAATTAGAAAACAGTCATGCAAGTGTGAAATTTTGGAAGCAGTTTATTCATGCAGGGTAAAAACTGCATGAATTAATAAGTGTTTGTTATATTGCAAAAACTGGTAAAAACTGCATTAATAAGTGTTTGTTATATTGTTCATATCGGTATAGGCAGATAATAAAGTTATTGAGGAAACATAACTAAACAGACACAATCTCATTGTATGCTGAGAGTTTAGTTTAGGTGCATGTTTTTTGAATAGGTCAACAGTTTAACCAGGCTCTTGGACAATATCGTGTTGTTGTAATACAAGAAAAACTATACAATGGCTGGAGGATGCAGCCTGTGTCTCAAATGTGTGAATGGAGTTACTGATGAGTTACCCCAGCAGTTCTATTTGTGAATGGACCCATGGATTGACTGAAAGTACCTCTGAGGGGCGGAATTATGTTGGAGGAATGATAACAAAATGGCAAGGTGCAAAACATTGCAGATACTGAGCATTTGAAATAAGAGCAGAGAATACTGGAACTACTCAGCAAAACAGGCAGCATCTCTGAGTGGAAAACATTAACCTTGTTTCAAATACATATGTTTTCCCTGGTTTGCTGCATACTGCCAGCAGTTTGTTTTATTCGCACATGAGGATTCTACATTCACTGTGAAATACTACACTTATTGGGCACATTCATACGTAAACACACATGTTCCACACTGCTCGTTTGCAATCTTCAATTGGTTATTTGTGCGCTTTTCAAAGGCTGCTATAGTTGCAGGAATAATTTACATTTTGGTTTATGAAAAGTTAACAGTTTCTTATTACTTTCCCTTTCACAACTCTTAACTTCTATTTAACGACCTTGCCTAACTGTGCTGCCATCTTTAAGATTGATTAGTCGGACTGGATGTTACAATCCCTAAGGTTTCACCAAGGTCCCTCCGTCCCCCAATAATCCCAAGGACCCTAACATTTATAGTGTTTATCCTAGCCTCATTTATACTCCCAAAGTGCATTTCATCTCATTTATTTGGATTGAATCCCAAAATGCCATTTTTCAGTTCATTTTGCCGACACATTCGCATCACCGTCTAGGCTAAAACTACCCTCCCACTCCACCAATCTGTGTCCTCTGCAAACTTACTCAACATGCCACTTACATCCAGATGCAAACAATAATGTACATTAGAAACAACAAGAGTAACAATGTTGAATACATGCATCCAATCACAAAAGCAAATCTCTACCATCACCCTCTATCTCTTATTGCTGAGCCAATACTGGTCCAATTTGCCAAGTAGCCTTGGAACCTAAGGCCTAATCGTTTGGACCAGTCTCCCTTAAGAGACCTTGTTGAAAGCCTTGGTGAAGCCTGTGTAAACTACACCTACTGCACTGCACTCATCAGTATACTTTTGTTTCCTTCTCAAAGAAATTGATCAGACTGCCCAGACAAGATTGGCTTTGACAAAGCCATGCTATCTATGTCTGTGTAGGAAGGAACTGCAGAAGCTGGTTTACACCAGAGATAGATTCAAAATGCTGGAGTAACTCAGTGGGTCAGGCAGCATCTCTGGAGAAAATGTCTGATTAGTCTCAGTCTTTCCATAAAAAACATTAATTTTGTACCTCTGAATAAATTTCAATGCCTCTAATAACTTTTCTCTCACTGTTGGGTTCACAGTTATACAAGTTTCAGGTAGTGTGATGCCAGACATGACAGTGCCAGGCCTCAATGTAGGAGGCATTGACCTGAAAGACGACACTGATATTGATTCACTTATTTTTATCGAAAATTTGGAAGATTTGGCAGTGTCAATAATGATGATACATTCCAATGCATTAGAGTGTCTTCTGTGGGTAGTCCAGTCAGAAGCAGGAGGGAGGGCAGAGACCACCATTGCTGAGAAGACCACCATTTTTGTACCAGATCTCTTTCTCAGTTGACCAAAGATATGTTGAAGATAGGCATGACTTTCCTTATCAAAGTTCTTGGACACCCAGCTGTGTTGTATATACTTATGTTTAAATCCATTTGTGAATACCTTGTGAACTAAGCCATCGTGGATGTAAACCCATTTTGTGCTACTCTGTTGTATAAGGATATAATTTTCCCAACTGTTGTCATGCAACCGAATCATCCTACCACACACAGAGAGCAGTGCTGAACTACTATCTACCTCTTTGGTGACCCTCAAATGATTCATGACTTTGCTGGCTTTAACTTGCATTAATTGGTATTCCCTTATCATGTATCTATCTATCTATATATTACTAAAACTCCCAGCTTGTTTGTTTCTATGCATGCGAGCTTGCGTGCGTGTCTGTTCGAGTGATCCCGGAAATATGCCAAAATGGTACACGATAGCACTAAAATGTTTGCACCACCTTACTCACAATTGTCCTGTGGTGGTTTGTGTCAAGTTTCGTTCAGATTGATGTTATATTTTACAAGTTATTAACATTTTTAGCTTTACAAATTCAAATTTAAGAAATATTTAGCAGCTATTGGGATCCAAATCCTCTTGCAACAAAGTTGCAATCCAGGAACACTCAGTCCTGCCAGCAAGTTTTTAATCTTTGAAAACAGAACAGGAGTGCTGGGGGAGTCAGGGTAAGTGCTATTGCATTATTTTTTAAAGTCCTCAAAGCAAGAGGATGGGGATATGCCCCTGCACAGTTGGGGGCTATGGGCGAGTGGTGGAATATGGGGCAATGGGTGAGTGGTGGAATATTGTGTTGGGGAACGGGTTGCCTTTGGGGAGCAGGCCTCCTGTGCGGGTTATGGGTGAGTGGTGGAATATTGCTTTGGGGGAATGGGTTGCGTTGGGGGACCAGGCCTCCCATGTGACAAGGACCCAACGGGTCCCACATGATCTAGTACACTATAAATGGCTCAATTGTTATCACGTATTGTCTTTCTGCTAACTTGACAGCACGCAAGAAAAGCTTTTCACTGTACCTCGGTACTCGTGACAATAAATTAAACTGAACTGAACTAATTATAAATGCATTTCTCCCAGCCCTGTATTATGATGTCATCGTTGCATCTCTCTATCATTCCACCTTTCAGTGCCTCATCTAATAAATACATGAGGTTCAAGTATTTTCTGCTTAATTGCTGATAGAGCTTCATGCGAGGCAGGAGAGAACATGCAGAAACTTTAGAGCCTCTGGTTCAACTCCCTGAGATTTCTCACTGGATTTCTTGTGTGTAAATGCAATTCCGAGAACACAGAAATTATTCTGCAGTTCTTAGCAACAAAAATGTTTTGTTTAAAAAGAACTGCTCCTATTAGACATGGCACATTAGTATCAGTAGCAAGTAAATATTGTATATGATAGTATCTTAAAGAGCCAACATCAGATTTTTTTTTCCATAAGCTACTCGGGTATTCACATAATCACAAGCAAAATCAACTCTACAATCTTGTTAAAATGATCAACAAGTATTTTCAGTAAGACTAAAATAACTGTTTCACTACTGGGCTGAGTAAAATTATGCATGATTATTGTATTATAATCTAGCATATTGCATATTTGATTGGAATGCAATTTAAGTTAATTGAAGCAAGTCATTAATGTATTATTATATGATGAATATTTTACATGTAAGAGAGATTGATGTCCATTGTGTGAAGGGAGAAGAGAGTAACATTAGATAGTGTGTCATGGAGGGGAAAATAGGGTTAAATTGTCATATATACCCAGGAGCCCAGTAGATGATCATTTTCTGAAAATGTAACACCAATGTAGAAATATTATCTAGTTTTCAAAAAACGTGTCATTTCATGGAGAGGGATAGGGAGAGGGAGGGAGAGAGAGAGAGGGAGAGAATGGAACCATGCACCAACCATCATCCACCCATTTACATTAATCCTGTTTCTTATTCTCTCCACCTTCTCATCAATTCCCCCCCGATGCTACAACTACTTACACAGTAGGGACAATATACAATGCCTACCAACCTGCATGTCCTTGGGAACTGGGAAGAAACCAAAGCACCCAGAGGAAACTAACTTGGTCACAGGGAGAACGCGCAAACTCTACACAGCATCAAAGGTCGGGATTGAACCCGGGTCTCTTGCACAGAGCGGCAGTGGCTCTACTAGCTGTTCTCCATGCCACAATTATGCTTTTTTCTTTGATCTGAGATTCCTCTTTCCGAACAATTCCATACAGTCATTCCAAAGCTAACTGACATTAGAAATCCTTCAATATGAGCAGCTTGCTGATACTTGTTAGAACTCAACAATCAACCTTACATGAATTTGGGTTATTTGCCCATTTCTCTCTATAGATGCATGACCCACTGAGTTCCTCCAGCACTTCTGCTCAACATTTCAGCTACTGCAGTCTCTTCAGTTCAGTCTCCCTCTTACTGAACACTGAAGCAGACCTTAGTTCTCCTATCTAGGTCTGCTTCGATGTGCGTAGCCCATATCATTGGAGGACATTGAATATGAAAAAATAATTTTGGGTATTGCATTCAAAATGTACGTTTAACATCATTCGACAATGCTGTGCCTGCTCAGCGACCACTATATGTTAAAGTAACATATACATGGAGGACCTGCAGCAGATAAGGAATGCTACAAGAGCACAAAATATCCAATGAAATTTAGCAACAGCATTTTAGATACAGTAGGCTGTTGTATTAAGCAAAAAATGGATAGTTGCTTCAGTATTGAGCTGTTGCTGGGTTCTATGGAATTGATTCCATGCACCACATGATACATTCTCATTCTGTGCTCTTGGTTCTCATTCATGTGGAGAAAATATATTTGCTTTGTTGATGGAGTAGACTTGATCGGGCAGGTAGCTTTCCTTTGCTCTCGTGCTCCATAGATTATAGAGCTCTTAGTCAACCTTTTCTTCATTTTATTACCAGAGTGTTCAAGGGTTTACAGATTGATTGCTGGTCTGTGGCACATATAGGAATTTTATGGAAGTGGTTTGACGGAAAGTCATGAGTAGAGGTGCAGCCGTTAACCTCGGGTCACATCAACAATTGTGTTGTTTTAATTATGAGCTCATTCAGCTCCTGTGCAATGTCTGGTTCAGTTTCTCCTTCAGCCCAATTCTCATGGTAATCTCAATAACACTCAGTGTGTGAGGAGGAAAAGAATCCCTAAAAAAACACAGATGGACTGAGGAGGAAAAAAAAGGACATTGACGTTAATAATCTCTGTAACAGCTTTTTAAAAGGGATCCTGATGGGCAAGCTCACTGTTTAATCGCCTGTTACTCTACTGGGCTTTGTGAGGTCGTTAAGAGGTGAAAGATTTTAAATTAGAAATGGGAGCTCCAAGCAATGGAGGTTACACACTTTGCTCTAACCTAATAACTTCCAAAGTTAGATAAATATTTATCCGAAACTTCCCCTCTGTAAACTATCTTAAGGAAACAGTTTCATTTCACTGTGTCTGCTTAAAAAGTAACCTGGACACCATTATCTTCTACATTTTCAGCTTTTTACCGTACATGAATGTGCACAATTTTTTTAAAGTACACGTCCATGAGGCAATTTACTTTTAGATTAATGTTGAACCAGTTTCAGCTTCATGGGATATACTGTCCCTTTAATAGCAATGTACTCAGTGGATGTGGATTAAAAAAATATATATATTTTTTCATCTAATGCATGTTCATTTTCTAAGAAGCATCAGTACAACAATAGGAATTTGTAGTGTTTTTAATATAGACAAAAACCATATTGTTTCGCAGTTATTAAAAAGGTAGCTTTAACCAGGGGAAGATCATGGGAGGTAGCAAAAACCACGAGAGAGGTGAGTTGAATTATTTTTCCCATAGTACAGTAATATTTGCTAGCACATGACAAGAAGTGCAGGTGATTGTTTTAGATACAACGGTCAGGATAATAATTGCACCTCATATGCTTGGTGAATGATATTTGCTTGCAAATGATTTGCAAATGCATGTGCCAAATAACTCTGCATCCACACAATGTCACTTTCAATATCTCTTTATTTTAATTTTCTTTTTTTCCCATTTCCAAAGTGTTAGTTTTGTTTCTCTAGATGCTGGATACACTCTGGTGATTTATTAATTATGAGCCTAAGACGATGATGTTGACATTGATAGGCACTTTGAGTGTAGATGGCGTGACTTGACTTCAATCTATTATTTCTAACCCAAGACCCAGGAATGTATTGTAGTGGGGGTATTTAATATCCAAGCTAGATTGGAATCATAGATTTAATGTACATTCCCAGAGTGGTGGACATTGAAGCCAATTATAACTCCTCTATAGCTGAGCTATTTGTGGTGAAGTAACTCAACAAAGACTGAACATTCTCCTTTAATTGGAGAAAACAGATGCAGATTGGATGCCTGCTTTGGTGAGCACCTGTTTGCAGTTAGTAGAGCTGACCCTGAGCTTCCAGTTTCCTGTCACTTTAATTCTCCATCACACTCCCACTCTAACCTGTCAGTTTGTAGTTCCTGTCACTGTGCTGACAAGGGCAGTGTAAGCTTGAAGAGCACACCTCAGCTACGGTCTGGACATGTTGGAGCCTTTGGGACTCAGTATCAAATTTACTAATTTCAAGTAACATGTTTTCTTTGTTCATATCAAAAACTGGCCATTTCTGCAGCAGGTTATCCATATATAATTTGTTTTTTTTCCTCTCCTCCCTGATGTAGCCTGAACATATCCCGCAGCACTGAACTGCATTCCACAACTTTTACATGTCCCCTTTCTTTCTCTGACATTCCTTATTAATCTCTCAATAGATTGCTTCATTATCAATGTTTCACCATGACAACCCAGGGCCCACTCTTTACTCTAGCACTCCCCCACTCCTCTATAATTTAAAACTAACTTGTTTTCTCTCGTTTCCAGTTCTGGTAATGGATATTTGATCTGGACTGTTAATTTTCTTAATCTTTCCACAGATGCTAACTGATCACCTGAGAGGTTCCGATATTTTCTGTCTTTAAAGGTCACAAACTGGTGGAGTAATTCAGCAGGTCAGACAGCATCTTTGGAGAACATGGATAGGTGACGTTTTGGGTCAAGACCCTTCTTCAAACTTCTCAATCTGAGAAAAAGAGTCTCAACCCAAAACGTCACCTATTCATGTTCTCTAGTGATGCTGCTTGACCTGCTGAGTTACTCCAGCGCTTTGTGTCTGTTTGTGTATTAACCAGCATCTGCAGTTCCTTGTTTGTGCATTTTCTGTCTTTATTTCAGATTTCCAGCATTTGCAGTTCTTTGGTTCCCAATAACAAGAACTTAACTTGAGAATTTCCTATTCTAAACACCAAGTGCTGGAGGAACTCAGCATTTCAGGCAGCATCTGGCAATGGACTGGGATGTTTTAGGTTGGCATTTCAAAATGTGTTGTCTCCAGTGTCTCTGAATTTCTAGATCTTGTCATCTACATATTCACGTAGCCATTTTATTTAGAGGGACAGGCTAATTTAAGTCATGTTTGCCTAATTTCCCAATGTTCATAACAAACCAAGTTCTTATGCATGAATTGCTCTGCTCTTTAGGCTTGTTTGTGTACTGCAAATGTGCACAGAGATGGGCTGGTTGTTTGACATCTTTTTGCATTTTCACATGATTAATTCTGTAATTTAAAAAAAAAATCTTATTTTCCAATATGCATTCTGTAGAAAATATCTGAATAGCAAGAAGAATCTCGACATTGTCATTCACCTGGAAAAGAGTCACATTGCTGTTATCAGAAAGAGAAATTGCTATTGCGACAATGGAGATTTTAGGAACAATTTTAGGAAGGCGCTGCTGAAATGTAATTTTTAAGGAAGACTTAATCCCGAGAAGGAACGATTCAACCAGTGCTTTTGTAAGAAGTACTTATTTTATTAATAGTTTGGTTTCAGCTCAAAATGTATAAACAAGGAACTGCAGATGCTGGTTTACAAAAATTGACACAAAGTGCTGGAATAACTCAGCAGGTCAGGCAGCAATTCTGGAGAACATGGATATGTGATATTTTGGGTCTGGACCCTTCTTCAGACTGATGGTCCTGACCCGTCTTGAATCAGTCTGAAAAAGGGTCCCAATCCAAAACATCACCTATCCATGTTCTCCGGGATGCTGCCTGACCCGCTGTGTTCCTCCAGCACTTTGTCTCTGGTTTCAGCTCAACCTTTCCATTGTCATCAGAGAGTAAAGGAAAACCTAAAATCTTTAAGGCATTGAAATGTTGAATTGCTTCTTTTATAACGTTTCAAAGTAACATTAGCAAATTTGCAGATGACACAAAGCTGGGTGGCAGTGTGGACTGTGAGGAGGATGCTATGAGAATGCAGGGTGACTTGGACAGGTTGGGGGAGTGGGCAGATGCATGGCAGATGAAGTTTAATGTGGATAAATGTGAGGTTATCCACTTTGGTAGCAAAAACAGGAAGGCAGATTACTATCTAAATGGCGTCAAGTTGAGGAAAGGGGAAGTACAATGGGATCTGGGGGTCCTTGTACATCAGTCTATGAAAGTAAGCATGCAGGTACAACAGGCAGTGAAGAAAGCAAATGGCATGTTGGCCTTTAAAACAAGAGGAATTGAATATAGGAGCAAAGAGGTCCTTCTGCAGTTGTATAGAGCCCTAGTGAGACCCACACCTGAAGTATTGTGTGCAGTTTTGGTTCCCTAATTTGAGGAAGGACATTCTTGCTATTGAGGGGGCAGCGTAGGTTTACAAGGTTAATTCCTGGGATGACGGGACTGTCTTATGCTGAGAGAATGGAGCAGCTGGGCTTGTACACTCTGGAGTTTAGAAGGATGAGAGGGGATCTCATTGAAACATATAAGGTTGTTAAGGGCTTGGACACACTAGAGACAGGAAATATGTTCCTGAAATTGGGGGAGTCCAGAACCAGGGGCCACAGTTTAAGAATAAGGAGTAAGCCATTTGGAACGGAGACGAGGAAACATTTTTTCTCACAGAGAGTGGCGAGTCTGTGGAATTCTCTGCCTCAGAGGGTGATGGAGGCAGGTTATCTGGATACTTTCAAGAAAGAGCTTGATAGGGCGCTTAAAAATAGCAGAGTCAGGGGATATGGGGAGAAGGCAGGAACGGGGTACTGATTGGGGATGATAGCCATGATCACATTGAATGGTGGTGCTGGCTCAAAGGGCCAAATGGCCTACTCCTGCACTTATTGTCTATTGTCTATTGTCTGTATATTGTCGGATATTCCTTTCTTTTGCACATTTTATGCCTCCATCATAAATAAGAACTGAGCTTTTGTCTTGTCATGCTTTTGCAAAATGTGCTGCATATTGGGGAGGCCAGCTTCCTGGATTGGTTGCCAGTTTAGTTCTGCTAATTGTGCAGATTGATGGCTGTGAGTTTGGATGTGTAAGATCACAGACCATCTTGATAAGCGGGGCAAGGGGGAGTGAGCACATAGATCCCTTCAGGACACAGGATCTTGAATAAACCACATCTTGCTCCAATTGGGGATGAGGGATGCATCAAAGAAAATTGGCAACAGTTTGCAAGGTTTGTTGGTCTTTGTACTTCCTGATATTACTTCATGCTGTGCATTAGTGTGGTAGAATGGTGCATAAACCGGAGTCTCCCAGTTCCGAGTAATGTCACTGACAAATGGGCACCTGGTTTTAGTTTGCAGGCACGCTTGCATGGACATTCTGTTTTGAATTACATGTAACTGAGTTCCTTAATTATTACAAAGACTGGAACATTTGGCTTTTTTTGAATTGGGTTTATTACTGGAGCGCGCTGCAGGTAACATCAATCACTATTTACAAAAAGCTTCCTGTGTTGTGACATCCTGTCTCGTGGCACACTCTGCTACTTTCATTTATTTGTCAGAGGAAGAGTAAATTACAAGAAGTTGCTTATGACTGAGTCAGTTCAGTAAAAGATCAATGTTAGAGCATCACTGGAAAAAGCAACAGAAAGTATGTGATGGAGACTGAGTAGTTGTGTGTTAAAGGACAAGGTTTGTTTAGTTGCCAGTGAAATAGTAAACTGAATTCTACTCACCACTTGTGCTCGCTGTCACAGATTGTTGTCCTTGGTGTTACAGATTCTTTCAGGCTACGTTAGCAAGGGCACTTGCCAAAGAAGTCCAAATCTTTCACCATCCTAGCACACATCTCTGTCCCAGCTCATCAGTTAAATTAATAATACAGTAAGATTGATGCTAAAACATGTCTTTTATCTCTCCCTGCGCATCCCCATGTTGACAAAAGTAAGGTATTGAACCACAGACGGCATGAGTTAATTTATAGAAGTTTTGCTCTCTTTCGATGTTGTACTCTAAGCTTCTTAAAAGGTGGTTTAATATGCTGGATGATTGCCTTTTATCCTATGTATATAGCAAAGGACTTGTAAAAAGGCAACAGCAGAGCTCTGAATTAAATTAGTGTCCCTATGGAGTGTAAGTGTCAAGTACTGTTGAGTCTTTTATGCGGTTAATCACTCTTTGCTTGACCAGTTAATTCTTAATTCTAAATCTCACTTTCTGCAGTCTGAATCAGTTCATTTTCCATGCATGTTATTCTTAGCAACCCTGAGATTATACTGCGAGAAAACAGTACTAATCTGAGATGTGAAATCTTAGGAGGGAACTCTAGGGCTTTAGAGTTTGATGTCTGAAAGTAAAGCTGCCTAGGGTAGTGCTTACAGTCAGGGGTTTGGAGGAGAGATCCAGAAGGAGCCCAAGTTGGAAGAACTTGTATAAGAGGAATACATAGAGTAAAACCCCTGTCCCACGGTACGAGTTCATTCCAAGAGTTCTCCCGAGTTTGCCCTGATTCGAACTCGGAGATTTACGATAATGGCTACTCGTCGGTACTCGGGGCTCTCGTGGACATTTTTCATCATGTTGAAAAATCTTCACGAGTCTTCCCGTGCTTACCTGCCGTTAGCGAGTCTTCCCGAGTACCTGCCGTTAGTGCTGAGAGACGTCCCCGAGCTCCGACGTACCCGCTACGTTCATTCTCTGTGCTTTCCACAAGTTTGATTTTTTTTTAAACTCGGGAGAGCTCTTGGAATGCACTCGTACCGTGGGACAGGGCTATTAAGAGGGCAGGGAGGTTATGATGCTGAGTTCATGAGTTTTGAAGTTGCTCTACTGCTAAAATACAATGCAAGGATGTAAATGGTCTGCTTCAGCCTGATGTAGTGACTGGTAATTAGAAAGAATTAATGGCAAGAATATAGAGTTAATGTTAAGGCCAAACACAAGGCTTCAGTCTTAAAAATATTTACCTTGAGGAAATTGCAATCATCTTGGTCATGATATTGTGCATGCAAACTGATACTACAGAGGCAAGAAGGGGTTACAACTGTTGGAGGAGACTTAGGGATATTGACAGAACGCCTAATCTTGTGCTTCATATGGCTTTGCGTCATTGAACAAGGGAGCCAAGGATAAATTCTTTGAATGGCAGAGGTGATGATGTGAGGTTGAGAAGGAAACTATTGAAGAAAAGGCTTTGGCTGTACACATAAGAAATTAGTATTCTGGTGGAGTGACTGAAATGCAATGCTCCATAGCATAAAAGATGATGTGTTCAATTGATTCTATTGTGGGATTAGATTTTCCCACTTGATTTATCTGATAAAAAAATAAATAGCATATTTTGAACCAATTAACGATTTTACAATTATAAATAATTGGTGTATTATATAAGATTAGCCTTAATGTGTAGGATTCTGCCTTTTGACTTGCCTTTCAGATGCAATTTTGATAAGTGGCAGCAATTTAAAATGAAATTATCCCATTGTATGGCTAATCCCTTTTATTGTCCTTATGGAGCATGTAATCTCTTCCCTGGCTCTCTTCCAATCTCCATGTGATGGATACATGGCCAAAAATGAGTTACTTTTGAGCAGGTTAACCAGAAAGGCCTAAAGGATGTCCAAACAGTTTCCGGCTTGGAAATATCAACTCATCCGTGCAGGCCAGGAGCCAAATAAGACAAACCAATGCGTGGACCTACTTCCTTGCGCCTTCCAAGTTGCAGGCTGCTGTCCATATTTGGCATAAGTTGTTCTCTGAACCAAAGCATGGAAAATGACACCAGGAAACCCACAAGGTGAAGAGAAAATACGATGAGGAATGCTATTTACTTAAGCTGTGCATGAGTGAATATGCACTTTTCTTGGAGTGAGACATGCTAATGATCATTCCCCAGTCATTTTGAGTTGCTCCAGAAATTCAACCAATTTACGTAATGAGTTACACAAGTGCACAAAACAATTTCCTTGTCAAATGACATCATCCCTTGTTCATTGCCAGCTACATTTGAGAAATGAGTGTTGTTAATTATTTATTAATAATGCTGCAAGCTTCTGGAGTCTGACCAAAGTAAGACTTATTATGGGTTCTTTCAGTCCCATTATGCTGACCAACTTTACCCTCTTTCCCACAATACATTGGCCTTGTTGACCTGTGCAATTCTTTGCCACAGAAGGCTGTGGAGGCCAAGTCAGTGGATCTTTTCTTTGGCAGAGATAGATAGATTTTTGATTAGTACAGGTGTCAGAGGTTATTGGGGGAAGGCAGGAGAATGAGAAATGGAGAGATAGATCAGCCATGATTGAATGGCGGAGTAGACCTGATGGGCCGAATGGCCTAATTCTACTCCTATCGCTTATGACCTTATGACCTCACGGTCAGAACACAACCCTCAACTCTCCCCAGCTCACGATTCCTCTTGTCCGCACCGCACCATTGCCAATTCTCCCTGCCCTGTCATCATGTCGTACATGCCACAAGCAATGCCATCTCATCCTAATCTTCACATTGCCCCCATCCCCACCCTCTACAGCGCTAATCTCTGACTAGCTGCATCAGGCTTCCATTCCTCATAATCCCCTGCCCCATCCCCAACAACAAACGTATTTTGCCTGCAGCCCCTCAACCTCGCCTAGGTTCTGGACACCATAACTTGCATATCTCAAAACATGTAAAGGATGATATGCAGGCTTAAAAACATTTCATGGCAACCTACAACCAAAATATTTGTTGCTTTATATGCTTGAATGATACACAACTTATTTAAATCTTGTATTTTCTTTAAAAAATAATGCCTCATGAGGATAACACATCTATATTTTAATGTAGATGATCATTGTATTTGAATTTACTTCAACCAGAAAGGATGTAAGCCAAGATACAGCTCAAAACTGATTGTGACTTATATTGTCTAACATTAAACATGCATATAATGTACAGAAAATTTAAAGTGATTCCTTTAATTTTCTATGCCATGGATTGAACAGTTCCAACACAAACTAGCCCCAAGCCCCAGCTTATTAATGCTGATGGACTACCTCCTCTGTCTCCATTGTGATTCAGGGACATTGGACAAGGAGCAAAGATTATCCCACCCAGGGTGATCCAAGTAGATGTTGCACCACTGTTGTCTATTTGTAGATGATGCACTCGAAGGGTGAATGGGAAAATGGTTCCAAAAGAACACAAGGAACTGCACATGCTAGAATCTTGAGCAAAACACAAAGTGCTGGAGTAACTTGGAGGGGGTCAGGCAGCATCTGTGGAGAGGTGAACAGGCAACCCTTCTGAAGGAAAAGGATACCAACACGAAATGTCACCTGTCCATTCTCTCCACACATGCTGCCTGACCTGCTGAGTTACTTCATCAGTTTGTGTTTTTTCATAATTCCTAGGAATTGAATTAGCAACTGTGAAGGAAAAGCTTCATAGTTTCTAATGAAGATGTAGTGTGCTTTGGTGGGAAACAACCTAAGGTTGGAGAGAATGAGGATCTGGTTGTGAAGAAATGAACTGCAGATACTGGTTTAAACCGAAGATAGACACAAAAAACTGGAGTAACTCAGCAGGTCAGACGGCATCTCTGGAGAAAAGGAATAGGTGACGTTTCGGGTCGAGACTTTGGGTCGGGTCGTCTGAGGAAGGATCTCAACCCGAAATGTCATCTATTCCTTTTCTACAGAGATGCTGTCTGACCTGCTGAGTTACTCCAGCTTTTTGTAAGCTGATGAAATTAGTTGGTAGATGGAGCAAAAAAGATGGCTCAATTTACCTTCCCACATATGCCTGGCATGAATCAATGAACTCCATACTCTGGTATTAAAGAAGGAACTGCAGATGCTGGAAAATCGAGGGTACACAAAATGCTGGAGAGAGTTTCGGCCCGAAACGTTGCCTATCTCCTTCACTCCATAGATGCTGCTGCACCCCACTGAGTTTCTCCAACATTTTGTGTACCCTCCATACTCTGGTAATTGAGATACCAGCTACTTTTTCCACCATCTGTTTCTCAAATCTCATTTTAAGCCAAACAGGGTAGAATAATTAGTGAGATGATTCACTAACTCAATACTACAGAGTTCCTTGAAAAGTTAAAAGCAACATGCAAAAACTCTCTGCCCCCACTTCACTTCAGTCAAAATATATAGGAAGTGAAATTGTGCCAAAAGCAACTCGTAAACCATTAATAAAAAACACACATCAAATACCATTCTGAAAATCTTTGTTACATAAACAAACTGGCTAAAATTTCCACACCCCTATTCGGCATAACTGAAGTATTGAAGTGGAATTGTAAAAAGCTCTTTTGGTATAAATTAACATGAATTGATGTTGACTTTACATAAACCTTGATTCTCCATAATGGCAGTTGAAGTCAGAGTGTACTGAATGGCTCAGATTGCAGCTGCACCGTTTCCACTAGCTTACAGCTGTCCTCCCCTTTCCTTTGGTCTGTCTTCACAAATTCCTTCAGTCCTGGAGCAGGGTGGGTTAGGTATCTGGAGATGTTATTTGGAATGGCATGACATTAATCCAGCTTAATGGTGTATATACATTACGAAGGCTATTGTCAGTTTTGGAAGAGAAACCAGGCATAATTTGGAAAAATTGCCAGGTGGCAAAGATGCAGTTTCTACTGACATGCAGAATTTCCTAAATATTATTTACTTTAAAAACATAAAACATTTAATTAAAATTAAATAAAATGTAATATTTATAATATTATTCCTTTTAAGAAAATATGTTGTTGCAAACATAATGGCATTACATAAGTAATAATTAAAAAAAACTGAAATTTGAAATCAAAGCATAATGCTGGAAGCAAGCTAAACATGTAAACATGTAAAATGACTTTCCATTACTGAATTTCAGAATGAAGTTTTTACGTACACATTTTTGATTTGATAACAGATTGTTTAAAAGGATCTTGCGTATACTGAATGTTTAAAGAAAGGTTTGAGGTAGATTCTGCATTTATTGACAGCTGTGTCAATAGATAAACAGTTCAGGAAAGCCATCGGTTTGTTTGCTAATCGGAACAATTCAGTTGATTTTAGCTATGGATTCAGTGAGGAGGGAACAACTTGTTCACCATTTGTTGCCTTAGGAAGCATTCCCTACATATAATTCCCATCCTTTAATGGTTACCATTTATATCGTACCATCCATTTAATATGGAAAGTGTCCCAACTTGAAGTTGAAATCTAAATATTTTTAAAAAGTGAGAGTCCAATGCAGGGAAGGAATCTTGAGAATTATATGCAAAATCTTAGTCAAGGTATGGAGAATAAAGGAGAGTTTTAAGGGGAGCTTTCATCTGATGAAAGTTTGTAAACTTGGAACATCAACATTGCTCCTCTCCACACAGATGCTGGCTGGCCTATTATTATGTATTTGATGCATTTTTCAGTTTTATGTTAAATATCCATCTTCTGCAGTTTTAGTTTTATTTTCAAACTGATGATGGAAATATTGGAGATGGTCAGAGCTTTGTGGTCAGGAGGATTATTTGGGAGCTTTCTGTAGTTAATTATCCACAAAACATCTCACTTCACTATCATGCACATTTTATCCTTGTACACATGAATGACCATTAGTAGTTTAGTTTAATTTAGAGATACAGTGCGGGTACAGGCCCCTCGGCCCGCCGAGTCCACACAGACCAGCGATCCCCACACATTAACACAATTCTAAACACACTAGCGACAATTTTACAATTGTAATAAGTATACAAACCCAAGCCAATTAACCGACAAACCTGTATGCGTTTGGAGTGTGGGAGGAGACTGAAGATCTTGGAGAAAACCCACACAGGGCACGGGGAGAACGTACAAACTCCGTACAGATAGTACCTGTAATCAGGATCGAACCCGGGTCTCCGGCGCTGCGAACGCTGTAAGGCAACAACTCTGCCGCTGCGCCAGTGTGCTGCCCCGAGTAATTGGATGAAATGAAAATAGTATTCCATTGATAATGAATGATATGATAATAATGGAATGATAAATATTCCATTATTTTCATGACAAGATTTATAAATGGCAGGGATTGAGATTTCAGGAGATGAACCTTATGTTACAGAATCCACTCGAATTAAACAGCGATAATGGTTCAATAATATCATCATTTCAACTCCATTTTTAAGGTATGTAATGTAATTTTTAATGTATCATAACACTTCACTGTAGCATCATCTAACACAATTTGGCACCAGGCCATGTCATGAGGCATGGCAGGAGATGACCGATGGTTTTAAGAAGCATCACAGTGGATGAAAGACAGGTGTACCAGAGGGCAATTATAGGGAGGGAATTCTGAAGCAATGCTTTGACAGCTGAAGGCTTGGCCAGTTAAGCTCTTGAGCTTTTGATTAATGGTGTCTCCCAAGATTATACTGGTAAGTGATCTGGTATTGGTGGTGCTGTTGAATATCAAAAGTGTTCATCGTTCTTTTCCTTGATGGAATTCCAAAACAGACTGTGAGACCCACAGACATCTGTAGAGATCACAGATGCTTGAATCCTGGATAAAACACAAAGAGAGCTGGAGCAACTTAGTGGGTCGGGCAGCATCTGTGGAGGGAACTGAACAGTCGACCCATCTTTCCAATCCAAATGTTTTGTCCATCTCCCTCCACAGATGCAGCCTGGCCCTCTGAGTTCCTCCAGCACGTTGTCTTTTACTGCCAGGTGTCTGTGGCAGGGGCCTGAATACCATCTCATGCTGAAACAAGGAGCAATCTCTGGCAACAATGCATCTCTGCGCATTACATGAGTCCAATCAGCTACAATCTTTGCAAACATCCTTAACCTCTCTTTTCAACAGTCAACTGTCCCCATCTGCTTTAAGAAAACATCCTTTATTCTAGTCTCCCAGAAAAAAAAGAGTGAATTGTCTTAATTGACCACTGTGTATTAACTCCTGTTCATTGAGATGTTGCCTGGTCTGCGGTTACATTTTGTATTCAATGCAAGATTCCAACATCTGTCACCACATCCTAACATGGTTCCTTCACACTGATGTGGTAATCAAGAAAGTGCTTTACTTTCTTCTGCATCTGAGAATTCTGTCCATCTTCTACAGATGTGCTCTAGATAGTTGTCTGACGGGATGCATTGTGAAAGGGTGCATCTCAGTCTGGTAGGGTTATGCACTTGACTACCTGAACCTGCATGACCCAATCCTTTGCAGCCTCATCACTTCCTTCCATCCAGACCATCTTCAAGGTGCAATACATCAGGAAGTCTGGAAGTCTCATCAACGATGCCTGGCAAAATTGGTGAAAATTGGTTATTTTCTTGTAGCTTCTGGTAGACCTAGAAGAATTTGCAAGCATAGTCTACATCTTCCTTACTCCTATCAGACTCCAGAACCAATTGCCTCTTGCATACACCTTTACTGGAGATGCTACCATGCACTAATTTCCTCTTCACTCTGCCTCATTCAGTTATAATTTTTTTTCCATTACTTTAGATTTCAGTAAAATCTTTGCAACATTCTGCTGCTTTGTACTCATTGTTGTATTTGCTGATAATTTATCATTATCTACTGTTTACTGAATCAGCATGAAAACAAGGATTCTCTAAAACATCACATATGCTATAGAAAGTATTACGACAGGATGCCACTCAGCCTGGTATGGCCATTGATTTTGACTGCTTCCACCAACAGGAAGTGGTGGACGTAGCCCAGTCCATCACAAGCTCATCACTCCCTTTTTTGCAGTTAATCTTCATGGCGTATTGCATCAGGAAACCTGGAATATTCGTCAAGGATGCCTGCCAATCTGGCCATTTGCTTTTCTCTCTTCTGCCTTCTGGAAGAAGATACAGGAGCTTGAAAGCCCAGGGATCCAGACCTACTAACAGCTTCTTTCCCACTACTATTAGACTGGCGAACAAGTCATCCTTTTGACTCCCCTCCCCGGAGGTGCTGCAATGTATTTATTATTAACTCTACCTTATTTGGTTGTTCTGTTGTTGAACTTTGTTTTCACTACTTTAGATTTCACTACAATCTTTACACCATTCTGCTGTTTTACATTTGTTGTGTTTATTGTTGTACTTAATGTATTTATTGCCTACTTTGTCTCTGTGCTCTTCATGCTACCTAGGAATTTCATTGCACCCTAGCGTATATGATAATAATCTGAAAATGGTTATAATGTAGTACCTACATGAGGTAACTGTTACTGTCAGCAAATGCCATGGTGTTGTTCTGGTCCCATGAAGATTGTCATCCAAGGAATCTTGCATGGAACAGATGAGACTTTTGTACCATTTTACCAATTGTTGAGAAAAAACATATTGGACATAATGTTGGTTGGATTTTGGGATAAGCTGCCATTGGCTATTCTGTACTTTTTCAAATAGATATCAGTGTCCTACTTCAACTGTAATAAATTGGCTGGAAACATAATTCGCGTTTTGCTGCATATTTCAGCAATACGACCAAAAGAATTTTCAGGCCAATATCCATAACTATATCCAATAAGTTTGGCCACCTTTAATATAATTGAGACATGAAAGCAGATGTGTTGATGAAAGTGATGTTAGATGCTGGACTAAGTGGGACCCGTTAGGCCCCAGCTTCACATGTGAGGGCAGGTAAATCCATTTCAAGTCAAATCGGGTCAAGTCAATCCATTTCAAGTCAAGTCTATCCAAGTCAATCCATTTCAAGTCTATCCAAGTCAATCCATTTCAAGTCAAGTCAATCCATTTCAAGCACAGGGCAGACCAAACAACTCATTGCATTGCACAGTTCAGTTGATTAACAGCTTAGAATCACGGTTGTGGCTTCTCCCTCGCTATCTTCCAGAGTGACTGACTGATGTCCAGGCATCCGGGGTTTTATACTCTGCCCCCCCCCGGAAGGGGCGTTACCATCATCGCAGTGATTGACAGGCGATAGGACCAATCAGCTGATCTCAAGATTTTTTAAACATTCATAACTTTTTTATTTTTCATCGATTGGAAAAATACTCAGCAGCTGTCTCAGCGGAGGAGGACTGAGAAAGATGGGCAAGAATCATAGCGATATAGGGTCGCGTTTTTTCTAAAATCAATATACAGCACAGACAGGAAGTGGTCAAGATGAGACTTTTAGTTATATATAGATGTGACTTACATCCCCTCAACACCTATTATAGTAGTTATGTACGAAAATACATGGAAGATTTAGCCAGTGATGATACCATCGTGCAATCACACATAGAAACCTTCTACTCTTTACATTGCAAAAAAAAAACCCAAATAAAGTTCAGTTTGAAGAGCACTGATCTGTACGTTGAGTGTAATCAATAGGTGGTAATCAGTTGTGAATCTTTTGGCCTTGTTTTATCTGAAGGAATGAGGCATCAATGAATGTGAATCAATGCTGCAGACTCCCAGGGTAATCTCACTCAGCATTCATAATCACTGCATTCCACTTTCAATTGGTCACATTTGTTGGTTGAAACGATGTTGACAGAGATGGAGTGTGAGTCTGGAATTCTTGGTCTGACCTTGTAAGGGTATTGCTGAACAGCGGCATAACTCTCCCAGTTTCTCACACATCCTCAGAATGCAATTCGTGTAATGGGGCTACGATTAAATTAACGTTTTGATCTGATACCTGGATCGTTACAGATTGATCCAGCTCCCTTTGATCCAACAAGATTGTTTTACATCTGTGCAACAATGAGACTTTACTCATTTGTGAGGCAGACATTAGCATGCTTGCTTGAGAAGCCGGCATTGTAAAAAAAACCAGTGCAGCCTATTCTGTATCTATTCAGAATCCAAATCGCGGCCAACTAATAAGGCAACAATGAACATAGAATATAGAAACCTGGAGCACAGGAACAGGCCCTTATTCCCACAATATCTGTGCCGAAGGTAATGGCAGAATAAACAAATCTAAACTGCCTGCACATGATCCATTCCCTGCATATTCTTGTGCTTATATAAAAGTCTCTTAAATGCCACTATTATTTCTTCCCCCATCACCACCACCCCTGGCAGCATATTCCCTAAACCCGTCAGGGAGTGGGATGGGGGGGTAGGTGAGGAGTGGGGGAGCTGGAAGATAGTGGGAGAGGAGGGGGGTAGGAGGGGAGAGGGATTATGGAGGGAGGGAGGGAGTGATTGAGGGTAGGGGAAAGGTGAGGTGACGGGGGAGTGGGGGAGGGGAGGGTAATGGCAAAGAAGAGGGGGGGGTGAAGATGAGGGGGTGGGAATGCCGGGGGATGAGGGGGAACGGAGGACGACAGGGGTAGGAAGAGGGATGGCCAGAAGTGGTTGGGGGAGGGTTGCCGTGACCCGCGTCACAACGGGAACCCGTCAGCCATGCCTGTGCAGTTGGGGGCTATGGGTGAGTGGTGGAATATTGCGTGGGGGGAACAGGGCCCAACGGGGCACACTTAGCCTAGTTCTGTATAAAAACCCGCCCTGCACATCTCCTTTAAACCTTGGCCCTCTCACCTTTAAAGCTATATCCTCTCATCTTTGACTTTTCCACCCTGGGAAAATGGTTTTAACTGTCAACCCTATCCATGTCTCTCATAATCCCATAGAGGAAGTGATGTCCATGTTAAAGAAGGTAATTGATTGAGTGTGTCTTAAAATGTTCATAAGATCATAAGTGATGGGAGCACAATTAGCACTAAAAACCATATTTAGTGGAAGGCAATAAAGAGGAATGGACTTTTATGGTGCTACCTGGTTGCACAGCGAGGAGGCTGTTAATGGGAAGTGCTGCTCATGGACAGAGATTAATTCGAAGGCTCTTGTGAAGAGATGGGCCGAGTGGCCTCATTCTGTGCCATGATTCTCAAAATGCCAAGCTTCACAGTTTACTAATAAATTGTACATCTTTCAATAAAACCTGTTGCTTCTAAGATTGAGGTCTGCATTTTGACCAGGATGGAAAAAAAGGGGAATTAGTTTCAAAATGCTCTGGAGATTGCCTTTTTAATGGTATCCTCTGAAGTCTCTGTGTTTGGATAAGTGGAGAGCAGGAGATGGCAGCAATCACCCAGAGAAATGCACTGAGGTTGAGAAATTGCATTAAGTCTTCAATGTTTATTGCAATGGCCCTCAGAGTCCGCAGAGGAAGACCAATGCCAGCTGCTTGTATATCAAGCTGAAGTTTATCCGAAGAATTATTACGACTAAGATTTTATTTCATTCTTTAAAAAAGATAAGACAAGACAATGTTGCTGGAATCACAACTGACTGAGTTTTATCTATCGAGCTGAGAAAGTACTGAATCCTGTGTCGCACCCCAATATAAACAAACCATTCTAAGCACACAGTAAGCCGTTGAAAATATAAAAATTGATGAAGGGTGGTGACTGAAAGCAACATTTGAGAGACTTCTAAAAGGAGAGAAAGCGGGAGAGAGGCAAACAAAACACAAAGAATATGCCAGAGTTCAGGGGCACATTGGCTGAATGCCTTGCAGTTTAAAGAGAAGCAAGTCGAATGAAAAGTGAAGAACAAACCTAAAGGACGAACATTTGAGAAATACTGGCTTCAAAGACATAATGGTGGTGGGGAGGGTTGAGGCATTGGAAGGAAATTGAAACGTAAGCAGGCAGAGACCTAGTGATGATCAGCAAGCCCAGGGCAACAGTGGTGTCACGCAGATTAGGGTGGAATAGGATTTGTTTTGGACTGTTAAAAATTAATATTGCTTAGCACCCTTGAACATCACACTTATAGGTGTTTGAATGCTGATGGGTAGTGTTGAAGAGCTGGAATTAAGTGGTTTGGAAGATAATTTTAAACCCACCATTCAGAATCACTTATAAGTGTCAATAGGCAATTCCTGCCAATCCACTCCACTTGGCAGGGGGTTGGTTATCTTGTGCGTATGTTCTGTGCTTCATCTTCAGGTGGGTTACACCAATATGCAGGTCAGTGTAAGTCGTGCTGAACACTTAAATAGTGACAATAAAACAGAGAGCCGGCTAAGCTGCATGTGAAGTATTGTGTGAATTGTTGATCACCCCATTGAAGGAAGGATAAGAAGGTTTGGAGAGAGTGCAGAAGAGATTTACCAGGATGCTGCCTGGATTAGAGGTTGAACAAACTTGGATTGTTTTCTCTGGTGAATCCAAGGCTGAGGGGGAGAGCTGGTAAACGTTTAGAACATTATGAGAGGGATAGATAAGGTAGACAGTGACTAATTTAATCCCAGGGTGCAAATATCAAATACCAGATTCAATGGCGAAAGTTTAAAGAAGTGCAAAGCAAGTTTTTTATGCAGAGAATGGTGGCAGAGCAGTAGAGTTGCTGCCACACAGTGCTTGCAGTGCCGGAAACCCAGGTTCGACCCTAACTACGGGTGTTATCTGTACGGAGTTTGTACGTTCCCCCTGTGACCAGTGTGGGTTTTCTCCGAGATCTTCGGTTTCCTCCCACACTCCAAAGACGTCCAGGTTAGTTTGCTTGGTGTATGTGTAAAATTGTCCCTAATGTGTGCAGGATCGTGTTAATGCGCAGGGATCGCTGGTCGGCGTGGACTCGGTGGGCCTAAGGGCCTGTTTCCGCGCTATATCTCTAAACTAAACGAAAAAAATGCTAGGTGTATGGAACGCACTGCCTGGGGTGGTGGTGGAAGCCGATACGATAGTGGCGTTAAAGAAGCTTTAGACAGGCACCTGGATAAGCAGGGAATAGGGGGATATACTGTAGATCACAGGCAACCAGAAGACATTCATTTAATTTGGCTTCATGTTCTGCACAGGCAACATGGGTTGAAGGACATGACATTGTGTTGGACAGTTCTGTATGTTATGCTGCATCTTCTAGGCTTCTGTGTGTGCTCTTCTTCTAAAGAGATCCATTACATTCTCTGCTGTTCTTCTGCCTTCCCTAATTGGTTTAACCGAGAAACTGTCCAATCTTTTTTTTGTGGTTTCTTTACTAGATATGTCAAAGAGCAGATTTGAAAATGGATGTCCAGATCATCTGAATAACAATGATCATGCCTTTATATATCTTTTCCTTTCTGGCATGGAAAGTTCCAAAGAAAAAAAAAGCTGCCTGTAATGTCAACACTCTGCTCGAGCTTTTTACTTTTCCTCCTTCTAAACGTCATTGTACCTTTGTCTTTGTGAGAATTGAAGGAGTTACTTTGCCATATTGAACTGTGCTCCTTAATTAAGACTGCAGAGGCCCAAAAAGGGTAGTTTCACCAAAGATACGATTATACGTGATTTAAATATGAAATTCACTGTTCTCATGCTTTTCATTTCAAGTTTCTTGCTTCATTTCCATTGATTTTATTTGCACGTAGATGGCAATGTACCAACGTTAACATGATTCTTAACCAGATTAAAAGTATGAGGATAATATGAAATATTCATTAATAGAAATCCCTAGAGTGGAATCCCAGGAGCAAAAGAGGAGAACAAGGCAAATATGGGAACTAGGTATTTCTAGGTTCCAGGATTTTTTTTGTACAATAATATATCCTTTCACCCATCATTTCAAAACGTGTCAGAGTTTAATATCACAACCCAAATTGTGTAGGAATAGCATGGAGCAAGGTGGTTGGAGGACGGGACAGATATCACGAAGAATGCTTTCATGTTTCCAGCTCCTGAATGTTTTCCATTAAATCTCTCCTGTAAATGAACATGTAGGTCTTGGGTTTGAGGAGGACAGAGAAACAGTCTTGATTGTGACAGTCACATACACATACATGCACGGAGATAGAAGTGCAACATGTGTAGGAAGGAACTGCAGATGCTGGTTTACACCGAAGATATACACAAAATGCTGGAGTCACTCAGCAGGCCAGCATAGAGAAGGAATGGGTGATGTTTTGGGTCAAGAACCTTCTTCCGACCTGAGACGTCACCTATTCCTTCTCTCCAGAGATGCTGCCAGTCCGGTTGAGTTACTCCAGAATTTTGAGTCTATATATACAAAATTATGTTTGTTACCAAAGCTAACAAATAAAGATTACCCACTTGTGATGTTTTGCAACTAAGTAGGGTTGAGTAACTTTATTGTCACATGTACCAAAATACAGTGAAATACTTAGTTTTGCACTCAATCCAGTAATATCATACTATACATAGGCACAATCACACGTAAGTAAAAGAGTGCATTCATTGTAGTGGAAAAAAAGTAGATTTCTTCTGAGGCAGTAGACATAGAGTCACCACGATTCTGGCACCATCGGTGAGGTTTCTGCAATCCTCGTGTAACGTTTCTACTATAAGACTCAGTGGCTTCAGGAGAAACAAATGTTAAAAAAAACCCTTGCTAGAAAAACATACAAGGACTGAAAATAAAATTAATATTTTTTGCAATCATTGATAATAGACTAAGATGTTTATCTTGCTTATATTCAGATTTCAATAATGGAGATTCAATAATAATTATGTTTTATAATTTCCAGATGTAACTGTCGCTGTTGCATTATATTTGTTTATTATGCACTAATTAAATCTTTTTTTTAAATTTATGGTTCTTTGCAGAAGGAATGAACTGCATGAATAAAAACCATGGATGTGCCCACATCTGCCGAGAAACTCCGAAGGGAGGGATAGCCTGTGAATGCAGGCCTGGGTTTGAACTCACAAAGAACCAACGGGACTGCAAGCGTAAGTCTCAACCATTTACTCGTGCCTCGGTAACATTTATATTGCAGTATTAAAGATACTTCCTCATTGGAAGGTAGTCAGAAGCTCTGTGTGGTGTGATTTTTATCTCTGTTGCTTGCCTGAGAAAAATACTGGCGGCTTTGAAATTGCAACCTGCGTCGTGAGAGAGATAAAATGCTCAACCAATGGACCAAACGGTAGATATTTGCAGCTCTAGATCCCAATTTTGACGTTGGCCTTGGAGGGTTGGTGAGGGGTGGGTTTGACCTGGGAATGAATTGGAACTGGGAGCATTGATTCTAAAAAGTGAGAGTGCGAGTGGACTAGGGTAGTGAGAAATATGAAAAATAATCAACAAGAATTTACATTTGTTATATTCCAGCCTGCACTGTACTCAAAATTCATGTGTCCAAATATTGAAGCATGACAAAGAACATTCTTTGTTATGATCCATCCAAACATTCAGTTGCCTGGAACCTTCTGGTAAGACTCATCAGTGAACTTATGCTTAATGCAACAGAAGAGTAGGAAGGAAAATTGACATTGGATAAAATTCCTTTGGAAAAGATAAACATCTGTTTGATGGGGTTATAGTGAATGATCCATTTTTCAAGGTCGTTGCAAAAGGAGAGGAACGTGTTCGTAGTGTTGAACAGGATAGTAGCAGTGGTACCAAATTATACCAGATTTGGAAGGATTGATTTAAGAACGAAGAATGCATAAACTACACCTCTCCAATTTTTGCATTTAGGTTAAATGAGGTGATTCAAAACCATAGACAGAAAGAAATTACTTTCTTAACCAGAAGGATTCCAATCAAGAGGATTCCATTTTCAAATTAGAGATGGTGAGATCAGAGAATTTCTGACCTGAAGCTTCTAGATCTTCAAAACGGGCTCAAATTTTAATTAATAACTAACCAGAGTTTTGCACGCAGTTCATAAAGAATTGTTTTCTAACACCCTTTTTTTAATGGTGCTTGGCATCACTGTTGTAAAACTAAACAAATAAAAGGTCATGGAACAAAAAAAACTTGGGTACCAAAATAAATACTGGACATATTTGGGCAGAAGATGCAATAATGGTACAACGCTAAAACTCTTCCATCCAGCGCTTAGTTAAATTAGCCAGGCTCTGTTACCCTGTTCATGCCAAAACCAAAGGCAATATAAGAAAGATAATTATTTTAGGCATTGACCTCTTATTTATGTAGTTATTTAGAGATCCAGCATGGAACCATGGGCCTTGGATCCTTTGGCCCACAAAGAACACGTCGCCCATCGATCACCCGTTCACACTAGTTCTATGTATTCCCACTTACTCATCCATCCCTTATACACTCGGGGCAATTTATAGCAGTCAATTTACGTACAAACCCGCACATCTTTGGGATGTGGGAGGAAACCGCAGCATCCCGAGGAAACCCACGTGATCATAAGGAGAATGTGCACATTCTTCACAGACAGCACCCGAGGTCAGGATCGAACCGGAATCTTTGATGCTGCCTGGCAGCAATTCTACCAGCTGCACTACTGTGCAGCCCTTAAATAATGGTGACAGATTTGCCGTACATTCTTTCCTTTTCATTTAAAATAAAAATTGCTATCATCTGGTAGATATTTACAAAGATAATATATGCCCCCTGTGGTCAATCTGTACTTTGCGAAAGAGCCAACAATCTTAATTAATGGCAGTCATTGGGGATTGTGGAAGAAGGGGAGCAAAGGAGTGTTTTTCTAAATTATGGTAACCAGGCCTTCCTAGCATGTCCTTTGATCTGAACATCTAGGATTACCATATTCATATTGGCAGAGCAAAGCAAGATGTTCCAGGGTTTCACCCGACAAGAGCCATCTGTCTCAGAAATAACAAATCACAACCTTGGCCCCACTGTGAAACTCACTTGTATAAACACAATTCTAATCCAATAGTGAAGCAGAAGAGAAATGGGAGCGCAGAAGCATGAGGTCAGTGCAGATTCAAAAGCACATTGAGGAGTTCTGAGACGTTTTGGCCATGAAATGGGCAAGCAATACTTTAAGATTCTTTTTCCCCCCTCCATTCAGTGGACTTTACAGAGAAGACAAATTTTAACACAACACAACTTGTAGCCATTTTATGAGTTGAATATGCCTCTATTCCACAAGATAAGACGTACTGCTTTTCCCTAAGATATTTTTTCTCTGTGGTTCCAACACAAACCAAGTATTTCCTTCTTGGTGTGGGACAGCAAATGAAAGGCAGTGCCTCCAAAACTCTTCCAATGCCATAACTGGTGGTCAAAGCATTGTACCAAAGGTCCATCATGGCCTTAGCCTCAAACTAAACATTTTCACCGATTTATTTCAGTGTGCCTTTACATCAAGAAAAATTAAAATTGTCAACCCCCTAATTCCAGCTACGCATTAAGAACAGTTGCAATTATGCTTGGAAGGAGAAAGCATCAAGTTTTGCGAATCTTCAGGTGGTACCATGCCACAAGATGGTGAGGAATGCCTTGATCCTTAAAGTTCTTGGTAGACGTGGGGAAAAGGTACAACCCTTGCTGGTCCTGATGGCCTGGGGATGTTTTACAGTTTAGGCAGAGATAATAAGGAAGAGTTGCCAGGAAAGAACTTTAAAAGCTGCATTAACTTGGTGTTAGATTGTGAGTTTTGCCTTTTTGTTGATTTAGTTTTGATCCACCGAGAGAATGTGGTTAACACTTTCCAAAGAATGGAGTTGCTGTCAAGGAGCTCAATGTTCCAAGAAAATGTCTGACAAAAACGACTTGAATTGGTTCTCTTTTAATTGATTGAAAATGTGCTCTGGATTAGATCACATTTTTTTTAAGAACAAGTAGCATTTTTTAAAGAAAATAAACTAACAAAAGAAACATTCCCAAGATAGTTTGCTTCTCAACTATGAAAGGCGATAGTTTCAGCTGTGGTTAGATAAAGATCTCAAAATATGTGCTTTGACACATTCACTGTCACCCTCCAACATTAATTGAGGCAGTAATGTATTTTCTCTCTTTAGTGACATGTAACTATGGAAACGGAGGTTGCCAGCATACGTGTGATGACACTGATCAAGGGCCAAAATGTGGGTGCCATCTGAAATTTGCCCTGCACTCTGATGGAAAAACATGCGTTGGTGAGTTGGCTGGCTCAGACCAAGATTTTGCAAACAAGGACAAGAAACAGGGCTGTGGAGTTGAGAAATCTGATGTAATCACTCAAGTAAATGGCTTGGATTTACAATTTCATACACCATTGCCACATATAATGGGAAACAGAGATGGTCAATGAAGCCTGCCAAAACCTGATGGCGAGGCTTGGATGGGTTCACAGATTTCAGAAGACTTTGAGAATAGAGGTGGGAGGAGGGATCAAAAAAGGGATGATTTGACCAACGTTCTGTTGCCAGAAAAGAAGTTAAGTAAATATTGACCTGATTTCTTTCCAAAGGGCAGTAAAACAGAGAGCAGTCTTGACTTCTTCATGCTTGCAAAAAGAAAACAAAATGTTGATTGAAAAATCGAATTGTACAAGAGGGGTCTGGAAACTGCAAGTGCAAATTCGTATCCCATCCATTCAATGTGAGAGAGGCCCATTCTTCTGAGTCATCTACTCTCATCCCTTGTGTCAATAGATGGTGAATTTTGGAGCATTAGAAAAAATGACAAATGTTGACAAAAGTATCGCTTGTTCTTGTTTCATTCCCAAATGAGGAAATAAATCGCAGCATTGGGCAGTAGACCTGTTGTGTAAGATTTAGTGACTTCTGGGTAGTGTATTTATGTTGGATACGATATTACAAGGATGAATCATTTGGAATACCCAACCAAGCTAGTCACAATTTTGCATATCTGTTCCAAAAAGGGCACACAGTTTTTAGAGGGTCAATCCATGGATCTATGTGGTATTTTGTCATTGGCTTTGGCTCCATTATATCTGGCCCCAGCTCTGTGTAAACATTTATTCAGTGTAGTTTAACATCCTCCCCGCAACATTTGTACTGGGAACATATTTTGTACTTAAGGTCTGTGCTGACAAATTTTGCTTTAGCAGCATGGTTAACCTGTTATAAAAATCCAAACGCATACAACTGCAGATGCTGGAAATATGAAATAAAAAGCAAAATTGCAAGAAATATTAGCAGTTCAGGTATATCAGTATCAGCTGTCTGAAAACAAAGAAGAAGAAAAAGAGTAGCTGTCATCTTTGCCTCTAATAACCAGTGAGTTATATCCCTCTGGAATATACTCAAGAGGAAAAAAAAAGATGTTAGCTGGGTTAAAATTCTGAATAAAAGATAACCAACATTTCCTAAGATACCAAGTGCAGATGCTCAAATCATGTATCATGTGCCTATCCATTTTCTCCTGAGATCTTGCAGGTGAATACTCCAGTGGTTAAGGTTTGGGTCCTGGGATTGAACCTGAAATCATGGTCTTAGGATGTGGGTGGTGGAATACTGGAGATTTGGGTCTTACCCAGGGGTATCCAGAGATTGGGGTCTTCTGGGAGAGGGAGGACTTCCTTGAAGCAGGGGTGTAGGATCTGGAGACTAGGAGGCTTGAGAAATGTAGGAGACCTATATGTATCAAGCTTTTGTTGCTGGACTCGGACCTTTTTTCTGAGGGCACTTCAAAGAGTGTTGCTTTTGGTCAAGAGGATTCCAGGACAGCCCCATTGAAAATTGTTCCCTGGTGAAATATAACATCAATTCCCAAGCATGCACAACATGGTCACAATAACCGCACTTGGATTGGCAAAGACTATGAAGGAATTTATGAGATGCTGTAAAAAGAAGTGTTGAGTGAAATTTGAAATGGAAAGTTGGGGAATATAATTGAATGTAATGATGAACCAATGCTTCTGAGTGAGGGTTGACGAGGTGGCTGGTGAGGCAGAAAAGAAAAGTTCTGATTATACAGCATTGTTATATGCTATGTGCACAGCCTACCTGGCATGTTGAACTGAGGGAAAACTTTAAAACAAATAAAGGCACAAAGTGCTGGAGCAACTTAACGGCATCTCTGGAGAACATAGAACATAGGACGGCATAGATAGAGTGGATGTGGAAAGAATGTTTCCACTGGTGGGAGAGTCTAGGACCAGAGGTCATAGCGTCCGAATTAAAGGGCACTCTTTTAGAAAGGAGGTGAGCAGGAACTTCTTTAGTCAGAGGGGAGTTAATCTGTGGAACTCATTGCCACAGAGGGCTGTGGAGGCCAAGTCAGTGCATATTTTTAAGGCAGACACAGCCAAATTCTTGATTAGAATGGGTGTCAAGGGTTATTGGGAGAAGGCAGGAAAATGGGATTAGAGGCAGAGATCAGCCATGAATGAATGGCTGAGTCGACTCAAATTCTACTCCTATAACTTGTCAACGTGAACTTGTAAACATGGATAGGTGATGTTTTGGGTCGGGTTCCTTCTTCAGAACTTTTTTTAAATCGGTTGACTCACTGAAGCACAGTTCCCCTGTAGCAATTGCAACACATCTCAGAATTAGTTAGATTTGAAACAAATCATAAAATAAGAAACCATGTTTTTGTTTGGAAACAATTAACACATTTTACGTTTGTTCATTTCTCTTGAATTCTCTGATGGTTGAACATTACATAGTTAGTAGTGTTTGTGTTGGCTGCTGCCATTCAATAGGGAATCGTTGCTGGCAGTTTCATTATACTCCCATAGCCCCTAGGATGTAGCTGAGCCAACAGAAAACATTAAGTACTTGTCACGGATGACAGGATAAAAAGTATTTGAAAAAATGTGTGCAGTAACAGCCCTCAAGGTCCAATACAGTGTCTCCATGAACATCAATATACTGACGCTCTGTAGTGCAGGTGGATTGTGAGGCCAGTCAGTACATAACATTGATCTTACAACAGTGTTGTCAATTTGGAGCTCAGTGAATCAGCTAACACCTTCACATAAACGCATACAATTGAAATATACAATTATCCACATGGAGGATTCCTATAAATTTGCAGAAAGCATCACTTCAGTGGGCTGGATCTTCAACAACGACGAGACGGAGTACAGGAAGAATATAGAGAGCTTAGTAACATGGTGTCAAGCTAACTATCTCTCCAACATTGTCAGATTTATGAGGGAGCAG
Organism: Raja brachyura; assembly: GCA_963514005.1. The sequence goes on along the minus strand of OY740804.1, from coordinate 32,258,606 downwards.
ATCTACTGAACAAATCTCTCATAAACTAAGGGTGCAGTCCCAATCTTCCAATCTCTCTTTTGATGGGCCTCGCACTCTTTTTGTTAGCTGCACTTACTCTGTGGCTGTAACACTGTATTTTTCACTCTTTCTTTTTAATTTCCACTACTTGCTATAGTTGCTTATGACTTGATTGTACTCACAAATTGTATGATTTGGCTGATCAGTACGCAAACGAAGCTACTCATTATATCTTGGCGCACACAACGATAATAAAACACCATCAATACCATTGTTTTACAAGTTTGTATTTGGAGAATCTCCTACCTCCTGAAGAGCCTGAGCATCCTTACTTATTTATATCCCTTTGACCAAGGTCTCCCAGGAACATATTGACTGAAATGATGAGGGAGAGGTGATAAGGAAAGGAACTTGAGAGCACAAAACGTAGGAGCTGTTGACACATTGGAGAGATGGTCAAGTGGCCATAGCAGAAAACAGTTTACAAAATGGCTGCAGAATATGAACATTAAATTATAGAGGATTAGTGGACCTTCATGAGAAATAATTCTAAAATATTTTCCTTATTAAAAATAAATTCCTGCTTTGGTGTTACATAAATTGACCTTCTCAAGCAAGAAGTTATAGATTGTTTTGTGATTTAATCAAGAATGATCAATCAAAAAGATAATAAATAAATGAAGGGTATTCAGCATATCAGAGCTAAACTTGGTCTTGGTCTTGCATGCAACAGCATGTCTGCTCGTCAACTTGGTTACTCCTGTCTTTTTTTATAATACGTATTATGTACTACTTTATTTTGAACTAACATTACTGTTTGCTCATTTAAACATTGTTCCTTACTTCTCCTCCAGCAATACACAAAGTGCTGGAGGAACACAGTGGGTTCGGCAGCATCTGGGGAGGAATGGACATTGTTTTGGGCTAGGACTCCTTATTTATCATTGTTGTTTGGGATTGGATTTGCACTTTGCATTATTGATGTTTGCAGAGCTCTTTCAAGCCATCAGTCCATAATCTGCATCACAGGCATGATCCACATCATGTTATCAGCTCCACTGCCCTTCCATCCTGGAGTGAATGGATACACTACCTTAACGCAAAATTTAATTGACAGAGCGGTGTAATGTACTGTATAAACATGTGGTACTAAAAAATGTAATTCCACCTGTTTATAGGCCTATGGATTTAATATGGAAAAGCTGTTCTGTATTTAACTGATTTGTCAAGAGATTTAGAGAGGATCTGTTTAAATTCAGTGTCATGTGATGTTTATGTAAGACATGTGGAGCTGATCAATTGACATTAATTAGATGGTGTTATCATATGACTCCAAGTCATTACTTGCATTTTGCTGCAGGCAGATTTCTAGGAAGCTCAGCACATTACAAATCATTTTTATTCACGGCAACCTACGCAGTGTCTGGTCCGCAGAGTTATTATACTTTTGATTTTTACCTCAGGAAACCCACGCACTAATCTGAAATTCTATTAGTATTCAGCCTGAGGGTTGTGCTTGTTGCTTGAGTTTGACCAGCTTCTGTCAGCATCCTGTGGAGTAGAGAGGAGGAGGAGAGGGGTGGGGAGGGGAGGAATGAGATACTGTCAAAGGGAGGCACAGGGACACAGCAACTAGAGCTGTTTCATCACAGTTCCTACAACCCCAGGTTCAATCCTGAACACTGCATTTGCACACTCTCCCTGTGACCATGTGGGTTTCCTGTGAGTGCTTTGGTTTCCCCTGGGTTCTCCAGATTCCTCCCATGTGCCAGAGATGTGCAGTTCAGAAGATGAATTGGCCACCAAAAATTACCTCTGATGTTTAGGTGAAGGTTGATAGAAATGTGAGGAGAATTAATTTAGATTTGTTTGAAATAGGTGCTTGGTGGACAGCATGGACCCAGTGGGCTGAAGGGCCTGTTTCCATGCTGAATGATTCTGTTACTATTGGCATTTTTCCATTGAGAAAGCAATAAGGTTTATGTCGGGGAGATGAGGAAGACAGCTAACTTTTAAGGACAACAATTTTGGAACAAATTAGTCTTCTTTCAATCATTCATAATGAAACAAATTACTGGCGTTGGGAATCATAAATATGAACAGGGCACATTGGGGATACTTAACAGGTCAGGCAGCATCTGGGGAGAGAGAAGAAAAGTTAATATTTTAGCTTTGCAAAAGTGCGAAAACAAGTGTGTTTTAAGTTGCAGAGAAGCAAGAAGGTCGGAGAGGAAAACAAGAATGTCTGTGTTACCATGAAGACCAAGGTAAATCCAGGTGACACAAATGTTGTTGCTGCCATCTAAGAGAGGGCGATGAAAGCTTTCTAATCATAGCTGATCCATTAGGCGGAGGGGTAAATAGAGTTAGATGGATGTCAGCAGAAAAGGGAGAAAAAAATGCAGAACACAGCAGTGACTGGATTTCTGAAATAAAAGAGAAATCTGGAAATGCTCAGCGGATCAGGTAGCAATAACGTTTATGTAGGGGAGATGAGCTAGTAGCATCTACCTGATCTACCTCTCTTCTAGCAGAGAGAGAAACTGAGTGAACATTACAGGCGGAATCCCCATAAGGACTGGGCAATCTGACACAACCAGGAAAGATAGGTTGTCTCCATTTAGTGAATTGAGTGTTGAGTTCTGAGAGCTGCAACATGCTTACACAGAAGGGTAGGCCTGTCTTTCTCTTCGGGCCTGACCACAACTCCTCTTACCTATTAACGCCCTATAGGTATGAAACATCAATTGGCCTTTTCAAATCAGGCTAAACTGAATAAAGTGAAATCACATGACTTTGATTCTGGCGTAAAGAATGGCGACCTCAACAAGACACAAGAGGAGAGTTGCTTTCACAGTTAGTGAAAGCCAGCAGTTTAAGTCAGGTTGGGGTGGCAAAAAGTGCTTTGTTAAATATATGTACAAGCCTTTGCCAAACTTCCATTCCTTAACTTTTGGGGTTCTCCATTTTGTCACAGTGTTGGTCATACCGAAATGGAATAGTACAGCATAGGAGGAACAAGGAACTGCAGATGCAGGTTTCTTCAGCAATACACAAAGTGCTGGACTAACACAGCCAGTTAAACAGCATCTGTGGAGGGAATGAACAAACAACATTTTGGGTCGGGACCCTTCTTCAGACCGAGTCTGAAATAGGATCACAACCCAAAACGTTGGAATCCATTCCCTCCACAGATGCTGTCTGACTTACTGAGTTCCTCCAGCACTGTGTTTTAGTGCAGCACAGGAACTGGGCCTTCAGCCCACCATGTCAGCACTGACCATGATGCTAATCTAACTAATACCATCTGCCTGCATGTGGTTTATATCCCTCTATTCTTTCCCACATAACTGCAGGATGACAGGTATTTCTGTTCAGGAAGTCCTGATGTCCTGAATGTGCATGGTGATGCTAAACTCCGGCGGTATTTAAGATGTCAATGTATGACCTGTACCCGCTCTGTCTTCCTTCCCACAGAGACGTGCGCTGTGAACAATGGAGGCTGCGACAGCACGTGTCAGGATGCTGCCACTGGCGTCCGCTGTAGTTGCCCGGTGGGATTCACGTTACAGCCTGACAGAAAGACATGCAAAGGTCAGTTCCTGCTCCTTCACCCACAGACTTGCACCCTTCGTTACAATGTTAGAATATCAATTTTATACTTGAGCTAATACTGTCTGAAGAAGGGTCTCGACCCGAAACGTCACCCATTCCTTCTCTCCGGAGATGCTGCCTGTCCCACTGAGTTACTCCAGCATTTTGTGTCTACCCAGTATGCCCAATCAGAGTAAACCAACAGAAGACAGATACTTGAGTTGCAAATGTTTTTTTTAATATAATTTAACTGCAATATTTATAATATGTTTATTTTGTTGGATAGATCAAAATTGACGATCGATAAATTGGAACCAATAATCCAGAACTCTGATTAGATATGAACGTCCACAAATTCATGGAATAAGAGCGGCACTGCACCTTAACTCTGATAATAAATGTCATTAAATAGATGGCCATAACTTTGTACACTTTCACCGGTTTAATTGTGGTGTTTCCAACCTGCTAGTATGTCCATACAATGGAATTTTCTGGCCTCTGCTAAAACCCTTTCTCGCTGCACCTAGCATTGATCACATTGAAAACCAGAAGGATTAGAATGGCGGCAATGTTTGGAATGAAGGATGGGTAGCTTGATACAAATGTTAAAGATATGGGAGCTGATTGAGTATGGCAATGGGAAGGGAGCAAAACCACAGGAACGTAGAGAAGGAATTGTAAAGGGCCTGTCCCACTTGGCGATTTTTTTCAGTTGATTGACGTATCAGGTCACCAAATAAGTCGCGGCATGATGCGGTGCGACGCGGCGTGATGACGTATTGACGCGCGGTGTTTCCTCAAGTGTCGCAACATTTTTTGTCACCGCTCAATTTTGAAATGTTCAAAGTCTTTCGGCGACCCTGATACGTCAGTCAATGATGCCAGCAGTCGCCGAAAAAATCGGCAAGTAGGACAGACCCTTAAACAATGAGTGGATGAACGCAAACAGCAGCAAGAGAAGTGGATATGCATTAAGGCAGAGGAAAGAAATAAAAACCAAACAAATGCAAACACAACACTAGAATAGAATCCTAATGTTAATCAGAGTATATCTGTGTACAGAGCCACTGGTCAAAATCTTGAATACTCTACCTCTGCTCTTTATATGTAGAATGTCATCATAGCTCCATAATAAAAGCATCCAAAATAAATGATAAGATGCTGCAATGTCTTCTACCGGCATAATTCTGTATGGAGGATGCAGAATTCCTCTGTCAAGCACAATTTCTATACATTAAAAATCAAGTAATAAAATGTTAACCGCTCAAACTTGATTGTGATTGTGGAGATGTGAGGATTTGGTTTTTCGCAGAAAGTAGTTATGATCAGAAAAACACTGTCTGTAAGGACAGTGGAAATGGAATCAATTACCTAAAATAAATTAAACGGAGAACTGAGAAAGAAAAATTCACCAGTTGACAGGGAAAGAGAAGGGCAACGGGACTGATAGGATTTGCTTCCAGACGCCTGCATAAACGTTATGGCCGAATGGACTCCTTCTGTGCAATTGTGTAAATTTATGTTCCTATCCTGACCCATCAACGTGTTAGCTATAAGCATTGTCAGCCTCCTCCGTATTAATCTTCATCCCTTTTTTTAATCTACTTTGCAATGTACTGAGATTTTGGAAGCACCCACTTCCTTGGTAAAGACCAATAAAAAGCACTGATTTAGAATTCCAGTGATGCCTTCTGCCTCTATGATCACCTTCTTTATCTGTAACATGTCTCACAACAGTCCCTTCTGCCTGCTTACTACTTATGTGTAGGAAGGAATTGCAGATGCTGGTTTAAACGGAAGATACGCACAAAAATCTGGAGTAACTCAGCGGGACAGGCAGCATCTCTGGAGTGAGGGAATGGGTGATGTTTCAGGTCGAGACCCTTCTTTGGGGCTTGACCCGAAACGTCACCCATTCCTTCTCTCGAGAGGTGATTACTACTACCGTGTCTACTGAAGATTCTTGGCTTTCCACAATGCTCACTATTCTTTTCTCCTATTCTCTCTTTTCTCATCTTTTTTTTCACTTTGCCTCTCATTTTATTACATTCATCCTAGTTTTCATTGGGATTATTCACTTGACATTATATACTTCCACTCATATTGCTCTATTACAGTTTTGCTATCAATATTTAGTTCCATTTTATCCTGGTCAGATGCCTTATCTTCCCATTGCAACTACCATGCCTCCAGGTAAGAAGTATAAGAGTAAGGAAGTCTTGCTGCAATTATATAAAGTATTGGCAATATTTGGAGTCCTGTACAGTTTTATCTCCAAGGAAAAATGTGCTTTCCTTGGAAATCAACAAGGTCTTAGTAAACAGATTATTGGAAAAAAATAGATAGTTCCTTAAAGACTGATTAATGGAATAGCTCATTTTAATTCCCTTGGATCCAGAAGGATACATCAGCCTGGAATTTGTTAGGATTGCTGACAGTTCTGCATGAAACCGTTGGCATTTCCTCAGAGTAAATGTCAACAAGTTTGGGAATCCCACTCAGACGTAGCGGCCCTGACATTACTGGTTGGGCCCTGCCAACAATTTGTTATTCATACTCCTCTGCTAGAGTCCAGCAATCGCAGAGCCATAAAACTCATGTAGCATGCAAACAAACTCTTCCGCTCATCAAGTCCATGCTGACCATCAACCACCTGTTTACAGTAATCCTAAATTAATCCTATTTTATTCTTCCTGTATACCACTCACCTACACACGGGATAATTTACGACAGCCAATTAATCTATCAACCTACATGCCTACAACCTACATTAATCTATCAACCTACGTGGGAGGAAATCCATGTAACCACAGGGAGAATGACTAAACTCTACACAAATTGGTCCAGAGGTCGGGATCGACCCCAGGTCACTGGTGCTGTGAGGCAGCGGGCCTACGAGCTGTACTACTGAGTCATCCTGTGCTATGTCAAAGAAGAAGCAGAGTGCAGAGAAAGAAAAATAAGTATAAAAACATAGAGTTAATAAGTCGTGCAACATAGAAACAGGCCCTTCAGCCCACTACGTCCATTCCTCCTGTTGTACCTCTCTATGCTAACTCCATTTACCATTGGGCTTGTAACTATTTATGCGATGGTGATTTTCGTGCTTGTTTAGATACTTCTTAAATATCAGGAGAATATCTTCCTCCACCATTTCTTCGGGTGCATGCCAGCCCTTGCCACTATGTGTGAATAAAATTGCCTTCAGATCGCCTCTAAACCTTCAACCTCTCAACGCAAGGCTCTGCCTGCCCTCTTGTCTTAAACACCTTGACCACGGAAGAAAGATTGTTACTACTTACTCTATCCATTCCTTTATCATTTTGTATGTCTCCATCAAATCACCATCCATCCTCAGATTCAGGGATAACAAACCCAGCCTATCTAGACTCTCCTTATAACTGTGTAGGAAGGAACTGCAGATGCTGGTTTAAACCAAACATAGACACAAAATGCTGGAGTAACTTAGCGGGTCAGGCAGCATCTCTGGAGGGAATGAATGGGTGACGTTTCGGGTCGACAGAAGAAGGATCTTGACCCAAAACGTCACCCATTCCTTCTGTCCATAGATGCAGCCTGACCCGCTGAGTTACTCCAGCATTTTGTGTGTCTCTGAACCTCTGCAATCCAAGCAACGTCCTGGTGAATCTCCTCTGCACTCACTCCAGCATTCCTCCTATGGTATTGTGACTAGTTCTGTGCTCAATATTCTAGTTTAACCTAGCTGTAACATGGCATCCATGCACATATTCTCTGCTACAGCTAAAGAACCATTTAATTTGCAGATATTTTATAAAAACTGTACTTTTCTTTATTTACTTTTTGACTTAAACTCGAACTTGTAGAAGTCACACTTTGCTGCACCAGCAAAAAGATCTGTGTTTATAACTCAATAAAATGGATTTAGTTTTTAAAATATGATAACTCCAGAGATATGATCTGGACTACTCAAGCATGGTGCAGATAGCTATCTGCCCTCCTGCAGTCTTTGATGTTTCTACACATAAGTAATTGGGCCCTTTTTGAATGTTTACTAGATCGTTCTCATTTAGTGATGCAAAGGTTCAACAGTGAATGTTATATCGTGCTGCAAAAGGCTGCGTCTGTGATGATCTTAATACATTCAGGCTCCATGTATTACCTGTGATGTTATCTACTTCTGACAGTCCCCTCGATTGGATGAGTGGAAAGTAAAGATGCGTGTTCCTCGTGTCTAGCAGATTATTATTGATTTCACAACTTTTCAACTGGATACATGGTTGCATTACTGATGCTGTTGGGGACTGCATTGTAACAGGGACTGACATAGAGCGCTGGAGAACTCGGTGGCTCAGGCAGCATTTCTGGAGAACATGGATAAGTGATGTTTCGGGTCGGGACCCTTCTATAGGCTGCCGACTTGAAACATCCCGACATGTCACATATTCAATTTCTCCAGAGATGCAGCCTGACCCACTGAATATACCAGCATTCTGTGTCTTTTTTTTTCACCCAGCATTTGCAGTTCCTTGTGTCTCCATGTAACTGTGGGAGACTGCCATGTAACAGGGAATATTAAAGACTGTTACATAACAGGGACAGTCGGAGAGTGAAGATAGACACAAAGTGCTGGCGTAACTCAGTGGGTCACACAGCATATCTGGAGGAAAATAATAGATGACGTTTTGGGTTGGGACACATCCTCAGCCAAGACTGACGAAGGGTCCCAAACCGAAACATCATCCATCCTTTTTCTCTAGAGATGCTGCCTGACCCACTGAGTTAAGCCAGCACTTTGTGTCTATCTTTGATGTAAAACCGCATTTGCAGTTCTTTGTTTCTACTGTTTATACTGCCACGTATCTGGAAATGGTGGTAAATGTTCTGAAGCAAAGGTTATGATGACTTTTTACATAATCTTCAGACAAATGCCACGCAGCGCCAGACAAACTCTTCAGCAGCATGCAGTCATTGTATTTGTAATCAGATTGAGTTAATATCAATATGCGCAGCACTGAAACCCATTTTCAAGATCACAAACTAGGTTTTCCCAATCTCTCTATGTCACATCTCACTACTTTTTCATGCTTCAGTCCAGATCTTTTGCAAGTACCCTTGTCACGATTACTTTTCCAAAGACGTAAGTGGTTCAAAATAATACTTTCTATTTATTCCCAAGATAACCTCTTTGTGATAAAGGGAATTTTTGCCATACTCAACCTGCTGGTGTGACTTCCGTGTAGGCAGAGAAGAGGAGGCTGGCTGGATCAGTGACAGATTAATTTTAACCTAAGTATTACTTCATGACATTTGCACGTCAGGAGAGGTTGCATGGTCATTACATGCAAGAGATACCATGTTAAATGAGAAGCAGCAGGACACTAATCTGCCTCTTCAACCTCCACCCTTAATCTTGCCACTAACTTTGCTGCAACTAGTTGCTAAGTGATTCCAGGTTTTCCCCTTAAACACTCTCCGCAAAATTCATTCCAAGTGTCGTTCACTCTCAGAGCACAGAAACAGTCCATTAGGATGAACAGATTTATGTCTGTGCGGGGCTCGACACGGTCCTCCACCCACTGTGCTTCATTTTGCCCTGTCCTGTTATTTATTTTCTCTCACATAATTATTTAGCTTCCTTGTAAATGGTATTTATCTGAACCACTTCATTGCACTCTTTTAATCACGTCCTCAGTGGTGAAGTATTTTCTTGAATTTCTGATGTTTTAAAGATACTGAATGGAAACGGGCCCTTCAGTCCAACGTGTCCACGCCGACCATCGATCACCCGTTCACACTAGTTCTATGTTATCCCACTTATCTACACACTAGGGGCAATTTACAGAGGCCAATTAGCCTACAATCTTGCATGTCTTTGTGATGTGGGTGGAAATCAGAACACCCTCCAACGGTTTATCATTTTCTCCAGATTCCAGCATCTTTAGTCTATTGTGTCGTCATGGAATGTGATTGAGTCTCTTTCCGGTTCACAACCCACCACTCCAGGTGTTCATTCAGGTACTTCTGTTATGGATTCACACTTGTACATCTGAAACTATTTACCATCAACCCATAACGAAAGATATTTGGGATGAAAGTTTACAACATATACATCAATGTTCGTTAAACACCAGACATTCTTTAATACAATTTAAAATATTACATAGATTGCATTATTCTAAAACAAAATTAAATAGAATTTTTCCTAATATTTCTCCTATCTGCGATAAATGTCAATATTCTGAGGCTAATCTAATCCATGCCTTTGTAAATTGCATAAAAATTAAAACATTTTGGGTGGATATTTTTAAAATTATTTCCGTAGTGGTTAATACTCAACTGGAGCCTGATCCTAAATTAATAATACTGGGCATATCTGAACAATACCTAACACTTACAAGAAACCAAAGATATTTCCTTGAATATACTATAATAACTGGGAAAAAATTATATTAAAATTTGGGAAAAACCCTGCATCCCCCACAATCAAAATGTGGATTATGGAGATGTCGGAGACCTTAAATCTGGAAAAAATTAGATTTGTCTTAATTGACAAACCAGAATTATTTACTAGAATATGGTCTATGTTCATAGATTATCTTAAGGGGTAGAATGGGCCGGCGCTGATAACTGGCGGAAGCTTGAACCCAGGGCTAGATGAATAGTTATGTTTTCTTACCTACGGACCTATCTCCTAAGTTGTATTATGGATAGTTTATTCTATTTTTCTAATTTTCTTTTCTTTTTCTTTATTTTTTCTATCTATTAAAAAAAATAATATTAATTAGAGTCAATGTTAATATGTAACCGATAAATGAAGACCCCAGCTACATTGGTAGCGGAGTCCCTGGAATCCTGGATATTTAATATGTAACCTTTTAACAAAGTTTGTAGTGGTTCGGACTATGATATGTACATGCCTCTAATAAAATTTAACTTTAAAAAAAAAAAGAAACTATTTACCATTATTTGAACAAGGAATGATGAAATTCCCACTGCAATGCTCTTTTGGATAGTTTTCCAAGAAAAAAGATGGCTTATTGGTATATGCTAAATTTACGACATTCCCCTGTGCCAAGCTTTTCTCTGTGTCTTCATTAATAACTCTGACGGCCTTTGGATATTCACCCAGAACGTCATTCCCCTTCTTTCCTCAGAGAGTTGTTATTTTTACTCCTTATTTCACTACAATAAAAAAATTGTTTGCCTATGTTCAGGTCATATTTAAATAAATATTGTCCTCCTAATTAAATTTTATCTTTGTATTCCTCATTGTCACCTTCCTCTAGCTAACAATGATCTACTCTATATTTTCCTTCTTCCAAATCCCCTTTGATCCCTCATTTTCACACCTTACCCTTCCGTATCTCCGTGTCGCCCTCTCCTCTGACTCTCAGTCTGAAGAAGAGTCTCGACCCAAAACGTCACCCATTCCTTCTCTCCAGAGATGCTGCCTGTCCTGCCGAGTTACTCTAGCATTTTGTGTCTATCATATTTAAGGACATGTCCCACTGTACGAGCTAATTTAAGAGTTCTCCCGAGTTTCCTCTGATTCCAACTCGGAGAATTATGGTAATAGCCGCTCTAAGGTACTCGGGGCTCTCGTGGACATTTTTCAACATGTTAAACATGTTTCAACATGTTGAAAAATTTTCACGAGTCTTCACGAGCTTACCCGAGTACCTGCCGTTAGCGTTACGAACCGCTAAGAGACGTCCCGAGCTACGATGTACCCACGACGTACATTCTACGTGCTTACCATGAGTTTGATTATTTTTTTTAACTCGGGAGAGCTCTTGAATTACTTTGTACAGTGGGACAGGGCCTTAATGTGGAATTATTTAAAAGTTGTTTAATTCTGCACTCCTATAAGGGTGAGGGCAGAGGGCAAACATGAAGGTTCCTCATCTTCCTCAAGACAATGTGAGTGATAGATTGAGGCTCATGGAAATTGTGGAAAACAACTGAGCTGTCCAGGAAATTAGCCGAAGCTGCAGGAATGGCCAGCAGACCATCAAACTGCCAGGATGCAACAAGCAGTTAAAATCTAAAATACTGCAGTTAATAAAAATCTGAGATAAAAACAAAGTGCTGGAAATGCTCTGCAGATCAGTCAACATGTGTGAAGGGAGAAGCAGAGTTAAAATTCTAGGTCAATGGCAAGCAATGGCCTTCAAGGATCTGTGTGGGGGCCACAAGAATTCAGTCATTAGAAACATTAAATTGTACAGAGATATTAATAATTATATAAATATACCAATTATTAGATAAATGGCATCAATTAATTTCTATATAGGCAAATGTTAGCTCATAAAGGTAGACACAAAATGCTGGAGTAACTCAGCGGGACAGGCAGATTCTCTGGATAGAAGGAATGGGTGACGTTTTGGGTCTCAACCTGAAATCATATTTTTCTTTACTCCAGAAATGCTCTGGTAGTTCCTTCCTACACAAATGTGAGCTCATACATTTTCTAGGAAGTGATAGGCTAAAAGTGAGAGGTTTCAGAAAGGAATCCATTTTCATGACCATGTATAGAAAATTGACAAAATTTGTTAAAAAGCAGGTGGACAGATGTTATCTTACAGTGAAAAGATGTTAGTTTTTACAGAAATGTAACAATTTGCCAGAATGACACCAGTATTTCAAGGATAAATTACGATGATAAATTTTATTATTTGAAATTTATAGCATTGGCAGCTGATTTAATTGCAGTTTTCAAGAGAAGAAGAGCTGCTAGGAAGCTGCAACAAGACTATTTCTGATGTTTGGGGTCTTTAGAACTGGAGGGTACATTATTAAATTTGGAGCTGGGGCATTCAGGAGAAAGACCTCTGCACTTCCCTAAATGACAACTGATATGGGAGTAAACTATCTATTTTAATTCTGACTTTGTTAGATTTTTGATAAGAGGGTTATAAGATAAGAGGAAGAGCGAGTGATTATTTAATGTCAGTGATTAACCATGATCTTATTGAAAGACAGAAGAGGCTGAAGCAGCCAAGAGACTTATTTATGTTTAAGTGATGAAGTAACCAAAATTCTTCCATTTGCTTTAATTTTGCTCCTGACTCCTATTATTTTAAAGTGGAGAAATTCTAAATTGGGCTCCTGGTTTGAATCAAGATGAGGTTCCAAATAATGTTAATGCTTTTCATTTTGAGGTCACCTTCCCCAGGGGAAATATGGTTTGAATTTCCAATATATCGTGTAATTTACTAACACCAGATTAGGATGAGCACAAAAAATTATGCCTCACCAAAACATGGTGTATGTGGAGTCATTATGCAAACTATACTGTATATCAAACTGGAATCTGAACTAATTGGACCTAACTGAAGTCTCTCTTTCTCATAATTCTTTTTTTTTTGTATGAGCTCATTTTATTTAAAATCCTTCTTCTATTGACAAGGTGGTCAGTGCCACACCTGGAAATTAGCTTGAATGTATTCACATTAATGGTTTCTAAATAGAGTTGTTCTGTTTATGCTTCTTCAGTGGCAAATTTAGGGAATCTTCCTGACATATTGTCGCCTTATATATGCACCTTATCTACTTATATATGCACTGACTCAATGCTCATGCCATTTTGTACGGTTGATCTGCTATATAATGTACATCTGAAGGTTCAATGCCTAGACTCTGTGTCAGACAACTTGGATTACAAACCTCTCAATCCTTTAAGAAGCTTGACTCAGAACAAACATTAAGTTGTGTTATTCCGACTGGAAATTTGTCACCGGAAGTGGAAGAACTTTAGGAAGGGAAGAATGTATTTCTCATGTATTTTAAGCACCCAGAAACAATTATATACAAGAATAAATGGCACAGTGATTCTTGATTTCAGCAAAATTATATCTTGCTTAAAGAAGTGCAGTTGTGGATGTTGGTGGCCAATGATCCCAACTCGGTGACATCACTGCAGGAGTTCCTCAGGGCAATATCCTGAGCCAACCATCTTAATCTACTTTAGCAATGATCTTCCTTTCATCATGAAAGTAAGCATGCGGGTACAGCATGCTGTGAAGAAAGCTAATGGCATGTTGGCCTTCATAATGAGAGGAATTGAGTATAGGAGCAAAGAGGTCCTACTGCAGTTGTACAGGGCCCTAATGAGACCACACCTGGAATATTGTGTGCGGTTTTGGTCTCCTAATTTGAGGAAGGACATTCTTGCTATTGAGGGAGGGCAGCGTAGGTTCACTAGTTTAATTCCCGGGATGGCGGGACTGTCATGTGGTGAAAGAATGGAGCGACTGGGTTTGTATTCACTGGAATTTCGAAGGATGAGAGGGAATCTTATAGAAATCAAAAATTATTAAGGGAAACATATTCCTGATGTTGGGGAAGTCCAGAACCAGGGGCCACAATTTAAGAATAAGGGGTAGGCCATTTTGAACTGAGAAGAGGAAAAACGATTTCACACAGAGTTGTGAATTTTTGGAATTCTCTGCCAAAGAAGGTAGTGGAGGCCGATTCACTGGATGAATTCAAAAGAGAGTAAGATGGAGCTCTTAGGGCTAGCGGAATCAAGGGATATGGGGAGAAGGCAGGAACAGGGTACTGATTGTGGATGATCAGCCATGATTACATTGAATGGCGGTGCTGACTTGAGGGGCCGAATGCCCTACACCTGCTCCTATTGTCTATGTATCTTGGAATAAAATAGGAAGTGGGGATGTTTGCACAGTTAAATTCCTTTTGCAACTAATTTAGCACGTTTTCTAGTAATTTAGTGGGACAGGCAGCATCTCTGGAGAGAAGGAATGGGTGACATTTCGGGTCGAGACCCTTCATCTGAAGAAGGGTCTCTGCCTGTCCCACAGAGTTATTCCAGCATTTTGTATCTACGGTATTGTCTCTGTCCCCGTCTCTCCGTCTCTGTGTCTCTGTGTCTGTTGGAACAGAGGGAGAGCAGTTATATCCACTCCATGCCCTTCTTTCCCTTTTCCACATACTTTTCTCACTCCGTGGCTCTCTCTTTACGCAGATATTGATGAATGCCGTCTGCACAATGGTGGCTGTGACCACGTCTGCAGGAATACTATTGGAAGCTTCGAGTGCAGCTGCAAAAAGGGCTACAAACTGCTGACTAATGAACGGACTTGTCAAGGTGCGTCAAATCTCTGTGCTATTTATTTGAATGTACATAACGTGCTTTCACTGCAATCTCACCTTTATTTCTATTATTCGATTTACCTGCTAAAGCCTGGATGAAGTTACTCATAAATTGCACATTAACAGGTGGGGGGGGGGTTCTGAAATGATGGCGTTTACGTGGCTGAATACTAATACCTGCTGCTTTTTCAGCAACATCAGCAAAAACTCAAGCAGGTGTGTTTGTTGCTTCTGTCATGGTGATATTACTGTGCAGTGTTATCTAATCTCCTGTAAAACCAAGAAGATTCGATTTTCGATGTAACTGAAGGATAAAAATGTTTTGAGTTGGAGCTTGGCGATTAAGTCATCTGTAAATATTGTGAATTTCTTTGGAAGTGTGGAGTTAGTTTGCGTGGGGGTGCAGGTAATAGAGTGTGAGAATATACTTCACAAATTGCTACTGTGTCATATGATTAAGATTGGAATGTTTTTCTAGTTGGCCGCAATATCCATTACAATTATTTATAAAGTATAGGATCTCAGCTTCAGGCATTAACATTAATCGTTTTTAATCTGCATGTTAATACTACCATCAAGTATAACATTTCTCAAGAGATGAAAATTCCATCTGCCCATATCCTGCGGATTTGGTCTTGTGAGAATGAAGTCACTTGGACCTGTGAGAGTCGTCAACTGTGGAAAACTCTTATATCCGAAGGTCACTGAGGTCCTCTTTTGGCAGAACCTGGGTACTGCAGAAGGACATTGCTGCTCATTTTGGTGTTGGACATGAATATTGATGGGACCAGGATTCATGATCTGCAGTGAAATGTCTGCACTTGCCATTGACTGTTGGAATAACTCCAGACTTGCCTTCTGCAACCCATTTAAGTAGCTGTAATCTGCAATAAAGAGCTGGTCTGATCCCTCGTTTAGTGGCCCTGGATGTTTAGGATCACAGGGAGTGCAGTTGTTGGAGAGAATGGGAACTATCTCAAAGAAAATTGCAGGAAAAGTTTGGCAGCTGGCTAAACTATACCTCCTAAGCTAACCAAACCAGAACAATCAAAGACAAAATTAGTCAGATATTAAAAACTTCTAAAACAGTTTTAAGAAGTAAAAATCTCAAAATACTTAAAAACACTTGAGCAGTTTATAGAAAAGTTAATTAACCAAAAGGTGCCATAATCCCAACAGCCATCCCTCTTCATTGAACTGAGTGGAGAAGCAACGTTTTTTTAAAGGGTGAGTAGTGTGGAATCATGACATCTCCTCCAACATGAACTTGATGAGGGTAGGGAGAGAAATACAGTCGAAATTTCTCACCTCAACATTCTAACCCTTAATATCTCTGGATACAAACATCTTCCAGATCCTCTAATCATCATGCCTATCAAAAATAGACTATGGATCAGTGTGGATGGGTAATGATGGTTGGCATGGACATGGTGGGTCAACGAAACTGTGTTTCTGTTCTATGTGACGCCAAAAATCTTATCAATAATGGCAATGGGACTGTGAGCCCAGGCCTTGTCCAGTTCTTTTCAGTTTCTAAAAAGACTGATAAACCAAATACAGGATTGATCCTTAAATTTCTACAGAAGAGAATGGAGTTTGATAGGGGGGTCGGGGATTTAGGTGAGAGTTAAACCAATTGATAGATAATACAGGAGAGGTGTAAAGGATGATGGAGGTTTTAATAGACAGAGATATAAAGGGATAGTGGATTGAGGAGAGAGGTGACACAATGGTGCAGCTGATAGAGCTACTACCTCACAGAGCCAAGACCCTGGTTCGATCCTGACCTCAGGTGCTGTCTGTGCAGAGTTTGCATGTTCTCCCTGTGACTGTGCGGGTTTTCTCTGGGTGCTCCGGTTTCCTCTCACATCGTAAAGGCGTGCAATTTTCTAGGTTAATTGGTCCTCTATAAATAGCTTCCAGTGTCCAGGGAGAGGTGTGATGGGTGACCCATGGTCAACATGGACCCGGCGGGCCTGTTTCCATGCCGCATTACTGAACACTGAGAAATAAATGGACTGGGGATCTGAGGTTTATGGAGAGAGGCATGGAGTAAAATAAAATGATATGGGGTGAGTGGAATTGGGAGAATGTGAGAGAATCAGAAGGGGTTGAGTCAGAGACACAGGGAAAGGATACAGAGATAAAGGTACAGAACAGAGTTGGAAGGGATAGAGTCAAGCTGGAGATAGATACATTCAGAAGCAGAAGCCACAAGTCATTAGAATTAATACATTTCACTTTATACACTCGTTGCAAATAAAATGACTATGATAGACACAAAATGCTGGAGTAACTCAGTGGGTCAGACAGCATCCCTGGAGAAAAGGAATTGACATTTCGGGTCAGAACCCTTCTTCAGACTGCAAGTCGGGGGGGGGAAGGGAAGGAATGCAGGAGTACCCTGAAAGTAGAGAAATCAATATTCATCCCGCTTGGTAAACTACCCAAGTGAAATAAGGGGTGTCCCTTTATAGAATTATTCGGGGTGAGTGAAGATGCCGACTCTTGCAGCCCATGTCCAAACTGGGATTTGACTGTCGACTAAACTTGTGACATTCTTTGTCTCAGAAACAAAACTAGTTTTGTTCCAAGGAGAGAGATACTTGCCCTGCACCAAGTATTTATACTGTAACAATTAATCTTATCACAGTGCAATCCCTTCATGGTGCTCATCAAACATACCACTGCCGTGATCTCGACAGGCTCGCAGTCACGTAAGCACGGAAGCGTTTTGGGGAGAAGCCAATGTTGGCCAGGGGTGGCCAGGCGTTATCAGCCAGTCACGCTCTTGATGTTTTAAATGATTTAGAACCATGTTTTTGTTAGTCACAGAAACAAGAAATCAGGAGCGTGTCAGATAAATGTTAGGGGTGAGTGCGGACTGAGTTTGATGCTGGCTCGTTAAAAGTTCAGCATTTTCCCCGATGGGGAAGCAAGAGATATCTCAGCTGTAAAATTATTTGCGGTAAAGTATTAAAAAGTACAAGTTATCCATTGTTGAACAAGGGCTGCAAGAGTTGGCACCTCCACTCACCCCAAATCATTTTATTTTAAACAAGTGTTTAAAGGGAAATTGATTACATTTAATAACTCTTTGCCTTTCTGCTTCTGAACATGTCTAGCTGGGCTCTGTCCCTTCAAACTCTGTTCTGTATCTTTATCTCTCTATCCTTATCATCCGTTTTGTGTATCTCTGATTCTACCCCTGATTGTCTCCCTCTGTCCCATGTCCTTTTATCACCTCTGATTGTATCTATCTGTCTATTTGGACTCCCCTTCTATACCCTAGACTATCCCTCCCATCTTTACCTAAGTATCTTCACAAGAAATACGCAGTGGTAGAAGAAGGTGACTGACCACTTCCTTCTCAGGGGCATCAGCATCATACAACATGGAAACAGGCCATTTGGCCAATCATAACCTTGCCTTATAGTGGGCACCCATCCATTTTAATCCCATCTTCCAGCATTTTACCAGTAGCTTTCAAAACGAAGATGAATAAAGTGTTCATCTAGATATGTATTAAATGCTGTCAGCGACTGCATCTGCCATTCTTTCATAGTCATAGAGTGATACAATGTGGAAACAGGCCCTTTGGCCCAACTTGCCCACACCACCAAACATGTCCCCACCACACTAGTCCCACCTGCCCGCATTTGGCCCATATCCCGCCAAACCTGCCCTATCCATGTACCTGTCAAAACAAGACAAAGCCCAAAGTCACTGGGAGACCAAGATAGTTTGTAGTTTAAAGTCTAGTTGGAGTATATAGTGTTGAATAGCCTGATGGTTATTGGGAAGCAGCAGTTCCTCAACCCAGACCTATTTTTGCAACAATTCCAAGAGCAGATGTCCTGATCCCAATAAGATCCCTTTAGTTCAGTTCCTATTTCATTTATTTCTTCCTTTCTGTTTTTTCTTTTGCTGTTTATCCATCTTGATGAATCTTATGTTGTGGACCTTCACATGTAGTATCCAATCTCCTGGCTGTTCTAACATCAGAGAGGGGGGCTCACATTCCATGAGATCCGAGGCTCCAATATTTTTCAACATTTAATTTTTCAACGTCTTTTTCAAATCATGTGGATAATGTTATCCAGATGCTTCACTAATTTGGTGCATTTCTGTTGACCCTGTGATGCCTCAAAAAGTTTGTCCATCTTGCATCAATTGACAGTCTCCAATCGGAATTCAAATACTTGAGGTAAATGCCTACATCTGCATTGCAATAGCCTTTACAATCCATGTTGTTTTTGTCAACCTGTTTTCCTAACAGCAGTACCCAGTTAATACTGACATGTCTTTCCATTACTTTTCATTTTACAGCAAACTAGCAAAGCTGAACTGTAGAACAAGAACAGGAATCAGGATTGAGGCAGAAATGTAATGAAAGTGAGAATGCTCACAAAAAGCTGGAGTAACTCAGCGTGAAAGGCACCATCACTGGAGAGAAGGAATGGGTGACGTCTTGAGTCGAGACCATTCTTCAGAAACGTCGGCCATTCCTTCTCTCCAGAGATGCTGCCTGTCCCGCTGAGTTACTCCAGCTTTTTGTGTCTATCTTCGGTTTAAACCAGCATCTGCAGTTCCTTCATACACATGAAAGTGAGAATCCCCTGCATGCATCATCCAGGTCACATGTATACAATGTAAGCTGATGCTCTAGAGCAGCATTAAGGCGATGCTAAACACTCGAAAGCAGTGTCACTAGAGCAAAGCTTCAACACTGTATAAAGCATGAGTTGTTGCATCACCTGAAGGGGCAAAGATGAAAAGTTGCTCTTTTCGGGCTAAATCTAACCTTCCTTTGGTATCAGTAGAATGTTAGAGCAGTGTGTAAGAAGGAACTGCAGATGCTGGTTTAAACCGAAGATGGACACAAAAAGCTGGAGTAACTCAGCAGGCATCTCTGGAGAGAAGGAATGGGTGGTCTAGACCAGAAACGTCACCCATTTCTTCTCTCCAGAGATTCTGCCTGTCCCGCTGAGTTACTCCAGCTTTTTGTGTCTACCTTTGAATATTAAAGCAGAGATAATATTTGCTGATAATTTGGCCTCTGAAAGATTCACTGTAACTACACCAGAAACGAGTAGGGAATAATTAGGGAAAATGTTGTTCCAGAGCATAGGCCAAAGGAGACATAATAAAGGTTTTCAAACTTCTGTGGTTTCCAAAGTGTGCTCAGGGATCTCTAGTTGATGAATTAGTGAGAGCCAGACAGACTCACTATTATTAGAAGAACAAAGAGTGAAGTCAGAATAAAATGTTTCTGGTTATTGCAACAGGGATATTTTGTTTATGTGGCTATTCGGGCATCATTACAATGGAATTGAGCAACTTACTTGAAAAGAGAATTTAAAACAATGAAAGTATAGAGGCAAGATATTGGAACAAGCTGCTCTGTTAAAGAATTGACTGTAATGGTGGAGGCAGATGCAGTAGTGGCATGTAAGAGACTTTTGGATAGGCACGTGGATATACAGGGAATGGAAGGATCTGGATCATGTGTGGGCAGAGGAGATTAATTTAACTTGGCATCATGTGGGCTGAATCGCCCATTCCTGTGCTGTACTGTTCTATATTGTATGTAATAAAGACACAGGGAGACCTGAGCTTCTTTCCAGCTGTAATTTCTCTGACTGTAAATCAGGCATTTGTCCTTTTCTCAGGGTTGGAATCCCACAAAGATTTTACAACAGAATAATTCCATGGGCAAATCACACCTCAATTTGGCTTATTAATCGGCGATATTCCAAAACACACAATTTCCCATAATTTGGAATAATTTGACTCTTGTTTTATCATACCCAATCAACAAAACTAAAGGTTGGCGGTATACCAAATTATCATGTAGGATGTAACCAATGCTGATTCAGGAGCAAAGTGGGGAATCATAAAACAAAAGGCAGGTGCAGCAGTGGAGAATTTGCATTAGGACTTGGGTAGATTAACAGGAGCTGATTATTTGTCAAGTCATCAAGTTTATCATCATGTTCAAAAGTACGGTGAAGTATGAGCACAATGAAAATCTTGCTTGCAGCATCGTGCCTCATCCAGCACCATCTTGCAATTTATGAATTAATTAAAAAATTGCACATCTCCTTGGTCCAAGATCAGACATGTCAGAGAGTTGGAAATTGCAAGACGCTGCCAGAAAGTGGCGACTCTCTGCGTGCTGCTCCAAAAGAGGATCTATTGTACTTGTATATTTTGATTTGATGGATAGCATGGAGAACAAGTTACCATTGAAGAAACCATTGAACCATCGCAAGCACGTAGACTTGGATAACACACAAAGCATAAATTATACAAGACAATGAAAAGAAAAAGACTGTGCAAAAACAAGACATCAGTGCAAAACACAACTAGAAAAACAAGTCTGTGGTTGTGCAAGAGATGGTCTGTAGTGTTCGGGGGCTGAGGTAGCATTAGAGTTGTACGAGTTGGTTAAGAACCTGATGCTTGTAGGAAAGCAATTGTTTCTGAACCTGGTGGTTGGGTTCTGTCCCTCCAGCTTGTCCGTGGCAGTGAAAAAAGGGCATGGCCCAGAAGGTGGGAATCCTTGATGATAGATGGCGTCGTATTCCGGCGGCTTCGTGTGTAGATGCTTCGTGTGTAGAGGCCGTGATGGACAAAGTTGAGTCCACTACTCTCTACAGCCTCTTGTATCGCTGTGCATTGGAATTACAGCACCAGACCATGATACAACCGCTCAGGGTACTTTCCACGGCGCATCGGTTGAAGTTTGTGAGAGTGTTCGGCGGCATACCGAATCTCTTTAAACTTTTAAGAAAGTTGGTGCACTGGCGCCTTCTTCATGATTACATCTGTGTGCTGGGGCCAAATCAGGTCAACCGAGATGTTAACACCCAGGAACTTACCTGTCTGGGTACAAAACACAGAAATATGACTCATGCCTATCTTTCTCCTTTCCCGACTCCTCCACCAAATCATGTAATATCAGAGAATCATGGAGATTGCTGTCCTGGGTGCTTCATGCTTGTCTGATCAAGTCACATTTGCTATCAACCTCACCCCCACTAATTCTTGAAATTACAATGCATCTCCTTTAAGATGTGCAGATCAACTGGAAAATTTCAATTTATTCTTCCAGCGGGTGGAATGTTCTGCCCCTGAATGTTGTGGAGGCCAGATCATTAGAAGTATTTAAAGTGGAGGGAGGTAATTTTTTTAAAAACATCAGGAAATTGAGGTTTACAGGAATGCCAGACTGGAGGAGTTAAAATGTGGAACAGAGCAGCTTTGATCTTATTAAATGGTGGAACAGGTTTGTGGCCCAGTGGCCTATTCTTGATATGTGTACAGAGAAACTGCAGATGCTGGTTTAAACTGGATAGACACAAAAAGCTGGAGTAACTCAGCAGGTCAGACAACATCTCTGGAGAAAAGGTGACGTTTTGGGTCGAGACCCTTCTACGGACAAGTCTACATGTTGGCTATTGTGAAATGAAGACCTTCTGCCAAACCCCTTTGTCAGGAACATTAGATTAACGATTACATCAGAACTTAGCGTTTATGTGGTTAATAGGATAGGAATGTTTAGGGTTGGGAGGTAGTGGAAAAAGAGAACCCTAAGATGCCAAGAGGTTATAGACAGATGATACATGTTGACACCGTTTGTTATGATATTGTGTCAGCTAAGATAGACTTGGCAACATGTATATTGTTGAAGACGCCACCTCTTTCAAAACAACGGAGTGTTGCCCTTCGATAAATGAAAGCTGTGGTCGACTTCCCAGTCAACAGCAGTGGAGAGGAATGTGAACCGCAGACAAGACAAGGAGGTATTGTGATGCCTCGTTTGGGCCGGGTTTGTCTGTGGTTCAACGTTCTCACCTGGGTTTAACCGTAATGCAATCTACTTTTGTGGCAGTAGAGGCACGGTCCCTTGTGGATTATACTATGATAAAATATTGTGGGTTCATTGTACATTCAGGCAGGTACAACTAGGACTATGTAAGCAATTCCAGACTAAACAAAGAGCCTGGATCGGAAACATTGGCAAGGACGTTCATTTCAGTGCACAAATTAAATTGTGATCTGGGAAGCACTCTGGCTTTTGGCCGTTTATTGCTGAAAAAATTACTGAACTGCTCAGATTCCAACCATTTTTATTTACCCATTAATATTTTGATGTGGTCTGTGTGAAGTTGACCAAGCTGGGCTGTTTTCAATAAAGTTGTTTTATTTTATGTGGTCTGGTGTGTGAAAGGGCAGGAAGGTTTGTTCCAAAGCATGAATGGTGCCCAGCTCATCTTTGTGCCCAGAGTCTCCACATTCATTTCCTTGTAAAAACAATTCCTGATCTAAGCTTTTATGAATGATAGTGACCAAATGAAAGGAAGTCCCCGGGGCACTCAGTCTGCTAGTTACTCTCCATCACACAATGAAAGAAGAAATTGCATTTCAAATCTGAAGTACTTTGAGGTTGTCTAAGGATTGAAAGTTGTACAGAAAGGTTAATTTATCTTTGCTTGAGTAGCTTTGACTGAAGACGAGGAACTATGGTCTTAGAGGATTGGATGATGGAGATGGTGTCAAGACAACCTATTACTAAAGAGTTTGAAGCTAAAGATTGAAGCCCACAACAGCTCTAACACTGAACCATCCACCAATTTCAATTTTTTGTCTGATTTTGCTCAGACAGGAGAGGTATTTGTGGCCATACTTGGATCTGAAAAGGGGTCTTTGGTACTTTACTGGCCCTACAACATGGTCGTGTGCTTTGGTTGCATCACCCATTGTTTCTGCACTGTCCTGTGTGCATGCAGGGGAAGGAACATGGGGCAATATATACACAGTGGGAATAGTGGTGACCTCAAGGGTGCTGGGGAAATAGATCCAGGGGATAAATGTTCTATCTTTGGGAGAAAATTGCTACAAAATGTTTTTGTGGCAATTTTAGTGCAAGACGGATATAGTTTAAAATCTACAAAGGAAAGTGAGTGCTTGACTGGTTCACATTTAAAAGTCTGTTGTATCACATCTAATACCTGTCATCAGGCAGCGCAGCCAAGCAGCACACAAGCTCATTCCACACACTCCTTGCCTCGATTTAATTAATTGTGCGCATGCTGCAAATACTCATTGTGGGAGATTTATGGGCTTCACAGGGAAACATGCATTATCTCAAACTGTAATCAAACCAGTATGTATTTCTCAGTTGTCTGACTCTACTTTGTCTACTGATACAGCTGAGATACAGTTTCCTTATCTCATAAAAACACCAAACATTAAGTCTACGACTCAGTTTATATGGTGACCTGGAACAGATTTAAGGCAATATGTTTGAACTGTTCTTCAAATTTTCTAAAATCATTTATTTTTCAATTTTCTGGCTTTGTACCAGTCATGTGCTACAATTAAGGTGGAGAACATAAATGTGACACAAGGAACATAATGCCATTCCCTGCCAGCCATTCACATGTGCTTTCCAGTGATAGTCACTGGATACTTGGTGAATTGGCTGTTTTTGTTTTGCACCTTCCCTGACCCAGAGTGTATTGAAGACCAGTTGTTGCTCCTGCTGAGATATAAGCTCAACTTTTAATTTCAACATTTTTTCTCCTTTTTTTAAATAGCCCTCATTTCACCTTCAGCTTTTCATATTTTTCCTGCTATGTATTTCCCAATGAGCTGTAGGATTTGATAGTGTGTTTTCCTTTTAACTTTATTACACATGTCTGTATGAAACCTTAAGACATGATAATTAAATATTGTCATTCATGTCAAGACCACTAGAGCAGTCCCTTCTGCATTGCACTGTCTCCTGAAAGAAAGCAAGAAATCACTGGCACAAAATGTAGAGCACACGATCACAAACCCACTGAGAGTTTGTGGCTATTTTAGCAGGAGAGTATGAAGCGTAAATGTGACACTGGAGAACAATAAGCTTGTGCGTCTCCCAGATTTTTGTGCACTTAGATAATATCCTTAAAATAAATTAAAAAAGGGATCGGATATTGCAAAATAAATTACTTAGTTGATAGAAACTAATCATTGAGAAAAGATGAAAGGTTGTCAGTGGTGATGAGTGGTTTACCGAAGGGATTCATACCTGCACCTCTGCTAATCACAGTATATATCAATGATTTGGCCAAGGGGAACCAAAGAACACAAGGAGCAAGGGGTCACCACCTGGCCTCTCAATATGATCAGGACTGGACAGCCTCAGGCCCCAAATGCTCAGCCTCAATTCCCCCACCTTTCAAAAATTAATCTTCCTGCTCTTTAAATAGATCGAGCGATCTAGCCACTGTAATCAATGGGCAGAGAATTCCAAGCTTCAGCACTCCCCGAGGGAAGAAATTCCAGTACACCTCCATTTGAAATGACTATCTCCTTATCTGTAACTATGTCTATTTAATCAAGTCCCTTTCACTCAATATTTCCCTTCTCGTGCTCCTTTGCATCTTTCATGTTGCAGTAAAATAAACTCTGTCTTTTAGATTCTAATGAAAACTAGTCTACCTTTTGTAGCCGTTTGTGATGGAACAACCCTGTTGCCCAGGCATTAGCATCACAAATCTCTTCTCAACTGCCTCTGATGCTAGGATAGCCTTTTGCAAATAAAGGAACCAAATTATACATAGTACTGTAGTTGTGGCCTCACCAACTCCATGTACAATTATAACAATACTTCTCTGTTATCAAACAATGCTTTTTGTATTCTTAATTATTTGCTGTCCACGCATGCAAACCCTTTCTGTTTCATACATTTAAATACCTTGATCTCCCTGTACTCCACTTATCTGTTTAGATAATTTGCCTTTCAATTCTTCCGGCCTAGGTGCATGGCCTCTTATTTTTCTACCTTCTTAAAGTAATGTTAACTGATCGGTGAGAAATGATGGGCCAATTGGCCTGGTTCCCTGCTTCCGACTATTAAGCTCGGTTTGCCAAATTGTTACCCTTTCTTAAAATCTATTCATATTTTCTTGTAACTTCAAACTTAATTTCAGCATTCCCACCTATTTCCCACCTATTTTCGTGTTACCAGCAAACGTATATATCTTACACTCTGCCGCATCCTCCAAATCATTAACATCGACAGTAAGTAGTTGAAGGCCAAGAATTAACCCTTTGGACACTTCTCTAATGATATCTTTCCAGCCTGAAAAATACTCATTTATTCTGAATCTTTCTCATCCACATGTTAACCGTTCTTTATTCCATGTTAACACACTTCCCCAATACCATAAAGACGGGTCATGTTTCCAAGTTTGCTGATGATACAAAATTAGAAGTGATTGTGAGTTTGGAGGACGTAAAGTGGGTTTGATGGGATGAAGGCAAGGAGTGGTTAAGAATTTGGCAGATGGTATATTAGGTAGAAAAATGTGAGGTCACCAAATCCGAAGCACAAAACAGAAATTGATTTATTTTTAAATGGTAAACTATTGGTTGGTGTTGTTGCCCAAAGGGACCTAGGCGTAGTTTAAAACAAACAAGTCATAGAAAGTCACCGTGCAGGTGAAACAAATGAATAGGAAGCCAAATGGTATATTTGATGTAACAAAGTTTTAATGCAATTGTATAGGGTCTTGGTGGGACCACATCTTGAGGAATGTGCACTGCCTCGTTTTCCATCCCAAAGAAAGGAAGTGTTTGTCACAGAGAGTGTGTAGTGAAGATTCCCTGGGTGGATTTACTAATTGAGGAAGGATTAAGTAGACTAGGCCTATTTGTTCTTGAGTTTAGACGAATGCAAGGAGATCTTGTTAAAAATTACAAACTTCCTAGTGGATTTAATAGGCCAGTTGCAGGGAGGGTGTTTCTTCTCAATGTCGAGTCCAGAATCAGGCATAACAGTCTCAGGGTAAGGACTAGGCACGTTGGGTTGGAGATGCAGAGAAATCTTTTCATGTAAGGTCAGAATATCTTTGAAGTTCTGTTTTCTAGAAAACTGTGGCAAATACATTGTTAAATATATTTCAAGACACAGATCAATTGGTGTCTGGATATTAAAGAAATCAAGCAATCTGGAAATAGTGCAAGAAAGCAGAGGTGGGGTAGATGATCAGCCTTGACCATGAATGGGGAAGCAGGCTCATAGGGCCAGTTGGCCAACTCTTGCACTGATATCTTATGCTCGTAATTGAAATTGAAATCTTTGCTACTGTGAATGGCCTCCTCCTGTTCCCTCCCTCTCTTCCCTTCCATTCCCAGGAATCTCATTAGTCTTCTGTGAAGTTGATTGCGAGAGTTATGTCCTTCATGACTGTTTCCACCTAATTCCACTTCTTCATCCAAACATAGAAGCTGGGAAACCTTATTGTCGTTTGAATCTGAGGGATGCTGAACGATTCCATTTCAGTTTCAAATCCCCTCTTTAATCCATTGTTTATTGTAAGGACCTGCCCTGTGCTGTGTAGTATTTCATTCAAGCCAGAATAAATATTCTAAATGAATTAATTTAGTTGAATTTAGTTTTAGTTTAGTTTATTATTGTCATGTGTACTGAGCTACAGTGAAAATGTTTTGTTTGTGCGCTATCCAGTCAAGACTATACGTGATTACAATCACGGTTTAAAACGGAGCATATTTTAAAAAATACCACACATTTTTATATTCAATGAACCTTGTTTTGCTACTTTTCAGTCTTCCCAAAAACCTATCTCTTTAGCCCCATATATTTGCCTTCTTGTTGTTAAATTCATTCTTGCCAATCCCAGCTTTTGCTGTTTATTGCCCACCAGCATCCTTGCTTTGGACTCGAGATGTTTCTTTACACAGAGAGAGCACCGTTCAAACCTTGGCCAGAGCTCTGCTTCCCCTGTGTTGGGACTCTGAGTGCCAGGAGCAAATGTCTCATGTCTTCCTTTTGCATATGGTTAACTGCAGTGTGGACGGATCTGGTGGTTTTGCAACAGCAGAGCATGTTTGTGGTTAGCCCACTTTTCATGGAAAGTTCCACTCTGCCAACAAGGAAGTTAAAGATTTATTATAATTACATCAAAGTTTTGAATGAAGAAAAAAAAACCTTTGGTAAAGAATAATGAATTCCATGTAAAACATGTTGAAAATGTCAGCAGCGACATTTCATTAAGATCAATTCCATTTGATTCTTCAGAGGTTCTTATTAACATTGACAGTCATTATGTTCCACAATATAATACAACACAACATTATTTTATGTAGGAAAACATATGGATTAAATGAAAGCCAGTGCCCATTTGTAACATGAGTACATGCTAGGTATGTAACACATACTGTATTCGATTAGAACAAGAAAGCCCAGGTCATGCCAAATCCAGGCTTAAATTGGCACTAAACGTACTCCAGACTGTTGTTCATCAACTACAACTCAGAGTTCAATATTTTCATCCCTTCCAAACTCGTTGTCAAACTCAGGAAACTGGGTCCCACCCCCTCCTAACTGGATCCTCGACTTCCCTATCAGCAGACCTCAATCAGCACATACAGGCAACAACTCTTCCTCCTCACTGACCATCAGCACAGGGGGTCTCAGGGCCAAATGCTCAGTCCCCTGCTCTATTCTTTCTATATCCATGACTATGTAGCCAGACACAGCTCAAAACACCATCTTTAATTGAGACAATTATACTATCATAAGCCAAATAACAGGTAATGTTAAGTCAGAGTACAGGAGGACGATCCATAAGATTCGTGATTCAAGAGAGTTTATTGTCATGTGTCCCAGATAGGACAATGAAATTCTTGCTTTGCTTCAGCACAACAGAATATAGTAGGCATGAATAATACAGAACAGATGTGTGTCCATATACCATTATATAAATATATACATACATGAATAAATAAACAGATAAAGTGCAAATAAACAGATAATGGTCTATTAATGTTCAGTTTTGTTTGAGTTGAGTTTAATAGCCTGATGGCTGTGGGGAAGCAGCTATTCCTGAACCTGGACTTCAGGCTCCTGTACCTTCCACCTGAAGGTAACGGAGAGATGAGTGTGCGGCCGCGATGGTGTTGGTCCCTGATGATGCTGCCAGCCTTTTTAAGGCAGCGACTGCGAAAGATCCCCTCAATGGTAGGGAGGTCAGAGCCGATGATGGACTGGGCAGTGTTTACTACTTTTTGTAGTTTTTTCCGCTCCTGGGCACTCAAGTTGCCGAACCAAGCCAAGATGCAACCAGTGAGCATGCTGTCTACTGTGCACCTGTAGAAGTTAGGGAGAGTCCTCCTTGACATACTGACTCTCTGTAATCTTCTCAGGAAATAGAGTTGCTGATGTGCTTTCTTTATAATTGCATCTGTGTTCTCGGACCAGGAAAGATCTTCAGAGCTGTGCACGCCCAGGAATTTGAAGCTTTTGACCCTTTCCACCATCGACCCATTGATATAAACGGGATTGTGGGTCCCCATCCTACCCCTTCCAAAGTCCACAATCAATTTTTTTGGTTTTGCTGGTGTTGAGGGCCAGGTTATTGTGCTGGCACCATTTGGTCAGTCGGTCGATCTCTCTTCTATACTCTGACTCGTCCCCATCAGTGATACGTCCCACAACAGTGGTGTCGTCAGCGAACATGATGATGGAGTTCGCACTATGACTTGCTACGCAGTCATGAGTCTAGAGTGAGTACAGCAGGGGGCTGAGCACGCAGCCTTGAGGTGCTCCCGTGCTGATTGTTATCGAGGCCGACATATTTCCACCAATACGAACAGTCTGTGGTCTGTGAACGAGGAAGTCGAGGATCCAATTGCAGAGGGATGCGCAGAGACCCAGTTTAGCGAGTTTGGTAACCAGCTTGGAGGGGATGATTGTATTAAATGCCGAGCTGTAATCAATGAATAACAGCCTGACATATGCGTTTTTGTTGTCCAAGTGGTCCAGAGCGGAGTGGAGAGCCAGCGTGATTGCATCCACTGTTGATCTGTTGTGGCGGTAGGTGAACTGCAGTGAGTCCAGGTTTTTGTCGAGGTAGGAGTTGATTTGCGCCATGATCAACCACTCAAAGCACTTCATCACCACCGACGTTCTTTGAACGCTCAAGAATGACGTAGGCTACAGAAAGTGGTGAACATCGCCCAGTCCATCACACTAACTGATCTCCACACCATTGAAAGGACATGCTGGAAGCTCTGCCTCAAGAAGATAGTAAATATCATCAAAGACGCACACACATCACCCTGGCAACACTCTGTTCTCACTGCTACCATCAGGAAGAAGGTGCAGGAGTCTGAGAACCATAATCTTCAGGTTCAATGACAGCTTCTTCCCATCAACCTTCATGTTCCTAACTCACCCTACACAACAGCCCAACCTCAGCACCAAAGCACTACAGACTTTGCATGACTATTGTTGCACCACATAGTTTGTTTTATTGCACCATCATGGTCTAGTTTCCTTAGAATAATATATAATCCATTGTAATTTTTGGTGATGTTGCATCCAATGTGTCTGTAAAACTGCAGCAAGTCAGAATTTAAATGTTCTGGTTCACATTTGGTGTTCATGGGGAAAATAAAATATTGAATCTTCAATAGTGTTCTTATAAAAATTGGTGACAGCAGATTTACACAGTCACGCACACGCAGTCTCACTTGCACACACACACAGTCTCACTCACACACTCTCACCTTCACTCACACTCAAACATCCAGTCATGCTCATACACCCACAATCACACTCGCACAGTGTCACACTCACAGTGTCACACTCACACAGTGCCACACTCACACAGTGCCACACTCACACACAGACTCACACACATACAGACACGTTTAGTGACAGTAAACCAAGATGAAGTTATTGTAGACATTTGTTCACGTTGCCATTAGTATTATCACAAGAGGGAAAGAAGAAATTGGCAGCTTCCTCCAGCATCTCCATAATGGAATCCTTATTAATTGCATGAGTGGAAAGGAAAGTTCTAAATAGTACAACCACAGACAGGCAGGATCAGTTGTGGTAAAATGTCTGCTGCCAAC
This sequence comes from Raja brachyura, assembly GCA_963514005.1. The sequence continues at coordinate 32,227,976 of OY740804.1, read as the reverse complement.
TGTCAGCAGAGGAAGGAATGCACCCGTTACACTCACTCAGCCCACCTGTAACCTCAGACAGATTTACATGCTGTGACCACTGATTAAATCGCACCTCTTGCCACTTTGACGTATACAAACCAATGATTTGGCTATGTGTGTTGTTCCATCGGCAAATCATCCCCACCAATTAATAGAATAAGAATTTATTACCAACAAAACCACAAGCAGTGAAAATATAGATGTCTTCGAATCAGGGGCATAAGCAAAATTTGGGCCATTTCCACGTTCCTCACTGTGATGGAAGGCAATAAAGTCTTAGCTTCTTTCCTCCTGCGGTCGGGGGAATCGAACCATCCGCAGCTGGTGATCGAGCTCCCTCGTCGGGGCCGTCGAGCTCCCGCATTGGGACGATCGAAACTCCTGCAGCTTGGAATTCCCGAAATCGGTCTCTCACCAGAGACTGTGTACTCCACGATGTTAAAGTCCACAGCCCCCGCAAGCTTAGGTCAGTGTAGAAGAAGCACATTCACAGTTCATTGCCAATCTGAAGCAGGGTCCCAACCCGAAAAGTCACCTACTTGTGTAGGAAGGAACTGCAGATGCTGGTTTACACAGAAGATGAGGACACAAAATGCTGGAGTAACTCCACAGGACAGGCAGCATCTATGGATAGAAGGAATGGATGATGTTCAGGTTGAGATCCTTCTTCAGACGTTCTTCAGAGATGCTGCCTGACTCGCTGAATTTCCCTGGTCAATTCGGCCCTTCCCACCCGTACCACCCCCTCGCCGGGCACCTTCCTTTGTACCGGCAAGAGACGCTACACTTGTCGTTTTACCTCCCCCCTCGACTCCATTCAAGGACCCAAGCAGTCGTTCCAGGTGCGACAGAGGTTCACCTGCACCTCCTCCAACTTCATCTATTGCATCCGCTGCTCTAGATGTCAGCTGCTCTACATCAGTGAGACCAAGCGTAGGCTTGGCGATTGCTTCGCTGAACACCTCCGCTCGGTCCGCAATAACCAACCTGATCTCCCGGTGGCTCAGCACTTCAACTCCCCCTCCCATTCCGAATCCGACCTTTCTGTCCTGGGCCTCCTCCATGGCCAGAGTGAGGACCACTGGAAATTGGAGGAGCAGCACCTCATATTTCGCTTAGGCAGTTTATACCCCAGTGGCATGAACATTTACCTCTCCAATTTCAGGTAGCCCTCACTGTCTCCTCCCCTTCTCAGCTCTCCCCTAGCCCTCTGGCTCCTCCTCTTTCTTTCTTCTCCCCCCCCCCCCCCCCCCCCCACCCTACATCTGTCTGAAGAAGGGTTTTGGCCCGAATCGTTGCCTATTTCCTTCACTCCATAGATGCTGCCGCACCCGCTGAGTTTCTCCAGCATTTTTATCTACCTTCGATTTTCCAGCAGATCTGCAGTTCCTTCTTAAACAACTTGCTGAATTACTCTAGCACTTTGTGTCTCTTTAGAAGAATCCATTACTGTCTACTTTGAGGAGCTCAGCCCAGTTATAGTAACTGACATGCCGAATCCAGGAGCTTTTAAATGCTCTATTTGCATAGCAGCCCAACCTACATCTGAAGCTAGGTTGCTTTATAGGAAAATAATAAATGGTGTTTGAAAGGAAAAGCTAATTAGTTAACAGAGGTTTAGCAGCACATTTCAAGTCCTGGCATTGTTTTCAGTAAATTAACAATGTAAAAGAAAGAATGAATATACTGCTTATCTGAATGACACAAAGAGCTTCAATGCCAATGACCTTTTAATTCCAGGCGCCATTGTACTGGAGAGAATTGTAGCAGCCAGTTTATACACAACAAGGTCCCATAAACAGCAATGCGATTTATAATGAGCATCTGTTTTATGATGATGTGTAAAGCACAGGAGAAGTCCCCTGCTGGTTTTCAAAATTGTGCCGTAGAATGTATTTTATTCATGAGAGAAACCAGACGAGACCTCAGATTAACATCCCTTTTGAAAGACAATGCCTCTGGCAGGGCTATAGCCCATCAGTATTGTAATGAGTTTAAATTGTGTGTTCATGTCCTCAGAGCAGAGATTTAATTTACAGCCACCTAAATCAGTAGTGAGTGTTCCAGTGAGCCATGCTAACACTCCAGGTTACCTTGTCCTAAGGAGCACAAATGTATGTTGTATCTATTGATTGTGAGCATTGTAGCTGTAGATAATCTGAATAGTTATCTAGACCGGTTATCTAAGCTTCATAAAACTAAGACTCCAATGGATTCCATGCAAGTAATATGTGGTTCCTAATGATTTTACCACATACCAGAAATGGTGTCAAGTCAAGTCAAGTCACTTTTATTTCTATAGCACATTTAAAAAACAACTCTCGTTGACCAAAGTGCTTTATATTGGTGGAGGTACTAACGTTATAAATGTGTGGCTAAGACAGGCACAACGCAAGCTAGAAAGGTACCGATCCGAAGCATCACCTATCCATTCTCTTCACCGATGCTGCCTGACCCGTTGAGTTCTTCCAGCACGTTGTATTTTGCACAAGTTAAGCAGCTCCTGCTTGAAAGAAAATGCAGCAAACTCTGGAAATATCAATGTCTCCTAAAGCTTTATTTTTCACATTGTCTGAATAATAAATGATTGTCCAGAAAATAACAAATCGGAAGATGTAACCATGACGTAGCATTGTACCTTTCTGTGCAAAAATATTGTGCCTTAATTCAAAATTCCTGATGTCTTTTCATTGGTCCTACATTCCAGTGGATTAACTAATATATGTGGCACTTTTCACAAACTTCTGAAATTAAACAGCAAATAGCGGGATAATGACTAATTCAAAGATGCCTTTATGCAATAGGATTTGCTGGTCACCTGATCAATCTGAAAGTAACTGCACGAAATGTCAGTTTGACGCTTCCTATTTCCATGAGGTACATTGTTCCATCGGTAAGCTATTTTGACAGGCTTTTTTGTGGAAGGTAAAATACCTGAGTGACTTGACTGCGTTTTGCAACGACATTCTTGTTATTCTTGCTTTCTGAAAGCCAGGATAATGTTGTGGAGGCTGCTCTTTAGTTCCAGTTTTCCCCCTTCATGCAGTTGCAAGAGAAAATGAATGGCACGCAGTGTTAAATGTTACTGAGTCAGTGTCCAAGCCTTAATTAAAATACCATTGGCGCATGAACAAACAAGTGTAGCTCTATATCTTATCAGCAGCTCGATGAATAGCACGATTCAGAATAAAGCTTGGAGATTTAAATAAGTGTCAGGTAATAATCAATATAGCATTTAGACAAAAGTGCTGGCGAAACTCAGCGGGTGCAGCAACATCTATGGAGCGAAGGAAATAGGCAACGTTTCGGCCCGAGATGTTGCCTGTTTCCTTCACTCCATAGACGCTGCTGCACCCGCTGAGTTTCTCCAGCACTTTTGTCTACCTTCGATTTTACAGCATCTGCAGTTCCTTCTTAATCAATATAGCATTCTGTCCTCAGCTTTATATTTTGCTCTAAGGTAGGTTTAGAATTTTACGGTAGTGGTGACTCCTATCTGTAACGTGTGGTGATGGGCATGTGATTATGTATAAATCGTGCACCTGGTCTTGCCTGCGTATTTTCCTATTCCTGTGTACACATCTTCTCCATGTGAATGATTTGGATTCATCCTCGGATTGGTATTGGTTTATTATTGTACTGAGATACGGTGAAAAACTTAGTTTGCACGCAATCTAATTAACTCATGGTATACAGGAGTATAACCAAACCATTTCACAAGTACAGTAGGTGTTGCAAAGGGAAATATACCAGAGTGCAGAATAAAGTGTTACAGCGATATAGTGTTTCAGCTATAGATAAAGTGCAGTTTAAAAATCTGCAAGGGTGTCATGTGGTAGGTTGAGAGAGGACCCTTAGCTTATGAGAGGACTGTTCAGTAATCTGAAAACAAAGGAGAAGCTGAACCATTGAATCTGGTTTCTGCTGTCAAGTGTTTGTATTTTCTGCCCTAAGGGAGAGAGGAGTAGTGGGAATGACCAGGGCCTTGTGTATGTTGGCTGTTTTTCTGAGACAATGTGAAGTATCGATTGGGGGGGGAGACTGGTCTGTGTGGTAGACTGGGCTACATCAACAACTCTCTACAATTTCTTACAATCTTGGGCAAAGGTGTTGCCGAACCAAGTTATGATGCATCCCAATAGGATGCCTTCTATGGTGCATCCGCAGAAGTTGGTAGAGTTGTTGGAGACACGTCAAACTTCCCTCGTCTTCTGAGGAAGTAGAGGCATTGGTGTACTGCCGTAGCTGCAATGTGATTTGTTCAGGACAGGTTGTTGGTGATATTTACACCGAGGAACGTGAAGCTCTCAACTATCTCCACTTTGGCACCATTAAAGATTGACTGGGTTGAGGCCAAGCCTTATAATATGTAGCAATTTGATTCATTTCTCTTTTCCTTTCCAGATATTGATGAGTGCTCCTTTGATAGAACTTGTGATCACATCTGTGTGAACTCCCCAGGAAGCTTTGAATGCTTTTGCCACAAGGGTTACACATCATATGGATTGACACACTGTGGAGGTAGGTAAACGTTTTTCATTCGCACTAAGAAAGTTTGAAAATGCAGGAAACTGGCAATGATTAGTTGAATAAATGGTATATTATTAAATCTGAGTCATCCCTTGTGACCTGTTTATATCAGGACATTCCATGACCTGAGGTTTGTAATTTGTGGTATTGTTAAATGCATTTTGTTAGATAGTATGCACCCTTATTATTATTCCATATCTTATCAGATCTGTAACCCAGAGATTGTCTGTGTTGATGACATTGATATGGGATGGTAAACAACAAACTGTATTCTGAGAAGTGAGTTGTGGTGGAGGCACATAGCTGACATAATGCCAGCATCAACTAGATTGCCAATTAAATAATTTTACATTTTTACATTCTTATTCCTTATGTACACTTTTACCCCTCATCCTGCTGGTGCAACTGCTCACGATCCTCACCCACAAAATCCTAATAATCACTCTGAACCCCAATAACCTCCACCCGCCCCAACTACTGAAGCCTTTCACCATGACCACCAATCTCAGTCTGAAGAAGGGTTTTGGCCCGAAACATCGCCTATTTCCTTCGCTCCATAGATGCTGCCTCACCCGCTGAGTTTCACCAGCATTTTTGTCTATCACCAATCTCCCAGTGGCTTCTCCACCATATAATGACAGATCTGCCAATCACCAGTCGCACCACTGCTTTCCAAAACACTAATCCTTCTAACCCACTCTTCCCCTTTTACTAATCTGGTCATTGTAATTTAGAAACAACCCTGCTGAACTAACACTACTAAGATCAGGTGCCTGACTCTTTTAGCAAGTTCCTGTACATTCCCTACAACTTATCCCCCTCCAGCTGGACATCCCTTATCCCAGATGACCCAGACCCAATCCTGGATTTACCTGAAGAAACAAGAAATTGCAGATATTAGCTTACAAAAGAAGGCACTGAGTGCTGGAGTAGCTCAGTGGGTCAGGCAGCATGGCAAGAGTCCATGGATAGGTGATGCTTCACTTCTGAAGAAGGATCTCGACCCGAACAACCCAAAATGTCACCTATCGACGTTCTGCAGAGATGCTGTCTGACCTGCCGAGCTACTCGAGCACTGTGTCTTTTATTTCTCAATACCAGCGTTTTCATTTTATAAAAAACAAAGTATTGGTCAGGAGCCTTCTTCAAACTGATTGTTAGGGGGGGGGAGGAAGAATGCTGGAAGAGACTTACTTGATTTCCTCATCATGCTCTACCATGGGCAAATGTCCGTCTAAAACTAAAAATAATTATTTCCATCTCATCTTCTTAACAATATTCAGTGCCATTATTCAGACTTTTATGCTTTGTTGAGATTGATCTGCCAGAATTATAGGAACCAGCAACCATTACATCTTTCAGGGAAGGAAAAGATGAAGCAAGGGAAATTATTTAGCTATAGAGGTGGGAAAGTTTGGATGGCCTCAATATAACTTCCTATGTATTGATGGGCCTTATGCCCCCTATGCTCTTGTTTTAATTCATTTCAATTCCTCCTGACGCCATCTTACCCTGGTGGAAATTCACAAAACTTTGCTGGTTCAAAAGACAAAAATATGCTGGTTGATAGGAGATCATTTGATACGGCATAGAAGGATGCTTATCTCATCCTTGCTTGGTTCATCTTGGATTGGAGTTGCTTTAGCTGTCACAGTTGGTCTCAGTATAGTCTCATTTAGGGATGGATAAAAGATCTGTTAGCTATTTCATATTCTTTCCTCATTTACTGACCTGAGTTTCTTCACATCCTTTAATCATTTACTGCTTCTTAAAACTCTCTCTTAAAAGTCAATCTGATCTTTAATGCTCAAATGTATCACAGATTTTAAAATATTGTTCATCACTCATGGGGAGACACTGTTGCACATCTAGTAGCTGCCTCTTGGCTCTAACAACATGGTACAATGATGACCTCCGAAACGGCCTGTTTATACGCTCACCCTGTGATCATATGGGTTTCCACCAAATGCTCTGATTTTCTTCCATGTCCCCAGGATTTTCAGGCTGGTAAATCCATTGAATGTTTCAAATTCTCCCATATTTGCAGGTACTTAAGTGGTAGAGTCTCTGGAGAGAGCTGGGTGGAGGTAGCAATGTTACAAAATTTTGAGATTTTAAAAATCAAGTCTGCAATTTATCCCATCAGATAAAGCATAAAAAGAAGTTTAATTTGACACCTAATTCACTTCCATATATTCAGTATTAAAAACGTTATGGCCATTTTCATACTCAGAAATTAGCATCTTGTTCCCCATTGCTTTTCCATTGACTTAACACAAAAGTTGTGATCGAGGACAGTCAAAAACCCATAACTTTCTTAAAAATTAAGAGAATTAAATTATTATAGATTGAAGCATTCTGAAACAAATATGAAACAATCTTACTTGGATGACCTGAAATTAAAGCATATAATTAGTTAGTTACCCAATTGTAGCTAATTACAAAATTCAATTACTAGATCTAAACATCTATCCATTTCTTAAGAAAATATTAACATGTTTTAAAAAGCCTAAGTGTCCAAATAACATTCACACAATAATTCACAATATAACATGATTTTTAAATCTCATTGTCATGAATTTATAGGCCAAATGGAAGGAATTTAGTGTTTAATGCCCGTAAATTAATGGCCATTTAAATCAGCTTGCGAGTGGGATTCTATGGAACGCGATGGATTGGAATGTTGCGGTTGCGGTGAATTTAAACCCCATATCGGCAGGAAAAATACTGCCAGTTCGTATGGGGAATAAATCACCGTTTTACAACATGAAATTTGGATTAAGGTCATCTAAACAAACAAGTTTATATGTAAAAATAAACAGATTTCCTTTACCTATCCCCTACGTAAAATCCGTCCCCGTTGTCGGCGTTCACGGCATTAGAAGCTAATTTTTATTTTACTCCAGCGCTGAAATAGTCGGGCGATTTAAAAAAAATATTCACATACCAGCAGTCGGTACAAATCTCCAGCAAAAGCTCGCACTCCAAGAAAATATAACTCCGGAAGGCTAGGGAAAACCGACCAGTGACAGAACTGTAGCGCCGCTGAAGGTAAGTTTTGTAACATACCAAGTGGAGGGGGGAGAGGAAGGGAGGATACACATCCAAGATCAGAGTTTTAATAGTTAAAAAGAAATTCGGTAAGAATGAATCTGCCTCTCAAGTCATGCAGACTTGATATTGTTTAATTTCCAATTCTGTACCTTTAATAATATGCTGTAAAGTGAATCACAGCTATCATCTGATATAATGCCAGCTTTGATCATACAACAGAAAAAAGAAAAATAATGATGACAGGTCCAAAAATGTATCTTACAATTTTCAGAAATTAATGTTAATAATTGGCTGGCTTCTATTATAACAATGAAAATAATGACATTGTCCAGTACATTAAGAGACTAGTGAAAACTATTAAGTACGATTAATAAACTGGGCACAATGAAATTTAAGCACACTTTTAATCCAATTTCCCACAGTTTATTAACATACTGAAGTAACATTCACTAATGGGGTGTGCTTTAAGAATGCTGACTGAGTTTCAAGTTGAGGCTTTTCACTAGCATATTTAAAATCCTGTCTTAACTAGTTCTATATTGCTGAAAGATCTGTTTTAAGTTAGTACCTTATTGTTATCTGTAAACTACAGATAGTTACTATTATTGTCTAAACATTTCCTTACTCCTGGGATAGAAGGTGTTGTTTGAGATTCAGAATTGGTACGACAGGTACCGTTGCCTCCACTTCAAACTGAAAATGGTAAAGACAGCTTTGCAAGTATCTGAACAGCTAACAATTCACAGATGGTTCAAGAATCAGATCGTAATTCCATTGGCCTGACACTAGAAAGAATTCAATATAATTACAGTTTTGGCCAAAGAGTCCTAATGATTACAATGAGTTGCTGTTAAAAATATACGACTGACGGACTGTATAATTATGGATTAAAATTAATTTATAATTGATGAAAGACAGTGAGTGGCCCGGTACATTGGAATTATTTTAAACAGGTTATTTGTTCTCTTCTAAACTATGTCTCTATCAGACATGATGCCCCCATTGTATATACAACTTGTGTCTGACATAATCCAGATTACTTATTATGTGAAAATCACCTTCACATGCATCTTAAAAATTATTCTTGTATCAATGATGGAACTATTCAAAAAAATACCAGGATAGTAATAATATGAGAGGTGAACTATGGAAGTGTGTTCAGGAGGAACTCCTTGACAAGTATTTGGAACACTTGCAGGCAGAGGAGATTAGTTTAACTTGGTGCAATGTTCAGCAGATATTGTAGGCTGATGGGCCTGTTCGTGTGCTGTACTGTTCTATGTACGAGGAAGGAAGCCTTGCAAGACTTGTTTCTGGACAAGGAGATAAGCCATGTAGAGCAGATATTGATGGGGAAATATTTAGGGAATAGTCATCATAATAGCAGAATACTTAAAATAGCATAAGGAAAACATAAACAAATTGATTAAGAGCCAGTTTCAATTAGTTGACAATAGATCCGGCCTAGGTAAAATTGGAAACTGGAGATATTTAACTTGGAACACAGGATGTTGAGAGGAGATCTGAGAGATTTATTTAAAATCATTAAGGCACTGGGCAGATTATTTAGAAAGAAGTGTTCTTTGATAGAAGGATCAAGAACCAGAGAATGTAGAATGAAAAGCCATCAATGGTAAGAAGATACATTTTTATGTTGTTAGAATCTGGGGGGCACTAACTGTAGGGACTCAAGCATGGCAGTCAAAGGGGAAATGGGTAAGTACTTAAATGAAAAATAATGATTTTCAGTTCAGTTCAGTTTAATTTATTGTCACATGTACCGAGGTACAGCGAAAAGCTTTTGTTGCGTGCTATCCAGTAGACTAGGATGGGAGAATGAGGCCAGCTGTATTATCCTTGAATAGAGAAAACAAACACTTTGTACGCTCTTCAAGTTCTGTAATCTATAGCCTGGAGTCAGGTTTTACAAACTGGAGTCAGTTTTGTAAGAGCCATGATATTTTCTGGAGGATTTGATAAAATGCATCTGTCATTTTTACAGCATTAAAAAATCATTATTAATATCCATAAAGCCATTTCAAACAGTACTTTAATAAAAAGTAATTACGTGATTTCATTAGAGCAGGCCCCTTCATTTAATGGTATTCCGTTTCAGGAACAATGGGCAGTAGGAGTCTCATTTCCCATGTTTGTAACACCCCCTTTGAAATAGTGATCTCAGGAAAGCAACACTGAAGCATCAGACCACAATAAAACCAACACTCAGATGGGAAGTGTCAGCAAGCAGTAATGGGTGGTGCAGTAATGGGAGAGGAATGGCAGTCCTCAGTGAGGAACAAAGGAACCTTTGCTTTTGAAGAACAAATCAAGTGGGAGGTAGTCTCCTCATGCAAAAACTGCTGACGGAAGGAAGATGTCGACACGGGTATACATCAACATGGGAAAATTACTCTCTATGAAAGCCAGCAGTTGCTAAAGCTGCACCATGCAGCCAACAGCCCCTTGCAGATGAGAATGCAAAGGAGGCATTGATCAAACTTGCAGCTTCCCCACTTTGCAGCAGATGGTTTTTTTTTCACTTCTCCAATGCAGCTATAAGCAGCAAAGTGTTGCATGGGGCTTATGTCAGCATGACCTGTAGGCATCCTGAGATAAAGTTTATGAGAGAGACTGACTGACTTCTACTGTGAGATCTGAGCATGGACTTTCATCAGCTGGTACATGCAATTTTCAGAGGTTACAGACAAATCTCAAATAGCAAACAGACCTCAGTGGTTTTGTCAGTTTTCTCTTCAAAATTAAAAGGCCAGAATCGCCCAAAGAAATCCTACAAATTGGTTGCACATTCATAGCTTCATAGAGTTATACAGCATGGAAACAAGCCTTTTGGCCGAACTCATCCATGCCAATCAAGATGCCAATCCTATTTGCCTGTCTTTGGCCCATATCACTTTGTGCCTTACCTATCCATGTCCCTGTCCAAATCTCTTTTAAACACTAATTCACCTGATCAGGTGTGAGTTGCAGGTGAGAGAACATCACCTGACCGAATAAGCGGCATTAAGAACCTTCTCCACACAAAGGGAGGCACATGAGTCAAGTCTCAGCTCACACAAATCCTGCACTGGTCAAACTCAGGATCACCCTTGCCCTCTGAAACCTTGCCGCAGGCTGTTTCTGCTGATATATGATGTGTGTGATACTTTGCTGTTTGGCCCTGCATTGCAGAAATCCAGAAGAAACTCAATCGGCAAAGTGACAACCTTAAGTTTTTGGTCAATATGACTTTTGCACATCCATTGAGAAGGTACATTTGGCTGCTCTCTAGGGATCCTAACAGTTCAGGAATATGGACAGGGAATTTGTTTCTGAACCTCCTGCCATTGGAGCCTTGCACGTAACGGTGCCTACATATTGTACTACTTATTCTTCGAAAATATTCAGGTTGCTCTCCCAATCAAGAAATGTACCTCGAATGATAGCATGCACTCATTTGCTGCCAATACCCCCTTCCCGCTGAAAGAATTGTGGTTGGATTGTGATTTGATTTATAAAAAATATACATATATGGAAAGGCTAATTCTTGAGATGGAAGTGTTCAGTACCACCTCTTATGATTGGGCATGGAAGGAGTCCATGAATTGAGTGGCTGTGACATGCATGTCACAAATAACACCATACTGGTGATGCTGGAAGGGAAAGGTAGTGTGGGAGTCCAGGGATGTTCCAGATCATAGAATCATAGAAAATAGGTGCAGGAGTAGGCCATTCGGCCCTTCGAGCCTGCACCGCCATTCAATATGATCATGGCTGATCATCCAACTCAGTATCCTGTACCTGCCTTCTCTCTATACCCCCTGATCTCTTTAGCCACAAGGGCCACATCTAACTCCCTCTTAAATATAGCCAATGAACTGGCCTCAACTACCTTCTGTGGCAGAGAATTCCACAGACTCACCACTCTCTGTGTGAAAAATGATTTTCTCATCTCGGTCCAAAAAGACTTCCCCCCCTTATTCTTAAACTGTGACCCCTTGTTCTGGACTTCCCCAACATCGTGAACAATCTTCCTGCATCTATACAGTACATGATAGCGGAGTAATGTTTTTTGCAAGGTAAAGGACTGTGCTAGCTTTACCTTGCACTAAACGTTATTCCCGTATCATGTATCTATCTATACACTGTAAATGGATTGATTGTAATCATCAATTGTCTTTCTGCTGACTGGATAGCGTGCAACAAAAGCTTGAACTGTACTTTGGTACACATGACAACATACAAAACTAAAACTAAACAGTTCTTCACTGAATGCCTGATGGATGCTCTTGTATTTCAACAACAAGCTGCACTTGTAGTTGAGCAGACTCATTTAATATTCCTGGAATGATAAAAATCATGAGCCAGGTGTACATGCATGTGCCCAAGTTGAAGGGTTCACCCCACACACTCATATAAACACAAGGTCACACTCAGGCGAGTAGCTAATCAGAAAGATGAAGCCATCTTTTTAATCAGTCAGAAAGAGAAGTTTATTTAAAGTAAAGCTTCCCTCCAACAGTTGTTTATAGCTTTTATATATTATTCAAAATGTGCTTGTTATGGCAGGAATAATCCGTTGGATAGAGAAGCGTTTTCTACCTTGTACCTGACGGTACTATTAATTGATATATATTGTTTGCATTGAACAGCCTTGTTAATCGCATAACAATGGAATCAATGCAGCAACAATAATCAAATGTTTTAAAACGTGTTGTATTTTTGTATTCGTGAGAACATGTTCTCATTCTCATATAGATGCAGAGCAGCCTGAGCAGAATGCAGATCTCACTTGAAGACGTGGGTGACTGAATTATCTAATCCATCTCCAGCTTTGATCTTTCTGATTCCACTCTTCTTGTTTGTTTATGTGGGCAAAACAATCTGATGAGCCAGCATTCCTTCTGTGCTGCTCATTCTATCGCCTTGTACTTGTGTGCTCACCACACAGCCGACATAGTGAACAAATCATTCAGTGTCACCTTTGCCATAATGGTAGAGGAATATTCAAGAGCTTAAAGCAACCCGTATTATTTAGGTTAAAATGATATTCTATTATATAATAATCTATAATGTAGGAATATATATATAGGGTGGCGCAGTAGTAAAGTTGCTGTCTTACAATCCTTTCAGTGCCAGAGACCCAGGTTCGATCCCGACTACGGGTGCTGTCTGCACTCAGTTTGTATGTTCTCCCCGGGACTGCGTGGTTTTTCTCCGATTACCTCCCACTCTCCAAAGCCGAACAGGTTTGCAGGTTAATTGGCTTTCTATAAATCTAAATTGTCCCTAGTGTGTGTAAGATAGTATTAGTGTGAGGGAATTGCTGGTCGGCGCGGACTCAATGGGCCAAAGGGCCTGTTTCTATGCTGTGTTTCTAAACTCTAAACTAAAAATAAGAGATTATACAATTTCACAATTTAATCACAGTGATAGAGTGTGATTAGAATTCACGCCATGAATTTCAGATTGGAAGTACAAGTCATCCTGTGAGAGCTAACATGGCAGAATCCTTCCTTTGGACACCTGCATAGAATCAAAAGCTAATTTTCCACATGGAATTCCTTTGCAAAGACCATGTTACAACTGGCGGATAAACATGAGTTCCAGCAAACCAGGCATGAAATTTGAACTATGTACCTGAGAATCAGTTGCACAGGAGTCTATTTCCTTTTGTTAGCTACTGTATATCCTTCTTTTCTTTTAGGCAACTTACCATCTTTAGGTTTCAATGTTTTGTATAATTTATCCATTTTCCAGTCACTGTCAGGCCAATATTTATGCTAGTTCATAGTTTCCCTTGCAAATTTGGACATGAACCAACTTCAATTCATGAAGCTATGTAGCGGTGTTCTGGGACTGGAATGATTGGCCTGCTTGGACCACAACCATTCTCCTTTGTGTGAGATGTGATGCCAACCATCAGAGTATTTTTCCCTTTGATTCCGAATGACTCCAGCTTTACCAGGACTCCTTGCTGCCACACTTGATCAAATGCCTTCTTGGTACCAAGGCCAATCATTCCTACCTGACCTCTGGAATTCTGTTTTTTAGTCCAAACATTGTAAGTGCTGCTTGACTGCACTGTTCACAATGCCCACCATTACCTTGTGAATGATTGAATGGAGACTGACTGGGCGGTATTTAGCCAGATTAGGTTTATCCCTAATCCCTTAAATCGTTCCTTGATTATATAATTAAGTAATAATCCTTGGTTAAATAATTCCAATTAACTCAATTTTGGAATGCACCACCTTTCTCTTAAAATGTGTGCTTGGTCTTTAATCTGTGGGGGAAATTTTGAAATACTTTTTGAAGAAAATTTATCATTGCACCCGCTGAGTTACTGCAGCATTTTGTGTCTATCTTCGGTGTAAACCAGCATCTGCAGTTCCTTCCTGAACATTAAACCTTAGTTGGTGCATATTTGTTAATCAAAGCTACTGTTGAACAGTAGGAGTGGTTCCATGGATTTAGGTCCATGAATCTGGCTGGAAGTTGTAAATAACCTACTCTGTACTTTTTTCCCTATATGGACATGATGGGGAAATGTGATCATTTTCAGATGGAACAGTTTTGATACTGACTACTCTTGCCATGTCAACAGATGCTTGATAATTAATCCACTTCTAATAGAATGCTTGTTATGATGCAAGCTCTCACTCCCATTGTGGTTTAAGCAGACAGATTCTATGGGACACTTGCAACAGTAACCACAGTGAGGAACGATTGAAGACTCTGATCTGTTGAGGAATCCATCACAGGTTATTACAATTTCCCCTTTGATCTGGAGAATCCATCAGATATTTAAGTCAACCAAAATGAAATAACAAGGGTCACATGTCTACACACAGCCTTACCATTACTGCCAACTGGGTCTGAATATTTTGTGTTTAAACCGGATAGACGTTGGGTTAAAATTAATGTGCTGGTATGTAATTTACTTGTGAACACAATCTGTGCATCTGTTTACATTGTAGCAAGCATGGGATGTATAGTCATGTTGGAAGTGATCACAAAGTTTTGATTGAATGTGTTTACGTATGTCAAACAGGTGCGACCTTTCAAGAGTCCAATGATCTCTCTCTACTTCACTCAGCATTATAAATTATGCCGTGACTGGTTGACATATCCTAAATAAGGCTGTTATCACATAGCACACAAAGTGCTGGAGTAATTCAGCAGGTAGAGGAGCATCTCTGGAGGAGATAGATAGGCAACGTTTGAGATCGGGACCCTTCTTCAAACTCAGGTTGTTATTTGTTGGATAAGGTATCAAAAATGTTTTATCATCAAAATAAAAAGCAGTTTTTTCAACTCTAATCGCGAATATTAAAGCCCCCAATCTGGCAGATCTTTATTGGACAATCGAATTAGGTGATTTTAAAGGTAGTTGATGTGTGTTTATCGCAGTTTTAGATTATGTCTCCATTGCATTGTCAAACATAATGTCTCCGTGTTCTCCAGAGATGTTGTCTGACCCGCTGAGTTAATCCAGCACTTTGTGTCTTAATTTGTTTTACTATCAGTTGGAGGATACATATTATGTTGCACTTGGGAGTGAAATCCCCTTCAAAATAGAGGTATAGAAACTTTCACATGCACCTGAGAGGCAGATATGAGCTTAGTTTAGCACCTCATTGGAAAGATGGATGATGTATCATTCACACCAAATCTACTTTAGTTTTTGTAATTTTGATACATTCTCGTTCCCAAGTTACACACGAAACCTGGGATGAGAAAGTAGGTGGTTGGTTGAGTTTGGACGCACCACCAAATTATCCGTCACAAGATAACACTGTCATCAGGCAGTCGGGCAAGAGGGGGTTCAGATCAAAATGGCGGAGAATAAACTGCACCACAAACAAACCAAAAAAGAGTAAAAGTCCTATAAGCTTGTACTTAATCAATTTCAAGTAGAAGGCAAGCAGCTCTGAGTCCATCTCAGGCACTTCACGAGCCGTGTGATAACAACAACATACAGATTAAGTAGCACTTTCAGATGTGAAACAACCCCAAGGCTTTTCATGAAAGCAATTATTGAACAAAACTTGGCGAATGCTGGAGCTGAGGTAAATGGAGATTAAAATATCTTTCTGTGTCCATTTACCGCAGTGTTGCGGTAGAAGCACTTGTGAAAGCGTTGCTATGGATGCACACTTAAAGAACAGCACAAAGTCAAGCCAATGTCAGGAAATTGCCATTAATATAATACATGTAACAGAATCTAGTCTCTGTAGAACTGACACTTAAATTGATGCTGTTGTCACTCTTCTAATCGTACGTTATTGGGTTGTTGCTTGGATACCACAATAGGGCATTTATAAAGTTGTGTGCGGGAGCTGCAGTCAGGGAGTGAAATTAACAGCAAATAGCTTTTGCTTATCTTAGTGAAAAAATAGCTTTAAAACGATATTCATATCAAAATTACTCGAGGATGCTGTTAAATTTTAGTTTAGAGATACAGCGCAGAAACAGGCCCTTCCGCACGTTCCACTAACACTATCCTACACACACTAGGGACAATTTACAATTATACCAAGCCAATTAACCTACGAACCTGCACATCTTTGGAGTGTGGGAGATCACAGATAAAACCCATGCAGGTCATGGGGAGAATGTACAAACTCCATACAGACAAGCATCCATTGTCAAGATCGAACCTGGGACTCTGGCACGGTAAGGGAGCAAGTCTACCGCTGCGCCACCGTGCCACTCAGTTCCTTAGCCCTATGCCTGTAATGCATGAAAACCAGCATCTGCGAAGACTTGTCCATTTATTTGTCTGCTCTTCTGATCAGCGGTATAGTGTGCCATCGGCAAATCTCTCCCCTTTGAACTATGTGGGGGCTAGTTTGTGACCATCAGTTCTGAAGGGAACTGACAATGTAGAACCACAAAGTGATGGAATTATTCAGTGGGTCAGGCAGCATCTGTGAAGAAAATGGATATGCAACGTTTCTTCAGACTGAATGTGGTGGGGGGGGGGGGGGGGGGGGCAATGAAGAGCTGCAAGAGAGCTGGGCCTGGGACAAAGTCTAGCAAGCGATAGGTGAATAAAGGTGAGGGTGGGCTTGATTGGCAAATGGTTGGACAAAGACCAGAGATGACAAGACGAAAAGTGTGAGATAAGGACAGGAGAATCGTTAAATGACAGCTCTCACTTTGCTCAAGTTGATGGTGTAGCCATGGGCACTTACATGGCCCCCAGTTATGCCTGCCTTTTTGTTGGTTACGTGGAACAATCCCTTTCACAAATGTACACATGCACCATCCCTCAACGTTCTCCGCTACATTGAAGATGCTGTCTAACCCACTGAGCTACTCCAGCTTTACGTGTCCATCTTCGGTTTAAAGGTCCTTCCCACACTTTACAAGTCAGATCATTACTGTTTTTTCTGTCTTTCTTTAAGATATCAACGAATGCAGCATGAACCATGGCGGCTGCAAGCACGGCTGTCTTAATACACCAGGAGGCTATCAATGCTCCTGTCCCAATGCTGGCTACAGACTGCACTGGAACAAGAAAGACTGTGTGGGTATGTGATAAATTCTGATCTCTGGCGTCCTCTATTGACACAAATGCAAATAGCAATGCTGTAGCATTACACCAAGGCACGACACAGAAGTGTTATTAGATCCACATTGGAGTCAAGTCAAGTCAAGAGAGTTTATTGTCATGTACCCCAGATAGGACAATGACATTCTTGTATGCTGCAGCACAACAGAATATTGTAGGCATAAATACAGAACAGATCAGTGTGTCCATATACCATGGAATATATATATATACACACACACATAAATAACAGATAAAGTGCAAAAGGCTCTTATAGTTCAGAGTTTGTTTGAAGTTGAGTTTAATAGCCTGATGGCTGTGGGGAAGAAGCTGTTCCTGAACATGGATGTTGTAGATTTCAGGCTCCTGTACCTTCTACCTGATGGCAGCAGAGAGATGAGTGTGTGGCCAGGATGGTGTGGGTGCTTGATGATGCTGGCAGGCTTTTTGAGGCAGCGACTGCGATAGATCCCCTCGATTGTAGGGAGGTCGGAGCCGGTGATGAACTGGGCAGTGTTTACAACTTTTTGCAGCCTTTTCCGTTCTGGACATTCAAATTGCCGAACCAAGGCACGATGCAACCGGTCAGCAAGCTCCGATAGAACCAAGATCTTAGACAAAGTTATACCGTCTAAGCAGCACCTTTAAAAATGGTCGAGATTTTAGAAACTCACTACAATTTCAAAATTATTCGTATTTGCCCAGTGTAAGAGGTAGCCATTAGTCGATACTTTTTCATTATTTGCTATGAGGTGACCTTTCCATAAAATGGGTCATAATATTCTGAAATTTCTTTGCAATAAATAAAGGAACAAATTCCCTCTGTGTCCATAACATGGAAATATTTGGTTATAGAGTCGTAGAGTGATACAGTGGGGAAACAGGCCCTTCGGCCCAACTTGCCCACTCCGGCCAATAGGTCCCAGCTACACTAGTTCCACCTTCGAAACATAGAAAATAGGTGCAGGAGTAGGCCATTCGGCCCTTCGAGCCTGCACCGCCATTCAATATGATCATGGCTGATCATCCAACTCAGTATCCTGTACCTGCCTTCTCGCCATAACCCCTGATCCCTTTAGCCACAAGGGCCACATCTAACTCCCTCTTAAATACAGACAATGAACTGGCCTCAACTACCTTCTGTGGCAGAGAATTCCACAGATTCACCACTCTCTGTGTGAAAAATGTTTTTCCCATCTCGGTCCTAAAAGACTTCCTCTTTCTTTATCCTTAAACTGTGACCCCTTGTTCTGGACTTCCCCAACATCGGGAACAATCTTCCTGTATCTAGCCTGTCCAACCCCTTAAGAATTTTGTAAGTTTCTATAAGATCCCCCCTCAATCTTCTAAATTCTAGGCAGTACAAGCCGAGTCTAGCCAGTCTTTCTTCATATGAAAGTCCTGACATCCCAGGAATCATTCTGGTAAACCTTCTCTGTACTCCCTCTCTGGAAAAAATGTCTTTCCTCAGATTAGGAGACCAAAACTGTACGCAATACTCCAGGTGTGGTCTCACCAAGACCCTGTACAACTGCAGTGGAACCTTGATCCATATCCCTCCAAACCTGTCCTATCCATGCACCTGTCTAACTGTTTCTTGAACGTTGGGATAGTCCCAGCCTCAAGTACCTCATCTGGCAGCTTGTTCCATACACCCACCACACTTTGTGGTGAAAAGGTTACCCCTTAGATTCCTATTAAACCTTTTCCCCTTCACTTTGAACTTATGTCCTCTGGTCCTAGATTCCCCTATTCTGGGCAAGAGACTCAGTGCATCTACCCGATCTATTCCTCTCATGATTTTGTACACCTCTATAAGATCACCCCTCATCCTCCAACGCTCCAAGGAATAGAGACCCAGCCTACTCATTAAGATTATTGTTTATGATTAGTGCCATCAAAGGTCTAGCAAGCAACAAACATAATGGAAGGGACCAGTGCACTGGTTGTGTGCGAGCATTTAAGAGCTCTTAATGTCAATGTCAACAAATCTAATGTCAATAATCAATTTGTCCATGGGCCTGCCTCCACAAGGTCCAATGGTCAGATCCAGTGGGAAGAGTAGATTGTTGATCAACTTAGACTTGGGATCAAGGCAATTATGTAAGTAGCTCTTGGTTGGGGAGGTATTGAGATTCAGTATCAAAAGGTGGTGTTGGCATGAGGATGATAGCAGCCCTCAAAGAATGAAAGATATGCATTTTCTTCGAACCAGCCTGGTTTGGCACTGCAAAGACCAAGTCATCCTGGGAGTGGCCACAAATGGTTCCTCCCAGGACAACTTGTCTAAATTCACAAATGAAACTGTGGACGGAGAATAACAACTTGATGGGCAATAATCTGCACTTGAAATGGCTGATTGGATTTTCAGAATAACATAAACTAACTCGCAAGTGGTCAGTATTGCATTGCAGTCCATGGTAAGTACGTTGTCAATAGTGTAGTGCAAAACAACACTATTTCTGGTCTAAAATGTGATGCTACCTCTTGAATTGTGCAATGCTGTATTTCCCTCTAAGATGTTGCTTTGCAACTCAAAGAGTTGCATAACAAATCCATTACATTCCGTATCTCCCCACATAGAGAGAGAGGGCAGTGCATTTCCCACTTGCCACAGGACTATTTAATTCATGAACCATATCTATACACTCAGATTCTGTGTCAATAATTATTTAATGTAATTTCAATCCAAGGTTATTTTAGGTTTTATTAAGCTCATCACATCTCTTCTATTCCTTGACAAATTTGAATTAAAGGGGACCCTGCTTGGGAGGTGGGGAGGGGGGGGGGAACAAAGGGGGTCCATTGGGGACTAAATGGAATAGTTTGTAGCTTTGTCGGCACCCTATATGTGTGACTCTTTGCATAATACTTGTGTAAAGAAACTCACTGTGACATGTCATGTGCGATAATAAAATTTCATTCATTCATTCAATTTGGAGTAAAGTCGTTTGAGTGTCCAAGCTACGGTACTTTCCAACAGTGTTGTACATTGTCTTGCAGTAAAATACTTATATGACTACTCCATTTTCAAGCCGTATCTAGCCACTGCTGACACACTGCACTCGGCAGTAGAAGTCAATATCAGGCCCTGACCCTCTTAAATCAAACTCCTCCCTACTCCCCTTTTACCTTCCTCATTTACTTCTTCCTTAAATCTATTTTTGATATGTAATGTCAGAGTAACACAATCAATTTTAACCAGTAACTGTCCAAATAAAAGTCAGCAATCTAGAAATGCAAAAGGGAACCACTCTACCTCATGAAGCATGCATCCACTTTGGTGGCAAGAACAGGAATAGCAGATTATTATCTGAATGGCGTCAGATTAGGAAAAAGGGAGGTGCAACGAGACCTGGGTGACCTTGTACACCAGTCACTGAAAGTAAGCAGGCGGATACAGCAGGCAGTGAAGAAAGCTAATGACATGTTTGCCTTCATTGCAAGAGGATTTGTGTATAGGAGCAAGGAGGTCCTACTGCAGTTATACAGGGCCCTGGTGAGACCACACCTGGAGTATTGTGTACAGTTTTGGTCTCCTATCTCTTCTATCTCTGTCCCACCCACTCCCCTGCCTGTCCAGCTCCCATGTCTTATGTCTTGTTGAAACCGTTGGTTATTATGGAGATTGAAAGCTTAGTGCTGCCCTCTTCTGTCCCAACATTGACACTACATTTAGAATAATTAGAATTTTCATCCAACTCTCTCAGCAGGTATATGATACTGTCAGATCACGAGTCACACCCTATATAGACACAAAATGCTGGAGTAACTCAGCGGGACAAGCAACACCTCTGGAGAGAAGGAATAGGTGACGTTTCGGGTTGAGACCCTTCTTCAGACTGAGAGTCAGGGAAAGAAGTGTCTCGACCTGAAACGTCACCCATTCCTTCTCTCCAGAGATGCTGTCTGACCCGCTGAGTTACTCCAGCATTTTGTGTCTTTCGTCCGTGTAAACCAGCATCTGCAGTTCCTTCCATCACAAGAGTCACACCCTGCTTGAATTACCTTTTGCTGACTTTAATTCTCTGTCAAAATGTATTATAACTGACGCCTAAATTTCCTCCTAGCTTTTGCAGATGTGTAAAATGATTTCAATCAATTTTCAGAGGCAGCGAAGTGCCTGCCGGGCTCCAACCCACCTCGAGCACAACTCTCCTGCATCAAGAGTGGGAAGAGAGAGACCTGCTCCCTCAGCTGTGCTTCCAAGGCTCACTTTGAGGCAGGTAGGTATGACTCAAAAGCACGAGCAGCACCATCGTTCACAACCCTGTTTGACAGCGCAACATTGAGGGACGTTTGAACCAAACACAAAGTGCTGGAGGAACTCAGAGGGTCAGGCAGCATTTTGGGTTTGACTTCCATTTTGGGTTGGGACCGTTTAGACTGAAGTCTTGACCAAAACATTGAGTGCTGAAGTAACTCAGTGGATCTGGCAACATTTGTGGAGTGGGTGGATAGTCGACAGTTTGGGTTGGGCCCTTCTTCACACTCACATTTTGGGCAAAACACCAAGTGTTGGAAAAACAGAAGTGCTGGTCAGGCAGCATCTGAGGGAGGTTTTATGTCTTTCAGATTTTTCCTGGGAACATGGTTTGATAATCATCCAGGATTCCTCCATAAGTAATGGTCTCCGGGATACTGATGCCAGTAAACCAGGAATATCACATTCCTTGGTTTAATTACATGGGCATATTTGTTTATTAGTTAATAATGACCATGTTATGGCATGTTTGAATAATGATTAAAAATCATCTGTCTGAATATAGTTCAAGCCTATTCACTTTACAATTAGTGGAGCAAACTGAGTATGGATGTGTTGGAGTAGGGAAAGTAATGGCAGGAATGTGGGGATAATTGGAGACTAGAGGTCATATTATGATACTAGATGTAAAACCAACGAGTTAGCAACCCTAGTGAAATAGATGTTTTATTTTGTAATTATTTATGAGAATGTCTGATTTAAGTAAGTAAGTGCATTGGCCAAGTATTCACATACAAGGAATTTGCCTTGGTGCTCTGCCCACAAGTAACAACATGACACACAGTGACAGTTACGAATGACTCAGAAAACACTAAACATTAATAATAATAGGGTTTTCACAGAGAACACAAACGAACAAACAGATACAAAACAGCAAGGAGCAGTACACCGTGGCCACCATCATCAGCTACACTGCAAGCAGCTACACTGCAAGCAGCTACACCATCATGAAATATATATTCAAACTTTTCAGAACAATGATAATTTTAACCATCTCACTTGGAATCTCACCCACCCACAATCCGCCAGACCTCTCTACCATAACCTCAGACCGTCTCTCCCATCCACGTGATTCGTGAGCTGACTACTTTCTTCCTTTCTGCTGGCCATGTGTTGAAAAGAATTTTACGGCACTAGGCTCTCAAACTGAAAGTGTCTTGCCTAGCCATAGGCAACACATTTAATGCACCTTAATCCATTGTGGAGAGGAATTTCTGGCCCATGTATTTCACTTATCCATTGGTCTGGAAGAACATGATACAGATTTTGGTTAAACTTTGTTGTTAATCATTTCAATATGTACTTGGGTTTTAAAGGCTTAGTTGAAAATATAGATATTTAAGGTTCCTTACTGAACAATAATAAAATCTATGGAATTCTATTTGTGAAGAGAAGCACAGTAGACAAAGTTATGAGCATCACAGAATATAGGAGATTGAGAATAATAACTATTTCTCACGTCGACAGTCCCATACAATTTATGACGCAAGAGTTTCCCTCAGTGATTTGCTATTACTAAATGTTTTATTCCTTTCTCCCTTAATACTGCTTTCCATCTGCCAGGTTCTGATAACAGTTACACTGTGAGCTGTGGGGCCCCTTTGCGGAGGGCTGGTGCTCATCAGCGACTAAACACCAGCAACACAGGCTGTGTCGGTAAGCACCTGAAAATAAATGCCGCCGAGCTGTGGTATTACGCAAATGTCATGTTGTCTTAAAGTATTTTCAGCAGGACTTGTGTTGGGATTCAGCTTCAACCTCTTTCCTCGTCCGGAGGTGGACATTCTAATTTTGGTAGCATAGTCATAGAGCCACAGCGTTGAAAACTTTTGTCCCAGTTTGCCCATGGCGACCAACATGCTGCATCTACACTAGTCCCACCTCCTTGCATTTGGCCCATATTCTTCCAGAATCTACATCTATCCTATCCATATACTTGTCCAAATGTCTTTTAAACATTGTGATAGTACCTGCCTCAACTATCTCCTCAGTCAGCTCATTCTATATTATAACCATAAAAAAAAGCTACCCCTCAGGTTCATATTAAATCGTTCTCCTATGTCTTAAACCTCTGTCTTCTGGTTCTTCATTGCCCCACTCTGGGTAAATGACTCTCTACATTTACTCCGTCTATTCCCCTCATGGTCTTATACACCTCTGTAACATCACCCCTCATCCTCCTGTGCTCCAAGGAATAAAGTCCTAGTGTGCTCAACCTCTCCCTTAAGCTCAGGCCTTCGAATCCTGGCAACATCCTTGTAAATCTTCTCGGCACCCTTTGCAGCTCAACGACATCTTTCCCATAACAAGGTGACCAGAGCAGAACACAATAGTCCAAATATGGTCTTCACAATGTATTTTCCAACTGTAACATTAATTACCAACTTCTATGCTCAATAGTCTGTTGAAGGCTAATGTGCCGAAAGCCTTCTTGACCACCCTATCTGCTATTGTCGCCACTTTAAACAAACTATGTATCTGCAATTCTAGATCGCTCTGCTCTACAACACTGCCCAGAGACCTGCCATTCACTGTAAAGGTTCTACCCTGGTTTGACTTCCCAAAATGCAGCACCTCGCACTTATCTGCATTGAACTGCATTAACCATTCCTCAGCCCACCTGCCCAACTGATCAAGATCATGCTGTAATTTTCGATAACTATCTTTGCCATCTATGATGCCATGTTATCCGTAAGCTTGCTAATCATCGATGACGAAAGACACAAAAATGCTGGAGTAACTCAGCAGTTCAGGCAATGCTGTATGTCTTGAGAACAGGAATAGGTGATGTTTTGGGTCGGAACCCTTCTTCAGACTTGTCCATTCTCATCCAAATCGTTGATATCAACCACAAACAGCAATCCCTGAGGCATACTATACATCATGGACCACCAGTCCGAAAAACAACCTTCCACCATCACCCTCTGCTTCCTTCCATTATGCCAATTCGCTATCTAGTCGGCATGCTCTCCCTGGATCCCATGTGATCTAACCTTCCAGAGCAGCCTATCATTCAGAACCTTATGAGATGCCTTGCTAAAGTCCATATTGACAACGCCTACAGCTTTTACCTCATCAACCTTTTTTAGTTACTTCTTCAAAGAAAAATTCAATCAGATTCGTTAGATGCAATCTCCCATGTACAAAACCATGCCGACTATCCCAAATCAGCCTCTGCTTACCCAAATGTATATATAAATCATATCTTTCAGAGTACTCACCAGTAACTTACCTACCACAGATATTAGGCTTGCTGGGCTATAGTTCCCAGGCTTTTCCTTACAACCCTTCTTAAATAGTGGCAGTACATTAGCCACCCTCCATTCTTCCTGCACCTCGTATCTAATGATGATATGTATATCTTGACCAGGACTCCTGCAATTTCTCTTCCAGTGTGACCCGTCCCCCCCCCCCCCCCCCCCCTCCATTCCACTGATGCCAATTGCAGATTTTCTAGATAAGCAGCTCTGGCAGAGAGCATGCAACAGGAGTGCACCTTGGTCACACAGGTCCATAGGGCGAATTTGCTGATCCAATGCAAATTTGTGTCTCAGGAATGCCAATTCGCAAATGCTTACCCATGTTCTGACTTCTGTATGTCCATCATATCGAGTATACATTGAGCAGTACAATCACTTTGCGTAAAGGAGCTCAAAGTGATCAGCTGAGCGACTGATTGAATAATTGCAAATGGAGTTTATTGCAGATAAGTGTGAGATGTAGCATTTTGAGAAGTCAAACCAGAGCACGGTGAATGGCAGGATCCTGCGGTGTGTTGTAGTGCAGGAACATAGTTCCCTGAAAGTGGTGTCACGGATACTTAGGGTGGTTAAAAAGGCTTTTGGTACATTGGCCATCATCAGTCAGGGTATTGAATATAGAAGTTGGGACATGATGTTACAGTTGTACAACAGGTTGGTGAGGCTGCATTTGGTGAATTGTGATGTTTTAGTCACTCTGCTATAGGAAGGATGTCATTAACCTGAAAAGAGTGCAGAGAAGATTTATGAGAATGTTGACAGGACTTGAAGGTATGAGCTGTAGGGAAAAATTGGACGAACTAAGGCTTTGTTCCTTGAAGCGCAGAAGGCTGTGGGGTGATCTTATAGAGATGTTTAAAATATATGGGGAATTGATAGGGTGAGTGCACAGAGTCCTTTACTCATGGTAGGGGAAACAAGAACCAATGGATATAGGTTTGTCAGAGGGGCAAGATTTACTAGGAACCAGAAGGACAATTGTTTGCATTTCAGAGGGTGGTGGGTATATGGAATAACCTGCCAGAGGAGGTTGTTGAAACAGATACAATAATAACATTTAAAAGATACAGTATTTGGACAGGTACATGGATAGGAAAGGTTGTGAGGGTTATGGACCAAATGCAGACATATGGGACTACCTTAAATGGGGCATCTTGGTTGGCATGGACGGGTTGGGCTGAAGTGCTTGTTTCGTGCATTATGACTATGAACACCAAAATACATTTTTCTGCCTCCTTTTCTATATAGCACTGATTTTAAGATGTCTGTAATTGCTTTTGCTTTCTTTTAGAGGCTCTAGCTCCCCCAGTCAAACAAAGAGCATCCTTCAAGATAAAAGATGCCAAGTGTCACCTCCATCCTCGCATTAAAGGAAAGCAGGATAGTGGACATCCAGTTATCACAGGTAGAATGTTTCAGACACCAGTCTTTAGTTTTTCTTCATTTAGTTAACGGAGGTTTAATGGCCTTTGACAAGGTTCCACGTGGAAGGTTGGTTAAGTAGGTTCAATTGTTGGGTATTATTAGTGGAGTAGCAAGATGGATTCAACAGTGACTGAATGGGAGATACCAGGTGGATAACTGTTTGTCAGGTTGGAGGCCGGTGACTAGTGGGGTGCCTCAGGGATCTGTGTTGGGTCCACTGTTGTTTGTCATATACATCAATGATCTGGATGATGGTGTGGTAAATTGGATTAGTAAGTATGCAGATGATACTAAGATAGGTGGTGTTGTGGATAATGAAGTAGATTTTCAAAGTCTACAGAGAGATTTAAGCCATTTGGAAGAGTGGGCTGAAAGATGGCAGATAGAGTTTAATGCTGATAAGTGTGAGGTGCTACATCTTGGTAGGACAAATCAAAATAGGACGTACATGGTAAATGGTAGCGAATTGAGGAATGCAGTTGAACATAGGGATCTAGGAATAACTGTGCATAGTTCCCTGAAGGTGGAATCTCATGTAGATAGGGTAGTAAAGACATATTTTGGTGTGCTAGCCTTTATAAATCAGAGCATTGAGTATAGAAGTTTTGATGTAATGTTAAAATTGTACAAGGCATTGGTGAGGCCAATTCTGGAATATGGTGTACAATTCTGGTTGCCAAATTATAGGAAAGATGTCAACAAAATAGAGAGAGTACAGAATGTTGCCTGGGTTTCAGCACCTAAGTTACAGAGAAAGGTTGAACAAGATAGGTCTTAATTCTTTGGAGCGCAGAAGGTTAAGGGGGGACTTGATAGAGGTCTTTAAAATTATGAGAGGGATAGACAGAGTTGAAGTAGATAAGCTTTTTCCATTGAGAGTAGGGAAGATTCAAACAAGAGGACATCATTTGAGAATTAAGGGACAAAAGTTTAGGGGTAACATGAGGGGGAACTTCTTTACTCAGAGAGTGGTGGCTGTGTGGAATGAGCTTCCAGTGGAAGTGGTGGAGGCAGGTTTGATTTTATTCTTTAAAAATAAATTGGATAGGTATATGGACGGGAAAGGAATGGAGGGTTATGGTCTGAGTGCAGGAAGATGGGACTAGGTGAGAGTAAGTGTTCAGCACGGACTAGAAGGGCCGAGATGGCCTGTTTCCATGCTGTAATTGTTATATGGTTATATGGTTTTCTATTTTTTTCTTCTTCTGAAGCTTTCAACACCTGAACGTAGTCCCATTGGGTGCTGCATTCATCTCCATCTCTTGTGCTGGCTGCAATGTTGGGTTTGCATGATGTAGTTAATTACTGCATTATTAAGATGCATTCAGAAGGGCTGATTTTCAGACCTATTGATTCTGTTTCTGCTAGTCATGTCATGTGGAGCATAAGACAGGATGGGGGAAGGACGAAACGAAACAAAACAAAATGAGTGATGAATGTACATAAAGACTTTCACAGCCTCGAGATGTTCCAAGATATTTCACAGCCATTAAGTAATTTAGAAATGTAGACATGTGTAGAAAAGCAGCTGCAATTTGTGCAAAGGAGACACAATCAACAATGGGATTATTGGTAGATAGTTTAGAGTTTTGCATTTTTTCTTCTTCAAAAACTTTCAACGTGTTTGAATTCATTGAATCAACGTATTGTTGGTATTCCTTTAAGTAATTGCTCTGTACCTGTGTTCTCTGTACACTGCACATAATCCCCTTGAGTGGTGTGTCGTTCTCCGTCTCTTGTGCTGGGTACAGTGCTTGGATTGCATGATGTAATTAGTTACTATTACTGTATATTAGTGTAAATTGAAGGATGAAACCTACCCAACATGATTAGGCTAAAGCATGTTCTATGTGTATGTTATAGCACAGTTTGCAGTGTGTGCTGATTTTTCTCACCATGCTGACTTTATTTCATTGGCATGTTATGAAGGAGGTGCCTTCCCTTGTACAGACAACTGCCAGGTTACCTTCGTCAACCTAAAGTGTGATTCTTCCAAGAAAGCAAAAGGTCGCCGCACCCGCAACCCTCCAGGCAAAGAGGTGACTCGCATTACACTGGACTTTGAGGCAGAGATAAGAAAGGAAGATATAACAGGTGAATGGTGATTTTTTTTCTGTTAACGATAATCTACTATTTGCAAGTTATAATAAAAGGGAATGAGGTTTCCCTGAAACAAACAATGATGAATAGTCTGAAGAAGGGTCTCGACCCGAAACGTCGCCTATCTCCTTCGCTCCTTAGATGCTGCTGCACCCGCTGAGTTTCTCCAGCTTTGTGTAACCCATGAATAGTCTGATATTCAGTGCTGATTTCCGATGAGCTGGTCATGGAAGCAGTAAGCCTGGTACCTTTAGTGACTGGTTTATCGAGGACAATGTCAGCTGGGTTCCCCGCTCCTGGTAGTTCTCTTCTGCTAGAACTAGAAGTAGCCACAGTAAGTGAGGCCAGTTTAGCCTCAGGGCATCTAATCCATGGGCTAAGCAACCTCACACTACCCGCCATCTATGCTCGCAGCTACACAGAGGCAATTTGGAAAGAATGACATTCAAGAAATATGTTAACAAGAAGTGATTGTTTTAGTAGTGAGGAGGGGTTAACATGCCAGCATTCTGTGTAAGGTGTAGGAACAAGGGGCTGCAGATGCAGGTTTACAAATAAAGACACAAAGTGCTAGAGTAAGTGGGTCAGGCAGCATCTCTGGAGAACATGGATAGGTGACGACTCGCTTTGAAAAAATATTCCCGACCCAAAACATCCCCTATCCATGTTCTCCAGGGATGTTGCCTGAGCCGGTGAGTTACTCCAGCACTTTGTGTCTTTTTTTCTCAGCAAAGGCATTTTCGGTTTATTAAAAAACAGAACATGTTGGAAATTCTCAATCCCGATGAGGTATCTCTGTTCTGAAATATTTATTGTTTCTCTTTCCACAGACGCAGTTTCACCGGCTGGGTGTTTCTAGAAATTTGTTTTATTTTGGATTTCTAACATCTGCAGTTTTTTTAAATTGTCAATTCGTTATGTTAATTGCATTTGATATGGTGGCAAGAGGTGGAATGCATGAGGCTGCCAGCAGCATTCGGTACTTTTTCACTACTCAAAATTATCACAATTCAGTTCAAAGACAGACACAGGATGCTGGTTTGAAACTGTTAAGTATGATAGCTGATAAACAGAACAGCTTGATGTCTTCGTAACTGCCTCCTTACTTTTTTATATTTAGTCATGGTATCCTGTGGTGGTTGCTTAACACATAATTGATTTATAGTTCATGGTATATTCTGTTTTATGGTGATGAAGTCTGAGTTTAGCTTTAAAGCCAAATTCAGGGCGAATTGACTGAGAAAGATTGGGAAATAGCATTAAAAGACATTGAAGCAGATAAGCAACGACAGATAGTTCTTAGGAAAATATAACTTTTTAATAGGGAATAAAAACTGCTCTGATAATGAAGTAGAGCCACGAGTGAGTGTACAGAATACATTAGGCTAATAGATAAAATTTACACTGTTGCTTAAGTAAACATGAGAATTTGTAAAGGAGGAAGAGGGCAGGAAGGGCAGAGTTCTTTGAACCTGATCTGCTCGTCTCCAAGATCATGGTTGTCTCCCACCTTAGCACCATTTTCCAGCACTATCCCCATATTTGTTCATTCCCTCAATGCCCAGAAAGGTATTTCTGTTGTGAACGAACAAAACTATTCAGTTTCCATCTGTGGTGGAGAGTTCCAAATGTTCACCACTCTCTTGGTGCTAATACTTGCCCTGATCTCTCAGTCCTATACTGTTAACCCCTTATTCACAAACTGTACCCCCAGTCCTAGATTGATCAGTCAGTGAAAAGATTTTTGCTCCATTTCCTTGTCAAGCCCTCAAAGAAAATCAAGTACGTTTCAATGAGTTCTCTCATCCTTCTGAATTTTAAAGAATATATATTCCCAGTTCCATTCAATCTTTCCTCATTCGTCAAAGCTGTCATCCCTCGAACCAGTTTAGTGAAACTTTGTTGTATTTCCTCTATGGAAGGTACATCTCTTCTGAGGAAAGGCTTTGGGGTGGCACAGTGGTGCAGGGGTAGAATGGCTGCCTTACAGCACCAGAGACCTGGGCTCGATCCTGACTAGGGGTGATGCCTGTATGCTCTCCCTGTGATCGCGTGGGTTTCCTCCCACACTCCATAGACATACAGGTTTGTAGGTTAATTGGCTTCAGTAGACATTGTAAATTGATCCTAGTGCATGGGATAGTGCTAGTGTATGGGGATCACTGGTTGCCGTGGACTTGGTGGGCTGAAGGGACAGTTTCTGCGCTGCATCTCTAAACTAAACTGAACTAAAGGAGATCAAAACTGTACAAAATATTCCATGGTGCAATTTCATCAAGCCTCATATAATTCGATTAAAACTTTCCTGTAAGCAAATCTGTGTTTGCTGTAATCCTGTAAGCAAAACTACACTGAGTTTTTCTCAGCCCATATTGTCTGTCTCCTGCGCCAACCCGTTCACTCCGATTCACTTTAACAGAGTGAAACTATTCCCCGCAGGCAGCTGCAACATTAACTGCCTGAGACAGAAGATGGAGAAGAAACTGAAGTCTGCAATTAAAACTTTGAAGAAATCAATTAATCAGCAGCGATTTCACATTCACTTCTCTGGGACAGAGTATGAAGTGGCAAAGAAGGTGGCAAAAGTGCCTGAGAAACAGGAGGCATGCAACACAGGGCAGGAGTGGATAGACGGGAGATGTGGTAAGTGTGGATCACGAATAAGGTGGCGGCTAATCATTCAACTTGGTTTTCTTCACAAAGTTAGAAAATATCTTTGTCAATTTTCTTCATAAATTTCTGAACTGACGTTAACCAAAATATCTACTTCACTGCAACGTTTTCATTTTAAACAGCTATGATTTCTTTGGTTTCAGTTGATTCAATTTTATATTAATGTATTATTATAGCTCTGTAAATTATTCTCCCTCCTTCAGTTCTAGAATCCCAACGAAGGTGAGAAGTAAGTTCCCAGCCCACTTCCCAGGGATATGGGGAGAAAGCAGGAACAGGGTACTGATTCTGAATGATCAGCCATGATCATATTGAATGGCGGTGCTGGCTCAAAGGGTCGAATGGCCTACTCCTGCACCTATTTTCTATGTTTCCATGTTACTGGTTGTGACCTTTCAGCTCATCTGTAAATTGATGCTGAGAACGGCAGGCAGCCACCATCCCACCTCTCTCGCTCTTTTCCTGTCCGTGCCTCTTCCTCTGACTATTCCGCGTTCATTGTAATTATTGAAAAGCATTCGGGGCTTGCTGATTCACATTGTATTTCTCACAAATACAAGATTCACTTGTCTATGGATTTGTCATCCATATAATTTTAAAGTTTGTAACTAAATGAAGACTGTTCAAAAAAAGATGATGCAGGATAACTGATGCTCTGAGTGCCATAACCAAGCCATGTAACCCAGTAGAAATAAGGAACTGTAGTTGCTGGTTTACACAAAAGGATACAAAGTGCTGGACAGGATAGGTGACGTTTCGGGTTAGCACCTTTCTTCAGAACCCAGTAGTTTAATTTAGTTTAAAACTACAGTGTGGAAACAGGTCCTGCGAGTCCCCACGCATTGACACTCAATATATGTAGTCCTACTTTCACATCCTAATCTACAAACGCACATATCTTTGGAAGAAAACCAGAGTATGTAGAGGAAACCCACACAATCGCAGGGAGAAAGTGCAAATTCTATGCAGAGAACTCTACCAAGCTGGTAGAGCTTCTGACTCACAGCGAACCCTCTGGTACTGTGTCAGAAGCGCTGCCAGATCAACATTTTTCGGAGATGAAAGATGACATTTGAAAAAAAATCTGCTAACAAAACACTTCTGAAACACAGGGAGCAAGAACCCTGATGGTGTGATTGCCCACTTCTGATTTGAACTCATTCATTAAATAAGGACATAAACTATCTTGTGCATGTGCAGTGACTAGTGGGGCGCCACAAGACCTTCATTGCGGAGAGCACACTGCAGTTCCTCCACTTAGCATGTGGAGGACCTGCAGTGAACAGGGTCAGTCCAGGATGTCAGAGGAAGAATTATTTATAAATACAAGCAAAACTATATCAGATTGAACAAAACTAATTATACCTGGTAAAATGAGATTTTTGTATTTTCTGAACGGAACTCAAAATCTAATCTCAAACATACAAATACAAATTTGTTAGACAATTTGAATACATTCACATCCTGATTAAAGACATTTAAGTATTGAACAGTCACAAAGCAATTAATTCTTTAATTAGTTTATAGATGTTTCCACCAGAAAAGAGATAGTTAAAATATTTGCCCATTACAGGAAGAGAAATGAATTTTGATGAATATGCGGTTTTGTGATTCCTCACCAGCAATTTTATTTCTCAGTCAGCTGCTCGTCAGGATCCTTCTATCATGGCCAACATGAGAAGTGTGTTCTGTGTCCTGCTGGTACCTACCAGGAAAGGGATGGACAGTTGTCATGCGATCTCTGCCCAGGAACTGAAGGACACGGTCCAACAGGGGCACGTAACATAAGTGTCTGCACAGGTAAATTAGTTTTGTATTTATTGGAAATTATATATTAATTTATATTAATAAATAAGTAGAATTATATTATAAATTATATTTATATGTATTAATATAAATTAATATATAATGTCCAATATTATAGTCTGTAGTGACTGTTTGATGGAGGGGACATAAGGTTTATTTATGTTACATGGCAGTTGTGTGGGAAGGGGTGGAATGTGCTCACTCATATACAGATGTATTTGGGTGTGTATTTCATCCGTGTTTAGACGCAGGGTATCCATCCAAACAAAACGAGGACCATGATGATATTATACTTTCCCAGGTCAGGCATGTCCCCCACGAATGCAACACTATATTCTTCCTGCATATTGGTCTTTTTTATATAAGGGCACATAGCTCTTTCTCTTTAGCATCTTGCATTCCAATGAACTTAAGTAATTTACAGATACCCATTGCAGAGGTAAATGAATAGATAACTTTATATTTGAAGATTTGCATTTAAAAGATAGAATTTTATAGAAAGGGCTTGATTAAACCCATAAATTCAGCGGCATTGAAAGGTATTGATCCAGCACAATCTATTCAATATAAACTGAAGGGTGAAAAGATCTCACTTTAGATCAGAACTCCTCAACGATATTTTATTTGCCCAAAATAATTGAGGGTGAACTAAATGTAGGTCTGCCTTTAAAGTCATGCAATAAAGTTCCCCAACTTCTGATCTATGGCTATGGATCTTGTTGTTTTGGACAATTACTATCAACAATTAAAGTTATATTTTAATTAATGAGTTTAACTGCTCACCTCATTACATCTGGCTGAAATGAATTCAATCATCGATCTGAAAAGATATTCCATGACATCCCAAACTTGGTTTACAAACAGTGTGTTTCCTAAGCGGAAGAGTGCTGTTAGTGATCCCACTACTTTGGCAAACTCAGCTCAAAGTGCCAGTGCCACATGCTCAGACTAAATCTTTCTTGAAGATATGCAGTTGTGCAAGCTGAAAGAACAGCTGACAATGCCACTAAAGGGCCTGTCCCACCTTCACGACCTAATTCACGATCTTTTTTACTCGTGGTCATTTTTCATCATGCTCGAAAAAACGCCCCGACCTACTTGATGCCACGAGTACCTACGACTAGCATCACGGCCTGCTACGACCTACCCACGACCTCCTACAACCTCGTGACGACCATGCTGCGAGTATGAGTCAAGGGCAAACTCGGCAGATGTCGTGAATTAGGTCGTGAAAGTGGGACAGGCCCTTAAGGCTTCTGCTGGGAGATCTGGGGTTTGCTTTCCATAGAAGTGTTTTTTGCTGAATCAACCAGATTCTGGTGGAAATATAACAGGGAATTGTGTTTCTTTTAAGCAATACTAGTCGCTTTACTAAAAGCCACTGTTGTCATTGTTAATCTAGGTCAGTGCGGCCCAGGACATTATTCAGCAGATGGGTTTCAACCATGTCAGTTGTGCAGTCGAGGCACATACCAGCCTGAATCAGGCCGCACACTCTGTTTCCAGTGTGGAGGAGGATTGATGACAAAGCATGAAGGAGCGTCATCCTTCCAGGATTGTGATACTAAAGGTGAGTGACAAGAGCAGTTGATCACTGATAACTATCAAAGTATATAGAGCTTATTAAAATAAATAAGAGTGCATTTCATTGGTGAATATATATTATAGACAGAATCTGAATGGGAACCTTTGCATTCTTGAACAGTAAAGCAACCCTGACTGAGCCCAAGGTCCTTTTATGGTCTTACAAAGTTTTTATTGAAATTTTTACTCCAAATGATTAATGGATTGAATGTTATAAGAATTATACAACATGGAAACAGAGCATAAAGCCCATCCTGCCCACACCAAACATCAAGCACCCAACTACCGACCAGGTCAGACTTTGTGCCATTAACTCCATCCGCACTTCATGCTGCCTCGGGAAAGCAGCCAACAATCTCAAAGACGTCCCACCCCAGTCATCCCTTCCCGCTCCCATTGAACGGCAGATACAGAAGTATGAAAGTGAGCAGGAACCCTCTCTTTCCCCCTCTGTTATCAGGCTTCCGAATAGTCCTTCCATAAGCTAGGGTACGATCTGATTCGCCTCTTCTCTCCTATTGCGGACATTGGACTTTCTTTTTGGAAGTGATGAACTACAATGCTGAGAACTATATTCTGCAATCCGTAACATCCTCTTCGTTCTACCTGTTGTACTTGAGGTTGATGTGATTGAAAAATTATCTGATCTGAATGTATAGTATAAAACACAAATTTTTCACTACACCTCAGTACAGGTGAGAATAATAAACCTATACAATAATTGTAGTTTTTTTGCTCACTCCACTTCAACAACACTCTTTCCTGATTCTCCTGCCATTCACCTGCACCAGGGGTTTTTCTTGCCCCATTAAGCTATGTTGATGCGAATGTTGTTATGTTGTGAAGACCCATGTCCATGATGGTGATGTTGTTCTTGAATTCTCAGTTCAATGCTCTCCCGGCCATTATTACAACACAAGTGTTCACCGGTGCATACGTTGTGCCTTGGGCACCTACCAACCAGAGTTCCGACAGAATTACTGCATTGCATGTCCCGGAAACACCACGACTGACTTTGATGGATCAACAACAGTCAGACAATGCAAAAGTAAGATTCTCCACATGATAGTACTTTACTCTCTAACAACATAGGATTACATAAAGACAACAGCAGGTTCAAGAACCATCCTAAAGCCCCTGTCTCACGATGCGAGTTCACCCAAGAGCTCTCCCAAGTTTAAAAAAAAATCAAACTCGTGGTACCGCATCACGAGTATTTTTTTACTCTTGGAAATTTTTCAGTGTTGAAAAAACTAAACGAGTTACACGAATTACCAGCTTTTCCCGAGTACCTGCCGTTAGCATTACGAGCCGCTATGAGACGTCCACGAGCTCTGACGTACCCGCTACGTACATTCTACATACTTGCCACGAGTTGTTTTTTTTTTAAACTCGGGAGAGCTCTTGGGTAAACTCGCATCGTGGGACAGGCCCTTTATGTTTGTCTAGTTTTGGCAGTCTCCTAGACATCAGTACGACTGTTATCTGGATTGGAATGTGGGCAGAGCATTTCTGGCAGCACTTTTAAAGAACAACTGATTAGGTCACAAAAATTGGGCAAAAGCCCAAACCTATTCCAGGTCAAAACTGATTTTTTTTAAATTTATTTTCGCTCTGTATTATTCAGTATTTCTAAGAGTACACTTGTTTGGGAAAATCATCTGTAAGGCAATAAATTTTCAATGCATTAAAATGCCAAACCGAATATCAGTTTTCAGGCAGTTAATGCAAAGTATTTTTGACAAACTTTTATTGACAAGCAGTTAACCAGCAGTGAATAAGCAATCAGCTAATAACAGATGTAAAGTATGTGTACTCTATGGGTTCCTGATTAGTTTAGCTGAGAGATACAGCGTGGAAACATACCCTTCGGCCCACTGGATCCGTGCCGACCAGCGATATCTGCACATTAACACTATCGTACACACACTAGGGACAATTTTTTAAAAACATTTACCAAGCCAATAAACCTACAAACCTGTACATCTTTGGAGTGTGGGATGAAACCAGGTCACGGGTAGAACGTACAAACTCCATACAGAGAGCACCCGTAGTCGGGATCGAACCCGGGTCTCTGGCACCGCAAGTGCTGTAAGACAGCAACGCTACTGCTGCGCCACCATGCCACCCTGAAATACAAATGGGATCATACTGATCTGAAATGAAGCCCATTTTAGGATGTAGAAAATTGTGCATGAAACGTGAAGGACTCAAAAAATGTGTGTTGTACTCGAGGACCTACATATTGTCCATGGAGCCTTCAACAAAACATTGTTGCAAGCCAGAGAGCAGTTAGTTGCTTAAAGGGCCTGTCCCACTTACGCAATTTTTTCGGCGACTTGCCGGCACCCATCACAGTCGCAGCAGGTCACCAAAATTTTTCATATTGTTGAAAATCCAGCGGCGACCAGAAAAAGGTACGACTCTTTGGGCGACTACTCACGACCAAACAGGCGTCACCCCGCGACGTGTCCTCTATCATATTTTGTGATGTATATAACACAAATACATTGCTTCTCGTCTCCTAAAATGGTTGCCAGTACTAAAAGGTAGTCCTCTCATTTATCCCCATAAAGGGTTCTAGTCCTAAAAACTGTTTTGTATCCTGAACTTTTCAGAAGTTGTAAATGAACATAGAGTGCTCAGTGAGCAGTCGGCCTCACTGAGTGTGAGAGTGAGTTTGCTTAGCACTCCTGGTTCTCCATCCAGCCTCCAGTTGGTGTGGCTTAGTTGGAACAGAGGGAGTAGGGAGAGATGCATGTTCCTCCCCAGCAGAAAATGCCTGCAGCCCCGCAACTGCGGGCAAATCCATCTCTTTGGTCTCCCTCATGATGATTATGAACAAATAAAAGTGTCCAGGAGCAAATTATATTTACATGGTATGTACAGGGTGAACATAGGTCTAGCTTTTATAACCTCAGGAGCACCTGTAATCAACATGGCCAGCAGGAACGGTATAGGCCATGTCCACACTCAGAGCGGAGCTTTAGAAGATCGCATTCTGCAATCCATGCATACCCACTATCAAGTGACTAGGTCTTCCAAATTATTGTCAATGCCAAACCAGCAAACAAAAATTTTAGCCATTGAACAGGCTTCTTCACAGTCTTCCTTTGCAATTCCTTTGGTGTCACTTGCTTTGTTGGTACTTTATACAGCACTAATTGGTAGTCAATTAGTGGTGTATAAATTAGTGGTGTATCAATTAGTGGTGTACAGCATCTGCAATGAAGTTGTAACCGTGAAATTACAACCGCAAGAGCAATTAGTCACAAGACCCAATCCATAAGGGGGGAGGGAGGAGGGAGGGGGGGGGGGGGGGGTTACACAAAAATAAATAAATATTGATACTGATACATTGTAATCACAACAATTATCAAAGAGCAGGTACATATG
Organism: Raja brachyura; assembly: GCA_963514005.1. The sequence continues at coordinate 32,190,307 of OY740804.1, read as the reverse complement.
ACATAGATATGATTAGAAGAGTAATGAAGTAATTTAAATATTATTTGTTTAGTTTGGGCCTAAGATTTCAGGAATTAAAGTTTATTATAGCTACTTCAAAGTTCGGTGGGTTAGTGCAACAAGCAACTGAGTCGTATACTGAAATGGGTTTCATGTTTGATCTTTAGTCAATTGCCAAGTTAGCTGGCATTATGTAGATAGCCACTTCTAGTTGCCTTTGCATTTCCAAGTAAGAGGGATGAAAATTCATCATTGTTTGGTATCTGAACTGCACTGCCTTTGACTGCAACTATCCCCAATGCCCCGCTAGACTTGGAGTTGTCAAGAGAAACAGCATGGGAAATGGTCTTTCAGCCCACTGAATCCCTTCCGACTATCAACCACCCATTTACACAAATTCTATAATAATCCTATTTTGTGATACCTGAACTGAGGGAGACTGGCAGGAAAGGAAGAGTGCGAATGAGTATAAAGCTGTTATTTTTATATTAGTACAGTTTCAGTGTACATCTTGAAAAGTTCCAGATTGCTGGCCTAAGGAGATTGACATTTTCCAGTTCTGGCAAATACACAATTTTGTGTGTTTCTTCCTGATGTCAAGATAATTTACTTGTTGCTTATTAGAATCAAGGACATCTACAAATCACTTAACTGACCCGTGTGCTTCATTCCTACAGATCGACAGTGTGGTGGTGAACTTGGGGAATACACAGGCTATATTGAATCTCCCAACTATCCCGGGAACTACCCAGCAAATGTAGAATGCACCTGGAACATTAACCCACCTCCCAAAAGAAAAATTCTGATTGTGGTCCCTGAAATATTCTTACCCATTGAGGATGACTGTGGGGATGTTTTGGTCATGAGAAAAAACTGTGAGTTTTCCAAATGCTCTACACTGGATGCATCCACCTTTCCTCAAATCCCACCAAACCTAAACTCTGGGCAGCTTTAAAATGTCTTTAATGCATCTTTTTGACAAAGCTTTTGTACATCTTACTGAGTTGTTCACTTTTCATTGCTTACTGTCAGATCCCATACAGGTTAAATGTACTCTTCCTACAGGCCAAGGTGTTCAAGGTAATGTTTCCAAATGCATGAAGTGAGATCTGTATTTAATTTGGGAACTGGAACACAACATTTGGCAAAATGCTAACTGGCTTGAGTTATCCTTCATTTTGGCTTCAATGTTTTGCAGGTTTCTTTCTCTTCTTCACTTCTGTTTAAATTTGATTTTATAATCATCGCCATTTTAAGGATCTTACTCATTTGCCTCTCTTCACATGGTAGTAACAAGGAACGGCAGTTTCTGGTTTACCAAAGAAAGATGCAAAGTCATGGAGTAACACTGTGGGTCAGGCAGCACTTCTGGAGGACATATTTTGTAAACACGTTAAAATTGTTTACATTTTTTAAATGTTAAACACCTATCCATGTTCTCCAGAGATGCTGCCTGATCTGCTGGGTTATTCCAGCGTTTTGTGTCTAACCTTGGCAGTCAGTTGACCTAATTTATTGAATGGGTCACTAATCAAATCAGAACCATTTCTCTCTTAAAACTCTTATGTGTCCTTTCAGCATGAGTCATTGTATATAAATCATTATTGATTTTTCCCCTAACACAAGGGGCGTCAGTTCAACTTTTGCATCTATTTTGTATTTTGCTGTATGATACCAATCAACTAACTCGACAGTCCTATACCAGAACGCTCTTGATCTTTAGAATTTAGCTGGTTGCAGTGTGTGTGTGACTGAAGGTGCTGTAATCATTTGCAGAAAGTAAAGGGCCTGTCCCACTTACGCGACCTTGCCTCGCAAATTACACGACCTCATGGTCGCTTGAGGCGTACGGGCACCGTATGGCTGCGCGGGGCCGGTCCCACATAGAAGCGCGGAGTTGTGCGGGGCTGGTCCAGACATCGCGCAGGGCTCCGAAATTCTTGCAGTGACCGAAATCTTTGCGCGCCAGCGGCTTGTCGGCACGCAGGCGCATTGCGGTCGTACGCAGCGTATTGACGGCGTACGCCTAGCGCATGGTGTTGCATGATGACGTCACCGCCTGATGCCATGCGACGCCCAAATTGAGTCAGCCCGCCTCCTGCCCAGCTGATTGGTAGGCATGACATAAATGATGTCACGCGTGAACTTAGCATGTACCTAGCACGAACTTCGTGTGAACTCCACTTCCGGTTGGTCGCGCCAAACACACGCAATCGCATGCAAGTGGGACAGGCCCTTAACTGCCTGAACCAAAGCCAGAAACATGGGAACAGTAAGAGCATAATTTTGAAAATGGCACGTTATATTTTAGGCTTTGTACTTCTTGATTTCATTAAATTGCTTTAAATTTAATTTTTATTTCTGAATTCCTCAATTTTTTGTATTCTGAAATTTTATTAATAGCCTCACCTACATCAATCACAACATACGAGACTTGCCAAACCTATGAACGGCCAATAGCTTTCACCGCCCGCTCCCGCAAGCTGTGGATCAATTTCAAAACTAATGAAGCAAACAGTGCCAAAGGGTTCCAGATTCCTTACGTCACTTATGATGGTGAGTGAATGTTTTGACACATATTATGAATTGCTTCCAGCATTAATGTTGTATACATAACCACAAAAAACATATTTGCTGTATTTTTTTCCTTGGTTATATCTGCCTTTCTGAAAATCATGTATTTCCCCTACTTTCTGTTTTTTATAAACCACTGTCAATCCATGTAAATATGTGAGCACTCATTTTCATTTTGGGATTGGTGTACTGCCTGGCAAGGCCAGCATTTAATGCCCATGCCGAATTATGCCATGTAAAAAAAGACACTGCTGTTTGTGTGGTCAAAGGTACTCACATTGTGAGCTGAGTATAGAGATTGAAGATTAGACCCTACAACAATGGCAAGTGAAGATGATATGTGGGACCAGAGCAATGTTGTGCTTCTGACTTGTAATCCTGGTAATAATATCAACTGTGAATTTGGACATTGGTAAGTGGACTCAATAGATTTTGTTTTACGATATGGAGAGCAATGCAGATAGACGTTGTCCCATATGGTGGTTGCCCTTGATCTTTAAGATAGAATTAGTACGGGTGCCACTGAAAAATTGCTGCATTGTGTCTGATTCACAGTACACCCTGTAAAAACCGTTCATTGATGGCATATCAACAGAATGAAATGAAAGGAATGTCTCTTATTTGGTAGACTGGTTCACATGAGGAACAACCAATTATTTACTGTCAAGATCAACGAAGGAACATTTTGAGACAGAGTTGGATGGGAAAGTAAGGCATTAGGAGGATAGAAAAATACTTCAAACTTAGGTGGATAGTCTAAGTAAATGGCCATGAATTTGCAGATTTAGCATATTGTGGTGAAGTGTGAAATTGTCAGCACGAGTATGGATTATGCGCAGGTAGATATAAGAGTTGGTCTTGGCATCGTGTTCAGCACAAACATTCTGGGCTGAAGCGCTTGTTTTATGTTCTATATTTATGCTCTCGAGTTTAGAGGAGTGACGTTATCTCACTGGCATACATAATTCTTAAAGGAAACTTGATAAATGATAAGAGGCAGTTTCCCTTGGCGAGAGGGTTGATTGAGAAGTTGCAGTATCAGGTTAAAAGATTACCAATTTAGTGTAAAAGACAAGAAAACCTTTCCTCATTCTGATGATTATGCATGTTTGGAATTCAATTTACTGTGAACTCCAGACATTCAGTGGATGTGTATGTTCATCAGGACTCGGGGAATTTAGGATTGTGGTGATATAGTGAGATGTTGGACTTTATATTCAGTCATGATGTCACCAAGTAGGCTACTCTTTATTTCTTGTCCCAGAATTTAAGGTGATGAGGAAAATCTTAAGTGTAACGTCTGGAGCACACACTGGTGAAGTTAAATCTGGAGTCTAAGCATTCATCTGAACCACAGGGACTTGCTAAAAGGTCATCGCATGGCACACCAATAATATGTTTGGTCTTCAACCAACTGTTTGTCTGTTGCAAACTTTCCTTCACCCCTATGAGGCAGTGGATGGTACCCAAGAGACTCGAATGCAGACGTTGGAGCAAAGGTCAGAGCAAAGTGGAGCTGCTTGGAAAAAAAGACGCAATGGGTCAGGCAGCAGCTCTGGAAAGTGTGGATAGGTGACGTTTCGAGTCGGTACACTTCTTCAGAATTGAAGCCGTGGAGGATCGTGGGGCTGGGAGGGAGAGGGGTGGGGTCATGTGTAGTGGAATCGGAGTCAAAACCACACAAGAATATTTTTAAGGCAGAGACTTTTGATTGGTAAGGGTTTCAGGGGTTATTGGGCAGAGGCAGGAGAATGGGGTTGAGAGGGAAAAATAGATCAGCCATGATTGAATGGCAGAGTAGACTTGATGAGCCAAATGGCTTAATTCCGCCTCTAGAATTTATGAATCACTGCTCAACATCCTCTTTGCCTCACGAATACTAACTTATATTTGTGGATTATTATATCTTTAGAAAGTTCATTGAAAGTGACATATCATTTAAGAAAATAAACAGTATTTTGTTATGTCAAAGATTTGTAAAATATATTTAAGATTTTTCCTGACTCGCATTGGAGTGGCATGCAGTGACCCTTCTGCTATAATCCCTTGTCAAACCCAATACTTATTCAGCTCACTTTAAAAACATTAAAAAGTGTGTAAATTAGGTTTTTCTTTCTGGTTTAACACTGGCAAAATTACCAAGGTGATATGGGCAAGTTGGCCAGTGTGGACAAATTGGGCCAAAGGGCCTGTTTCCACACTGTATCACTCTATGACTCTATGATTGCTAAGCCTGCTTGAATCACATCACTGAAAGCAGATGTCAGCAACAACCGGTAACTGCAAAGATGAATCGATACCATAGTGTTTGCTTGCTTTTTGCAGGTAACATTTCAGAGTGTCATGGTCAACTCTCATCGCTTCACAGCAGATCTCAAAATTGAATTCAGTTCATTTTCTTAAAGGAAGATTCCTTGGGAGAGATCCTGGTAACAGCAGCAGAGGCCGTAATAAAAGAAGGGAGAAATAGGAAATACAAAAAAAAAGATATTTGGTTAAGATATTAATTAAGGTTACTATAACTATTGTAGTTATAAATGTCATTATTTATCAACTGCAGGGAATCTGAGGCAGTAATCTGTCTTGCCCACTGAAATTGATCCAGATAGACAGCGAAACCCCCAACAAACTGGCACCTGATTGTTCGGAAATCCAGATTGCTCCGATTTTGGCTCAGTCTACAGTCACAGCATTCAGCCCCAGTCTACAGTGTGAGCCAGGAATCCAGACTGTGAATGGGATGTTCATTCAAAGACAGACTTCCAGGGTACAGCCAGAGTTAGGGTCAGGAACACCAGGGATCAATGTGAAACATGCAAACAGAAACGTACTGGGTCTGTTCCCCACTCCTCATCAGGTTCATTGGAAAATTTATATTGCTGTGTAACGTACCAAAAAAATACAAGTGTGTTCGGGTATTAATAAAAGTAATATATTCAACGCTCTGGAAAATCTGCTTATCCAACACCACTAAAGTGTTGTCACCTGAGGTGACAAATTGCTGGAGTTATATTGTACACACTTCATCATTTCTCATGTAGGTTGTTAAATTTATAATGAGAGATAATTTCTCTCATCCATGTTTGACTGACTGGTATTCCTTTTCTAGAGGATTATGAGCAGCTTGTTGAAGACATTGTACGAGATGGTAGATTATATGCTTCAGAAAACCATCAAGAAATTTTAAAGGTAAGTTATTTAATCATGAGCAAAACACGAAGTGCTGGGGGAACTCAGCAGGTCAGGCAGCCTCTGGGGAGGGAATAGACAGGTGATGTTTCAGGTCAGGATCATTCTTCAGACTGCTTTAATAATTTGAAATGGCTACATGTGACCCATAAAGTAATTCTGGGAAAAGTTGCTTTATAACTAATAGTAAATCTAACTTAGTAATCTGTGGTAAGTCGAAGAAAGTGGCGATACACTCATACTCAACAGATTCCACCACCAGACACATTGTTTTCTCTCTCCCCTTTCACTATTCTAAAGGAACAGTTCTCTTCACAACTCTCTGATCTGCTGATCTCCAATTCCGTCTCCACCAACCACTCTCTTTCTCCAGGTATTTTCCCATGCAACTGCACGACTTATAATACCTGTTCTCCTTTTCCTTTCCCACCATTCAAAAACCTAAACAGACCTCGCTGGCGAAGCAGCCTTTTACTTAATTCCAATTCAGTGTACCTCACCCAATGCCCAAAATGTGGTGTTAAAGAAGGAACTGCAGATGCTGGAGAATCGAGGGTACACAAAAGGCTGGAGAAACTCAGCGGGTGCAGCAGCATCTAAGGAGCGAAGGAGATAGGCGACGTTTCGGGTCGAGACCCTTCTTCAGACTGGTTAGGGATCAGGGAAACGAGAGATATAGACGGTGATGTGGAGAGATAAAGAACAATGAATGAAAGATATGCAAAAAAGTATCGATGATAAAGGAAACAGGCCATTGTAAGCTGTTTGTTGTGTGAAAATGAGAAGCTAGTGCCACTTGGGTGGGGGAGAGATAGAAAGAGAGGGAATGCCAGGGCCCGAGGGCTGAGGGCGAGGTGGGAAGGTGAGGAGACAGCAAGGGTTAACAGAATTGAGAAAATTCAATGTTTAAGCCCAGAGGATGTAGACTCCCCAAGCGGAATATGAGGTGCTGTTCCTCCAACTTGCGGTGTTGCTCACTCTGGCCGTGGAGGAGGCCCAGGACCAAGAGGTCGGATACGGAATGGGAGGGGGAGTTGAAGTGCTGAGGCACCGGGAGGTCGGGTTGGTTATTGCGGACCGAGCGGAGGTGTTCGGCGAAACGATCGCCAAGCCTCCGCTTGGTCTCACCGATATAGATCAGCTGCCATCTGGAGCAACGGATGCAGTAGATGAGGTTGGAGGAGGTGCAGGTGAACCTCTGTCGGACCTGGAAGGACTGCTTGGGTCCCTGAAAGGAGTGGAGGGGGGAGGTGAAGGGACAATTGTAGCATCTCTAGCGGTTGCAAGGGAAAGTGCCCGGGGAAGGGGTGGAGCGGGAGGGAAGGGAAGAATTGACAAGGGAATTGACGATCCCAAAATGTGATCACAGCTACATTGGGGAAAGTGAGCACAGGTTGGATGAATCTTCAGCAAAGGACATGTGTCCATTCCATAAGGGCAGCCCTGAGCTTTTAGTTGCTTTTTACTGTAGTCCTCCATTCTACTCCTATCTGCCCGTATCCTCAAACACTGTTCTAAGGACATCAAATGTAAACTTGAGGAACCACACGTTATCTCCTGTGTGGGCATATTGTAGCCTTTCAGATCTTGTATTGAATTACTTTGCGCAGCTTTGGGTAACTTCTACTGTTTCCAATAGTTGTGCATCTCACAACGTCTGTCTTCCTTTGTATTCACTTTAATGTGTCCTTGTTTCACATTTCCTATGTTCCTTTGTGGTTATCCCCCCCCCCCCTCTAAATTCCCTCATGAACCTATCAACTGGGTGACTTAATCCGTAGCTTATTTGTTTTTAACTGTCATCGCTTGCAATTCTTCTGAAATCAGAAAAACATCTGGCTCATTCTACTCACCCCATTTTACAACCTACTCAAGCAAGAAATGTAATGAGCTATCATTGCACCCCCTCTTAGCCAAGTTTATTCTTCCTTGGGTATGGAGGCCAAAACAAATCATATTAAAATGTTTAAGAAATCTTTTATATTTTACTCTCCAACTCTGTTGCCATAAACATTGTTTGTATTCTGATTTTTTTAATTGAACCTGCAAGGTAACTTTGAGATTTGTGTACAAGCATCCCCAAATATCTCTAAAATCCCAGCACTTTCTATTCCATTATCTATCTAACTATCGTTAACCATCTTTTAAAAAAATCTTCTTTTCTATTTCTCCTGCCATTTCACATAATACACTCTGCAGACAATAAGAAGCAAATTATAACTGCTTGTAAATGTCTACTTTGAGGTCAGAAGAATCTGTTTATAATTTTAAGCCTGTTTTTCATCAGTAAGAAAGTGGTCTGCTTTGAAGTGTGGTATGTGGAGAATGATAAAACATGTAACGGATTTGAGTCTTACATGATGTGGCCATAAATATTAAACTCATCATTTTCTCTTAATCTTACAGGACAAGAAGCTGATTAAAGCTCTCTTTGATGTACTGGCACATCCACAAAATTACTTCAAGTACACAGCACAGGAGTCCAATGAGATGCTGCCAAGATCTTTTATCAAACTGCTTCGTTCCAAAGTTTCCAGCTTTCTAAGGCCCTACAAATAGTTGACAAACCAAAGGCGATAAAATGACCAACTGAATTTTATTTTTACAGCTTTGTAACCATAATATTTCACTATGCTGACTTTTTTTTTGTGGCTTTCTTCAAAAGGATCCCAGTTCATACTTCACTGTACATTATTTATAGCTCTCAGTCCATCATAACGAAGACTGTTCATTCCTTATATTTATGTGTACGCTGGTATATATGACTGCTGGGAGCACATCCAAAACCTGCTCCATATGCAAGCATACTTTATGCACTAGGACTTTCTGTCTGCATTGTGTGTTTTTTTTCCTGTATAAGAAAAGAAAGTGCAATGATTTCTTTTATCCTGTTGGATGTTTGAATGGATGTTTTTTTCTACAGAAAGACAGCAATATTTATATCTGCAAGGAAGCCTTTCCCGTCTCCACTGCAGTATAACAACACCACCCATAAATCACATCATAATGAAAAATGGCAGGATTGCAATGTTGCGCATTAATAATTTTGGAATTTATTTGCACTTGAGAATTATATTTGAACATGTACAAAAGTTTGGTTTTTGTATTTTCATTGTTTTAATTGAATTGAAATTTTCACAGTTTGTGTTTCTTTCTTTTTTTTAATGCTAGTTTGTCCCAATTTTTCATGATGTTCAAGCTTGTATCGTACAATACATACGATAAGTAAAAGGGACTTAAAAACTTCTAAGAATTTCAAGTATAGTTCTGATGATGCAAAAACTAGCTCTTTTGGCCCTCCCATGGGTCGATGGACTATATATTAATATCATTTTTAGTGCAATTTTGATACTTTACCAATATATTAAATATATTTCATGTTTCCAGACAGTTTATTTGTTTACCTCATTGTCTGTATTGAGGTACATCAGGGTATTGGGGACACTACAATACAATTTCAAGATCCTGAAATAAAACATGTATCATGCATTAAAAATAGTGCATATAATGCATCCTCAGTAAATGTGTAAATGTTTAATTATTGAAAATCTGCATTTAATGTGTACAACAGAAGGTCACGATGTAAAGTATTCAATCAACAGAGGCTCTTATAGGAAGGAGCAATGGAGGTCTATCAAAACATTCGATCTTTAGCTGTTACTGTTTACCAAATAACCAGAGAGAAGAATATGGTGAAGAAAAAGCAGCCAGGAGCAAAAGACATTTGAATTGCCTAGTTCCTAGAATTATGGTAAGAAGGTGGGAAAGCTTTTAAAGGGGTCAAACAGTACTATTAAAAATTTGGCCACTTCCTCATCAAAAACAAAACAATACATTTTCGGCAACTGAGTACATTTATGATGAACAAATGCAGTCTCCATTATAGACAAAGAGCAAGTCACAGAGGGAATCGCAGGACAGAATGCAAGGATGTACATTTCTGATGGTGTAAACACTAGCCCAACTGTGGGTTGATGGACTGCATGTTGTGGGCCAACAATCCTCATGCTGGAATAAGGGATTCAGCCTTGAACATGCTAATCCACTGAGCTGCCATAAAGATGTGTATCTCCTGTAATTTGATCTAGACAACTGATGAAAAGAAACTGGTGCTTGTTGGAAGCTGGCAAACTGCCTTGTTTTTAACTGTAACCAAAGTGGAAATAACTCTGTACCCAGCTCACTGTTCAGTTGTATTTTCTAGTTTGGTGAAGAAGGGGATTTGGATTTTTTTTGTCCCTAAATGCTTGAGGAATTTATTTCCCAAGTTGTTGCATTTTTCAATGAATAAAGTTTTGTACCTAAGTAATGATTTTGGACTTGGTTAACTAGCATTTTGCTAACATCCCAATCTACTAACACATAGAGTAAATTAGATAAAATATTTAGATTTGTTAATATAACATAAATCTCAACCAATCAAACCTTCGTCAATGCATTAATCAAGAGAAATGTAACTTTACATTCAATTTACAAGAACCCCCAAAAATATACATGGCATTATTATTTCTTGAATCTATTTCCAGTGGATATAAATATATTAATCATAAAACCTAAGTTACAGTACAATTACTGGTCTTAAGAGCGTTGTTGAAACATTTTTTTTAAAATGTGCTTTATTTTACATTAAAATAATTTTAGTCTAGTGATATTATTGTATGAATACTTTGTGTGTTCATATCAAATTCTTCCTGCTATTTAAGGTGTTTACTCATTAATAGAAAGCTAAGATCAACAGCAACAAATTCTACTTTGTGATGTCTGCACAATCTCCATGTATTCGACATTTCTCTTTAATTACAGGACTAAAGTTGCAAACTGAATTTCTTTCTGTTGCAATGGTTTAGTCTGCCGATAGTGACAGAGAGCGACTTCATGTTGTGTTATCGTGCCCAGTAGAAATTAAAATGAGCTCAGACCAAAAATAGCCGTGAGAAAGGGACTGGAATCCACAGATGCATGAAGATAAAGAACAGTGTGTTTCAATGACTTGAACCCACTGACCATTGTGTTAAATACTTAATTTTGTTGTAGAAATTACATTTCTCTTACATCCTCTCTGGCTTGGCTCCTATTTGCATACAGATATGAATAATGCTTTACCACTATCAATCAGATGTTTTATAAAGATAGTACCTACAATTGAAGTGCTTTTTAATGTAATTGTGATTGAATTGTGATAGAAAACACTAAAACCAGCTTTAATGTACAAAGTTGTGAATTGAGCTCTTGCTTTGAATCTAGAATGAACGTTGTCTGCTGCGGGGTTTAAAAATCGATGCTAAAACTCAGCTCTTCAGCTGCATGCTTTATGTCAGTGTGACTACAGCAAAGCGGGAAGGTCAGTGGCATTTGATCTTTGCTCTTAGACTTCTGTCTTGTGTGCTTGCAAAGCGGATGCACACTTGCAGGTGTTCATCCATGAATGCAGCCGCTTTTGTGCCTGTCTGTGAGCAGAGCTTCCCATTGAAGGCATCAGCTTGTGCAAGACTGCTAACCAAAGTCAGATCAAACAGTCCTGTTTTGAAGTATCCGAAAAGTTTTTAAAAATATAAATCAGACACTGCAAGTATTGGGAAATGGGGGGATCTTTCCCACGATATTGAACAATAAGGGAACGTTAGCTTTAAGATCTCCATAAGGAACCGAAGCAGGTCCCTCAAGCCTGTTTTGCTACTCAGTTAGATCTACGCTGATCTTTGTTCATCCTATCCCCACAACTCAATTCCCACTGAATAATTAAAAATCTTTATCTGCTCTGAACATATGCAAGGATTCAGCTTTCTGGAGCAAGAAATTCCACAGACACAAACTTAGAGAGGAAATACTTCCTCATCCCAGTCTTAAATGTGCCCCCTCAATCTGGGACAATAAACAATAGGTGTAGGAGTAGGCCATTCGGCCCTTCGAGCCAGCACCGCCATTCAATGTGATCATGGCTGATCATCCCCAATCAGTACCCCATTCCTGCCTTCTCCCCATATCCCCTGACTCTGCTATTTTTAAGAGCCGTATCTAGCTCTCTCTTGAAAGCATCCAGAGAACCTGCCTCCACCGCCCTCTGTGGCAGAGAATTCCACACTCACCACTCTCTGTGAGAAAAAGTGTTTCCTCGTCTCCGTTCTAAGAAAAAGTGTTTCCTCGTCTCCGTTCTAAGACAAAGTGTTTACTCGTCTCTGTTCTAATTGGGACATGCTCACAGGTTTTGGGCACTTCTTGTATTTAAACTGTTAAGGCCAAAGATTAAGTTAGATGGCCTCCCATTCTAAATGCAGTGAGTACAGACCCATCCTTTACAACCTTTCCTCGTCAGATAGTCTCTCAGTTCTCCTGCCCAGGGTAGGTGAATCGAGGACCAGAGGACATAGGTGTAAAATGAAGTGAAAAAGATTTAATAGGAATGCGAGGGGTAATCTTTATCACACAAAGGGTGGTGGGTGTATGGAACGAGCTGCCAGAGGAAGTAGGTGAGGCAGGGACTATCCCAATGTTCAAGAAACAGTTAAACAGGTACTTGGATAGGACAGGTTTGGAGTATTATGGGCCAAACACGGGCACGTGGGACTAGTATAGTTGGGACATGTTGGCTAGTATGGGCAAGTTGGCCTAAAGGGCCTGTTTCCACACTGTATCACTCTATGTTACAAACGTGTTCTGCAATCAAAACAAACTAAACAAGAACTCATGGTCCCATTTTAACCCATATTCTTCACTTTCCTCCTCTTCCTCCACTCACCACTAATCCCTCTGCTATTTGCTACAGAGATTACAAAAGTCAATGATAAAAGAGTGTTTCAGCATGATTACTGCTTTTGTATCTCTAAATCATTTTGCTTTATTCAATTCTGGACAGAAATACAAAGGGATTTTTTCTTTAATTGTGATTTAAATGCACTTTGGGGGAAATTTTAAATACTGTTTGTTTTAAATAGTTTTGATAATAAATGAAAAAGAGAATTGCAAATATCAGCCAGTGTGAGACAACACAATTTCAGTGGGTCAAGGGCACCAACTTCAAGCTCAAATTACAATTTCTCATTGTAATCCAATATTTCTAAACTAGTATGTCATAGAGTGATACAGTGTGAAAACAGGCCGTTCGGCCCAACTTGCCCACACCGGCCAAAATGTTTCAGCTACACTAGTCCCACCTGCCTGCGCTTGGTCCATATCCCTCCAAACCTGTCCCGTCCATGTACCTGTCGAACTGCCTCTTAAATGTTGGGATATTCCCAGACTCAACTACCCCATCTCGCTTAACTTTTTTACCCTGTAGCCAGCCGGGCAACCTCGGCAGCTTTTTAGGTTGCCAAATGACAGTTTAGGTGGTCATTTAAGACGGCTTGCATGACGCGTTGGATAATGTGCTCGGACGAAGTGCATAGTTACCAATCGGAATTATGGTCAATGAAGCATTCACATATTATTTCTGCTTCAAATAAAGTCACAAACTAAACATATTCACCAATCAAGACATGTTATATACCACAATGACATGCAGCAAAATTACAATACAGTATCTCATCTCTTTTTACACATTGCAATGAATGCAATTTCTACTATCTCCACTTCCAAACAAAAATATGGTTATTCAGCATATGATCAACCTCGGTGACACCAAGCGCAGGCTTGGCGATCGCTTCGCCCAACACTTCGCCCAGCGGTATGAACATTGGCTTCTCCAATTTCAGATAGTCCCTGTTTTCTCCCTCCTTCCCCTCCCATTCCCAGCTCTCCAACAGCTTCCTGTCTCCGCCCCTTCCTTTCTTTTTCCCGCCCCCTACCCCTCCCGACATCAGTCTGAAGAAGGGTCTCGACCTGAAACGTCGCCTATTTCCTTCGCTCCATAGATGCTGCCTCACCTGCTGAGTTTCTCCAGCATTTTTGTCTACCCATTCACACAAGTTCTGTTATCCCACTTTCCTCTCCCACTCCTTGCACATTAGGGGCAATTTTACAGAGACAATGTGTCTTTGGGATGTGGGAGGAAACCCACACGCTTGCAGGGAGAATGTGCAAATTCAACACAGACAGTGCCCGAGAACAGGATCGAACACAGATCTCTGGTGTGTGAGGCAGCAAGTCCACCACTGTGCCACTATATTTTATTTTCCAACAAACAAAAAATTATATGTTGAGTTCTACGTTGGTTATTAAAAAAAAAGAATATCCATTTTCAGTCTTAAATCTCTAAGTGACTCTATGTCCCCCTTTACAGCTACTGTATGTTTTAATTCAGTTCAAGGCTATTGGGGCAGTACATTGGCCATAAAGTTGCTGCCTAAAATTGCCAGAGACCCGGAATTGATCCTGAATATGGGTGCTGTCAGTATGGAGTTTTGTTTTCTCGTTTATAACATTGTTTACAGAGTACTATGTTTACATATTATGTTGTGCTGCTGCAAGTAAGGATTTCATTGTTCTAACTGGGACGTGAGAGAATAAAACACTCTCGGCTTACATCGCTGATATGTGGGATAGTACGGGTAATCGGTGGTCGGCGTGGACTCGGTGGGCCGATGGGCCTGTTTCCATGCTGTATCTTTAAATTAAACTAAAACCACTAAAACCAGAGGAATTGTAAAGAAGGGTTTCTACCCAAAACGTCACCCAATGTTTTCAATCCAGAGATGCTGGCTGCTCCATGGAGTTAATGCACAATTAAAGCATGGAATAGTCTTCACCCTACCATAAGTACCAACCAGACGCAACTAAATTTAAGGTAGCTTTATTTTTCCCAAGAACCCTTTCTTGCTTAAGTCCAAGTCAAGAATCAAGAGAGTTTTATTGTCATGTGTCCCAGATAGGACAATGAAATTCTTGCTTGCTACAGCACAACAGAATATGTAAACATAATACAGAACAGGAGATAAAAGTTCAGTGTGTCTATATACTATAGACCATATATATATATATACACAATAAATAAACAGATAATATGCAATAGGCTGTTATTTTTCCAGAGTTTGGAGTTTGGTGGTGGTGGGTCCACAGGTTTAAATTCCATTTTGAATATTTTTGGAGGACCAGGAAACCAAGAAGCTAGAGTTACTCCAGAGAGTTACTCCAGCTCCAGGGAGTTGTTTTTCAGCGGTCATTGTGAGGCAGCGACCGGACAGCAATGGTGGCCAAAACTCCCACAATGCAAAGGGAGGGAGAAAGTGGCTGACGCCGACCAGTTGCCGTGGCCGATGATGTGCTCGGCGGCCGGCCGCGCCGAGTGGAGACCAGAGCGCAGAGGGCACAGAGGTAGTGCCGAGAGCGAAGAGCTAGCGCCGAGAGCCGAGAGCTAGCGTCAAGAGCAGAGAGCTAGCGCCGAGAGCTAGCGCTGAGACCCGGACACGGATGGCGGGCGGGTGTCCCGGTTGCTTGCCAAGCCAGGCAAAATGGCATGGCTTTTAGGTTGCCCGGCGGGGCTGTAGGTTGCCATTGGCACCCGGGCAACCGCTAATTTCGAGTCCTGTTCCACACACCCACCACCCTTGTGTGAACAAGTTACCCCTCAGATTCCTATTAAATATTTTCCCCTTCATCTTGAACCTATGTCCTCTGGTCCAAAATTCCCCTACTCTGGGCAAGAGACTCTGTGCATTTACCTGATCTATTCCTCTCATGATTTTGTACTCCTCAATACGTTTACCCCTCACCCTCCAGTGCTCCAAGGAATAGAGACCCAGCCTACTCAACCTCTCCCTATAGCTCACACCCTCTAGTCCTGGCAACATCCTTCAAGCTTGACAATATCTTTCCTTTAACTTGGTGCCCAGAACTGAACACAATATTCTAAATGGAGTCTCACCAACATCTTATACAACTGCAAAATGACCTCCCAACTTCTACGTGTGAGAAGGAACAGCAGATGCTGGATTAAACTGAAGATAGACACAAAAAAGCTGCAGTAACTCAGCGGGATAGGCAGCATCTCTGGAGAGAAGGAATGGGTGGCGTTTCAGGTCGAGACCATTCTTCAGACTGAAGAAGGGTCTCGACCCGAAACGCCATCCATTCCTTCCAGACTGAATAAGGGTCTCGAACCGGAAACACCATTCAGTCCTTCTCTTCAGAGATGCTGCCTGTCCCGTTGAGTTATTCCAACCTCTCCCAACTTCTATACTCTATACTCTGACTGATGAAGGCCAATGTGCCAAAAACCTTTATGCTCACCTTATCTATCTGCGACTCAACCTTCAGGGAACGATGCACCTGCACTGCTAGATCCCTCTGCTCTAGAACACTCCCCAAAGGCCTACCATTCACCGTGTCGGTCCTGTCCTTGTTCGACATCCCAAAATGCAGCACCTCACACTTCTCTGTATTAAATTCCATCAACCATTCCACAGCCCACCTGGCCAATTGATCCAGATCCTGCTACAATCTTTCACAACCATTTTCACCATCTGCAAAACCACCCACTTTTGTATCATCAGCAAACTTGCTAATCTTGCCCTGTATGTTCTCATTCAAATCATTGATGTAGATGACAGTTACAGGCCCAGCACCGAATCCTGAGGCACACCACTAGTCACAGGCTTCCAGTCCAAGATGCAACCTTCCACCATCATCCTCTGCTTTCTTACATGGAGCCGATTTGCTATCCATTCAGCTATCTCTCCTTGGATCCCATGCAATCTAACCTTCCAGAGCAGCCTACCATGCGGAACCTTGTTGAATGCCACTGAAATCTGTGTACAAAACATCTACAGCTCTGCCCTCATTGACCTTTTTGGTCACGTCTTCAATTAGATTTGTGACACGATCTCCCATGTCCAAAAACCATGCTGATTTCTCTAATCAACACTTGCCCGTCCGAATGCCTGTATAACCTATCCCTCAGAATACTCTCTAGTAACTTTCCAACTACAGATGTTAAGCTCACCAGCCTATAGTTACCATCATTTTCCCTGCAGCCCTTCTTGAAAAGAGGCACAACATTTGCCACCCTCCAATCTTCCGGCACCTCTCCTGTATTTAACGACGACTCGTAAATTTCAACCAAGGCTCCCACAATTTCCTTTCTGGTTTCCTACAACGATTTCAGATGTATGTGATCAGGCCCTGGAGATTTGTCTACCTTCAAACACGATAGTACCTTCAGTACTTCTTCGACGGTAACACTGACTGCTCTCAAGTATGTGTGAAAGGCTCACACAGTGTAATTGGTAACATTTATATATCCATAAGTGGCCATATCCAGACCATTTTCTCTTTTACCACATTACTGTGCTCTTTTCATACCATCAGCTCTTGAAGAATGCCTAATGGATTTACATGGTTTGACTAGAAACTTGAATTTATCCTCTGTCGAGTAATGCATCTTTGTTGGATCAGTACTGAAGACTTTGGAACCATAAATATTGAGTCACGATATGGTTGACTTTAACTGTTAAGGGGCTGTCCCACTGCGGCGACCTAATTGGCGAGTTTAGGAGAGTTAAAAAAAGTGTTGAAGATCTCCTTCGACCTCCCTTCGACTATGTTGAAGACTATCTACGACGACCTTCGACTACCCTGGATTACCTACGAATAACATGCTGACCTACTTCGACTAAACCTACGAGTATATAATTGTAGTCAATGCCTACTATGTTCTGTTGTGCTATGCAAAGAAAGAATTTCATTGTCCTGTCAGGGACACATGATAATAAACTCTTTTGACTTTGAGTAAACAAAATATCGATTTTTTTCCACGGCAACCGTTTTTTACTCGCGGGCATTATTCAGCATGTTGAAAAATACGCCGCGACCTAACTGAGGCCTCGAGTATGCCGGACTACTCCCGAGCATTAAGGAGAGTTACAAAGACCTCCTAGGACCTCGTGTCAACCATGCTGCGACTACGAGTCGAGGGCACACTCTTCTAAACTCGCCAATTAGGTCGCCACAGTGGGAAAGCCCCTTAATGCTCTGTCACTCAAACCATAATGCGCACTTGCTGCTTGGTCACATTTGAGATTTTTCAATTGGCCTCGAAATGTACCTCATCAGAGGGAAAGAAAATATGTTTTTTAAAGAAAGTTCTGACAAATGGATAAATAGAAGCTATATTTACAACTGATGCTGACAGTTACACTGCTGGTTGAGAGGGATTGTTGCCATTTACACTGTGGAATGCTGCTTCTCCATTAAATCCAAAGTTACATATTTGTGATAGGTTGAATAAAAGTAGTTTTATAGGAGTACATTTTGCATTTATGTTACAATTACAAGAGATTTTGTTTGTTTTACGCTGGCACAATAACATTTCCATTTCTCAAAATGTAAATGAAGATTGGGAGATGTTGACGACCCAGTGAAACGTGGAATGGAGCAGTATTCATGCTTGAGTCCACTCCTTTTCTCTTTTTGTAATAGTATGGGAAGTCTCTGCAGATTTATAATTCACCTAAATCTTGGTACAGCAAAAAAATTAATGACATGCTCAATATATGTATCAATATTTTGTTACCAATCCAATTCTTGATCCCAGGGAGTGTTTTTTTTAAGGTGTAAGCAAGAGATTACAGCCCAGTTATGCTCATTTGTGTTTCCAATTTGCAAGAGTATATTTATACCCAGCGATCCTGCAATATTTATAGGTATACTGTATATAAAATTAGGCTTGAATCTCTTAGAGCCTATGGAAACTGATAAACCTGCCCTTTGCATTCCGTCTTTAAATATAAAAGTGAATTTTAATCCATCTGATTCGTCTGAGTAAAAAGCCACAGCATGCTTTAGAATTGTGGATGCTCTTTATATTGATTCCATAAAAATTATGTTCAAAGGAATAGGAAATATGGAGGGGTTTTAATGAGCAAAATATATATTTGAAATATTTAATAAAACACACAAAAGAAAAATGTTTTCTTTTTACTGCAACTAGCTCTATTGACTTAATTTTTCTTCCACTTTAAAACAGGGCATTTGCAGAATATGTATACATTTCTTCAGCATGGGGCTTAAATCCTTCATTGAGATATGTTAATCGTCAGGAAATATAAGTATGGGCTTAGTTTTCTCAATTTCTCTATACCACATACACAGGAAATGGCACGGTTTCTGATTATTGCATATGATTAGAAGAGTACAGCTTAATTTAGCCTACTTTACCAAAAGGACAAATCCAATTAAGGTTCGAGTACCTTTTTATTATATTACACATCTGTAATAGTGGTCCCAGCTAAAAAATGGATTACAAAATTCCTTAGCAAATTGGATAAATGACACTAAAAACGATAAAGCTAGATGAAATGGACTTATTGCTATTTACTCTTTGTGAATAACTTCTACATGGAATTCAAAGTTCAAAATATTTCTTTTGCAATCATTTGAAATGACAGCAGTGGAGTAACGAGGAATGCTATTAAGAAATGAAATGAAAGTGGATCCAAACATGTATACTCTTCAATTTCACTCACAATCAAGAATTGGAATAAAGGCACTTTTATTTGGGCAACGTGAAACAGAAACAACATTTTTGTATTTTTAAACACATTCAAAGAAATATTGGATACATGAAAAAAAAGTGTGCATGTCATAATGTAGACTTTTGCCTTGGCATCTCATTGCTGATAGTTATGCAATTTACTGCTGTTTGTGAATAATCACCAAAGATCTTAGATTGCATTTCAGCTCCCCAATTTCTGCTGGTGAAGGATAATGCACAACCTATTACATTACCTGATTTCAATAGTCAGGATCACAGAAACTTCATCGACGGTGCTCCCTGCACACCAGTAAGAGGTATATGCTGTTCAGTCTCTTGTGCTTGCTCTATCATTCATTAAGATCATGGTTGATCACTCAGTGCCTCTATTCTACTTCTACATCCCGGGATTCCCTTACTATATGGAAAGCTAGTTTTGTCTTGAATGCCCATTAAATCTACAATTTCAAGAGTCAAGTGCGTTTAATTAGAAACAGAACAATTAAATTCTTATTTACTGCAGTTTTACAGGCCCATTAATACAATACATAGTTAAATATACAATAATCAATAATTAGAACAATAATTGATCATATTAATCATAAATAACTTTAATCAGTAATTAAACAGTACAATAAATTAATAATCAAGAATACGAGAGAAACAGACCGTAATAGTACAAAACCAAAGTCTGTAGTGTAAAAACAAGGTCCATAATACAGTAGATTGTAGTGGTGCACTGTTCAAGAGCTTGATAGTTGCTGGGAAGTAGCTGTTCTTGAACCTGAAGGTTACAGTTTATAAGGCTTCCCGATGGTAGTAGCGAGTTGAGAATGTGGCCACGATGGTGTTGGTCTTTGATACTATTTGCTGCTTTTCTCAGGCTACGCCACTTTAAGATCCATTTGACAGTGGGGAGGTTAGTACCCATGATGGACCTGGCACTCTCTGAGGCATGTTTCATTCCTAAGCATTTAAGTTACCAAACCAGGCTATGAAGTAATCAGCCAGTATGCTCTCAACCTATCAGTTCCCAACATCTATTCCCCAACACCTGGGGAAGTTTGATAAGAGTATGTAGTGACAAACCGAAGCTCTTAGTATTCAATGAAAGTAAAGATTCTCATGGGCAATTTTTGCAGTTGCATGAATGTGCTGGGCCTAGGATAGACCGCCAGAGACAAGTACGACGAAGAATCTGAAGCTGTTGACTCTCCTCCACAATCCTGCTGATGAAGACAGGTTCATAAATCCTCGGCTTTCCCTTCCTAAAGTCAACAATCAGCTCCTTGGTCTTGCTAACATTGAGAGGAAGATTTTTGTTCTGGTACATTCAGTCAGATTATCTCCCTCCCTCCGGTACTCTAACTCATCACTACCAGTTATTCGTACAACGGTATGATCTGCAAATTTTAAAATGTTGCTGGAGTTGTGTCTGACTACACAATAGGTATAAAGGGAGTGGAGGAGGGAACTGACCACATGGCTTTGAGGCGCTCCTCTTATGGTTATCAAGGAGAAAGGTTGTTGCCAATTGGTACTGATTGCAGACTGCTGCTGATGAAGCAGTGGATCTAATTGCATAGGGATGAGCTGAGACTCAGTTCTCATAGTTTAATGATAAGTTTGGCAGGGATGATGGTATTATGGAAACTGAATAACACACTGACTTATTGTCAGTGATTTTATTCTCCAAATGGCCCTTGCATTGTCAAGAACCATTGTGGGGCAGCACAGTGGTGCAGCGGTAGAGTTGCTGCTATACAGTGCCGGAGGCCTGGGTTCGATCCTAACTACAGGTGCTGTCTGAATGGAGTTTTACGTTCTCCCCATAACAGTGTAGGTTTTCTCTGAGATCTTAACTTTTCTCTCACACTGCAAATATGTACAGGTTTGTAGGTTGATTGGCTTGGTATATGTGTAAATTGTCCCGTGTGTGGATGATAGTGTTAAAGTGCAGGGACCATTGGTCGGTGCAGATTCGGTGGGCCAAAGGGTCTGTTTCCACACTGCATCTCTAAACTAAACAGCGAGATCACATCCTCTGTTGAACTGGAACTCCATCCATGTAAACAGCTTGTCCACAGTCTCTTTCATCGAAAATAGCTTCAGTCCAGCTTTTGCATTATGGTCATGTTACTTTTGATTGCCCTCTGATATTTTCTGGTGAACCACTTGAGTAAACAGAAAATTTAACCCTTGGTCTGAACACATTAAAAAACTTATGGAAAAGAAAATGTATAGATTAAAATTGTAAGAGTATTAAAGGAGTAGACTTCATGATGCAATTTTAAAATGGAGATCAAAAGCCCAGTAAATGGTAGCCTGTTCAATTCAACATAAAGAAAACATGTAAAAGTTAATCATCGAATAGCTGAAAATATATTAAAGAGTTAAAAGCATAATGACAAAAAATAACGTGCTTAATTGCTCAGATGGAATTCTTTGAAGACATTGTCGACAAGATTTACTGACCAAGTACAAATCTGGTAGTCAGAACAAGTTGGAGATGAATGGAGGGCTAAGGAACAGAAAAGTGTGCAAGGAGGATCTCAACCTTAAACGTCACCTATTCCTTTTCTCCAGAGATGCTGCCTGACCCAGCTTTTTGTGTCTTTGTGGCTTTAGGACTCGAACCATTTTCCGATTCATTCTGGCTCATACTCGGCAGGCCGAAAATTATAAAACAAAGATGACGCATTGTATGTTGTATGCGTTTGTGTCTTGGGCGGTGGACATCATTGTTGATGCGAATTATTTTAACAACCTGATAAAGTATTGAAAATCCCACATGGGTCAATAGGCCCAGCCAGGCGGTTCACACCGACAGTGGCAACGCTGGAAGTATGTCTCTCCAATGGTCAAAGTTGTATTTCTACCTATCCCCGAGTTGTGCTTTATGTGCCTATCTTCGGTTTAAACCAGCATCTGCAGTTCCTTATTCCACATACATGCCACAGTTCCCACCTCTGGACATTTCATTCCACGCTTTAATCCGCATTCAAACGAAAAAACTTCGTCCTGACCCCTGATTGGCATAAAGACTCTCAGCTGGGTTACTGATTTAACTATACAGGTTTCGGGGCGATATCCCGAGGTTAAACGGAAGATAAACACAAAATGCTGAAGTAACTCAGCGGAACAGGCAGCATCTCTGGAGCGAAGGAATGGACGACGTTTCGGGTCGAGACCAAAGATTCTATAGCGGAGCCGCTAGGATCTTTGGTCGAGACCCTTCTTCAGACTCGAAAGGTTAAACGTTTCGGGCTTTGTCGCCGGTTAGCCGCCTGGGACTCTGAATATGCCAACCTCCAGCCGAGCCGCCGCGCAGGTAACGCATTCGAAATGCTGGTTCAGGGGCGATTCAAAAGACGGGGAGGCCCCGACCATGAATATACGCCCGCTGTGTCAACGCCGCAGCGCATGGGGCGCTCCTCGGCCCTCGGGGAGGCAGCGTGAGCCCGGGACTCTGAATATGTTGGTCGCGCTGCATTGGCGCGGCGTGGACGGCATCGGCCAATGCACGGTCGGGGGCGGTCGATTCCCGCCACTGAGCTTCCTGCCCTGGTGCATGGCGGTCGCACGGAGGAATTGTTGGAAAAAAAGGTTAGTAATTTTTTTTCCCAGTCTGCGTTGCAGCAGCAGCCGGCGGCTCGGAGTGGTGGTGGCTGGGGAAGAGGCTGCGGCAGCGGCATTAGGCGGACTCGCCTTCCTCCAGCCTCTTCATTCAACCAGGCGGCTGCTTCGGGCCTACCGCAGGCTTCCAGCCGGCCGCTCCGCGCCGCTCTCCTGCACGGGAAAAGGTTGAATCTTATGGGAGTGACCCGCCAGCCGGGCCCGGCAACGCCGCACACTGTGTGGCGACCGGCTTCCCCTGCAGTCACTGGCCCGAGTCGGAACTGTAACCGGGACTCCCTGACCGGTCCCAAACGGACTCGCAGACCATGAGCAATACTCTGCGGGCCGCTCAGCAGCTGCGGAGACGAGCGAGGGCCTTAACGTTTGGAGAATGCAGCCTATACCTCAAGGCCGAGAGGGAGCGAACGGTCGTCAAACATTTGACTGTTTTCCACCTTTGGATATTGTTGCGCGTACTCGTGCGTTTCTGGTGTTCAATCATCCCGACGTCTTCGATTAGCAGATTGTTGAGAGATTTTGGCTGTTTGATTCTTTCATGTTAGATATACACTCGGTTGATCAATCTATTGATGTTCGTGCCAGTGATTTGTTTCAATAGTGTTTAATTATCACTGTTCAATGGAATTCATACTTGCAGCAGTACAACAGGCTTGTAAACCCTATACGCATAGATACTATATAATACATTTAAAAACGATAAATATTAATGCAAAACAAAAGCCCGAAGTCCTCAGTGCATCCAAACACGAGTTTATAAGATGCAAGATGGACACAAAAAGCTGGAGTAACTCGGGGACAGGCAGCATCTCTGGAGAGAAGGAATGGGTGACGTTTCGGGTCGAGACCCTTCTTCAGATGCAATCCAGTTCTTTGGAGCTGTTGATGGATTTATACAGTGAACCAATTCTCTCCTATCTATGGCATGTTTCGTTTCCCCACTTCCTTCGTTTCCAGATCTAGCGTTTCAATGTACTTTGTCTAAGGTAGAGGTGTAAGTTTCTTGTCAAGCTGTAAGAGTACATAATTTGAAAATACAGATTTATAGCATTCCAGCCAATATCCCAATGCGCATATAGTAATGTTTATTTTACAATAGAGTTCAAATAGCCATATTTTTATATAACCGTCTATCATAATGGATAATTTTCATAAACAATTGCCATTCCCACAGTGGTTCTTGGCTTTTGGCTTTTTAATTCGAGTTGGTAGAAACTGGGGAATTAAGTGCACAAAATGAGGTTGCCATTTCAATATTTATCAAAATAAATATTATATTGGAATTTTGTTTTGTTCAATGAACCCTTTCCTCTAGTCAGATACATTTACTGAGAGATGTTTTTGCAAAATTAGGGATGATATACTAAATTAGTGGTTCATATTTAAGTTGTGGTAGGTAAAATTTGTATTAACATTACCATTTATACATCAGAGCTCCGAGGTATTTGTATTTTTTTTTTTAACTAGATAGTATTCTTGTATGAAGATGAGTCTCGACCCAAAACATCTGCAGTTCCTCCCTACACGTTTTTCATGTAGGATCCGTATATACAGATTTTGGTAGTCATTTGTATGCATTACTCAAAAGCTCTTTAAAAAAAAATAATATTTTTAAGCTTCAGAGTAATATTCAAAGAATTAAATGTACATGTTTTAAGTCCTTTTTCAAAAAACTGCATTGGGACCAATTTATATATAGCCTATAATTTTAAAATCTCACAGGGCAAGTTTAAATTAAATTCTGTGCTAGTAAAGGAAAGATCAGGAAGTATGGCTATATTATTTTTTTTAATTGTCACAGTAAATAAATTGATTTTAATCCCCTTTTATTAAAGCTCTCTCTCTACAAATGCATTGTTTTGAGTAATAAAAATGTTAATACAGTACGTCAAAGTACCTGCAGGAAGGAGCTGCAGATGCTGGGTTAAACATCTCAACCCAAACGTCACTTATTGCTTTTCTCCAGAGATACTGGCTGACCCGCCGAGTTACTCCAGTTTTTTTATGTATCACAAATCAAAGTACATTGTATTAATGTTTTGTATGTGGAATGAACATGGATATAAAATCAGATGAACTATTGACAGTAAGCTGAGCCACGGGTAGATAGGGTGGTCAAAAAGGCGTTTGGCACATTGGCCTTCATTGGTCAGAGTATTGAGAAAAGAAGTTGGGAGGTCATGTTGTAGTTGTATAAGATGTTGGCAAGGACGCTTTTAGGGTATTGTTTACAGTTCTGGGCACCATGTTATAGGAAAGATGTAAAGCTGGAAAGGGTACAGAGAAGATTTATGCGGATGTTGCCCGGGCTAGAGGGTCTGAGCTACAGGTAGAGGTTGAGTAGGCTGGGACTCTATTCCTTGAAGCGCAGGAGAATGAGGTGTGTTATCTTATTGAGGTGTATAAAATCATGAGAGGAATAGATCGGGTAGATACAGTCTCTTGCCAGAGTAGGTCAATTGAGGACCAGTGGACATAAGTTTAAGGTGAAGGGGAAAAGATTTAATTGGAGGAGTAACTTTTTCATACGAAGGGTGGTGGGTGTTTGGAACAAGCTGCCAGAGGAGGTAGTTGAGGCGCGGACTATCCCAACATTTAGGAAATGGTTAGACAGGCACATGGATAGGACAGGTTCAAGATTCAAGATCAAGAGACATTTATTCTCGCATGCACCAATTGGTACAGAGAAATTTGGGGGTCACTGTGCAGCCATACGAATAAAAAAAAAACACAGAACATGATAGTCTTTAACATAAACATCCCCACACAGCGGAATCAAAGTTTCCCACTGAGGTAAGGCACCAAAGTTCAGTCATCCTCTTTGACGTTCACCCGTGGTTGGAGGGATATGGACCAAATGCGGGTAGGTGGGACTAGTGTTGCTGGGACATGTTAGGCTGAAGGGCCTGTTTCCGGTATCATTTTATGGCACTAAAGGGCCTGGCAAACTTGGGCGACTGCAGAGTGTCAGTTTTATTTATACAAACCTGTACTCCTTTGGAGTGCGGGAGGGAACCATAACCCTAACTCTAACTCTAGGTTGATAGGCTTGGTGTTGCACAGGGAGCCAAATGCAACGTAATTTCGTTTGGAACTGCATATATCAATGTATTTCTAAATGACAATAAAGTTTGTTTGACTTGACTTGACTTTGGTATAAGTATAAATTGTCCCTAGCGTGTGTGGCACAGTGCGAGAGATCGCTGGTCAGTGCGGACTCGGTGGGCCCTAGGGCACTGTATCTCTGAACTAAATGTGACACGGGCCCCAGGAGTTGAACTCAAACCCCCAATGATCTGCCTGCTCCTCGTGGGAACTAAACTGTTGGCCACGAGTTGTCCCAGAGGCAGATCTCTCTTCCAATGGTCTCTCCAAACCCCCAGAAGCAGTGGGCTTTTCAACTGCGCACAGGCAATGCTGTTAATGTACCTGTGTCACTCATCTGCTCCGGCCACTGAGTCTAAATACCCAGCACCCATTTTGAAGCAAGGCGAGGGGCCGGAGGGGGGAACTGAGGGGTGTTCTTCCCAAAGTCTGCATTTATCTCATAGTCAATGTTACTAAAACAGATGATGTGGCCTTTGTGCAGTACTATTAGTGGGATCTAGCTGTCACAGGCTGGGTCCATGTGGGGGGGTGTCGGGGAAAGTTGGGGGGGGGGGGGGGGTTTGGAGAAGGGGATGTGATGGGTGGGAGTGGAGAAGGAAGGAAGGGGAGAAGGGTAGGGGGAATGGAGAAGGAGTGATTGGGGGGGGGAAGAGGGAAGCTTAACCTACACTCACCGAATCCATCCCTGTGAAAGTTATAGAGATGGGTGATTGCATCTAGACGCAGGTACAGCTACGAGTTGCAGCTGTACCTGGATATGACAGTTTTCAGATTCTTATACCTCTTCCTGATGGCAGGAGTGAAATGAGAGTGACCAGGGTGGTGTGGGTCTCTGATGCTGGCTTCCTTTTACGAGGCAGTGACTCTTGTGGATCCCTTAGAGAGCGGGGATATCAGTGCCCGTGATGGACTGGGCAGTGTTCATTTTTGTAATCATCTTGTTTTCTGGGCATTCGAGTTTCCGAACCAGGCAGTGATGCACCCAGTCGATATGCTCTCCACCTGTAAAAGTTCAACAGTATTCGTTAACATTACTGAATCTTAAGAAGTAGAACTGTTGAAAGGGCTGCAGAAGAGCAATCTCTTTAGTCCATGCCACGATGGCTAAAAACTTGTTGCTCATCTAATCTCACTTCTCTATTTTTGGCCCAGAGTTTTGCATTTGAAGCTTGTCAACTGCTCAAGTGTAAATAGAAAAAATATGAAATACAGAAGAGACTTGCTGAAAATACTTAATGACTCAGACAAAACCACTGAGAAACAAACATAATTCACAATTTAACATTTTATTTCTTTATGCAAATTGCAAAATAAAATAGCTTGCTGTCACTACATTGGTACCAGGGTAGATTGTAGATGTTTGAAGGAGTAACAGGGCAATGATCTAGTATCCAGGAAATAGAACCTGTATGAAGCAGGATGATGATGACAGCATGCAGTAGATGTATCAGAGGTGTTGGTGAACTCTTGCCACACTGGCAATTTCAGCCATTTGCTCCATATATAAAAAGTGTAGGTGTTCTAGATGTTAAGTGGAGTGGTGGTTCTAGGGTAGGTCTCTGCATGATAGGATACACCTGGGATAACTGGGGATAAACTGTAAACAAGGTTATGTGATATGGGAGAGCTAGAGAGTGTAAATGAGGACAAAAGACTAGGAATCCAGTTTACTGGACTGGTGTGAGGGGGAGACCTGCAGAGTCCAAGGTCAGCATTGGAACTGAGGCGATGAAAGGATATGTTGCTTCACCTGTGCTTGCACGAGAAAGTACTGTAATAAGGTGGATGTTTGATAGGAATTAAAGAATGGGCCATAGAGTTGTGTCCACATTTAAGGTCTATGCAGCCAACTTAAAAATGAGTATGTCACCTCTGTCACAGACTTCAGTGAGTGGTAGAGGATTGCGTGCCAAAGAAGACAATACTTATGTGCCCCAACCAGGAAACGTGTATGAACTGTAAGGTCCGCTCAAGGGTGATGTAATGGTAATTTCAATCTTTTCCAAGCTTCAGCTTTTCATTGCTGTTACTACACAGGCAAGGTGGAGTAGCACTTACACAGATGATAACAAAAATAAATCATTTCCAGTTTAATCTATTCTTTATTGAAGTAGTTGTACAGACAAAGAATTGAACATACTAGATCCTCTTTATTCATATACAAATTGTAGCTTTCCATTCTTACTGATCCGGTAAAAACTACATTCTTCCTCCCGTGCCTGCTCCCATCTGATTTGACCAATCCCTGTGGTTTCGCTAAATGTAACATTTATCTACGAATCAAAAGCCCACCTCCAAGCGGTCAAAATAATTCTGCAAGAAATATCTAGACAAAATAACAAAATATACTAACAGTAACTAGCCTAAGCATTTGAATGGCTCCTACAGGTGAATTCCAAGTCTTTAAATAATCCTAGCTGTACAAGAAATCTATGGTCTTTGCAAAGACATTAAGGATGCTGAGAAAGGAATTCAAGACCAAGCTACAGTCTCCGTGTTACTACAGGAACACCTGTCAGTTGTGGCAAGGCTTGCATGCATAATAGGCTACAAAGTGAAGTTAGGCACTATAGCTGGCAACAACGTGTCTCTCCCCAATGTGCTCACTGCAATTGATGCTCAGTTTGAATAGAAGATTGGTGGAATTATGTCATTTTCATCAGCCTCAGGTGCCCCATGGTCATTGTCACAAATGTCAGAGCCTGCGGAAAGCAACTGGCCTAGATGACCCTGGCTGCATTCTCAGGACCTTTGCAGACCGGACATGGACATGTGTCTTTAAATTCCTAACCGTTTTCTGAGGTTCCTACCTGGTTTAAGACCACTATCATCCAGGTGCAAAAGAAAAATATGACGGTACGCCTTAATGACCACTATTCAGTTGCTCTGACATTCACCATCATGAAATGCATGGAGAGGTTGTTCATGGTGCACATTAAAAGCTGCCTCTTAGCCACAACAGGTCTACAACAGACGCCATCTTTCTGGCCTGACATTCATTGTTGGAACATCTGTCTAACAAAAACACCTATGTCGGACTTTTATCTATATACTATAGGTCTGCCTTCAACACCATAATCGCTACCAAACTCCTCTCCAAACTCATGGCCCTAAGAGTCAACATCCCCTTCTGCCACTGGATCCTTGATTTCCTGACCCATAAGACCACAATCAGTGATGATTGATGGTAAAACATCCTCCTTGAAAGGATGCATTCTCAGCTCCTTACTATACTCCCTTTACACTTTCAGCTGTGCTGCCAATTTCTGCTCTAATTCCATTTACAAGTTTACAGAAGACACCACTGTAGTGGGCTGGATCTCGAAACAGAACAGGAAGGAATTTCAAGAGCTTAGTAACATGATGTCCAAACAACAACCTCTCCCTCTATCATCAGGATGAAGCAACTAATTATTGACTTCAGGAAGCGAGACAGTGTACATGCCCCAGTCAACATCAGTAGTGCGATCTGGGGATGGTTGACACCTTCAGGTTTCCAGGCTTAAATATCACTGACAATTTGTCCTGGACCAACTACATTGAAGCTCTAGCCGAGAAAGCATACCAACGCATCTACTTCCTCAGAAAACTGTAGGCGTTCAGCATGTCTCCCAAATACTTTTACAAGTTCTTTAGATGCACTGTAGAACACATCCCATCGGGTAGCATCGCAACTTGGTAAAGCTCTGCCCAAGAATGCAAGAAATTACAGAGTTGTGGATGTAGCCCAGTTCATCACCCAAACTAGTTCCCTCCCCTCCTCCCTTCCACCCTTTCAACAACTCTAACTACATTTCATGCTGTCTTGGGAAAGCAGCCCAGTGTAATCAGAGAAATATACCCTGGTCGTTTCCTCCTCTCCTCTCTCCTATCAGGCAGAAGATACAAATTCTGAATACACATACCACCAGATTCAGGATCAGCTTTCTCCCCCACTGTTATCAGACTAATGAACGGACCTCTCGTCAACTAAGGATGTAGTCCTGATTTCCCAACCCACTGCATTGCACCCCTGGATTATTTTTGTTTGATCTGTAGCTGTCACGATGTGACACCATATTCTGCACTCTGGCATATTTTTCTTTACACTGCCAGTTGTGCTTGCTTGTATAGAATAATTTGATCAGATAGCACACAAAGGCTTTCATTATATCTCTGTACATGTAACTATAATAAACCAATATGCCTAGTTTTTCATTCCAAGTATTGAGAGTATATTTCTAATTTTTGCATTATTACATCAGAAAATGTATATCCATTCCATTAAAAACGCACCTCTGCACATCTACTTATATTGATGAAAACACTTGTCATTTTAGTTTAGTTTAGAGATACAGCGTGGAAACAGGCCCTTTTAGCCCACCAAGTCCGCGCTGACACATACTAGGAACAATTTACAATTGTACCAAGCCAAGTATGGGAGGAAACCACAGAAACAGTGAAAATCCATGCTGGTCGCGGGGAGAACATACAAACTCCGTAAAGACATACCCATAGTCGAATCAGGGATTCTGGCGCTGTAAAGCAGCAACTCTGCGCCACCATGCCACCCCCTTTCATAATTTCATAACTGATGCTATGAGGCTGCAAGGTGACTTGGATAGGTTGGGTGAGTGGGCAGATGCATGGCAGATGCAGTATAATGTGGATAAATGTGAGGTTACAAGAACAAGAAGGCAGATTATTATCTGAATGGTGTCAGATTAGGGGGGGGGGGGGTGCAACGAGACCTGGGTGTCCTTGTACATCAGTCACTGAAAGTAAGCATGCAGGTACAGCAGGTAGTGAAGCAAGCGAATGGCATGTTGGCATAGTGAGAGGATATGAGTACAAGAGCAAGGAGGTCCTACTGCAGTTGTACAGGGCCCTGGTAAGACCACACCTGGAGTATTGTGTACAGTTTTGGTCACCTAATTTGACGAAGGACATTCTTGCTATTGAGGGAATGCAGCGTAGGTTCATCAGGTTAATTGGCAGGATGGCGGGACTGACATATGACGAAAGAATGGATCGACTGGGCTTATATTCACTGGAATTTAGAATGAGAGGGGATCTTATGAAAACATATAAAATTCTTCAGGGTTTGGACAGGCTAGATGCAGGAAAAATGTTCCTGATATTGGGGGAGTCCAGAACCAGGGCTCACAGTTTAAGAATAAGGGGTAGACCATTTAGGACTGAGATGATGAAAAACATTTTAATTCAGTTGTGAATCTGTGGAATCTTCTGCCACAGAAGGCAGTGGAGGCACTGGTTGTTTTCAAGAGAGAGTTTGGGGTGGGAGATTGCAATGTGGTCTGCCCTGTTTCGACGAATGCAATCAACCTGGCGTGCACAATCAAATAAGATCAAATAGAACAAGTTGTCTTACAACTTTAGGCTGTGCTCGCCATATGCAAGAAGAAGAAGAGAGAGTTTGATATAACTCTTGGGGCTAACGGAATCAAGGGATATGGCAAGAAAGCAGGAACGGGGTACTGATTTGGGATGATCAGCGATGATCATATTAAATGGCGATGCTGGCTCAAAGGGCCGAATGGGCTACTCCTGCATCTATTTTCTATCTTTCTATGTTTCATGACAATTTTTTTTCCCTTACATATTGGTGTGTTCTTCCATATTAAAAGAGTTTGATAATATTTATGCTAGAATCCATTCAATGTAAGTAAACATTAAATTTGTTAGCACTGTTTGCCTTGTTTGCATAATTTAGTACAGCATTTTCTAGTTTTAATTTAAATTTAAATCTCTCACTGCTAAGGTCTGAGGTTCCCTCCTACTTTAAGAGGGCATCAATAATACCGGTGCCCAAGAAGAGTAAAGCAATTGGATCCTTGACTACCTCATCCACAGATCACAGTCTGTTTGAATTGGCAGAAACACTTCATCCTCATTGATAATCAGTACGACAGCACCTCAAGGCTGCGTGCTCAGCCTCCTGCTCTACTCACTCTATACTCATGACTGTGTAGCCGGACTTAGTGGGAACTCCATTTTCAAGTTCACTGATGACACCACCGTTGTGGGACGAATTACAGATGGCGATGAGTCAGAGTATAGAAGTGAGATTGACCGACTGACCAAATGGTGCCAGCACAACAACCTGGCTCTCAATTTCAGCAAAACCAAAGGAGTGATAGTAGACTTTGGAAGAGGAAGGTTAAACCCTATTTACATCAATGGGACCATGGTGGAGAGAGTCAACAACTTCAAATTCCTGGGCGTGCATATTTCTGACAATCTTTCCTGGACCCAGCACACAGATGCAATCACAAAGAAAGCACATCAGCGCCTCTACTTCCTGAGAAGGTTACAGAGATTTGGAATGCCAAAGAGGATTCTCTTGAACTTCTACAGGTGCACAGTAGAGAACATACTAACTGGCTGCATTGTGGCCTGGTTCGGCAACGTGATCGTCCAGAAGCGGAAAAGATAGCAAAAAGTTGTAAACACAGCCCAGTCCATCACCGGCTCTGCCCTCCCCACCATCGAAGGGATTTATCGTAGTCGCTGCCTCAGAAAGGCAGCCAACATCATCAAAGACCCACGCCATCCTGGCCACACACACAACTCACCACTGCCATCGGGAAGAAGGTACAGGAGCCTGAGAACTGTAACGTCCAGGAAGAGCTTCTTCCCTACAGCCATCAGGCTTTTAAACACTACAACCTCTTAAGCTATGAACTACAATAGACTATTATTATTATTGCACTGTTATTGTTTTATTTCTCTCTTTCTGAGTTTTTGTTATTATTTATTATGATTACATATATATACACACAATTGATTCTGCAATGAGGTATTTATTTCATTGCAACAGTAATTATGTAATAAATGGAAAATTGGACGCAAAATAATTCAAACAATTGCCAGAAAACTGGATTGCTCTTAAGCGTGACTTCTAATCCTGCACAAACTGCTCCATTCAGTATAGTCTATGAGTGTTAAATTCAAGCACGATTTATTTGCAAATAAGCAGGTGCTTTTGCGGTGCCAATGTCTAATGCACTAATTGAAGACGGGACTTAAGCCCTTAAAGAACATTCTTCATACACTTCTGGCAGTGCCACGAGTTAATGTGTTGCTGTTGTCTGTGGTGACGACTGATGCAGTGGCTCTGCAGGACAGGGTGCATGCTTCCTGTTTCTCAGATGTGTACCTCAATATCTGATGAATAAGACAAAGCACAGGAGACACAGGATTAACAGGAGGAAACCTCAAACAGAATTAAAGAAAGAGCAGCAGCAGGGGTGCTTCCAAGGATAAATGAACTCTGCAGCTCAAAACAGTACTGCAAGAAATTCCATGACCTTTCAACGTAAGTGCTGTAGAATTTTGAACTAATGTTGTTTTCCAACACAACCAGATACAAATTTCATCCATTTCAGACCTGCTCACATAGACATCTTTAATCCAATGGATAGTTGTTGTTTCAGCTTCCGACTTACTGCTAAACCTTTCGGCCACACTGGCATGGTGGTGTACAGACACATTTATTCAAACTCTTAGAAACATCTTTCCCTTTTGTTTTAGGCTCCAAACAAAAGTTTGATGTTTTATTACCCATCAAAGAACCTACTGCAATATACACGAGCAAGACACTGCCAATTATAAAAAACTAACCAGCCTGAAGGAGTGGATCCTTTGCCTGCTGGAGCATTGATGTGGCTGAGGTTGTATAGGTGATGGCTGATCTATTATCTCAGTATTACTTCCCTGCCCAGACCCCATATCTCACGATTTCCTTAATATTAAAAATCTGTTCATCTCTATTTGTCCCTTTAAATTGTACAGCTCCATTGATTGAATTGCTGTGCAAACATGCTCTTGTTGAGTGCATATGCACAAAATTTCACCTGATAGTGCTCTTTGTGTTGCTTTACAATTGGCATGTATCGTCTTTGTGTTACTTTACAATTGCACATGTCCAATGTGTCAGACATCTGAATATGCACTGGTGTATAACATGACTGAATGTGCCAAGTCAAATTTCTCAAAGTGTGCAATCTTATTTTGTGATTTACTCCTAAAACCCCTGTCTCACGGTGCGAGTTGGCCCACGAGTGACCCCGAGTTTTCACTCGTGGTGATCACGTAGCGGGAACGTCGGAACTCGCACGAGCAACTTATCGACTCGTGGCGCTAACAGCAGGTACTCGGGAAACTTGTTAACTCGTGGAAAAAATCAAACATGTTTGATTTTCTCCACAAGTCAAATTAACTCTTCAAGTTAAAAATGGAAACATTTAAACTCGTTGTAGTAACGTAGTGGCCCGTGCGTTTACCTTAGTGACTCGTAAGTCTACCGTGGGAACTTTTTTATAATCTGTTCGTTCGCTCGAGTAAAGACTGAACCAAAGATAGAAACTCCGCGGACCAGGCAGCATCTCTGGAGAGAAGGAATGGAGTCGAGACCCTTCTTCAGACTTACCCGAAACGCCACCATTCCTTCTCTCCAGAGATGCGGTCTGTCCCGCCGAGTTACTCCAGCATTTTCTGTCTATCTTCGGCCTTTCTGCGATGATCTGCCACTTGTCCTTTATTACTGAGGCGCCTGCCCCGTGGCTTCGTATTCGTCACTGTCTCAATGAACGGCTTTAGGACGCGGTTAAAGACCTGCCGGAGGGGCAAGTCTGGGGCGGTGGGTGGGTTGTGTCCACGTGTGATGCTCCATCCACCCCCCGGGGCCGAGAGTGTGGGATTGGGAAGGAAGTGCAGGTGCTGGTTTACACCGAAGATAGACACACACAATGCTGGGGTAACTCCGAGGGACAGGCAGCATCTCTGGAGAGATGGGATGGGTGAGATTTCGGGTCGAGACCCTACTTCAGACTTCTCCAGAGATCCCGTTGAGTTTACTCCAGTGGTGAGTGTCTATCCCGGTGGCGGGGAGCCGGGCTTGGCCGACCCGCCGCCTCTACTTGCCGGTCAGTCCGGTGATCATCGCCCTCCGCCCGGGATGCAGTGGAGTTTTGCACCCGGTGAGTTGTCCAGCGCTCACGGTGGACGAGGGAG
The DNA here is from genome assembly GCA_963514005.1 of Raja brachyura. Next base: position 32,155,380 of record OY740804.1, on the reverse strand, counting down.
GACAGCAACAGGCCAGGTGAATGAATAGCAGCACATAAATGAGTCAACCTTTAACATTTCTTGATTTTATGTTTTAATTTGCAAGCCGCTGCACGAGAGGCAAGTTTTATTTTCAGTCCGAAGAAGGGTCTCGACCCGAAACGTCACCCATTCAACAATAGACACAAAAAAGCTGGAGTAACTCAGCGGGACAGGCAAGAATGGGTGACGTTTAGATCCAAATGCTGGAGAAATTCAGCAGGTCGAGACCCTTCTGTCACCCATCCCTTCGCTCCATAGATGCTGCTGTACCTGCTGAGTTTCTCCAGAATTTTGTGTACCCTCGATTTTCCTGCATCTGCAGTTCCTTCTTTAACACTGCTGGAGTAATTCAGCTGGTCGAGATCCTACTTCAGAAGACGAGCCCTTATCTGAAACGTCACCTATCCACGTTCTCCAGAGATGTTACCTGGCCCGCGTTGTTACTCCAGCTTGTTGCATCTGCCTTCTGTCTGAACCCTTGGGATCGTCGCCGACGTGAAGACGGTGCGAAGCCCCCGTGCAAGGTGCCGGGAGCTGGGGAGGGAAGGGGGCACACTCATGGCCGGGAAGCAGAGGGGTGGGTGTGGTGGTGGCGACAGACGGGGCCAACAATGAGATGTAGAAATACAGAAACACCGACGTGCAAAGGAGACCTACAATAGCGCGTTATGGCGGGTGATTGTCGCCTGCCCGCTGTTTCTGCCCCTAAAGCCTTGGGATCGTTGCCCTTTGTGTTGGCGTGGAGGGGGTCGGGGGTATAGTGCTGTTTGATTTCCCCCTGCTATCATAGGGACAGGGAGACACAGCGGCTTTTGAGACTGGTGGGCAATCACTACCAAAGTGTCTGCCTGCAGTCAGCACACCTCTCCTACACGTTTCCCGAAAAAAGACCATCCCGCAGAGAATGATCCCAGCACCCAAGAGCCTTGTCTGTCAGCCCCCCCCCCCCCCCAACCATGTTCCACCTAAACTTGCGCCTGGGCACCAAAGCAGCTCAAGAGGCGAACCCTGAGCTCCGTCTCCCAACAATCTGAACAGCGGCTGCGGCCGGCAGGCACCCGGCATGGACTTCTCACACCCTCCCACACTTACCTTCATTCACGGTTGGCTCAAGGGTAATGGGAGTGGAACTTGTTAACTCGGGAGAGGAAGTTGGAACATCGCAGCAATGACATACCCGTGGGAACTCGGTTAAACACTTGATCATAAACTTGAAATCTCGTACATAACCATGAGTCTGTTTTTTTTCTTTCACTTGGGGTCACTCGTGGGATGACTCGCACCGTGAGACAGGGCCTTAAAGCAATGATTTTTAATCGTGGAAGCTAAAATCTGTGGTGCGATTGTTTTGTTACAGCATTCTTCTTGTCTGGGGATGTTTATAGTGGAAGAGGGAAGGAACTTCACTGATAACTTCATGCATCCAAACCAGAACAGAGGATGTGAAAAGTCCAAATTTGAAAAAACAAACTACTATACCACATGTTAATAAGACTGCTTTGTAAAGTACAGTCTTGCCTCACCTTACCCTGGCTCTCAATCTAAAACCTTGGTTCTTGATTAGTACAGTTGTCGAAGGTTATGGGGAGAAGGCAGGAGACTGGGGTTAGGAGGGAGAGATAGATCAGCCTTGATTGGTTGGCTGAATAGCCTAATTCTGCTCAAATCACTTATGATCTTATGACACATGACTGATAATCCCAAAGACACTCTGGATCTCTAGTTCAGCCAATCTAAATTCTTGACACTCCCTATAAGGAAAGAGGTTCCAGGGTTTTGACACGGCAACAGCAAAGGAACGCCAAAATATTTAATCGGATGATGAGAGGATTGGAAGGCGACTTCCAGGTTGCGGAGTGCCCATGCCTTTGCTTCCCTATCCTAGCTGGTATACGTTTTGGGTTTGAAAGGTGATGTCCAAGCAGATATGGTACGTTGTTGCAGTGCAGATGGTACAAACAGCTGCTTCTGTGCGTTAATGTGGAATGAGTGAATGGTTGTGGATGCACTGCTGCCCTTCATGGTGTTGAGCTTTTTGAGAGATGTTGAGGCTCCACTCATTTAGACAAGTGGCGAGTACTCAATTATACTTTTGACTTAAGCCTTGTAGATGGTGGACAAGCTTTGAGAGTTAGGAAGTAAGTTACTTGCTGTAGAATTACTTGCCTCTGATCTTGTCCTGCAGCCACATTGTGCATATCGCTACTTCATTTCAGTTGTAATCCCCAAAATATTAATAATGGGGGATTCACTTATGGTAATGCCATGGAATGTCAGTGACATCACTTTTTCTCATAAGGCAATCCATTCATAACCAGGACTACCACAATAAAACTTATTAAAACTACTTCCAATTATAATGTTTCTTTCCTTTAAATAAGGCAATCAAAACTGTTCACAACATCCGATTCCTTCTCTCCAGAGATGCTGTCTGGCCCACTGAGTTACTCCAGCATTTTGCGTCTACCTTCGATTTAAACCAGCATCTGCAGTTCTTTCCTACACATCCCAGATGTTTTGCTGCCTTGTATACTCCAATCTGCTCAAAACAAAGGCCAACATTAATTTGCCTTCCCAATTGACATACTACCCCGTAAGCTGGCTTCTTGTGTTACATGTGCAAGGAAGGACACCCAAACCTATCTGACTTAGTCACCTGTTCAGAAGCATCTGAAGTTCTAGGCTTTGTAGCAGCAAACCTAAGTTTTGGTCCAGTGATGAAGTAGGAATAATATTTGTTTTCAAGACGGAAGGATAGGTTGGCACGCTGCCTCTCTGCATTCTGTGGATGAGAAATACTCCAGGACTGCTCCAGCAGTGATGATGGCAGTGAATGGAGTATTAGATGTATTGACAGTCAAGTTAGCTGATTTATTTTGAATGACAATAAAATCTGTAATCGTCAAAGCAAGTGAAGCATATTCTGCTATTTTCCTGACCTTTGCCTAATTGATGTTGAAACGATTTGGGGCTGATGGGTAATAAGTTATTTATTCTATTTATAGCCATTATATTTCTCTAGTTGGTCCAAATATGATTCAATGATGATTTCCAGGATGTTGATGGTGGAGAATTTGGTTATGGTAAAACCATTTAATTTTAAGTAGATAGACACTGTCATTGGTGGTGGCCATTACTTGGGACTTGTCTGGTACAAACGTTGCATGCCGTTTAGTAATCCATGTTTTTGAATGTTTTCTAGGATGTGGGCATGGGGTACTTCAGTAGTTGTGATTCAAGCTGAACACAGTCATTTTTAGCAAACATCTCTGCTTCTAACCTTAGCAAGGTTATGGGTACTGGTTTATTATTGTAATTTGTACCCAGATAGAATGAAAAACTTTGCGTGCTATCCAGAGAAATCATACTATACACGTACAATCAAGCCATACTGAAGTAAATTAGGTCGTGCAAAGAGAAAATCGCCATAGTGCAGAATATAATGTTAGTTACAAAGTGCAAATTTAAAAAAGTGTTGGCAGCCTTTAAAGTAGCCTCTTAGACACACTTCTGAAGAACTTTTGCAGTTACATCCTACAACTAAGGTGACTGGCCTCCCTAGAGGCACAAGGATCTTTCTTTTGTACTGAACGTGGTGAGTTCTGCCTGAGTTCCACTGAATTGAAATTTACTCTGGTCCCTTGACGCTATATTTGATCTAATGTGTCATAATGCTAAGGGCAGCTTCTCTAACCCCTCCTCTGAAATTCTACTTTTTGTGACGTTTCTATCAAAATAGTCATGAGGATCTGGTGCCAAATATCCCCGAGGGAACCTACAATAAGATTCAAGAGAGTTTATTGTCATGTGTTCCAGATAGGACAATTACATTCTTGCTTTGCTTCAGCACAACAGAATATGGTAGGCATGAATACAGAACAGATCAGTGTGTCCATATACCAATATATATATATACGCACATGAATAAATAAACAGATAAAGTACAAATAAACAGAAAATGGGCTATTAATGTTCAGAGTTTTGTTTGAGTTGAGTTTAATAGCCTGATGGCTGTGCGGGGAAAAGCTATTCCTGAACCTGGACATTGCAGTCTTCAGGCTCCTGTACCTTCTACCTGAAAGTAGCGGGGAGATGAGTGTGTGTCCAGGATGGTGTGGGTCCTTGATGATGCTGCCAGCCTTTTTGAGGCAGCGACTGTGATAGATCCCCTCGATGGTAGGGAGGTCAGAGCCGATGATGGACTGGGCAGTGTTTACTACGTTTTGTAGTCTTTTCCTCTCCTGGGCACTCAAGTTGCCGAACCAAGCCACGATGCAACAGGTCAGCAAGCTCTCAACTGTGCACCTGTAGAAGTTAGAGAGAATTCTTGACATACCGAGGAATTTTAAGCTCTTGACCCTTTCCACCATCAACCCGTTGATATGAACGGGACTGTGGGTCCCCATCCTACCCCTTCCAAAGTCCACAATCAGTTCCTTGGTTTTGCTGGTGTTGAGGGCCAGGTTATTGTGCTGGCAGTTCTGCGAGTTTGGTAACCAGCTTGGAGGGGATGATTGTATTAAATGCCGAGCTGTAATCAATGAAACATCATCTATTCTCTCCAGAGATGCTGCCTGTCCCACTGAGTTACTCCAGCATTTTGTGTCTACCTTTGATTTAAATCAGCATCTGCAGTTCTTTCCTACGCATATTATTTTACAATACTATTCACTTTGCTGACGATTGAGAGTAAAATTAGTGGCTGTTTTGTATTTTCCATTTTGTAATGAGGGTATTACTGGCGAATTAAAAAAAAATTCAGGCTAGATTATGAATATCAACCCTTAAATGGATAACAAGTGAATCATATTGCTAACTGTCTGTCATAACCAGCATCATGTTTTCATATTGTGTATCTTCCGTCTATAAACACTGTTATAATGTTATATATAGTTCAAGATGCCATTTGTATAAATTCTTCTGACTTTGTGTACAATCTTCAGATGCTTCATTTGGTTAAAAACACTGCACAAATAAATTGTTCAGGAGGAGTAATAGTTGATACAAAAGTTTTGTATGTTTTAGATTTTACTGAAGAATGGAGAGCCTGAGTCTGCAAGCAGTAACCCTCACAGATGGTTCTACAGCCTACATCCAACACGCATTGAAAGGTGAGCTCCCAATTCAGAATTAGAATTAAAAATAAATCTACAGGAACAAAGAACAGTGACATGTTGGGGTTGAGATTTGAATTCATAATCCACTAACTTGTTAATATCAACCCATCATGGGAAGCTCTGGGTGTTGGAAACCTTCTCCATATCAAAGTGAATCTGGAGATTTCATGTGTAGGAAGGAACTGCATATGCTGATTTACACCGAAGATTTTGGACACAACATTTTGGAGTTACTTAGTGGGACATGCAGCATCTCTGGAGAGAAGGAAAGGGTGACATTTCGGGTCTCGGTCTGAAGAAGGGTCTCTACCCGAAACATCATCCATTCTTTCTCTCCAGAAATGCTGCCTGTCCTGTTGAGTTACTCCAGAATTTTGTGCCTGTCTAATTGTATTTTTATCTGAGTGGCTTGCTGAATTAGAGGTCTGTTACAAGTCAACCATTCTAATGCGCGAGTAGTGCAAACCATGGAAAGATGGCAACGTTTTGTAATCACCCAGTCACCAAGCTTCTGAATCTTAGAGCAGAAACTGATCATACCTCGAGAAGAGAAAAATATTCAAAGAAAGATGACATTTATATCTAATGGATATAATATTTTGGTATAATTATTCCAAAGTTTGTTTATTTCTCCATAAATAATAGTACATAAGTAAATGTACTTGGAAAATATATATCCATTATATATAAATGTTGTCTTTCTTTGAATATTATACTTTGGTAAAATTATTGCCTAGATTTATGTGGCAAATAAATTAATATGTTGATATGAAATTTTTTTTAATGTCCAAATGGTGGAAATCAAAATATACTAAAAATATTCAGCAAGTCGGGTCACATCTGTAGCAAGAGAAAGGGTCTGAAGAAAGGTCTCTGACCTGAAGCGTCGATTCTGTTTCTCTTCCCATTGATGTGGCCTGACCTGCTGACTATTTCCAGCATTTTCTGTTTTTGTTTTACATATTGGTATGGTTATTTCATGTTACATAGATTAGGATTTGCATTCTGGAGGAAAACATTAATCTAAATTCTAACATTTTAATGCTCGGATTAATCTGTAATATGTCAGTAGATATAGGTTACATTTAATAGAAACCTTATTGTGAAATATTAAAAATGTATCGGTAAGACTACATGAAATTATTTCATCTAGTAGTTAATAAAATCATTGGCAGAGAAAGTTTATACAAGTAGGTTCCTTATCAAAATTGTGTCATCTAATTTCACTATATCAGTGTTTATGTTGCTTTTGCTATGACTGCTTACCTTCCATTTTTCTTAATCTTTTTATTTGCAACTCTTTTAACAGATGCAAAGTTGGTTGAGGGCCAAACTATTCAGCTGGAGGATGGCACAACAGCCTATATCCAACAAGTTACGGTGCAAAAAGGTAATTGTAGACAGTATCCCACTAATGCTAATTAATATACAAGCTATGTGTGAGAGTTGGGCTGATATTCAAGAGTATTGTTGCATTTGCTGCACTGTGTAATCTACTTTATAAAGATGGTACTGTTTGTGTTTTCAGTAAACTTTGTCTGTTTTTCATTGTCTTCTGTCTGATGCGATTGCTAATGCATATTTTTTCATTTGTTTCAAGTTACTGACAATTGCATGGACGGCAAATTTATATTCTGAATCTTAAAAGCATTCAACACTGCATTGGAAGTTTGACCCAGATTATATGTGCAAATAGTATATTGATGAAACTTCTGAATCTGTAGAATGATACACTGAATAATTTAAATTTGCCTCATTCGGTAAAGATGAGATAATAAAATAAGCGATTAAATTGCAATTAAAAACCCACCCGTTAGGAAACAAAATCTGTGATCCTAACCAATGTTTTAGACACACGCCAAAGTGGTGACTTTTAATTGCTATCTGAAATGACGTAACTACCTATTCGATTCCAAGACAATGAATGTTAGGCTTGCTGTTTGCACCCAGGACCAATCGATTATTTTTTTTTAAGTACAAAGAAGCGGCTGACATTTTGTTTTAAAAACAGGAATGTTGGAACTACCTGGCAGGTGAAGCAGCATTTGTGGAGACAAAAACAGTCAGCTTTATCAGGGAGAAAAAAAATAGGATTGTTCAATTTGCACTTCTGCAACTGCAAGTTAAATGTATTTAGTTTAAACAATTTTAAAAGAGACTGAAATCTATCTTCTATGCTGTCTAACCTGCCAGAGTACTTCCAGTATTTTCTGTTTTTATTTTCAGACTTTCCTGTATTTTTCTTATTGCGTTTAATTGATTTTGATTTTGCATCTCTAGGTGACTCGCTCTCATTTGAAGATGGGCAGGCTGTGCAGCTTGAAGATGGCAGCACTGCATACATCCATCACACCCCTAAAGGTACTGCAATTCTCAGTACTTGCTCAGTACATTTTAAACGGAGCAGTAATGAGTTGGGGAAATCCAGATATTCACTATTAATTATGTAATGACAGAATTAAGGACTCTCCTTGCAGTTAATAATCAGTTATCACAGTTGCATTAGATAAATAATTTAAGGTTCTGCATTTGATCTGTAATTTCTCATCATGAGGCAAAGAATACCAAGTACTAAAAAAGTAGATCTTTAAGAAATCAACTGAATTTATTTCAGTAGTTTTAGTATCTCATTCTTGACAAATTATTTGTTACGTAGTGCAAATGCTCTCCTGCCCAGTTAATGCATGTGAGGTAATGATGAGCTGGATAACAACAACAGAAAATGTAGGTGATAACCAATAGGTTAGGAGGAAATAATTGATACTTCAGGATTCTTCACTTCATTAGTGGTGCTCCGTAGTTTGTCACATTATGATGATGATGCATAATAGAACATAAACCACCTCAGATTTGTAATCCTTTATTGGGCTATAATACCATTAGTTTAAATACAATAGAATATTTCATCCTATGGACAATTAAACAACAAGGCCATTTTTTAGTTGGCCTGAAAGTGGCAGGTTGTCTTTGGCAGATTGTACTTCAGTACTTAATAAACAGCTATAATGCTTCTCTAAATCTTGTGGTATATGGTGATTTCCCAACATTATGGCAGTGACAGCAAAACTAAAGTAATTAATTAATTGAAGTGGTCTGAGACATCCTGAAGTTGTAAAGGCCAGTATGCATGTTCTTTATTTATGCTTGCAGCAATCAGTGTTGATTATTTAATGATGCGTGTGATCTCGTTTTTTGTGAAACCATGGTGACATTGACCCCAATTATGCTATGTCCATATCATTTTAAGGTTTCTTTTCCCTATATTAAATGTAAAGATTTTAATTACATTTTAATTTTGGATAGAGGTACACTAGTAGATTTTTTTTGGCCCATTTTATTCTACCTGCATTTCTATCAACCCACCACCTTATAGTGGTAATTTATAGTGGCCAAGTAACCAGCCCACAAGGTTTTGAAACTGGAAGGAAACCAGAGCACCCGGTGGATACCCAGTGGCACTGCAGAATGTGCAAACTCCACACAGACAACACCCGAGTTAATTATTCGATACGTGCTACCATGTTATAATGATGATGCTTAATCTGACATCCCAGCAACAATTGTGATTGAGAAAATGTGCATATTTCTATATTCATTTAATTTTGAAAAGTATTTTTTGTTGACATGGTTCAGGTTAAATCCCAAGCACGGAAGTAAAAATCCAAAATTGCAGAATTTGATATAAAGACAAAAATATATGGTTGTCAAATATGGAGAGAGAATTGTTCTGATCACATAAATATAACGCCCCAGAATCTACACTATTTTTGCTTTTGGGAGAATTCCACAACTATGGGGTAAAGTTAGATGTGTTCAGATACGCTGGTCCCAGCAATTCTAAGATGTGCATAAAGGTGCATTTATTATTATAGTGGTCATTATTAGGTGGGGGGGGGGGGGGGAGGCTATTGGTTCCTTGCTTTGATACTTGGGCTCAGCCGGATATGTAGTAAACATACATCCAAGTGTGATGTCAGCTGATGTGGCAGAAGCAAGTTCTCGCCTCCAAAACGGTGAACTCAAAATGTTAATGTTTAAAACTAAGATGTTCCTTCTTGAAGGAAAGTGTGTGTGTGTGATTTATTTACACATCCATACATTACACTTCCATAATGTATGGAAGTGTAACGTATGTCCCAGTTTTCTGTTCCTTACTGGAGCTGGTCACAGATGGGTGGAACACTATTTAAGCTGCAGAGCAGATCCCCCAATTGTTTCCTTTTTAAACAGAATCACTGTGGATGCTATTGAATTCTGCTGGTCCATCGTATACTACAGCAGGAATTGAGAGTTACACCTCATCACGTGTCATCACTAAATGCTACTTTAGCCCCTTCATGGACAGGGTAATGTTCAATAGATACTCAATTATGTTCAATAGATACTGAGCAGGAACGAGTATGTTTAGAGTAGAGCAAACACATGAAGGAATATAAAAAGCTTTAGGATTTTTTCAAAATCTGGGGAAATAGATTGCAAAGACTGGGTGTATAATTGCTGACAGAATAGCTACCCATGGGAGAATAGAATCAAAGAAATAAGATGCTGTTCAAGTGATTGGTGAGACCAGTGAAATGCACCCTGAGATCATTTGGGGTAACACATATTATGATATGTTGATCCTGAACTGTTTGTACGGAGGCTGAGAAAACGTCTACATTTTTTGATCAAGGTAACTATATCATAATTTTACCAGTGCTTTGAAATTTAAATAAACCATCATAAATGGTTGAAAATTACTTGAACGTTTCTGAGATGTGAATGTTTAAAGCGTTGTTGTACAAAAATAGTTGCACAAACCTGGCAATTGTTTTAACTTGACACTTGTCAAATATTCCTCTTCATACAGATGAATTTGACCCAGATGCAGTACAAGCTGTACAACTAGAGGATGGCACAACAGCTTTTATTCACCACCCAGTGTCCATGCATGGCCCCAACACTATCTTGGCCGTGCAGACGGAAGCGGGTTTAGAAGCTCTGCATGCGACAGGTGATAACGCTGTTGATCAGGAGACCATCAATGCACTCGAACATTATGCCAACAAGGTATGCAACCCTTCTCTGTGATCTGCAGCTGTCTTTGGCTTCTTCAATTGAATGCTTACTCCTTCACTATTAATTGATCAGTCTTCAGATATGCAAACCATTTCTGAGTGTTAATTTTGCATCAAGCAACACTGTGAAGAAAGCCCTGAGAGTGGCAAGCCCACTATGTTCCATATGATGAGGTAAACTCTATAGGCCCAAACTGCTGCCATTTCAATGAATTATCTGGCTCTAAGATTCTAATTCTTTTGGATAGATATTTTTGAATATAATTTTGATATCTTAGTATTTGCTTATGATATTTCAACAAATGCATGTTCCAAATTCTGTAAAATATTTACAATGTTTACAAATGTATTCTTATTTCGTGGTTTGTTCCTACAATTGGCTGCAAACCAAATTGAGTGATGCTTTACAAGCTATTGCTGAGCAAGAAGATGGCAAAGTCCATGCACAGTGATCATCAGACCTTTATGGATGTTTTTCTTTGAGGCTATTAGCAAGTCCGGGGGCTTTTTCATTATTCACAATAACTAAGCTACGAACAGCATTGATAAGAGCAACAAAATGGTTGTTAATTGAGTGTAGTTTGAAATAAAACTATTTGAACCTTTTATTTATTTAATTTATTTAAGACCTTTTGTCATAGTGGCAGTACTTGTGCATATTTTTCATGAATCCAGGTGTCTGAGGAAGATGAAGGAGTCAGTAGTACCACTGGATTGCCCTCTGATGTGAACAAGGACAAACCTATGCAGGTATCACTTTTTCTCTTAAATGTGTATCAATGCAGAATCAGTGGGAGACTTCTTGGGATGGATGGATAATTTAATGTAATATGAATAAAACATATTTTTGACTTAATTATGACAAAAGTGGCATTTTGCATTGGGTATTAGATCAGGATCAATGGTAATTGAATATTTCTTGCTTAACTGATTTGATGGATGTTGAGTTGTTTAAGAAGGAACTGCAGATGCTGGAAAAATTGAAGGTAGATAAAAATGCTGGAGAAACTCAGCGGGTTAGGCAGCATCTATGGAGCGAAGGAAAAGGTGACGTTTCGGGTCGGGACCCTTCTTCAGACTGATGTGGTGGGGGTGGGAAGAAGAAAGGCAGAGACAGTGGTGCTGTGGGAAATATGAGGTGCTGCTCCTCCAATTTACAATGGGACTCACTCTGGCCATGGAGGAGGCCTAGGACAGAAAGGTCGGATTTGGAATGGGAGGGGGAGTTGAAGTGCTGAGCCACGGGGAGATCAGGTTGGTTATTGCGAACTGAGCGAAGGTGCTGGGCAAAGCGATCGCCAAGCCTATGGTCGCTTGGTCTCACCGATATAGAGCAGCGGATGCAATAGATGAGGTTGGAGGAGGTGCAGGTGAACCTCTGGCGCACCTAGAATGCTTAGGAACTTGGATGGAGTCAAGGGGGGAGGTAAAGCGACAAGCGTAGCATTTCCTGCGGTTGCAAGGGAAAGTACCGGGGAGGGGGTGGTTTGGGTGGGAATGGACGAATTGACCAGGGAGGTACGGAGGGAGCGGTCTCTGGGGAAAGCCAAAAGGGGAGGAGATGGGAAGATGTGGCCAGTGGTGGGATCCCGTTGGACATGGCGAAAGTGTTGGAGGATAGTCTGTTGTTGTGACGATAGATGTTGAGATGCAATTATGATTAACTTTGGGTTTTTTCTGTAATATCAAAACAATTTCTGGCTTATTTCTGAGACAATTCCATCCAGATCTTTAGTACTTGCCCTTATTGTGGAGGAAATGTAACATCAACGTCCACTGTGCATACAAGCACAATTAAAAATAGATGTAGCAATGTTACAAAATTTTGAGATTTTAAAAATCAAGTCTGCAATTTATCCCATCAGATAAAGCATAAAAGGAAGTTTAATTTGACACCTAATTCACTATTATATCTTCAGTTATGGCCAGTTTCATACTCAGAAATTAGCATCTTGTTCCCCATTGCCTTTCCATTGACTTGACTTATAAGCTGTGATCTAGGACAGTCAAAAGCCCATAACTTTCTTAAAAATTAAGAGAACTCAATTAAATTTTCAGTTATTATAGATTGAAGCATTCTGAAACAAATATGAAACAATCTTACTTGGATGACCTGAAATTAAAGCATATAACTAGTTAGTTACCTAATTGTAACTAATTACAAAATTCAATTACTAGATCAAAACATCTATCCATTTCTTAAGAAAAGGTAAACGTTTTTAAATTGCATAAGTGTCCAAATAACATTCACACAATAATTCACAATATAACATGATTTTTAAATCTAATTTTCATGAATTTATAGGCCAAATGGAAGGAATTTAGTGTTTAATTCCCGACAATTAATGGCCATTTAAATCAACTTGCGAGTGGGTTTTAGTGGAACGCGGTGAATTGGAACGTTGCGGTTTGTGGTGAATTTAACCCACAGTCGGCAGGAAAAACACTGCCGGTTCGTATATTCTTTTGTCCCCTTTTCGCAACATGAAAATTTGATTAAAGGCTTCCTAAGAAGCACGTTTTTATGTAAAAATAAACTTTATTTTATCCCCTACGTAAAATCCTTCCAGTTGTCGGCGCTCACGGCTTTAGAAGATGATTTTTAAATTACTCTAGCTGATAAATGATCTAGCGTAGTTTAAAAATACCTTCCTAAAACAAATATCGGAGCGATTTCTCTTCAGCAACGAAATCCCCTGAGATGGATCGATTTGCCCTGTCTGGAGAAAAACGGCATTTTAAACCCGCCCCCCTCTGAAAGGCACCAACGTCGTGCACACGGGGACTGGCAGAACTGCAGCACCGCTCAAGGTAAGTTTTGTAACATACCTAATAGATGTTACGCAATTGCTGTCAAGGTTCCCTGCTCTACCCTTGTTTTGCTGCTTCCTTCAAGTAATCTGCAGAAATCAGTGACATGCTAAGAACTTTAGATATTTGTGATTTATTGCAGTGAGAAATCCAGAAAATATTTTAATGAGGTGTAGGTGAATTTTTCAGATTATTGCTTAATTGTCCCTCTGGCCCCAAACATCCTAAATTTGCAGATGAAGATTCTAATTCTGAAAGACGAATCTTCTAATTTTTTTTTCATTTTTCATCATTTATGATATATCAGCTTAATCTCATGCAAAAGTCCAGATATGCATGGGTGCTAAATCTTACAAATTGCTTTAATCAACTCAAAAATATTATTTTTCCCTTATTCTTAAGCAGTTGGTGATTGATGGTGAAGTTCGTGTTAAAGTCCAACAAATGGGGGAGAAGGCATTCCGTTGTGCGTTTGACGGCTGTGGGCGTCTTTACACAACTGCACATCATTTAAAGGTAAAGACACGGGTGTTAAAACTGATTGTTCAAGATTCAAGAGAGTTTATTGTCATGTGTCCCAGATAGGCCAATTAAATTCTTGCTTTGCTTCAGCACAACAGAATATAGTAGGCATGAATACAGAACAGATCAGTGTGTCCATATACCATTTTATAAATATTTACACACATGAATAAATAAACAGATAAAGTGCAAATAAACAGATAATGGTCTATTAACGTTCAGTTTTGTTTGAGTTGAGTTTAATAGCCTGATGGCTGTGGGGAAGGAGCTATTCCTGAACCTGGACGTTGCAGTCTTCAGGCTCCTGTTCCTTCTACCTGAAAGTAGCGGGGAGATGAGTGTCTTGCCAGGATGGTGTGGGTCCTTGATGATGCTGTCAGCCTTTTTGAGGCAGCGACTGCGATAGATTCCCTCGATGGTAGGGAGGTCAGATAAGATGATGGACTGGGCAGTGTTTACTACTTTTTGTAGTCTTTTCCGGTCCTGGGCGCTCAAGTTGCCAAACACAGCCACGATGCAACCGGTCAGCAATAATGGAATACCACTAATGCTGAATGATGCAAAAATGCTTTGATAACAAGAAGGCAGGGAGAAGGGTGGAGAGAGGAAGAGTAAAAAGGGCCTGTCCCACTTGGCCGTCATTCGCGCACCACTGGCCTGTCGCGTAACTGACAGTCAAAGTGGGACAGGCCCAAGACCCTGGCGCGGCCTCCAACAGCAGCAGAAGCAGGCAAACGATCGCCAAGCTCGGCCTGGGGCTCACGGCCGTTGCGGATCCGGATCCGCCCCCACTCCTACTCCCAGAGCGGGGCCAAGACGATTGGAGATAGACACAAAATGCAGCAGACTGAAGAAGTTTCGACCCGAAACATCACCCATTCCTTCTCTCCAGAAATGCTGCCAGTCCCGCTGAGTTACTTCTGCATTTTGTGTCTATCTTCAAATGACGTCACGCGCTCCAGACGGCTGTGCGGACGCATGATGAGGGGCGCGACCGTCGCGCGTCAGTCACTTCCGGCCTGTTGCGTAAATGACGGCCAAGTGGGACAGGCCCTTAAGGCTTGCAAGGGTTGGTTAAAAATCCACCATTCCACAGCAACCCATGGTGAAGCATAAACCAAGCTCACTAATCCATGGAAACTGCTCTGGATCTAACAATCCGGAAACAAAATTTAAATATCTATATAACATCTACCTATCTCAGACCAGTTTTAACGTTTGTTTGAAAATAAAGGCAAGTATGTATTGAATAAACAAATAGCAAGATTTTTTTTCAACTTTTCATTTGCTTTTTGTTTTACCAGTGTAATTAAAATTAGCTCAGTAGCCTAAAGCTTCAGTACCATAAGTGAATCAAATCTGTAGACAAGGAACTACAGATGCTGATTTACCAAAAATAGACAAAATGCTGTCAGTGGGTCAGGCAGCATCTGTGGAGAACATGGATAGGTGATGTTTCAGGTTGGGACCCTTCTTCACACTGAATTTAACCGCGAAATGTTGACTATGTGCTCGGTCCCCTGCTCTACTCTCTCTACACCCATGAATGTGTAGCTAGTCACAGGTCCAACCCCACCATTACATTTGCTGGTGATACCACCGTCATTGGACAAATAATGGGTACTGTCAAGCCGAAGTATAGAAGGGAGATCAATTATCTGGTTGAGTAGTTGCAGAACTACAATCATCATCTAAATGTTAGCAAGACCAAAGAGATGTTGTTGACTTCAGGAAGGGACAGCCACGGGGCCATACGTGGGTGAGATAGCGGTGGAGAGAGTCAACTGCTTCAAGTTCCTGGACATATACCTCTCTGATGTCCTGGGCTCAGCACATTGATGTAATCAAAGTGACAGCTCTCTAACACTTTATTACTTCTGAATTTTGTGGAGTTTCAGCATGTCACCAAATACTCCATCAAACTTCTTTAGGTATACGGTATAGAGCATACTGACTGATTGTATTTCTGTCTGGTTTGGAAATTTGAATGCTCGAAGACAAAGGAAACTGCAAAAAGTGACAGACATTGCCTGGTCCAGCACTAGTATTAACCTAAGATAGACACAAAATGCTGGAGTAACTCAGCGGGTCAGGCAGCATCTCTGGAGAGAAGGAATGGGTGATGTTCGGGTCAATACCCTACTTCAGACGGTAGTATTAACCTCTTCACCATCGAAGGGATCTACAGGAAGTGCTATCTCAAGTATATACTCGTATCATTAAAAACCCTTACCACCCTGGTCACACTTTCTTCTCTCTGCTACCATCAGGAGTATGGTACAGTGATCTAAGAATTGTCACCTCCATCCTGCACAGCTCTACTTCATCCACCTCAAACCTACTGAACCACAATGGATTGATTGTATATTTATTGATGTTGTATCAAATGTGCATGTAAAGCCTCAGCGAGTAAGAATTTCATTATTCAGGTGCACGTGACAACAGGCACGGAAATCGCTATCAAAATATGGAGGGGACAATTTCTTGGCGGCCGTGCGCACGCGCGCACACACACACGCGCGAGGCTTCGGAGGCTCAATCCAGCGCTAAATGCAGCTCAACTCTACCTGTCTCGCCGGGTTAGCCTACAGCCCTGCCTGGACTGACGGGACACCAGCGCTGCTTCTCCGCACTGGCTGTAAACCGGGGCCATATTTCCCGCAAGTCCAGGCAGGGCTGTAGGTTAACCTGGCGGCACAGGCAGAGTTGAGCTAGATTTAGCGCTGCTTCTCTGCGCTGGCTGTGGGACGGGGGGCACAGCTCCCGTCTGACTCCCGACGTCTCTGGCCACCCGTTGGGGGGGGGGGGGGGGCACTCGGGTGGGGACGGGACACGAGCTGGGACCGATCCTGGCTGAGGATGAGGCGCAGGTCTGTGCCGAGAGTGTTTTGACACCCCCATTGTCTCATGGAAACAGGGTTTTAAAATCCGCATTACAAAAACTGGGGGGGGGGGGGGGGGAACGTCCCCCTCCTCTCAAACGTGTCCCCCATCCCCACCCCCCCCCTCCCCCCGGGGTTTCCGTCCCTGCGTGACAAATAAGTACTCTTGACCTCAGGATCTTGCCCTTCACTCCACTAGACTTCTGCCATGAGATTGAAAAGCCTGGAGCACGTGGTCATTACCATCTAGTAGTAGCAGTGGAGATAGTTATTTTATTGTGCACATAAATAGCACCTTTCTGTACTCAGAGCTTAGGAAATAAATCAGAGCACCTGGAGAAAACCAACATGGTCACAGGGAGAATGTAGAAACTCCATACAGACAGTACCCATGGTCAGGATCAAACCCGGGTATTCTAGGTAAAGAAGATAATGATAATACAAGCCAAAGTACCCAGTGCAACCTTGCAAGTGCAAACTCCATAGTAGTTTGGCGCTGAGTTAAACCCGTCTCACGGTGCGAGTTGACCCATGACTGACCACGAGTTTTCACTTGCGGTAATCACTTACAATCAACGTAGCAGGAACGTCGGAACTCGCGCGAGCAACTTAGCGACTCGTGGCGCTAACGGCAGGTACCCGTGAGACTTGTTAACTCTTGAAAAAAATTCAAACATGTTTGATGTTTTCCACGAGTCAAATTTACTGTTCAAGTTAAAAATGGAAATATTTAAACTCGTTGTAATAACTTAGCGGCACGTGCGTTTACCTTAGTGACTCGTGAGTCTACCGTGGGCACTCTTTAAATTATTTCAGTGCCATTCACCCTCGAGTCTTAATCACAAAAGTTAATTCACCCTCGACTAAATTTTCCTTGTTTTTTTGGTAATTTTCGTCTTATTTTCCCTTGTGTACAATTTTATAGATAATGTATTTTTGTCACACGAGCAAAATACATGAATGAACTCATTTCGTAAGTGTTTATTTTATTCAGCTTTTTTAACATCATAAAAATATGTTAAACTGAGTGAAAACAAATTTAATTACCACTGGAGTTGGAAAATCATTCTATTAGAATGATTTAAAAAAAACCCATTCCAGCGTCTAAACACTGGGCTTCAGTCCTGTCCTACCCTTTCGGGCTTTGATTACTGCAGTTATTTCTTGGAAAATTAGTTATAAAAACCATGGAGTGTGTGATTTAATATATTTTTCTCCAACTAATATAACTTTCTATAACCCTCCCCAAAACGTCACAAAACCACCAGATATCAACTTTGGTAGCTACATTTCTACCCAAAATAAAGTTACAGTTCAACAGTTGCATACGGCGATCCTCCAGTGCTGCCATTTATAAATGTATGATCATTCTAGCTAACCTGGTCTTCCCTAAACGGTTATATTACAGTAAATGTGGGAAATATCCTGTTACTTTGAAATTAGAAAACCATAGGTATAGATTCAAAAAACATATCAAAGTTCCAGCTCCACTGCCATTAAACCAATGAGCTTACTAACCACTTTAATGGCAATGCCTTTTTTTAAGTATAGAGAACAAAATATGGATAAATTATGTCATTCACCCTTCACCCACCCCTCTAGTTTCATTCACTCCATAAGATAATTTCATTCGCGCTTGGGTGAACCATTCACCAGTTTAAGAAGCACTGATATAGCGCATTGCATCCGAAAAGTGAAATCAGACTTCAGGAAGGGTGTCCGAACTTCTGTACAGCAACGGGCCGTGCGTTGCTGCTTTCTGAGATGAATCAATGAACGTTGGATTTTCCTGACGCGTAGATTTACAAGCAATAGCGATTACAAGATCACAAGTTTCCTGATTTACAGCGTGTAAACGATCACAACCACCGCCCGGTCACAGCCCACGTTGATCAGTCTGACCTAACATCATCAGCGTGCCCTCTTGAGATTCCTTTGTGGCGGAGAGCGCTGACCGGCAACCCTGGGTCTTCCGGTGCGGCCAAGAGGAGGTGATGTGGACACGGTTTTGGTTATAGTTCTAGAAGAACATTGCTTCTGATCGATGTTTCTTAAGCACTCCTCAGAAGAACTGGGTGCGCTCTTCACCATTATGGTTCCCAACCTACAGGTTTCTGATCTGAACAACTAACTTCTTCCCTATTTCTCCTCCACCCCACCCCCCCCTTATTTTCCTCTCCTCCTCGGCGTTCTTGTTCACTCACATCTTCCCTCCCTCCCTCCCTCTCGCAGGGCTTGGTTCAACGGGGGCAATGAGCCAAGCGCGGCTCGTTTGAACCCTTTCTGAAAACGAGCGCAAAGAGAAAAAAAAAGTATTGTCAAGCGCTCCAAACTTCGTTTAAAATAAGTAAATGCGACCTTGGCTAATAATTTAAAAAGAAAACCTTATACAAAACCAGCACCCTACAAACTCTGTCTCTCACGCTGCCTGTTGTCTTGTGGGGGGGGGGGGGGGGGGGGGGGGGGGTGTCGGAGAGAGGGGGTGTGGAGGGGACCCGATGTGAATGTCACCACTATAGGATGGCGAGGTTGGGCTCTGAGCTGCAGTGAGAGAGAGTGCGTGTGCGCGTCAGCAGCAAAGTTATATACAACGGGCTTGTACGCGGTGGCAAGAGAGGTTCCCTTTGTTCTCGTCCGGGGCTTGAGAGAGATCGGAGGGAATTAACCCTCCCTCGCACACCACTCCTAACCCAAGAGCCTTGTCACCCCAGACAGATTAATGACACCCCCTCCCCAACCTCCCTCCACCTCAACTCGCGCTGGGGCACAAAAGCAGCTCAGGAGGCGAACCCTGAGCTCCGTCTCCCAACAATCTGTTGTGAAAGAACAGTTATTAAAACATACCTTCATTACAACACATAGTCCTCCGCCAGTTTCGCCACCTCCAACGTGACCCCACCGCTCGCCACATCTTTGCACCTCCCCCCCCCCCCCCCCACCTCCCCGTCTGCCTTCCGCAAAGACCGCTCCCTCCGCAATTCCCTTTCAATTCTACCCTTCCCTCCCACTCCACCCCTTCCCCGTGCACTTTCCCTTGCAAACACAAAAGATGCTACACTTGTCCCTTTACCTCCCCCCTCCACTCCTTTCAGGGACCCAAGCAGTCCTTCCAGGTCCGACAGAGGTTCACCTGCACCTCCTCCAACCTCATCTACTGCATCCGCTGCTCTAGATGCCAGCTGATCTATATCGGTGAGACCAAGCGGAGGCTTGGCGATCGTTTCGCAGAACACATCCGCTCGGTCCACAATAACCAACCTGACCCCCCCCCCCCTTTCATTCCGTATCCGACCTCTCTGTCCTGGGCCTCCTCCACGGCCAGAGTGAGCAACACCGCAAATTGGAGGAACAGCACCTCGTATTCTGCTTGAGGAGTCTGCATCCTCTGGGCTTGAACATTGAATTTTCTCAATTCTGTTAACCCTTGCTGTCTCCTCCCCTTCCCACCTCTCCCCCAGCCCTCGGGCTCCTCCTCCTTTTTCCTTTCTTCTCCCCGCCCCCCCCCCCCCCCCCACCTTCCATCAGTTTGAAGAAGGGTTTTGACCCGACCCGAAATGTTGCCTATCTCCTTCGCTCCTTAGATGCTGCTGCACCCGCTGAGTTTCTCCAGCCTTTTGTGTACCCCCATACCTTCATTCACGGTTGGCTCAAGAGTAACGGGAGAGGAACTTAGTAACTCGGGAGAGGAACTTGGAACATCACAGAAATTACATACCCGTGGGAACTCGGTTAAACACTTGATCATAAACTTGAAATCCCATACACAACCATGAGTCTTTTTTTTTTCCTTTCACTTGGGGTCACTCGTGAGTAGACTCGCACCGTGAGACAGGCCCTTGAGGATTGTACAGGGTGCAAGAGCCTGATGGTTAATGGAAATAAATTGTTCTTGAACATGGAAATAACATTTTTCAGGCTCCTGTACTACCTTCCTGATAGTAGCACCAAGATGAGAGCATGGCCAGGTTGGCATGAGTCTCACTACTTTCTTGAGGCAGTGCTTCCTGTAAATTCCTTTGATGTTGGGGAGGTCAATACTCCTGATGGACCAGGCAAAGTCTGTTAATACTGGCCGAATTAAAGACACCATAAAATGGAGGATCCCTGCACTTGTCAGAATTGCTTAACCCTTGTCAGCTGAAATTTACAGGCTTTGGATGGCGCCAGCCAGTCTAGGCTCAGACTGGTCTGCAGGATGGTAAGGGGTCGAGGTGTTCTCCTTGTTTCTCCTAAATTGATAAAATGTATAGCAGTTTGCAAACGAACCCTAAATGCATCATTTTGATTGGATCGCTGCAAGGGCATTGTAAATGTCGCGAGACGGTCATTGTGTTGGTTGATGATTGGTCGAACTGTTGAGCCTTGGAGAAACGGTTTGAATCTTAGGGCACATGTTTCAATGTTTATTCTTGTTTGCTTCCTTCCAGAAGCTCCCTTTGAATACAGTTTATTAGTTACTGTATTATTGGGCTGGGGAAATGTCTATCATGTACTGCGTTAATTGATATCTGTTATTGGACTGTATAGAGACCACCCCCATGTGGTTCGGCCCCTCAAGTTTCGTAGACCTATAAAAGGCCGCTCCCACGGTGTCCTGTGTCGATCTTCTGGGAGAATGATTAGGACTGCGTGACCTTTTGGAGTGTCTCTGCTTGCACGAGGCTAGGAGGGCTTGGCCAAGCAGATACAAGGTTTGAACCCGCGGTCGTTAGGTATAGTAGTGGGGAACTGTTATTGTGTTTTTCCAAAATAAAGTATAGATGCGCAAGTGCTTGACTCAGTATCTTATTGACTGAAACTAGACTGGGGGGAAGCTTAGAATGAGCTATTTACATTGGGAACTCGTCCAGGATCTCCAGGGACCCCCAAACACAAGTTTGCGATTAATGGTGTTGAGCTGTCTCGATCGGGGGGGGGGGGAATAGCACTTCTTTGGGTTTAGGGCCCATAAAACAGGGTGAGGAGTGGCCCAAAAACTTGGTTGTAGTTGGCAGACTGCAGCTGCTTAACGAGAGCCAAACGCGCTTCCAGTGCGAGGGGTGGCCCACTGGGCCAGATTTGTTATCCAATTGGTTGGGTATTGAACTACAAGTCTGGTTTACGTGCTAAGTGGTGAAGCATTTGACCTGTCGTTGCTGGGAGCACTAATTGGAAAGGTGCGTACCGAAAATTGGCATCGACTGCCAGTGCGAAGATCCTAGGCGCTGCCACCCGGTGCCAAGCAAGTGGAAAGGAAATCCCTTTGAAGAGGTAAAACCTAGGTTGGTTAGGGGCCACGCCTGTGTGAAGATATCCAGATCCCTCCCTGAAGTGACAGACGAGGAATTGCGTAAAGGCACTGGGCGCTCAGTGGCTAGAGTATAGATTGGCTGGGAATACTCTAGTCCATTCGAGATTTCATTGGGCAATTTAATTTGAGTTTGAGAGCCCGCTTATGTGGAAGGATACGCACCGAAACGAGTTGGTCCGAGAACGAGTTTAGATTTGCAGAATCAAATTTCTAAATACAGAATTTCACATTGAAGTTCTGCCTGTACAGTAGAATTCAAATTCTCTGTAAATAGAATTCCGAAGTTTGTGCATGTTTGAGATTGATTTCGAATAGCGGCTGATCAACAGTGAATAGTAACCCTCTGATCGATTGTTCACACTTTATTGGACAAATCAATAATGAATTTTGTTAACAGCTGGGGATCCAGCAGCAATTACACTGTGCCTATCGACCACAGGCTGCTGGACTTGTAGAAAGGGCAAACCAGACCCTTAAAACTAAATTAGCCAAATGAAAGGCGGAGACTGGACTTGGATCGATTAAATTACTCCCAATAGCCCTAGTTCAGATGAGTCACACTGTAGGGAAATCTAGATTAAGCCGTTTATTATTTACGGTAGGCCTTTAAAAAGCCCTTGGAACCAGAATGCGATGAAAATAGTTAATTTCCACCATATGACTGCAGAGATGACCGACTACATCTTAGCCTTGACCGGAGCCTTCAGGGATTGTAGAGTGAGAGCATCCTATGGTGATATGCCTTCATTAATAACTCCCATTAAAGTAAAACCTGGAGACTATGCCTTAGTGAAGAATTGGGTGAGGGAAGGATCAGAAGTTCGCTGGGAAGGACATGACCAAGTTCTTCTAATGACTCCGACAGCAGTAAAAGTAGAGGGAAGTAATGCCTGGGTGCATCTTCTTCATTTAAAAAGTATTAGTGAAGGTATCAGTGGTTAACTTGTTTCCTCCCAGGTTTTCTTAGAAATGCTCCACTCTATTATGAATCAAGGACCAATGAGCTATCAAGATTGATGGATGGGATTCGAGACCATGAAAACACAGGCGGTGAAGACTCATCAGACAGAAATGGAGCTACGGCCACGAAAACTCGGGAAGCTGGATGAAATTCTGAGAAGCTACATCAACATCTTCTTGTTAGAACATTTGTTAAAGTATAGCAGTCATTGTATTCTGGGGTTATCATTTATGATGAGGGTTATCATGAATGGTAAAACGGGAGGAATGTTAATACTGGCCAAATTAAAGACACCATAAAATGGAGGATCCCTGCACTTGTCCGAATTGCTTAACCTAGACTGAAACTAGACTGGGATGAAGCTTAGAACAAACTATTTACAAGTCCTCCACCTCCATTCAGCCTCCTCCATTCACGAGTGTTTGAATTAGTGAACCAGACTGTGATGCAACCAGTATGTGTGCTCTACACAGTACATCTTTAGATGTCCCAAAGAGAATTTGACAATATACCGGACTTTCACAAACTTCTGAGAAAGTAGAGGTACTGGTGAGATTTCTTTATAATAGCAACAAATATGCTATGCGGTCCAGGACAGATCATCATAGATGTGTACAACCTCCACCTGTTGTTTTGCCAATGAAGACAAGTGCATGGTTGCTCTGAGAGGAGGTGATGGCAATGTGAAATCAATCAAATAGGTTGAGATAGGGTTAGGGGAAAAAAAAAGGGTGGTTGATGGTTGGTATGGACTTGGTGAGCTTAAGTGCTTATTAACATGCTGTATCACCCTGTGACTTAAACAGCCAGTGCTACCTGATTCATTGAGCCAAAAGCTCAATTTCCACCCTAATTGTAATGTAGCAACTCGTGTTGTGTTACTAACACTTGCTGGAAAAAAATAAACCTTTTATTGATTACAGTGCCTCCAATGAGAGCACCTTTGCTTCATGCAGCTCAAGAAGTAGGCCCATTGTTATTTTTTCATGGCAACTAAGGATGATAAATAAATGTCAGCTTTGCCAGGAAACTGATTACTTGACATGGGGTAACTTGTAGAACAAAATGATAGGTTGATGCCTTCGGAAAACTAAGCAGGTCAAGTAACATCTTTAGAGAAATAGAGTTGCCGTTTCAGGTTGCTGCACATACTCGCTCTACAACTATACCTATGGTGTACATGGGGAGAGGTTTTTGACCCATAATGAGGTGGGGGGGAAGAGGAGGTGGGGGGGGAAAGAGGAGAGGGAGCGGAGGGGGTATTGAGAGGGGGGGAGGGCAGAGTGGGCGGGCGTGATGCCGAGTGAGGCTGCGGGCCAGGCATACGTCGTCGAGACACGTGGGGGCAGGGGGGGGAGAGAGAAAAGATGGGGGAGATGCAGTATCACGGGGGGGGGCACGAGCCAGCAAAGGGGACCAGAGGTTGGGGACTCACAGCGGGCATTGGTCGCATCGCTGGTCGTTCTCCTCCGCCGGGAATCTCCACTTTCCATTTGGCGACACCGGCGCCATCTCCGACTGCACTGGCTAGGTCGGGCCAGGCTGCCTTATCCAGAGTATCCCTCAGCCGCAATAAAGACGCGAGGGGGGAGAGAGAGAGAGCGCTCGGGGTGTGTGTGGGCAGGGGGAGGGTTGTGAGGGGTGTGCGGAAGTGGGAGGGAGGGGTGTGTGGGGGGGGTTGTTGCGGTGCGTGGGGGGGTGTTGCGGTGTGTGGGGGGGGTTGTTGGGGTGTGTGTGGGGGGGGGAGAGAGCTCGAAGATAAGAGAGGGGAAGAGCCTTGGGGAGAGTGCGGTATTACGGGGGAGGGGGCAGGAGCCAGTGAGGGGGACCAGAGGGGAAGGGGTTGGTGCGTTGGGGACTCACAGCTGGCGCTGGTCGCTTCGCTGGTCGTTCTTCTCCGCACAGCTTGTGCTCAGCCCCGCCTCCGGGGCTTTATTCTCCTCTCCCCGCCCGGTGATTAACAGCAAAGATTAATAGCGGGTGCCAGAAGGGTCATTACCTTCAATGGTGACCGACAGGCGAGAAGGCCAATCTGCTGCTCTCATGATTTTTTAAACCTTCATAAGTTTTGTAATCTTCCACTGTTTGGAACAAAACGTGATGGCTTGGAGCAGAGGAGAACGGTGAGTAAGGTGGCGAGTAATCCTAGTGATATAAGGTAGCGTTTTTGCGCAAATATAATTACAACGCAGACCGAAAGTAGTCAAGATGAGAGTTTTAGTAGTAGTATAGATAGTGAAGGAGAGAGATTTAAGCAATTCCTTTAATCAAATTTGCAGGTTCATGAACGGGCACATACAGGAGACCGGCCGTACCGATGTGAACAACCAGACTGTGGAAAAGCATTTGCTACAGGTAAAGACAGAAGCATTAACCATGCAAATAGTAAGGGTTAAATTATAGAGAAAGAAAAACAAATGCACTGGAAAAATTGTGATAGATTAGTCAAATTGTAAATGTTATTGTTGGTGTTAATAATAAGGAGATTGAGATATTGATCTTAATCTTAAGTGAAAATAAATGGTTTCACATTTTCATATTATAATGAATTCATGTAACCTACAATTAGTTTATTTAGATGAAGAAAATGTCTGTTTTGATCAAATTTCACAAAGTTAATTTCAACAGACTACAAATAATCTTGGCTTAGAAGATATCCAATCGAAAACGATTACCAATGTTGGTAATGGCTAGCATCCATGGAAGCAATTCTGACCATGGAGATTGGGAGAGTGGGTTAAAATTGGAAGGAAATATAATAGACAGGAGGATCTTAAGTACACATCTTCATCTTTCACACAGCATTTTCTTGCTGTATTTTTTTGGTCATCCTTCTGTATGGTGGTTTAATCCTGCTTGAAATTTCTTGTTACTCGAGCCTTGATGTTTTACACGTGATGTGAATTTAAGTATTGTCCACAGTTTGACATTGCGGCACCTATTCAGCTGCCTCCATGAAAGTGTGTGACGTACACACAGAGGAGCCAGATCAAAAATTCTGAAAATTGTTTCCTGTGCACTCGTGCTCAGTTGGACTTTATTTTAAAAATCCTACATATTTTCAATTTGAGCAGATTTCACCTGTTTGTCAAGCATTTGATCATCATATGTGAAATATTATGTATATTTTACTGGTATTCTATTCCAGGTGCAAGAAAGATTCAATAAAATGTGAACACGTTAAATCATTTTTGTTGAATTTCAGGTTATGGATTGAAAAGTCACACCAGAACACACACAGGTGAAAAACCATATAAATGTCCTGAAGACACGTGTAATAAAGCATTCAAGACGTCGGGAGACTTGCAAAAACATATTAGAACTCACACAGGTAGTCTATTGACCGACAATACAGTACCCACCTAAACCATTATAATTTGTGTATGGATCATAATATTTTAATTTATATTTGTAATATTTATGTAATGGATTGTGATCAATCATTTGGTACAATTGGTTTTTATTCTGCCCAGGCTGAGTAGCCTCAAACCTGACCCACTACCAAGTGACCAAATGATGAAAATAATTTTAAGTGCAGACCTCAGGGGAGATCTAGGTGCAGTATGATAGTCTCCAACAGTTGAACAGCCTACCAAATTTGTGCTGCTTGATGTGTAAAAAATAACAAATTAGTGAGAGGGTTGGGGTTTGGATTTCTATCATTATTGTCTAATGGAGAATGGGAAAGCAAATTAAGTGAGGCTTTTTTGCAAGAAATGGAATAAAAAAATAATTTGAAAACAAATAAAGTATTTTGATACCGTGTCATAGCTCGTCTCTTCAGCATGACATAAATCAGCAAATAGATTACAGAACTCCTGGAGCAAACTATAAATTATGGCAAAGTGCCAAGTGTTAACCTACTTTTTTTTGCTGATACCAATTAAAATGCAAAGCCTAAAGATGTGAATGATTGCTTTGTTTGATTATAATATTTATAATTGGATACTCATAAAGCAAATTAAAGATTTGCCAGGAAATGTTATCCTTGGATCAGCACTTTAATAAACAACAATTTATTTATGTTTACATTGCAGCTTATTTATTCTTTCAAACATTAAATTTCAACAAAAATAACACACTACTAGCAAAAAAGCCAATATTAAACTTCAAAAGATCTGACTATTGAATACTTAGGATTATTATTGTCTGGAATAGGATTCTGCTTGCAAAGGAATCTTACAAATGTTTTCCCATTCTCCCTCCCTTTAATTGTACAGCAGCTATGCTTCTATGCCTGCCAAACAATGTGGGCCATCTTCAGGTTCAATGTAGCTCAAAGCGTTAATTTTAGTATGGTTCTACCTCCTCATCTGTCACCTGGCTCATGCCAAATAGCAATGATTATGCAGGCTCAGAGATTTTTAATATTACTTTTTAAAACAAGTCTTTATTAATTTGTGGGTACACAAAAGGCTGGAGAAACTCAGCGGGTGCAGCAGCATCTAAGGAGTGAAGGAGATGGGCGACGTTTCGGGTCGAGACCCTTCTTTATTAATTTGTGTTGGCCCTGTCTTTACTAGTGGGAGAGTCAGGAACAAGGGAACCTAGTTACGAAATCATTTAAAACTGAGATTCCAAGAAATTTAGAATGAATCTCAGGAATTCTCTGCCCCATTAGGTGATGGGGCCAAAATCAATGGACGTATTAAAGGTGGAGATAGACAGATATTTGAAAGATCCAGAAATTGAGGGTTATAGGTTGTTGGCACGTAAGAGGAATTGAGGTCAGCAGAGATCAACCTGAATGGTGGGGAAAGCTTGTAAGATGGCTTCTCCTGTTCCTGTTTTCTCTTGCTCATGTGAATGATTTGTGTAATTATTCATTGAATCATAGAAGTGGCTGAAATATACGAAAGGTCCAGCTTTAAATTTATTTTCTAAGTAACATTATGTCTACTTTTCTAACAGGTGAACGGCCTTTCAAATGCCCATTTGAGGGCTGTGGCCGTTCTTTTACCACTTCCAATATACGCAAAGTTCACATCAGAACACATACAGGAGAAAGACCGTATATCTGCCGTGAGCCAGGCTGTGGTCGAGGTTTTGCTAGTGCTACTAATTACAAGAATCACATGAGAATTCATACAGGTAATTTGCAATGTGGACTATAAACTAATAAAGCTCAAGTAATTTATGAAGCTAACTCGCATTGAATTGAAATTTGAGAAATTACTGTGATATTACACAATTGCATTAACCCATTTTTATATGACATTCATAGAAACATAGACATAGAAAATAGGTGCAGGAGTAGGCCATTCGGCCCTTCGAGCCTGCACCGCCATTCAATGTGATCATGGCTGATCATCCAACTCAGTATCCCGTACCTGCCTTCTCTCCATACCCCCTGTTCCCTTTAGCCACAAGTGCCACATCTAACGCCCTCTTAAATATAGCCAATGAACTGGCCTCAACTACCTTCTGTGGCAGAGAATTCCTTTGCTATTTTAATGGACCATGTTGAAAAGTGGTTTAGAACTAGTAAAGAAAATTGCTGGGACTATGTTGTCATCATTAAATTTCACAAAGCAAGCTTTTGCGGCATGTTTTGTGTCCTTGTTTCATGTGAAAACCCAGTGCATTTTAATTCATTACAAAAGTAATATTTTTTATGATTTCATTGATCAGATTTTGTGATCAGTTGTGAACAGCACAAGATTGCTGCTAAGTGCTCAGCCTGTGTGTATTCCATGTTGAGAACTTGTAGGGAAAAACTGCGGATTACTGGGACCTTTCATGTCCAAAACCTGTGATTATTGGGAGGTGGGGACTGATATTGGGCAGAACAAATGCTGTTCGTGAAAGGCTGAAATAAATGTACATAATGTATTACGCTTCATTGCTTCCTGCTTACCTGACAGAATAATTTCTTATTCAGCAATTGTCAAAATCCTGTTAGAACTAACATTTAATAAAATTGAAGTTAAAAATCGCAATAACATTTAAGTAAACAATTATGAAAAATCTATATTAAGTGATACCTGCCATGGCCCTCATAGCTCCTTCCCTCCTTTGAATGAATGCCCCTGCACGACTCAATTTGGCATGAATGATTTGTTTTGAATTGAAGTGCAGAAGGAAGTTCAATTCATTGCCATTGCCATTTGACTACTTTATCCAATCAGGCCAATATGGCATTTTATAGGTCAAAGTACCCTGTACTTTCGGAAGCAGCCTTAATTACCAAAGCAAGACCATATGATCCGAGCATAAATGATATTGCATGTACGACCAAATAATGATGTAAATTGTGAGGAATCTGCCGCTTTTTGTGTATTCTAATCTCGCCATTTTGATCGTGCCATCAAATCTGACATAAATTGCTTGTTAATGACTGGTGAATATGGCAGACCGTGCACCAAAGATGTGATTTCTTTCTTCTGGGCTCAATGTTAACAGTAATTTAACGACCCCACCGATTCAAGAGAATTTGGTGATTCAGATATTTGTGGAATTCCCTGCCACAATTTGTGGAATTCCCTGCCACAGAGGGCAGTGGAGGCCAAATCACTGGATGGATTTAAGAGAGATTAGAGCTCTAGGGGCTAGTGGAATTGAGGGATATGGGGAGAGGGCAGGCACGGGTTATTGATTGGGCACGATCAGCCATGATCGCAATGAATGGCGGTGCCTTGCATTTACATCCATCCCTTTTTGCCCATACATTTCCTGACTTCCCTACATGTTCAGCTGCCACCCCTATTCAACCATAAACAACCGTTCCTTTTAATCTGTCCAATCCACATCTTGACCAGTTCAGTTTTCTTTTTGATACCAAAGTGCAGCAATGACGAGAGGATCGAAAACTGGGTTGACGAATCAACAGTGTCATTTGGAGGTTCTTAGCAATGAACTTTTATTTTTGAAGATTAATATTGAGCTGTATGCAGTTTGCTTGTCTTCTCAAGCACTGTTTTTGTGATGAGAGTAATTCGATGTATTATCAGCTGTAATAATAATAGGGGGCTAATTGTCAAAAAGATGAAAATAAAGACTCTTGAGGTATGGAAAATGTACACTGTGACTGATTTATCTACAGGAGAGAAGCCGTATGTTTGTACAGTACCAGGTTGTGGGAAATGTTTCACAGAATACTCTAGCCTGTATAAACACCATGTGGTCCACACACATTCCAAGCCATATAACTGCAACCACTGTGGAAAGACATACCGGCAAACGTCCACGTTAGCTACGCATAAACGTACTGCACACGGTGACATGGAAGCCACGGAGGAAAGCGAGCAGGCCCTGTTTGAACAGCAACAACAGCAGCAAGGTAGGCTCCTGAGACACAGTTCGTGTGCACTCTGGTGGTGGTTTTATCTTTATAGACATCTTTGAAGAGGGAAACAACAACTGCTGAAGGAACTTTGCGGGACTCTGTGAAGCAACTGGCTTCCGTGAAGGGGAACAAAATTGTCAACATTTTGGATTGGAAACCCTACATCAGTCCTGATGTAGAACATTAAAACCCAGAACATTGCCCTCAACGGATGCTGTCTGATCTGCAGAGTTCCTCCAGCAGTTGGATTTTGCTCCAGATTACAGCATCTGCAATCTGTTGTGTCTTTCTTTGACGATTCTAATGATGTTTAGAGCACTTCTGAAATAACTGGACAGTTATCATCCATGCATTAATGGTCAATATAAATATCCTCGATTGATGTTGATGCCTATGAGATTTGCAATTAGTTCTGATAAAGAACTGTCAGTGTTGAGGGAGCAGCCGCACAACTGCTACCTCATAACTTCAGCGATCAAGTTTTGATATCGTCCACTGGTGCTGACTGTATAGAATTTGCATATACTCTCTGTAACTATGAGATTATGTCACCAGATGCTTCCAAACAAAACAGCCACTCAGGTTAATGGGTTAATTGGCTGCTGTTATTTGCCTCCAGTGTTAAGTGAGTGGTAGGATGTGGGGAGTATTGATGAGAATATAAGGAAATTACAATGGGTTTACCTCAGGATTAGTAAGAATTAGTGACATTAGTCACACCTACTGAGTAAAATATTGTACTCATCTTCTGAAATTTGGTTCAATTCAAAAGAAAAGATTAAACTCTGTGAACGAAAAATGAAACCGTCAGAGCATATGTATAAAATTAACATCCTTTAGCTTGACATGGACAAGTCGGGCAAAAGAGCCTGTTTTTGTACTGTATGAGTTAAATAGAGCTCTAGGGACTAGCAGAGTCAAGAGATATGGTGAGAAGGCAGGCACGGGTACTAATTGTGGATGATCAGCCATGATCACAATGAATGGCGGTGCAGGCTCGAAGGGCCAAATGGCCCCCTCCTGCACCTATTTTCTTTGTTTTGGTACCTCTATGACTCTCGCCGCAAAGTTCAAAATTTACTGTGTGATGTACTTCACCTTGACCTGTTTTGAATTGGGTCACTCTAATCCTCATTTTTTCATTCTTAGCAGCTGTTGAACCCGCATTGAAAAGGTCACGTATTGCATACCTCTCAGGGGTGGAAGGTGATGGTGGAATTCCCACCCAGGTTACCATGGTAACCCAAGATGGTCTGGGGTCTCAGGTAGCACTTATATCACAAGATGGAACACAGCAGGTATGATAAAGCTTTTAGCCTTCATGTCAATTCAATCTTAGAAACATAGAAATTAGGTGCAGGAGTAGGCCATTCGGCCCTTCGAGCCTGCACCGCCATTCAATATGATCATGGCTGATCATCCAACTCAGTATCCCGTACCTGCCTTCTCTCCATTCCCTCTGATCCCCTTAGCCACAAGGGCCACATCTAACTCCCTCTTAAATATAGCCAATGAACTGGCCTCAACTACCCTCTGTGGCAGAGAGTTCCAGAGACCCACCACTCTCTGTGTGAAAAAATTCCTTCTCATCTCGGTCCTAAAGGATTTCCCCCTTATCCTTAAGCTGTGACCCCTTGTCCTGGACCTCCCCAACATCGGGAACAATCTTCCTGCATCTAGCCTGTCCAACCCCTTAAGAATCTTGTAAGTTTCTATAAGATCCCCTCTCAATCTCCTAAATTCTAGAGAGTATAAACCGAGTCTATGCAGTCTTTGTTCATAAGACAGTCCTGACATCCCAGGAATCAGTCTGGTGAACCTTCGCTGCACTCCTTCTATGACAATAATGTCCTTCCTCAGATTTGGAGACCAGAACTGTACGCAATACTCCAGGTGTGGCCTCACCAAGACCCTACACAACTGAAGTAGAATCTCCCTGCTCCTATACTCAAATCCTTTTGCTATGAAAGCTAACATACCATTCGCTTTCTTCACTGCCTGCTGTACCTGCATGCCTACTTTCAATGACTGGTGTACCATGACACCCAGGTCGTGCTGCATCTCCCCTTTTCCTAATCGGCCTCCATTTAGATAATAGTCTGTTTTCCTATTTTTGCCACCAAAGTGGATAACCTCACATTTATCCACATTATACTGCATCTGCCAAACATTTGCCCAC
The DNA here is from genome assembly GCA_963514005.1 of Raja brachyura. Next base: position 32,123,255 of record OY740804.1, on the reverse strand, counting down.
TCACCCAGCCTATCCAAGTCACCTTGCAGTCTCCTAGCATCCTCCTCACAGCTAACACTGCCCCCCAGCTTAGTGTCATCCGCAAACTTGGAGATATTGCCTTCAATTCCCTCATCCAGATCATTTATGTATATTGTAAATAGCTGGAGTCCCAGCACTGAGCCTTGCAGTACCCCACTAGTCACTGCCTGCCATTGTGAAAACGACCCGTTTACTCCTACTCTTTGCTTCCTGTTTGCCAGCCAGTTCTCTATCCACATCAATACTGATTACAGTACATCAATCCACATCAATACAATCAATATCTTATTTGAATCTTGGGTGGAAAGTGAAGAGGAAAAGAACATAAAAATTCCCGTAGATTTTTAGCAAGCTGTACTTCTTCCTCTCATCTATTTCTAATAATGTTGAAGCCTTGCTCAAATAGCCATCCATTATCTGTAAGCTCCAGCGGGGCACATTGTTACGGTATTGCACAGAGAGGAATTGAGAGCCTAAACGGTGTACCTCATGATAGCAAAACCTTTGTTATTCCCCTTGTTAAAGTTCAGGAAGGAAGTTGACGGATTTTTTAATTTTGCTTCTCAATTCAGAAAAATAAAGCTAATTGCTTCTCTAACTGATGTCACATCTCAGCACAGAAAATTATAGGAAAGAACTGCAGATGCTGTTTAAACTGAAGATAGACACAAAATGCTTGAGTAACTCAGCGGAGCAGGCAGCATCTCTGGAATAGAAGAAATGGGTAACATTTCGGTTCGGGTCGAGACCCGAAATGTCTGAAGAAGGGTCTCGACCCGAACCGTCACTCATTCCTTCTATTCCAGAGATGCTGCCTGTCCCGCTGAGTTACTCCAGCATTTTGTGTCTATCAGCACAGACAGCGTTTGTCTCTGAGTTTTGCACAATACACAGTGATGGTCATACCCACTGAGTCATTTTTTTTGTTAACTTGAAAAATGTAGACGTGTGGTGTTTCTGTCTTTTAAAAATGTTCAAAACTACAGGCAAAACCCCATTGTAGATTAAGTTGTAAAAGTCACAATTTAAAAAAAAAACCAAACGAATTGAAAAGTACATTTTTGTTTGTATCAACACCCTGAAAACTGAATACTTTAGTTTGGATTTTTATTATTTTGCAGTCGCCAATCCCAGCTTTTGCTAAAAGAATAACATTATTAATTGCAGGTTAGTCTATCGCATGAAGAGTTGCAGGCTCTGGGAACAGCTATCACCATGGTAACTCAGGATGGTACTACAATTGCTGTACCCACACATGAAGGTGACCTCACAGGATCACCAGGTGCTCATACAGTTACCATGGTGACGGCAGATGGTACTGAAGCACAGCAGGTATGTCATGGCCTACATCATCCATTGAAAATACAGATAATCAAAAATGTTCAATTTATATACATATTGTAATTAAATGCACAGTTACTAAGATTACCTATTACTTACTAGCCCTGTAACTGCCTGACTGCTTCGACTTGTTTGCTGCTGAAATATTCATCCACCTTTCCTTCTCCCAAACTTGTCAATTCTAATGTTCTCCTTGCTGTGATTTTTCTTTCAATTCTGTATAAAATTGAAATCGTCAAAAACTCTGTTGCCTGTGTCGAAACTTGCACCTTCCTCTGATCACATGTGCTTCCTGTTAAATAACAATGTGATTTTAACATTCTTCATAAAAACAAAATACTGGAGATACACAGCAGATCAGCTAGCATCTGTGGCGAGGGATATGTAGTTAACATTTCAAGTTAATAACCTATCATAAGAACTATTTTTGCCCTTGTTTTAAATTTCTTCCATTGTCAGATCCCATTGTGTCTCTAATCACCACAGGCTGTGCAATTCTTGGAAATATCACTGCCCTAGTTGTGACCTCTTGGTCATCCTCATATTTATTCACTCCTGTGGAAGCCATATCTGGGTGATAAGATCCTAGTTTTGAAATATTCTCTCCATCCCTCTATGAATCGTTCCTATTTTGGAATAAAAATCTTTCCTGATTTGGAATATATAGAAACTTTCTCTTTGACCACGTTTTTGGATATTTTTTGGTCCCTTAAAGTTGATGGAAATATTTAATATTAGTCATCAATTTAATTCCTAAAAATCTTTTTGAATTAACATTTTAATGAAGCAACATGAAGGAAAAGCACAGTATTACAATTAAATTTTATGGAAAAAAGATCAATCTTAGTAAAGAGTTAACTTTTCAGAATCAAAATAATTTTTGCCAAGAACTTTGGGATTTTCTAAAGTACAATTGAGTTACTTATTTTGAATGTATTACATCAATTTAACTTAGAGAAAAAATGTATTGGTGTGTATTTTGGGGGGGGGGGAGAGAACCCAAGTCAATGTCACAGACCTAGACTACAAATTCCTCAATATATTTATGGTTTATTTATAATTGGTTTAAAGATTCTGGGTTGAGAAAATATACAATGATTTTCTACAAGATGGAATGAAACAAAGGGTTTGATCAAGTTTATATATTGGACAGCATTCACATGTTTTTATTTGTAAACCTTACTTTGCCAGGTTGCGATAGTGACATCAGACGGAATGGTGACTGGGGACTCGGCTTTGGCAGCTCTTCATGCAGCAGAGGTGGTACAGCACCATCAGCAGGTGGCATTAGTAGCTACTGCCAATGGCACCCAGATAGCAGTGCAGGTGGGTAAGTTTGAAGCTTCAAGCTTGATAATGTTTCTCTATCAAAGATTGCAATACAATGTAAAGAAAAGAGGAACAAGCGTTAGAAGATTATTTTATCCTATTAATTCACTGAGGCCACAATTTTAGTACTGCCATGGTATCTCCCTGGGTTTGCTTTATTTTCCTGTTAAATATGACCATATTCACCAATGTTCTCTTTTCATCCCAAGAAAATTAAACTAATTCAGGATCAATGCTGACTAATATACATATCTTTCATTTATTTTATCTATATCTCTCCATATCACCGTCTGCAGTGCCCTCCATAATGTTTGGGACAAAGACCCATCGTTTATTTATTTGCCTCTGTACTCCACAATTTGAGATTTGAAATCATATGTGGTTAAAGTGCACATTGTCAGATTTTAATAAAGGCCAATTATGTACATTTTGGTTTCACCGTGTAGAAATTACAGCAGTGTTTATACATAGTCTCCCCATTATAGGGCAGCATAATGTTTAGGACACAGCAATGTCATGTAAATGAAAGTAGTCATGTTTAGTATTTTATTGCATATCCTTTGCATGCAATGACTGCTTGAAGTCTGTGATTCACGGACATCACCAATTGTTGGGTGTCTTCTCTGGTGGTGCTTTGCCAAGCCTGTATTGTAGCCATCTTTAGCTTATGCTTGTTTTGGGGGCTAGTCTCCTTCACTTTTCTCTTCAGTATATAAAAGGCATGCTCAATTGGGTTCAGATCGGGTGATTGACTTGGCCACTCAAGAATTGACCATTTTTTAGCTTTGAAAAACTCCTTTGTTGCTTTAACATTATGTTTGCGGTCATTGTCTTGCTGTAGAATGAACCGCCAGCCAATGAGCTTTGAGGCATTTGTTTGAACTTGAGCAAATAGGATGTGTCTATACACTTCAGAATTCATTAAGCAACTACCATCTGCAGTTGTATCATCAATGAAGATAGGTGAGCCAGTACTTTCAGCAGCCATACATGCCCACGCTATAACACCCCCACCACCGTGTTTCACAGATGAGGTGGTATGCTTTGGGTCTTGGGCAGTTCCTTTTCTCCTCCATACTTTGATTTTGCCATCACTGATAAGTTAATCTTCATCTCATCTGTCCACAATACCTTTTTCCGGAACTGTGATTGCTCTTTTAAGTACTTCTTGGCAAACTGTAACCTGGCCATCCTATTTTTGCAGCTAACCAGTGGTTTGCATCTTGCAGTGTAGCCTTTGTATTTCTGTTCATGAAGTCTTCTGCGGACAGTGGTTATTGACAAATCCACACCAGACTCCTGAAGGGTGTTTCTGATCTGTCGGACAGGCATTTGGGGATTTTTCTTTATAAAAGAGAGAATTCTTCTGTCATCAGCTGTGGAGGTCTTCCTTGGCTTGTCAGTCCTTTTGCGTTTAGTAAGCTCACCAGTGCTCGCTTTCTTCTTCATGATGTTCCAAGCAGTTGATTTTGGTAAGCCTAAGGTTTGCCTGATGTCTCTTTCAGTTTTATTCTTGTTTCTCCGTCTCATAATGGCTTCTTTGACTTTCATTGGCACAACTTTGGTCTTCATGTTGTTAAACAGAAATAAAAGTTTCCAACGGTGATGGAAAGGCTGAAGGAAAGACTAGGTGCTGAGAGCTCTCTTATACCTGCATTAAGGAGGCAATTAAACACACCTGAGCAATTACAAACACCTGTGAAGCCATGTGTCCCAAACAATATGGTGCCCTGAAATGGGGGGAATATGTTAAAACACTGCTGTAATTTATACATGGTTAAACCAAAATGTATAAAAATGGCCTTTGATAAAAATCTGACAATGTGCACTTTAACCTCATGTGACTTCTTCTATTACAAATCTCAAATTGTGCAGGATAGGGGCAAATAAATAAATGGTGGGTCTTTGTCCCAAGCATTATGGAGGGCACTGTATATCCCTCATTTCCCTTTTCCCTGACTCTCATTCTTAAGAAGGATCTCGACCCGAAACGTCATCTATTCCTTTTCTCCAGAGATGCTGCCTGACTCGCTGAGTTACTCCAGCTTTTCGTGTCTCCTGACTAGTATTAATTACTTGTTCTAATATCTGCTACATTATGCACTCCATTCCAAATCTGACATCTGCATTTTTAACTTAATTTCAAAAGATTTACATGTTCCCCAATTAATAAACTTCTTTTGATATATAGGAAGAATTTAGACAATCAAAGTAAAATCCATTGGGTGAATCTACATTGACTGAAGTAGTAACTGTTGTTTTTGGGTATATTTTCCTTGAGACAATACTGTGCAGAAGAGTAGGGTTGGGTTTATTATTGTCATGTGTACTGACGTATAGTGTAAAACTTTGGGTTACACAAAAAGCTGGAGAAACTCAGCGGGTGCAGCAGCATCTAGGGAGCGAAGGAGATAGGCGACGTTTCGGGTCGAGACCCTTCTTCAGACCCAGTAGTGTAAAACTTTGTTTTGCATGCTATCCAAACAAAATAGATATACCATACATGTGTACAATCAAGTCAAACTCACGTACAATAGATAGAACAACGGGGAAGATACTGATTGCAGAATCTAGTTGTGAGCACTGAGGCGCATCAGTGCCAAAGACAAAGTCCAATGCCCACAGTGGGGTAGGTTCAAAAGCTTAATAACTGAGAGGGAAAATCTGTTCCTGAGTCGGCAGGTGCATGCTTTCTAGTTTTGAACCTTCTGCCGGGGAGCAAAGAGGAGGAATGACCTGTGTTACTTTTCCAAGGCAATGTGACATAGATGGAGTCAGTGGTGGGAAGTCTGGTCTGTGTGATGGACTGGGCTACATCTAAACTTCATGCAATTTCTCGTAGTTTAGGGCAGAGCTAAAAGCAAACCATGCTGTGATGCAAGCCAATCACACGATGCTTTCTATGATGCATCTGTAGAAGTTTGGAAGAGTTATCCTTACTTTATCTCCTAAGAAAGTAAAGGCGTTGATGTACCTTTTGGCTGTCACATCAATGTGGTTTGTCCATGACAAATCATTGGTAATATTAACACCAAGGAACTTGAAGCTCTCAATCATTTCGACTGCAAACATGCTCTTGATGTTGGCCTGCTTGAAGTACTTGGCGATTATGAACAAGGCCTGAGGTACTTTATTGGAAGGCTATTGGTGACTGTGTAGTTCCTCGATTGCAAACATAGCATTTGTCTGGGGTGATGCATTCTGCTGTCGGGATAGCCAAAGTGAATTCCCATGACAGGTAGCAGGGACGACACTTCACTGTAAGGCATTCCAGTTCTAGGGAGTACAAGCTCACCAGGACCACCGTGTCCGAGCACTGTGCCAAGTTAATTAGAAAGTGGACCCCTCTACCTTTAATCATGCCTGAGGATGGCGTGCAGTCCATCCGATGTGGCAAGAAGCCCTTGTGTTGAATGGCTGTGTCAGTTGAATGAATGAATGAATGACTACTTTTTGTCACATGTGACAAGTCGCAGTGCAATTATTTGCTTGCATACCCAAGGTATGCATATAGTCACTACATAGAGGGCACTTACAAAGTACCCCTGCGTCAGGTCCCCCTTTGTTCACCACCCTCCTCCGCGCCAGGTCCCCCTATGTTCACCCCCCTCCCTCACGGGGAGGAGGGGGGTGTACCCCACATGCCGGGTCCTCCGTTGTTCATTGTTCTTCCCCCTCCCTCACTGCGGTCCCCCCCATGCCAGGTCCTCCATTGTTCCTCCCCCCAGCAGCGCCGTCTTCACTTCCACGTGGTCCATCCTCGTCCATCGGTCAGCACCATCATCGACCGCCGTACCGACCTCTCCACTATCGCTGCCAGGTCCTCTCTGGATGCCTTTGTGGCGTCAACCCAGGCCCCAGCCGCGGGCTCCAACCGCCCAGGCCCCAGCCGCGGGCTCCGTCAACCCAGGCCCCAGCCGCGGGCTCCGTCCACCCAGGCCCCAGCCGCGGGCTCCAACCGCCCAGGCCCCAGCCGCGGGCTCCGTCAACCCAGGCCCCAGCCGCGGGCTCCGTCAACCCAGGCCCCAGCCGTGGGCTCCGTCCACCCAGGCCCCAGCCGCGGGCTCCGTCAACCCAGGGGCCGGCCGCGGGCTCCGACCCGCGAAGCTCCAGCCCCGGCTTCTCTGAGGCCTGCCGGGAGGTGTCGGTCAATCGGTCGAGGCAGGGTTGAGCCATGTCTCTGTAAAGCAGAGCGCGCATCAGTTCTCTTAGATAGGTAAGTATTGTGTCGTCTGCTTTTGCACATGCTTCTTGATGAATGATATCCAAATCAGCCCAAGACTAGCTCTGCAAGGTGGATGGGCTCAATGGGAAGTGTACTCAGTGTCTCTCTGGGTCCCATACCGCAGTGAGTGTCACTGTTGGAGGCTTCCAACATTCAGAAAAATACTCAAGTAAATGTAAGTAATTAAAAGGATTCAAAATAATTTAAAAATAATTAAAGACACAATAAATACAAAAACATAATAAAATGCAGTGAATTAATTCACACACTTACTTAAAATGACCACACAGATGGTGACCACACTCAACTGAATAGCATCACTACTGGATCTTCCTGCTTCCTTTTTTTGCTTGTAAGCAGAGAGTATAAGTATAGCAAGGTGAGCAGATTTACACCAATCAGTCCTTGCATAAAACCAAGGGGCCATATCCCAAGTATGTGCAGCCCTTTGCTCCCACCCGTCAGGGAGGAGCAGGAGGTCAGATGTATCTGGCATCATCTGAGACTTCCCTACCGCACCACTAGCCGTCCGTCAGTTTGATTCAGCCTGTTGGTGGTTGACCGACCATGTTAATCAGAATATGATCCTGTTAGAAAATAATTTAAACTGTCAAATCCATTACATAACATTGAATAGTGTCAATACTAACATAAATTAAATACACAGTCTAAGGCTGGGCCATGTTGACCTTCCCTAGTGCTTTTGTTAGATGATCCTATGGCTAAGTCCATCATTAATTACTGTTGCACAGCTGAATTGTGGAAGGTTCCCGCACCATTCTTTACCACTTGGATAAGCATATACATAGATGCTCATTGCCACTTCTCCTGCAACATTTTAGCTTCGTTTAGTTTATTGTCATGTGCACCAAGGTTCAGTGAAAAGTTTTTTGTTGTGTGTAATCCAATTAGCAGAAAGACAACGTTATTAGAATCAAGCCGCCCACAGTGTACAGATACAGGATAAAGGGAATAACGTTTAAAGGAAGATAAAGTCCAGTAAAGTCTGATTAAAGATCATCCGATTGTTTCCACCGAAGTAAATGGTAGGTCAGGACTGCTGTTTAAGAAGGAACTGCAGATGCTGGAAAATCGAAGGTAGACAGAAGTGCTGGAGAAACTCAGCGGGTGCGGCAGCATCTATGGAGCGAAGGAAATAGGCAACGTTTCGGGCAGAAACCCTTCTTCAGACAGGTCAGGACTGCTTTCTGGTTGGTGATGGAATGGTTCAGTTGTCTGAAAACAGCTGGGAAGAAATGGTCCCAGAATCTGGAGATATCCACTTCGTTTACTGATCGATCACAATCTCCTTTGTCTTGCTGACATTGAGGGAAAGATTCATGTCTGGGCACCAGGTTACGAGGTTCTCAATCTCCCTCCTGTATTCTTTCTCGTCAACATTTGGTCCATTCTTTGCACATTGGCCAAAAATGGATCTGCTTGATCCCATTTTCTAATTGAGTTTGAGGCCCCGCAGATTACGACTCTTCAAGTACATATTCTAGCAAAGATTTCTGCTTCCAACATCCTTTCAAGAAGTGATTTTTGTCAGACTCCCCACACTCATTCAGTGATATATTTTTAAATTCTTCACTAATCCTTCCACCAAAGCCCCTCTCCCACTCCCACAATCAATCTGAAGTCCCGACCCAAGTCACCTATCCATGTTCTCCCGACATGCTGTCTGACCCAGTGAGTTACTCCAGCAGTTTGCCCTTTTAAAGAAAAATCAGCGCCTGCAGTTCCTTGTTTATACTCTCCCTCTCTGTTTAAGCCACGCGTAATGTATGTATTATGAAATCCTCTATCAATTTACATTCCAAATAAATTATCCCCAGATTCACTTTCTTTTAAACCATAAGTTGCTAATCCGAGCAACACTCTCATAAATCTCCATGGCACTCTTTCTCTGCCGAGAGCCCTTATTTGGGGGTGTAATTTATGGTCCAGTATGATTATACTGTGATAATTTGTTACTCAGTAATGTCTGGTAAAAGCCAGGGACCCAAACATGAACTACTCACACGCTAAATCAGTCTAGTCTCAGGATTAATAATTCATTGTGAATGCTGATCTGAATTTAGGTGTCTTTACACAATATTATATGAAATCACCAGAAGCTCAGTGTGTCTTCTCATCTGCTGACTTTGTAATTATCCTGTCTTTATTTGTCTCTTTAGCTGGAGGAACAGCAGACTTTGGAGGAAGCTATTGGCATGGCGACAGCTGCAATTAAACGTGAAGGGATGACAGTTATGACAGATAATGGCCAATAAATGTGAGGACCAAGAAAAGTGCCACTTGCACAAATGAATGAACTGTGATTTACTACCTAGTACTGTCCAGTAAAATCCTGGGTGCCAAACAAACTACTCACAGACTAAATCAGTCTATTCTCAGGACTAATAATTTACTGTGTGTATGTTGATCTCAACTCAGGTGATTTTACACAATATGGTAATGGTTTTATGATCAAAAGGAATTTTAGAGCTGCTGTGCTGATCAGTAAGCTTGCAGATTCACTTGTACAGTATAAAGTATAGTTTTATTGACATTTCCATAGTTTTGCTTTTTATTGAAGATGAAATGTTTACTGAAACTGGTGTAGGGTTGGTTTCTGTGCAGAGTCGGGACTAGCATCGGGCTGGACCTATTCATGGCAATCAGTGACGTTTTTGGAATGTGTACGCTGCATTTTGAAATCTAAGACGATACTATATGAATCTGTATATGTGTAAATGAAAATAAATTTCAAAAACTCTTTTGTTGTTCCTTATAATAAGTTCAGTGTTAGATTTTAATCTCATGCTACATAGCAGGTAACGGCTTGTTATTGGAGGCAGATTAATGTTGGCTGTGATCAGATATCCATTGCTACAAGCTTTTATTTATTTACATGATAATGTCATGGTCCACACCAGTGTGTTAATTCTGGCAGTAATGTCATGGTTTTGGTGAAATAAATGTTTCTTTGTGTTGCCTGAAATGCACCCACTTAATTGATGTATGAGCAGGAAACAGTTAAATCACCAACTGATGACAAATGGTAAAATATATGTGTAGGAAGGAACTGCAGATGCTGGTTTAAACGGAAAATAGACATAAAAGGCTGGAGTAACTCAGCAGGACAGACAGCATCTCTGGAGAGAAGGAATGGGTGACGTTACGGGTCGAGACTGAAGAAGGGTCTCGACTCAAAACGTCACCCATTCCTTCTCTCCAGATATGCTGCCTGTCCCGCTGAGTTACTCCAGCTTTTTGTGTCTATCTTTGGTAAAGTATATGTGTTAAACCAGCCTTAATTATACATCTTCCTACTACATCCATACAATGCTATTGTTTGTGTGGTCCGGAAAAAATTGAATGAAAACCGTCAATGCTTAAGTGAAAAGAGTCATAAATAATACACCACAAATGACCATCCCAAACTATCTATGAAATACCTGTCACAAGACAAGGAAAAGTCTACATAACCAGTAAACAAATAAGTTCTATAAGGGCACAGGGCTATTTTAGTTTACTTTTGTCACATTCTGTCTGAATATGAAATCAGACACTTCAAATGGTCTGTGGATTACTTCACTGAGGTCAAATCATTTGGAAAATTCTTGAGTCAATTGTATAAAAGTGATTATGCCAATCAAAATGTCTCAGTTCTGATAATTACAGTACTAAACCTGTAGCGGCCTGTAGGAGAGTGTTTGGTTGTGGACCAGTCTGATTTGGCAACAGCAAAGAACACATTAAATCCTCACATCACTTACCTGCATGTTTTATGATTAAAATTGGAAACCCCATTTAAATACGCTACTCCAGCTGTGGCTGAAGTAAAGTGGAGACCAAAGGTCTGTAGATGCCGAAGTCTTGAGTAAAACACAAAGTGCTAAGTAACAGCGGATAGGTGACGTTTAGGATCCTTCTTCAAACTGATTTTAGTTGGGAGAAAGCTGGAAAAGAGAGGTAAGGGCTGGACAAATCCTGGCAAGTGAAGCTGAAGTTAAAGTTGTGGGACCAGGTAAGAAATGCATCCAGCTCCACACTGGAGGACGTGTGACTGTTAAAAGCTGAACTCCTCATGTGATTACCAGCTCGTCTCTGACTTTCCCATTTCAATGCATAATGTCATAACGAATAAGTAGAATTAGGCTATTTGGTCCATCAAGTCTACTCTGCCATTCAATCATGGCCGATCTATCTCTCCCTCCTAACCCCATGCCTTTTTCCCCATAACCTCTGACACCTGTACTATTCAAGAATCTATCTATCTCTGCCTTAAAAATATCCACTAACATGGCCTCCACAGCCTTATGTGGCAAAGAATTCCACAAATTCACCACCCTCTGATTAATTACATTTTGAATCTTCCTAAAAGAACGTCAAAAGCAAATGACTTTCAGATTACAGTAATCCCAAAGTTTTTTATGGAATAACCAACTCAATGCCAAATATTTTCCAGCCCATTGACATTTCCAGGTGGAAGGAACTGAGATGTTTTGAAGCAATCAATGAAGGATCCTGCAGATTTTAATGTTATTGCCTGAGCTCCACAGCACAAATTTCAGTTGGATTTTAAGACTGCCACTGGTACTTGACTCCATTTCTTCCCCATTTTTATTCTCTTCCTTCCTAGGCTATATAAGTTTATTTTTGAAAAGGGGAAATCAGCAATGTACAAAGCATTTAATTTATGAGCATGTAGTTTTAGAATATTTTATCATTTGCAGAGCTCTATTTTGGGAAACTAATGCTGTTTTGATTTTTAATTCTACTTTTTATAGAAAATGTCATAATTGCAGACAAAGGGAACAACATAAATTAAATATCTACACCGCTCATTGTTATGGCAACACTACATGTTAATGGTTACCAATAAGAAGTCAAGTCAAGAGAGTTTATTGTCATGTGCCCCAGATAGGACAATGAAATTCTTGCTTGCTGCAGCACAACAGAATATTGTAAGCATAAATACAGAACAGTTCAGTGTGTCCACATAGCATGGACCAAATATATACTCGTAAATAAACTGATAAAGTGCAATAAGCTGTTTGTTTGATGGCGAGTTTAATAGCCTGACGGCTGTGGGGAAGAAGCTGTTCCTGAACCTGGATGTACCAGATTTCAGGATCCTGTACCTTCTACTTGATGCCAGCGGAGAGATGAGTGTGTGGCAAGGATGGTGTGGATCCTTGATGATGTTGGCAGCCTTTTCGAGGTAGCGACTGCGATAGATCCCTCGATGGTGGGGAGGTCAGAGCCGATGATAGACTGGGCTGTGTTTACAACTTTTTGCATTCTTTTCCGCTCCTGGACGCTCAAGTGCTGAACCAAGCCTCGATGCAACCAGTCGACATGCTCTCTACTGTGCACCTATAGAGGTTCGAGAGAGTTCTCTTTGACATACCGAATCTCAGTAATCTCAGGAAGTAGAAGCTTCTATAAACTGCTGGGTTGTCATAATAAGTCAAGTCAAGTCAATTTTATTTCTATAACACATTTAAAAACAACTCTCGTTGACCAAAGTGCTTTACATCAGTGCAGGTACTAGCACTTGCTACATACAATGGTACATAGATCTAACAATACATACATAAACACATACATACAGCGCTCCCTCAGAGGACCTCAAGAAACACTTGTTTGTAGAAATAGGTTTTAAGTTTAGACTTAACGGAGTCGATGGAGGGGGCAGTTCTGATGAGAAGAGGGCTGCTGTTCTGATGATAAGACACACAACACCTTTCAGGGAAGGAAATTTACCATCCTTAGCCTGTTTGGGCCTCTAGATGACTAACAACCACCAATACCATCATCTCTCACCTGCCTTCTCAGTCCGGGGTAATAGAAGATGACTCATAAATGTCAGTATTGTTGGTGACGTCACATCCTGCAAGTTAATACATTTTTAAAATGTGAGGTTGTGAGTTGAAATACCACAACAGCATAATAAATCTAATATTAGGACCACGTCTGAGAGAAAAAGAGAAAGCGTTTGGATGGTCACTGACGTTTAAGGAAGGGAATTCTGCTCCAACATCTGGGCTCATTCTTGAACTGTATTGCTGACCTTTAATACCATTTGATGAGAGTTTGAAAGTCATTCAGCTGTACAAATAATTGCTCCATTGTACCATTAATAACAAATGTTTAAAGGATCTTGTACTTCCTGAGTTAACATCACTTCACCGCTGACAGCTGTCTTCCTGACACAGATCCAAAGATCTGGCATTGTTTTCTTTAAGTCTTCCTCTGAACAAACTTCTAGAAATAAGCCTTAATATTTCCTATGACTTGCAGGAGGCAAGTCCTAGTGCCAGGTTTTGTTTGAAAAGGCTCTTGTGAAGCACTTTGGAACATTTTAACATCATTAGGCATTAAGCATAAATTGTAAAGGAGTATGGAATAAAATTATTGGATATGCAGTTCTAACAATAGCCCACCAGATGGTGTCCAAGCTGTGGCATTTATATATATAACTATTGATACAGAGGATTGTGGACTTGAATAGCATTTAATACCTGATCCTACTTTTCCACAAGAAGGGAGAGGTGAGATATTTTTAATTCATTGGACTCCATGTAGGCAAAGTTCTCCCACAGTGTTGTCATGCAGAGTTCCAGCACATGTGACCTTCCCCTCAAAAGTGAACCCTTCTCTCTTACACCCCACATGGTCCTATCTCCTGTGCCCACCTATTCCACCGATCCTGCACAATCCTCTCTCTACAAACAAGGGTTGGCCTATCATGCACAAGGCTTTGGGGGCACTGTGCCTAAACTCTTAGAGATATTGTGTTCATCTGGGTGACTGGGCATTGTTTAGATGTCCATGATCTCATTGAGAGTAGAAAGGCCTTCTGTCCTATATCCATCGCAAGGTCATTTTAAATTTCCTATTCGAATCCCTGCATGCCTTGCTTTTCCCTTTCAATGTAAACTTTTCCAGACCCCTTTCCCCACAAAGAATTCAATGGTCTTCCAGTTCTGGTCTCACAAGCACTCTCTCCATTCACCCCACCATACCTCAACCTTGTAAACTGTCTAGGTAGATCTTTTAGGCAGATTTCCCTTTCAAAACTATTTTATTCTCCTTTGGAAGGCTTCTTAAAACCTACCTCATGACCCACCTATTCTATTTTGTTTAATGTACATATGGTACATATGAACACTAAAAGAAAAAGCAGAGAGATCAGGAAGGGGTGGGGTTATGGCATAGGAGAGACGGGGAGAGGGAGTTGAGGTGGTGAAAAAAATAGAATAGTGTGCAGTTCTGGTCGTCACATTACAGGAAGGATGTGGGGGCTGTGGAGAGGACGCAGAAGAGGTTCACCATGATGTTGCCCAAATTAGAAAGCATTACTTGCAAAGGACAAGTTGGACAGACAGATTTATTTCTCTGAAATGTCAGAGGCTGTGGGTAAGATTTTAGAAGTATATAAAATTAAGATAGACATAGAGTTTGTTTTCCCAGGAAATACTAGAGGTGAGAAGGGAAAAGTTTAAATGAAGTTTGCAAAGTAGGTTTATTACACAGACGCCTGGAATGTGTGGGTGATGGTGGAAGCATGCATGATAACAATATTTGAGAGGCATTTATGCAGGCATACAGAAGGCAAGAAGGCTTTTGGCATACAAGATACAAGATAGATACATTTATTTGTCACATGTACCAATTGGTACAGTGAAATGTGTGGCCACCATGCAGCCATACGCTGCCATGCTGCACTTCATCAGTCTGGATACTGAGTATAGAAGTTGGAACATTATATTACAATTTATACAAGATATTGAAGATGTCACACTTGGAATACTGTGTTCAGTTTTGATCAGTCAATGATAGGAAAGCTGCCATTAAGCTGCAGAGCTATAAAGGATGCAGAGAACATTTATAAATTTACATTTGAGGACCTGAGCTAGAGGGAGAGATTGGACAGGCTAGGACTTTATTTCTTGGAGAACAGGAGGCTGAGGGTTGACCTTATAGAAGCGTATAAAATCATTAGGTGTATGGATAAGGTGAATGCACAGAGAACTTTTTCTGGGATAAGAAATTCAAGACCGAAAGGGCCCGGATTTAAGGTGAGAGAAAAATAATCTGAGGGGCAACGTCTTCATACAAAGGGCGAGGACCATATGGAATAAGCTGCCAGAGGGAGTAGTTGAAGGAGGTACAAAACAACATTTAAAAGACATTCGGACAGGTACATGGATAACAACGGTTTACGGGGATGTGGGCCAAATGCGAACAAATGCAAACATACTAGCTTAGATGGGGCATATTGGTCAGCATGGGCTGAAGGGCCTGTTTCTGTTCTGTATGACTCTATGACAGGCAGGTTATGGAGGGATGTGGGCGATATGCAGGCAAACGGAATTAGTTTAAATGGATATCATGGTCAGCACATATTCGTGGAGCATAGGGCCTGTTCCTGTGCTGTACTGTTCATGTAAAAGCTCCTCTGCACCATTTTCTGAAGATATAAAAGGCTTTCCATACAGATTTCTGTGAAATTAATTCAGCTTTTTGTGAGCTAAGTTTGCCAGAGTTGTGATAAGTTGTCTTTATATTTCAGCCCTGGCTCATTTGTCATCACCTTATCAGCACTACTACATATGAACCCCTCAAACAAAATGTGCATATCTTTAACATATCTTTGCAGATACATTTTATTCATTATGTTACGTTTACAAGTATTCCAGATAAGTTGTTTGTTCTCAGGCTGCTTCTCATCCAAAGTAGCAACATAGAAGGCAGCTGAAGGGCAGAAATGACGGCAGAGAAAGTAAGTGACCAATGTACTGTTAGGGCAAAATTATTTTTCTCGATGTTTAACAGAAAAAGACTTGGTGCTCAACAATCTCCTTGGTTTCAAGTAGAAAACCACAAATTGGGAGAAAGGATGTGGATGCACATGTTTGACTATCTTATGCCATTGCAATCTTTCCCTGAAAAAAATAGCAGGAACAATTGTCTATTGTCTAACAGGGAGAGAAAGAAGTGAAGTGAATTGTAAAGTAGGATCATGGCAGCCAATTTGTGCAGAGAGGGCAACCATTAAGAACAATGTTACAACAAATGGATAACGTGTTAGAAGACATTCAAACAGCTCGAAAACAAAATTGGGTAGTGCCAAACTGCCTTATTCCTGTTTTGAGAAATGTTGAATATTTGAACAATTTTTTGGCATTCATTAAGCTTTTTGTTACCCCGGCATGATTTTTGGTGAAAATTTTCAGTGATTAATTTAAATGGCAGAAAAACACAAAACAAATTCTTGACCTGTGAATTTTTCATGCATGTTCTGACTATTGTAGTTTTTATGTATCTGCTGCTTTTCTTTTTATTATTTTCAAATTTTCAATCATACCAGTCTAAAAAGAATTGGCAGTTCTTATAGCACAAAACAGATAGGTTTCATTAGGTGCTATTGAACAGGAACAGTACTAAAAGTGTATATTTTATTCTCACTGAGATTTCTGATTTAAAATCCAATCCAACAAGCTCCTGACTACTTTGTCCATGAAGGTCAGGGTCATGTCACTCTTACCTACCTAACCGTATGTCCATTCTGGACTGCTGGTGTTATTGCTGTTATATTGCTCAATTTACAACTCACTCTGTGTTTCGGGGGCCTCTGAAGCATCATATTTTTACAGGATACAGGAGAAACTTTTTCTTTAGCCTACAGGACATGGCATGCCCACATTACCCGCTTTGTCATAGTTCGGACATCCATAAACTGATCTGATGTCCATGCAGAGACCTCCCTGGCAGCCTCCTTCCTCTGTGGCTGGAACAATGTTGGTTGTAATGTGGTCTGTTCCTTTAAGAATATAGAGTCCGGATTGTATCTATTGCACTGCTTGCCAGGAGCTGCAATAGGCAATGCTGTGCTGTGCAGTATTACAGAAAAACCTGACAATGCACGTCTGTGAACCTTGTAATTGAAAATCTTGTTCTTCATAAATTGTGCTGACCCATTATGCTGTTTTAAAACTAAAAAGATGTCTTAAAATGCAGATTTTAGCCTTAGAGAGATGCAGCACAGAAGCAAGTCCTTTGGCACACAGAGCCTGCACCGACCACCAAACACCCATTTACACTATGTAATGAAGAAGGTCTGACGAAGGGTTTCCACGCAAAACGTTGCCTATTTCCTTCGCTCCATAGATCCTGCCTCACCTGCTGAGTTTCTCCAGCACTTTTGTCTACCATCCATTTACACTAATTCACCTTGATCCTATTTTTCATTCTCCTCACTTCCTCATCAACTGGCTTTATCTTGCACTAAATATTATTCACAGTATTCCCTTTATCATGTATTTGTACACTGTGAATGGCTCAATTGTAATCATTTCCCCTGACTGGATTTCCAGCACTGTACCACGGTAGAAGTGACAATAAATAAACTAAACTAAACTAAAAACTAAACCCCTCCCACATTCTATCACCCACCCAGATATATAATAGAGGTAATTTTGAATGTCGAGTTAGCCTGCCAGCCAACATCTTCGGGATGTGTAAATCAGTGCACCCAGATGAAACACATGCAGTCATAGGGAGGACGTGCAAACTCCACACAGACAGCACCGGAGGTCCCTGGGTCCAGGAGGCAGCAGCTCTACTTGCTAAACCACACTGCAATGCTATTGTTGAAGGGCTAAATACTGGCAAAGGTGTGAGATACAGCTTACTTACTGCTTTAAAATAAAACAGAACGAGCTGGAGTAACTCAGCGGGTCAGGCAGCATCTGTGGAGGGAATGGACAGGCGACAATTTAGGTCGGTACGAGAGTTCTGTCCAGGGTCAGATGCTGCCTGACCAGCTGGTGTTTTGCTAAAGAAAAGGCACGCAGTGATCGTATTTCCTCTATATTGTTGAAAACAAAACCACGAGGGCCAGTAGTTGCTTGAGTCCAGCGGTGGGGTGGAGGGGAGGGAAGTACCAGGAATGAGGATTGGTGCTGATTCTGAGGGCTGTCCGCGCGTGCACGCCCCGGGGCTGGCGGCGGGGTCGGCGGCGCGCGCTCGCTCGCTCGCTCGCTCGCTCGCTCGTGCACGCGCGCTGTGTGTCCCGGGACGCCGACGTGAGCTGGAGGCTGGGCCGTGCCCGCGCCCGCGCCCCCGCCCCGGGACTTGGTGCAGCTTTGCAGTGATGGAGCTCCGGGGCGAGTTGCTGAAGTCCATCTGGTACGCGTTCACGGCGCTGGACGTGGAGAAGAGCGGCAAAGTGTCCAAATCCCAGCTGAAGGTAAGGGCGGCGCCGCTCGGGGAGCTGGAGCTGGGGACGGGGGACGGATCCTGCAGCGAGGAGCTGGCGTTGGTCTCCAGCGTTGGCATGGAGTGGGTTTCCGAGGATGTGGCAGCCCAAGTACTCAACTGGACTGCCACAGGCATGTCTGACTTTACATCTCGTGTTTCTTCCCACACAATAAAGACAGCAAACGAGAACGTTTGTAATGGAGTTTAAGTGACAGGAAGTCTTTCAACTTGTGAGAGAGCCGATGAAGCAACTTGTTTTTAGTTAACCTGTTTGGATTGTAGTTTGTATTCTCAGTTTAGTGTCTGGAACAAAGTTAACCAGTGCTTCCCTCGTGGCTAACTTGCCATGGGCTTGCCTTGACTTAGTGGAGTAGCTGTTGTTATCACTTGTAATTTCTACCGAGCTGAGCCGATGGCAGCTTCAAGCTGCACCTTGGAGACATTTTTATGATAAGCCACAATTTAAATATGCCATTGCCACCAGACTTTTTTATTTGTGTGAGAGACGCGGACACAGGAAATGTCGAGCGCTGCCGAGGCAGAAGCGGTTAGAGTTCTTGTGTAGTGCAGAGGCAGCCGTGAGTCACACAGTCTCCAAAACCAACGTCCCGTATACTGGCAAATAACGCAGTACCAACCTGTCTGTCCATGCACCAGTTGCTAAATGAATTTCATTTATATTTTCAGAAACATCATCGTGACCGCGTGGGTTTAAGAGTTTAATGCAATATGTAAACCAAAGGTGATTGTTGCAAGGTTTGGTGAAAGCTGCAATGTTGATGAAAGATCACCTTTGAAGTATCAAACAATGCTAGTAGACATAAAATGCTGGAGTAACTCAGCGGGATAGGCAGTATCTCTATAGAAGGAATGGGTGACGTTTCGGGTCGAGACCCTTCTTCAGAATGATTTTGTCTATCTTCGGTGTAAATCAGCTTTTACAGTTCATTCCTACAGGCACCGCTAGTTTTAATTTAGATTATTGGACACTTGATCTAAATGGTAGGAGGAAAAGTTGATCATGCCTCTTCTCTGTCTGCACGTTGAGT
The DNA here is from genome assembly GCA_963514005.1 of Raja brachyura. Next base: position 32,104,031 of record OY740804.1, on the reverse strand, counting down.
TCTAATGCCGAATAACGTTTGAACGATACTATATCAGAGCCGAAATGCTATTTGACTGGCATTTGCCAAAGCAATTTAGTTTGAAAGATATTCAAATGACTACTGTTACCGTTGGTGCATTCTACATCGTTCATGTGAGATTGGTGTAACTCAGCGGGCCAGGCACCATGGGTGGATGAGATAATGGGAGAAAGGAGTGCACAATGTGCCGCACCTCTCCCCTCTACTCCCTGCCATATCCGTTCCTCTGGTTTTACATTTCACTCTTTGCTACTCGTCTGACATCCTCTAGTCTGTTTTAATTCTACCATTTACTCCACCTATCTGCCAATCAACTCTCACTCCCCACCTGTATCCACCTATCACTTGTCATGCTTTGGCCCGCCCCCACTGCTCTGTTCCAGCTCCCCCTCCCCCCAATACCACCAGACTGAAGAAGGACCAGACTTAATATCCATTACCACCACAGATGCTGCCTGATCGGTTGGCGTTACTCCAACATTTTGTGTTTTGCTCAAAATGTCCGCGTCTGCAGTTCTTTGTGTCTCCAAGATGTTTCTAACACACCAATACTGTAAAATCTGATGTACATATTATGTGAGGCGAAGTTTGCCATCGTAAACAGTTGCTAAAATTCACTAGCAGTCTGAGAGCAGGGATCAGACAATTTAAGATGCTTGGACACAATGCAGCCTGAAGATATAGAAAATGATTGATCATGGTGTGGTATTCAGAAGCAATTTATCAAGCCCTGTTCTCAGTCTGAGGTGGATAAAATAAACTATATTTTAAAGAATATGTGGTAGAGTTCTTTCTGCAACCTCTGAACTCTGAATACTCGTTTACACTTCAAAACCAAATATTGTAAGTACTTTTGAGCTCTGGTGATTATTGTAATGTAGTTGTGTGCACTGAAAGCTCACGGGAACAATGGTGGGACAATGAAATAGTCCATTTCTTTAAAATCTCAGTTGAGAGGTAAATGTTGGTCAAGACTGATTGAAACACGACAGCAGGATCTTTTATGTCAATTACAGAAATAAAGAGCTATGGTTTGACAAGACAACATTGGAAAGAATACCAAAGTATCTGTCCCTGAACTGTCAGCTTGGATTATGTGCTTAAGTTTCAAGAGTAAGGTTTGAACTCACAGCTGTCTGACATAGTGCTACTGTTCACATGGTCAACTCATAGCTAACGATTTGCAATGAAATATCATTGAGTCAAGTTCTTGGCCTAGATTTTGTGGTCAGGGCCCATATGCGTTGCTGACACTGGGAGACAAGCCTATCCGCAACGTTTTAGCAGGCCCTAAAGGATTCTTTTTTCCAATGTGGTTTTGAACTTGGCATCATCATCATCATCACTGTGGGTCAGAAACAGTGATGTTAGAAATGGATTGAGCAACAGAGAGCCTTTTTTTCACAAGCAGGGAAGTTATTCAATAGTACTGATCACTTTAGAATGCTTTTATAAACTTAGTTACATTTTATTTTTACAGAGAATATTTTATGAAATACTGAATGTCATTTCAAATTAACATAACGTTGTTGCTTGCATGACAGGCTGGTCATAAAAATATAGGCCGATGGAATCAAGGGAAAATGGCAAGTTCGGGCAAGAGCTGAGGTAATGGTTGGCAGATCTTTTTGTGACTGGATGGCTAGTACTTACAGGATTCCATTAGATCAGTGTTTGTTAGCCTGGGTTTCATTTATTAATGATTTGGACTAAAAACAAAAAATAAAATTTGAGACCCTTGGACTTTACTGGATTTTATCTTGCACTTTCACATTATTCCCTTTATCCTGTATCTGTACACTGTGGACGGCTCATTTGTAATCATGTATAGTCTGTCCGCTGCCTGGATAGCATGCAACATAAAAGCTTTCTCTGTACCTCAGTACATATGACAATAAATTAAACTAAACTAAAAATGCAGGAAGAGTGATAAAACAGTTTGCAGATGTTACATAAATTGGCCATGGATTTGAGAAGACAGTGGACACTTTGAACTATTAGGCATGCCATACTATGTGTAGTTCCTTCCCATCACCAAATTGCAGGAAAGGTGTGATTGCATGGAGAATGTAGAGGAGATTTATGAAGAATTTGCAGAAACTGGAAAATTCTCGCTATTTCTCTTGGCCTGAAATGAAGAGGGCAAAAATTTGAAGTAATTGGCAGAATAAATAGAGCAATATTTTATTGGATGAAACATGCTGACTGAAGCGTTGTTGGAGGTAAAATAAACCATCAAGACATTTACACATTACGTTGGATTACGTAACGTTACGCTACCTGAGCCGTGACTTGCTGGGCTATGGATCAATAGCTGGGTATCTCTTTTGAAATTGAAGTGGATACAAGGCTAAATGACCTACTATTGTGATTTGCAACTGTCACAACAACAGAATATAAGTGACAGCAGTTTGCAGAATTCTTTAGTAAAAAACAAAGTACGGGAGGAACTCAGTAGGCCAGGCACAATGCCATTTTGGATCAAGACCCGTCATTCATTTCACTCCACAGATGCTGCCTGGCCCACTGAGTTCCTACAGCAATTTGTTTGCTGCTCAAGGTTCAAGCATCTACAGTGCCATGTGTCTCTTTCTTCCAGAATTCTTTGTTTAACTGCTCGTGCAACTGCTAAGATGTGATGCTCTCAGTTGCAACCAAAGATACTGGAGCGGAGCTATAGTATCTTTGGTTGCAACCACTAATCTCAGCAGGTGTCCTTTGCATTTGTTACTTAAAAGTATGCAAAAGCTCCAAATATATCTGCAAATGTAATTTTTTTTTTTCCTTGACATAACTCCTCTCCTTTACCGATAATGCTACATTTTCAGATGACATTTCGTGGCCTCAACTAGTTTAACGCTACCTTGTTTAAACAAAATGTTCACGATCCCTTTCATCAAGGAGATCATCGTGACAAATACTAAACCATTTGTCACCCACTGAAACCTGCAGAGGCCCCTTGGCGAGAATGAAATGTTGTCCTCTGTCGCAATAGTACCACAACCATTTGAACAAGTCAAATGCCACCCTGGCAGAGATCATTTATCATTGTAGGGAATCTGCCTCTACTAATGTGCATTGTTGTGGAAATCTATACAAATGAAATAAAGTAGGAGGGGGAGAATATATATCCTGTATATCGGTGAGACCAAGCACAAGCTCAGTGGTGGTTTAGATGATCACGTCCGCCTTAACCTACCTGATTGCTCGGTTGCTCAGCACTTTAACTCCTCTTCCCATTCCCAATCTGACCTTTCTGTCCTGGGCCTCCTCCATTGTCAGAGTGAGGCCCAATGCAAATTGGAGGAACAGCACCTCATATTTTCTTGGGTAGCTTACACCCCAGCGGTATGAACATTGACTTCTCTAACTTCAAATAGCCCTTGCTTTCCCTCTCTCCCCATCCCCTTCCCAGTTCTCCCACCAGTCTTGCTGTCTCCAACTTACTGTCTTCTATTTCTGTCCCGCCCACTCCCCTGACATCAGTCTGTAGAAGGGTCTCAACCCGAAACGTCACTCATTCCTTCTCTCCAGAGACGCTCCTGTCCCGCTGAGTTACTCCAGCATTTAGTGTCTGCTTACAGAGGTAGCCAGGCATATGCAGTTAAATTGAGTGGTATGCAATGGTTGTTTTAATGTCACTTGCCCAGGCTTCCTTTGCTTATTTGAGGCTCATTCAAGTGGCACAGCTGGTAGAGCTGATGCTTCACATCGCCAGAGACCCGGATTCGATCCTGACCTTGGGTGCTGTCTGTGTGGAGTGTGCACGTTCTCCCTGTGTCTGTGTGGATTTCCTTCGGGTGCTCTGGTTTCCTTCTACATCCCAAAGATGTATAGGTTTGTAGGTTAATTGGCTTCTGTAAATTGCCCCTAGTGTGTACAGAGTGGATGAGAAAGTGGGTTAGTATGAACAGGTGACCAGTGGTTACTGTGTACTGGCTGGCCATAGGTCCTGTTTCCATGCTGTATCTCTAAAGTCAACTAAACTTAAAATGGAATTTGTAGGTGATGAAATTGTAACGTAATTCCAGATGAAAAGATGGTCACAAATTTGTGAAATGCTGTTGAAGAATCCTTAAGGGTGTTTCAGTGCATTCTGAAGGCATAACACTGTAGCCACATTACTCAGGAGATGAAGGCAGTGATTATTGAGGGTTGTGGATTTAGTTTAAATCAAGTGGTCTACTTTATTTTAAAAGGGACCGAGTTTCTCAAGTATTGTTGGAACTATTCCATCTCGGCACATGAACAAATTTGGAGTAATAATGGAGATGGCAGAATGGCTAAAATGCTTGCTGATCCAATAAAATGTTATTTTCGGGGTCCCAGATCTGGAAACGAATAAGAATAATTGGAATCACTCCAGTTGCGTGCGCTTGCAAAATCATTATGGAGAGTAGTTTAATACATCTCAAAGCATTTTAGGCCTAATTAGAAGACAGTTCAGGGTCTGGTACATTCAGTGGAATAGGACTTGCACAGACAGGGCAGGTCATTAAAGGATGGGTTGAACAGCTTTTAAGGAATGGTTTTAAGGATTAAGATAGGAACGTAATATTACCATGTGGAAATCTGATATTTTACAGACTTTAGAATATTGTGGCCATCAGGAGGTACATTGTACAATGTCTGGTAACTGGAAATCTGGCACTGATTACTGCTGGAAGAGTAGGTATTTCCATCTTAAAGCCCTGTCTCACCATACGAGTTCATTCAAAGAGTTCTCCCGAGTTTGCCCTGATTCGAACTCAGAGATTTACAGTAATGGCCGCTCGTCGGTACTCGGGGCTATCGTGAACATTTTTCAACATGTTGAAAAATCTTCACGAGTCTTCCCGAGCTTACCGCGTTTCCTGAGTACCTGCTGTTAACGGTGCGAGCCGCTAAGAGATGTTCCCGAGCTCCGGCGTACCCGCTACGTTCATTCTCTGTGCTTACCATGAGTTTGATTATTTTTTTTAAACTCGGGAGAGCTCTTGAATGAACTCATACAGTGGGACAGGGCCATCAATCTCCAGGATGAATGAGAAATTCTTCAAAGCTGGAATCTTGAAGAAGAAATAAAGTGCTGGAGAAAATCAGCAGGTCAGGCAGCATCTGCGATATGAATGGGCAGATGACACAAGAAATTGTAGATCGTTATGAAGGTTAACTGCAATTCTGTGGGAAGTTTGTTGGAGAATATGCGAATCATTATAGCCAGAAAGACTGAGGAGTTCTAACAAATAAATGCTGCAGTTTTTGTTTGATGCCCGTGATCACTAAAGTTGTAGACCATGGCTGGAATTCCACTGTGAAGTAATGGAAGACAGTGAACAATTTCAGTGTGAAGCTGAATTTGAGGAAAATATTGTATGTTACCCATTGATTGATGGAGTCAAAGGCTTTAGTGAGGTTGAGAAAGTCTGTCTAAGGCTCACACTATTCCAAATGTATTTGTGAGAGGAGATTGCCAGACAGCAAGATTGCAGCGTGCCCACTTACTCTTGGAAATCCCGAGCCTATGGTTACGAATCGTAGAGATCGTGTTTGGGATAGTGTTGCGTCCGTGCAACAGAGGCACACGAAGGCAGAAGATGTGCACCATTTTACAACTGCCCAACAACCACTTCCTACCTCAGCTGTGAAAGAATCTGTAGTTCCCACACTGTCATCGTCAGTCTCTCAGAGCCCAGACGACCAGAGTGGTCGCAAACCATCTTCGGTCCTAGGGGATTCCCTGTGGTCAGCACATTGATGTGGCTGGTAGAGTTGTCCACATGGAGTTTTCCCTGCGACTTTGTGGGTTTCCTCCCCATGATCATTTACTACCACCCCTCAAAGATGTGAAGGGTTTTAGGTTAATCGACCCCTGTAATTTGCCCATAGTGTGTAGGTAGTGAATGCACAAGAGAAATAATATAGAACTAACGTGAACATGTGATCAATAGTCGTTGGAGACTTGATGGGCCGAAAGGCCTCTCCTTGCTGTACCTTTCAATTCAATCAATCAAGGTGAAGTAAAGAAAATAATAAAAGCACAAAGTTCCTTATAATTACATAATAAAAGCATGCTATTTTATTAGTTAACCAGTTGGTTTTTATTTCAAAAACTTTTATGTTAATATCTGCTTTTAATTTATGATTTTTGGTGGACCAGTTAAGTTCTCAAACTGTAAAGTTAATTCTGCTGCATTTAGTCCAGACTTCTGAGAAAGAAGAGTGGTGATACCAATGTTGTATAACGTTAGTAACTCCACCAATGTAAAGGCTGCAGAGGGTAGTTGAGGCCAGTTCATTGGCTATATTTGAGAGGGAGTTAGATGTGGCCCTTGTGGCTAAGGGGATCAGAGGGTATGGAGAGAAGGCAGGTACGGGATACTGAGTTGGATGATTAGCCATGATCATATTGAATGGCGGTGCAGGCTCGAAGGGCTGAATGGCCTACTCCTGCACCTAATTTCTATGTTTCTATGTTTCTAAAGCACTTTGGCCAACGAGAGTTGTTTTTTAAATGTGCTATATAAATAAAAGTGACTTGACAATAATATTCTGAAATGAGTAAAATTCCAGATATCCAGTGAATAGTAGAACTCTGCAGAGGATTGTCGAACCGAGACTGTCAGGTACAGATACATAGTTCCCTGAAAGAGGCGATGCCATCAGCAGACAGGATGGTGAAGAAGGCATATGGCACGCTTGTCGTCATTGGGAAGGATATTGAGTAGAGGAATTACAACATCATGTTACCACTGTATGCTGTTAGAGCTAAAGGGATATGGGGAAAAGCAGGAACAGGGTACTGATTTTAGATGATCAGCCATGATCATATTGAATGGTGGTGCTGGTTCGAAGGGCCAAATGACCTACTCCTGCACCTATTTTCTATGTTTCTATGTACAAGTCATTGTTCAGACCACACTTTGAATACTGCCCAGCTATAGGAAGGCTGTCATTAAGCTGGAAAGTGTGCAGAGAAGATTCACGACAATGTTACCATTACTAGAGGGCTTAAATTATATGGTAAAGTAAGTTATTAAGCTTTGGGCTGATGCTGTTTTCAGTGGTACGTAGGCAGTTGAGTGGTGACCTTTGTAGTGCTAGATTAAATCATGATGTGAATATACAAGGTGGATGCTCTGTCATTTTTTTGGGGGTAGAGGAGTCTAACATTGGAGGGTATAGGTGAGGGGGAAAGAGTTATAGGGAACGTGAGGAGCAACCTTTTCGCACAGAGTGATGAGTATTTGGAATGAGCTGCTATAGGAAGTGGTAGAGGTAGGTACGATTATAATGTTGAAAAGACAGGTACATGGATAGGAAATGTTTAGAGGGATATTGGTTAAATGCAGGCATATGGGACTAGCTCAGACAAACATCTTGATCAACATGGGCTAAAGGGCCTATTTCTGTGGTGTATGACTAAAATTCAAAGCAATAACACATGCTAGTCACAGCATTTAACTTGCCCTGGCTTCAAAATGAGTGTATGTCAAAGTGGTAGTGACATTTTCTGACCGACCATCCCTTATAATTGAGCAGCTCCACCCTATAACAAGCATTCCCTTAAGTATGTAGCTGTTTGGCATCAGAATTTAATGCAGTAATAGTCTATGTACTCTGTAGTTGATAATCAGTGTGAATAAGGCCTTGATAACTTCACAATGGATAAACACTATCAGTTTTGTAAAAAACAATGTTGTGGCGGGTTTTTTTCACAGTCTGTTGCTTTTGATACTGAGGTCACAGAACTCCTTACATGAGGCTACCAAACTTGTCAAGAAACTTCTGAGAATTCGTGGCCCACATTAAAGTGCAATTTTTGCACAAACTGAATGAACCATTGTCTGTTTTTCTGAATGGAAATTTTAAGAAATGATTACTTTTTTAAAATCTGAATATCTGCAATGACTCTGCCCCTTATTTCTATTGCACAAATGATTTTTTTCCTGAGGAAAATTGATCTGGGTCAGTGGATGTCCATACAAATGTGGCAACACAAGCAGATAGAGGGACAAAGAATATGCATGGTCTGCTTGCCATTATCAGTCAGGGCATTGAATATAAGAGTCAGGAAGTCATTTTGCAGTTTTATATAACGTATTTGTTCAAGGCTTCAGTTGGAGTATTGTGAACAGTTCTGGTTGGGGAATCACAGGAAAGATATGGAGACTTTGGTGCAGGCACGTACCGTGAGTAATTACTCAGGGTAGGCACTCAGTCCGCTTTCATAAAAAAATTAAACCGCGTATGCGCAGATTGTTCTCCCCGTTAAATAAATAAATAAATAAAAACAGTGACATTTCAATTTGCCCAAGGCTTCCTAGTCCTAGACCAATTGGGGGAACAGTTCCTTTCACAGCGTGTGGAGAGTCTGTGCCAGGGGTAAAGTTGTGGGGAGGGCACGAGTGTTGAGAAGGAGGGTGTCGGGGATACTGCCGGTAACTCACTCAATCACCGCTACCGCAGCTCTCCGGGCGCGAAGCCACGCACTGTAGCTGGGGATAGAAGCAGCTCGGGGAGCTACGAGCGGCCACTGGGTCCCGACGGCAGAACTGGCCGCCACTTCAGCGCCTTCTGCCGGCCCGCTCACTTCTGGCAGTGCTCTCCGTCGGAACACCTGTCATCTGCCCTTCGCCGACTTCGCTCATGTCAGCGGCTTCCTGCAAATTAAAGTCCCACAGCCGAGTAACCTCAATCGCGGTGTCAGAATTTAAGGACATGAGTGAGGCCAGCGAACGGCAGGAGAGAGGTTTTTAGACAGAGAGCTGCCAGAGGTGAGCGGGACCGGCAGAAGGAGCTAAGGTGGCAGCTGGTTTGCTGTCCGGCCCAGCGGCCGCTCAGCCACTGGAGCTACTTCTCTCCCCCCCCCCCCCCCCCCCCCCGCCTCAATGCGGTGTCATTGCACGCCCCCGTGCAAGGAGCATTGCAAGTGGCATTATCCCAATCCCCTCATTCATAACATTCGTGCCCTCCCTCAACTTTACCCCGGCCAGACTCGCCAAACGCTGTGAAAGGAGCTCTCCCCCCACCACCACACCCCAGGAAATACGGTATTTAAAAACATAAACACAAAATGTACTTACCACATCATTGGTACACGACAAACTATAGATGAAAACCCCGCCAAGAAACTTGCGCTGCGCATGCGCAGTAGACTGATGCTCATGCGCAGTACAGCAAAGGCAGAGTTTCTGCTGCCTTCAGCCCCGCTTGAAACTGACGGCTTCAGGCAGCGCTGACGGCACGTGGGCTGCACAGACCTTCCCATGTTACAAGCGCTGCGGATGAAAGGCACTGAGAATTATGCCTACCTAATAGATCGGTCTCTTACATAGGCATAATTCCCCATGCCTTTATTATTTATATTTAGTTATTACTATGTTATAATTTTAGTCAGGGTAGGCAGTGCCTACCTTGCCTACCCTGACGGCACGTGCCTGCTTTGGTGATAGTTGTGCAGAAGAGGTTTACTGGAATGGTACCTGGATTAGAAGGCATTAGCTATAAGGAGAGGCTGGACAAACTTGGATTGTTTTCTCTGGAGTTCCAGTGGCTGAGTAGTGACCTGATAAAAGTATATAAAATTACGTGAAGCATAGATAGGGCAAACCGTCAGAACCTTTATCTCAGGGTAAAAATTCAAATACTGAAAGGCATAGATTTAGGATAGAGGGAAAAGTTTAAAGGAGTTGTGCAGGGCAAGATTTTTTTTAAATGGTGAGTGCCTGGAATGTGCTGCCTGGGGTGGTAGTGGAAGCTGATATGATACTGGTGCTCAAGAGGCTTTTAGATAGGCACAGTAATATGCAGGAATGGAGGAATATGGATCACATGCCAACAGAGGAGATTCGTTTAACTTGGCATCCTGGTTAGCACTGACATTGTGGGCCGAAGGGCGTGTTTCTGCACCATACTGTTCCATGTCCTATATCTCACAATTATTGCCGAAAATTTGATTTTAAATTTGCAGAAATTTGGTGCTTTATTATTCAGCTATTAAAATGTTGTCTTGGACAGATTCCTGACCTTGAACCACTTATACTAGAACTGGCAGCAATCCTTATAAAGTTTGAAACATTTTTAGGTGAAAAACAGCTTGTTCCAGTGGCTGTTGTTTGTAATTGTATTTTTTCCAGACTGAAACTGAATCATCTAGACAGCTGAGTCCTGGTTTAGCACCTTGGACTGCGACTGCATTCGTTATTCCCATTGTGCCCTCCTTTACTTCGACGAGACCAAGCGTAGACTCGGTGACTATTTCACAAACACATGTTTGATCTGCCAAGGTCTGCTGGATCTTCTGCTAACCCATTTTAACTCCTCTTCCCATCCCATAATGACCTCTGTCCTGGACCTCCTCCATTGCCAGAGTGTGGCCACAGGCAAATTGGAGGAACAGCACCTCATATTCTGCTTGAGTAGCTTACAACCCAGCGGGTTGAACGTGTAATTCTCCAGGTTTAGGTAACAACTATCTCACAAAGAACCCCCTCTCTGTCCTGTGCCCCAACTAGATTTGTACTAATTTCCCCCCCCCTTCTTTCTCCTATATTCCTTCCTCTGGATTCAGAATTCGCAACTCTTCTAACCTTATCTCACACCTTTATCTTTTATCTCTGGACTTTGTTGAGCCATCTGCCCATCAACCACCCCCTCACCTGAATCCACCTATTACTCACCAGCCCTTGTCCTGCCCCTCCTCTCTTCCAGCTTTCTCCCCCAATCCCCTCCCCACCACATTCAGTCAAAAGAAGGGTCCTGACCTGATACATCATCTATACATGTTCTCCAGAGATGCTGCCTAACACACTGTGTTACTCCAGCACTTTGTGTCTTTTTTTTGCATTAGAAAATTTCAATGAGACAAGGGTTGGCTTCAATTAATGTCTGGACAGCAGAAGGTGCCAGACAGAGTTCCACCTGTTCACTTCTCAGTGGTGGAAAATTATATAATTGAGTCTATGTTCTTGAAGTGCCTTGGCACTTTTTAACCTTGTTTAGAGTTAAAGTTGCTCTTGGTTGTGAAATAAGAATAGATTATGAATCTTGAATTCAATAGCCTGATGAAAGAAATGTTGAGAGCTAACCAGAATCTAATTGGTCCGCAATTGATAACTGGGATACAGTAGCCACTGAGTTTCAAAGTTGACAAATTTGTAAATTTTAGATTAGCAATAAGAAAACAAGAACAGTGAGTTTACAAAGTACCAGACAAAGTACTTCTTGGCCAACCTTGAACTGCAAGAACAAAGTTCAACCTATGAACTATACACTGCAAGGGCCAGGAAGCGAGCGGGCAAGATCATCTCTGACCCCTCTCACCCTGGCCACAAACTCTTTGAATCACTTCCCTCTGGAAGGCGACTCCGGACTGTCAAAGCTGCCACAGCCAGACATAAAAACAGTTTTTATCCACGAGTAGTTGCTCTACTCAACAGCCAAAAATCTGTAGCCTCCCTTTGATCTGGAATTTTGTTGGTTCACATGCTTAATCAATGGTGTTTTATCATTAATGTTTTATTATTATTAATGTTTAGTGTTTTGTGAGTAATTCATAACTGTCACTGTATGTCATGTTGTTACTTGTGGGCAGAGCACCAAGGCAAATTCCTTGTATGTGAATACTTGGCCAATAAACTTACTTACTTACCTTAATGACAAGACCCTTAAGGACATTGATGTACTGGGGGATCTTGAGGTCCAAGTCCATAACTTCCTGAAAGTGACAACAAAAGTCGATAGTGGTAAAGAAGGTATGTGGTATGATTGACTTCATTGTTCGGGGCATTGAGTGTAAGACTTAGGAAGTAATAGGAGCAGCTTTATAGGACATTGGTTAGGCTGCATTTATAGAATGTTGCAGTTCTGGTTGCTCATTACAGGAAGACCATGGATGTCTTGGGAAAAGTACCGAGGTGGTTTAACAGAATGATGCCTGGATTAAGGGGTATTGACTACGGACAGACTTGGATTGCTTTCTGTGGAACGTCATAGGTTGAGGGGAGACCAAATAGAAGTATACTAGACCAAGTGCAGACCCGTTGGGTGTGCTCCCCCAAAGTGCGGTTGCGGGGGGGGGGGGGGGGGCAGCATGCAGCGTCACACACACTAACTACCCCCCCCCCCTCGCACACACGCTAACTGCCCCCTTGATATTATTGGGATTGGGGGGTATGGAGAGAAGGCAGGTACAGGATACTGAGTTGGAAGATCAGCCATGATCATATTGAATGGCGGTGCATGCTTGAAGGGCCGAATGGCCTACTCCTGCACCTATTTTCTATGTTTCTATGTGTGTGGGTTATGTTTTTTTACACAGAGAGTGGTAATGTGTCAATGGAGGCAGATATTATAGTGGCATTTTAGAGATTTTTGGATAGCCATATAGATATGCAGGGAATGGAGAGATAAGGGTTATGTGCACGCAGACAAGAGTTGATCTTGGTATCCTGCTCAACGCACACATTGTGAGTCTAAGAGCCTGTACCTCTGCTCCACTGTTCTATATTCTACACGGGCGAGTAACACTTATGATTAGGCAGAACATTGTGGCAGCACTCGCAGAGATTCTGGAGAGATTGCATGTATGTTGCATGGAATTAGGGAGTAAGAGAGGGCCAATCACTTCTCTGGGTTATTCTATAGGACTCCCAATAGTCAGCAGGAATTAAAGACAAATAAATGTAAACTGATCCTGAAGAGGTGTAAAAGCAAAAGGGTTTTTGCTGTGGGGGGGAATTTTAATCTTAAATTAACGTCTTTATCTTCAGACTTTATCTCTGCAGATACCTGGGCGGAGGATTGATCACTTTGGTGACTGTGACCATAGTTATGCAGGTTTTGAAGTTCTGGTGACCTGGTGTTAGTGGGGGTGGGGGGGAGAGGAAAAGAGGGGCGGAGGTGGAGGACTGCTAGGAAGCAGTCTTTCTTTACTTTAGACTTTAGAGATACAGTGTGGAAACGGGCCCTTCAGCCCACCGAGTCACCGCGCGCACTATCACTATCCTACACACTAGGAGCAACTTACAATTTTATACAGAAGTCAATTAACTTACCAACCTGAACGTCTTTGGTGTGTGGGAGGAAACCTTGAGAAAACCCATACAGTCACAGGAAGAATGTACAAGCTCGGTACAGGCAGCACCCAGAGTCAGCGTCGAACTCTGGTATCAGGCGCTGTAAAGCAGCAACTCTAATGCTGCTCCACTGTGCCGTCCATATTGTCATTTTGCCATAACGCAAAGCCGTGGCGTCTCTGCATGCATCAAGAAATGCAAGTTGAGAAAATGGATTTTGTGCTTGTTTTGTCATAAATTCAGAGAGAATTAATGTTATCAATTCTCTCTGGGGACGAGTACACCTATCGGGATGAGGTGGAGCAGCTGACAGTGTGGTGTGGAGAAAATAACCTGCTCCTGAACACCTTAAAGACCAAGGAGATAATAATAGACTTCAGGAAGAACAAAACGGAAATGGTACCACTAATCATCAGAGAGGACTGTGTGGAGAGGGTGGCGGATTTCCGTTTCCTGGGAATCCATATTGAGGAGGACCTGATGTGGTGCGTGAACACCTCTGCGCTGCTGAAAAAGGTCCAGCAGAGACTGCACTTCCTGAGGGTGCTCAGGAAGAATAACATCACACAGAGACTGCTGCTGTCCTTTTATCGGTGCTCCATTGAGAGCATCCTAACATACTGTGTATGCGTGTGGTACACCAGCTGCACAGCGGCTCAGAGGAAAGCGCTCCAGAGGGCCATTGTCAACGCCCAGAGGATTGTCGGCTGCCCTCTCCTTACCTTGGAGGACTTACACAGTTCCCACTGCATCAAAAAATCCCAGAATATTATAAAGGACATTTCCCACCCTGGACACTCCCTGTTTGAACTGTTGCCGTCAGGCAGACGGTACAGATCTACAAGGACAAGGACAAACAGGCTTAAAAACAGTTTTTACCCCACTGCTAAAAAGGCACTAAATGTAGCCGCCAAGGAACGCGGGGACTAAGGGACTGTGGTTGGTACACTGTGAAATCGACAGAAGGATGTAGGGTTGGGTGTTTATGCGTGCTGTTTTTATATTTCACATTTATTTCAGTTGTTTATCATCTTTTTTAATATTTTACCTTGTACGTATCGTTAGCTTTTATGGTTTGAATGTTGCACTGACTGGCTGACATTTTTAAATTTTGTTGTACATGGTTCATGTTACAATGACAATAAAGAAACTATTCTATGTTCTATTATTGCATATCTCAAATGTTTGGGTAGCTACGTGTAAATTGTGCAATTTTGAATTTCCGTTATCCAAGCAATTGTTGTGTGGGGGTCAGCTGTAGTAATGGAAAGGGATAAGAGTTAGGGTCTTGAATTGGGAGGGAAAGCAACTTTCCATAGCTTAAGAGAACACTTGTTGTAAATAGACTGGGAGCAGAAAATTGTAAGTCAATAGTGCTTTGACGAGTGCAAGTCTTTTAAAAGAGATTTAGTAGGAGTTCAAGGTCCGAGTATTTCAGTACGGGTGAAAGGCACATATGGTAAGATTATACATAACAAAGGATATTGAAGATACAAGGAACTATTGATGCCGGCCGGTGAGAAATGTTGGGCCCCATGTCTGAGGAAGGATGTTCTGGTGCTGGAGAGGGTCTAGAGGGGGTTTATGATCCCAAGAATGAGTGGGTTAACATATGATGAGTGTTGATGGTACTGGCCCTCTACTCACTGGAATTTAGAAAGATGTCCTGATTAAAACTTATCGAATAGTGAATGGCTTGGGTAGAGTGGATGTGGACGTTCCTTTAGCAAGGAGATGAGAAGGAATTTCTTTAGTCAGAAGATGGTGAATCTGTGGAAGGCTGTAGAGGCCAAGTCAATGGATATTTTTAGGGCAGAGATAGATAGATTCTTGATTAGTACAGGTGTCAAGGGTTAGTACAGGTGTACAGGCCTCCGAGGGAGGTGGAGGCGGGTTCTCTGGATGCTTTCAAGAGAGAGCTAGATAGGGCTCTTAAAAATAGCGGAGTCAGGGGATATGGGGAGAAGGCAGGAATGGGGTACTGATTGGGGATGATCACATTGAATGGTGGTGCTGGCTCCAAGGGCCGAATGGCCTACTCCTGCACCTATTGTCTATTGTTGTGGGGAGAAGGCAGGAGAATGGGGTTGAGAGGGAGAGATAGATCAGCCATGAATGAATGGCAGAGTAGACGATGGGCCGAGTGGCCTAATTTTGCCCCTATCACATGAACTTATCTGGATAATAATGGACTAATCAAGGATAGCCCGCATGGCTTTGTATGGGAGAAATCCTGCCTTACTAAGTTGATTGAGATTTTTAAGAAGGCAACTCGGAAGATTGATGAAAACCACGCAGTAGACGTTGTCTGTGTGGCTTTAGTAAGATACTAGACTAAGTGAGACACCATTATCCACCTCTCCACCAATCCCAATATTGGTGGCCAGTGGGGGAGGGGGGGGTTTCTGGAGCGCTAGTAAGGGTGTTGTGGGCTGAAGGGTTTCCAGAGGGCTAATATGGACATTGTGGGCCAAATAGATTCTTGGGCTGGCAGCTCAGTCACTCAGGCCTGGTGGGCTGGCAGCTCAGTCACTCAGGCCTGGTGGGCTGGCAGCTCAGAAACTGCCAGAAATTCTGTCCAAATCAGGTGAGAGACTCTGTGTATGTGAGAGAGAGAGAGAGAGAGAGAAGGGGGAGCGGGTGGAGAAATAATTTTAGACATTTTTCATATTTTTCTGCAGATCACAGCAATGAAGGAGGAAAGTCTATCCTGGCCTGGATCTTACAGGGAGCCAATGAAGGGAGGGAGAACAATACTGGGCTGAGGTTTAATACTTGCGGGGGGAATATTTACTGATGGGTCGAAGGAACCCCTCCTGGGTTAGTAAAGGCCTGATGGGCTGAAGTGGCTCTTTATTTAAAAATAAATAAATAAATAAAATTGGAGTGAAATCTCAGTGAAAGGCACTTTTTCTGGACTTTTCCTGGCCTGGCACGGGCCTTTTGGGCCAAAATGCTCCTCCTGGGCTAATACGGCCATTTTGGGCAAAAGGGACTGGTTTCTCAGGTAATAGGGGCCTTGTGGGCCGAAATTAGTGGTTTCAGGCAGGCCAAACAACTCCATTTCATTTCCATTTCAATTCCAAGCACAGGGCAGGCCAAACAGCTCATTGCATTTTCATTTCATTTCCATTGGCAGTTTCAAGCACAGGGCAGGCCAAACAACTCATTTCATTTTCATTAAGAGCTAACACATCATTTATTGCAAATGTATTGCGGACTCGCAGTTCAGTTGATTCACAGCTTAGAATGAGAGTTTTGACCTCTCCCTCGCGATCTTGCAGAGTGACTGAGTCATATCTAGGCATCCAGGGTTTTATAATCCCAAGTGGTCAAGATGAGACTTTTAATTATATAGATTTGACAAAGTCCCGCATTAGTTTGGTCCAGAGGGTTAAGGCACTAAGGATTCAAGACATATTAGTTATTTGGATCCAAAATTGGCATAGTTGATAGGAGGCAGAAGATGGTGATGAAAAGCTTTGCTGATTTGAAGACATGTTATTTGTGATATATATTAACAACTTTGATATGATATGGATGTTTTCGGATGCCTCAATACGAGTGTTGTGAATATTGAGCCAGGTACAGCACAATGGAGATCAGATGGAAAGTTGGGCAGAGCATTGGCAGATGAAATGTAATTTAACTAGTATGGGATGATACATTTTAGGACGTTTTATAGGGGTAGGACATATGCTTTAAATTGTAGGACACTAAGAAATGATCATCAGAGGGACCTTAGGGTTCACATCCATAGTTCCCTTAAAGTGGAAACACGGTGATGAAGAAACCATAGGGCAGGGTTCGGCAACCTGGTTCTGCCTAGGGGCCGGGTCCCGGATCTGTGAGCAGTTGGGGGGCCACATCTATCACCATGTTAATAAACTTTGACACATTTATACATTTATTAAATATTATGTCTACTGAACATAGGAGTTAGTTTGAGACACTGGTATTGAAACAACCCTCACGAATCTTAAGATCAACCGCGTTTATTGTGCAAAAACAATGATTTAATGACACAATGACACAACCATTTAACACAATTTAACATAAGTGGAATCAACATTGCAAAAACAACGATTTTACAATAACCAACATAATTTAACATTAACATCCACTACAGTGGAATCAACATTCCTCACTGTCGACGGCCCGATGTTCAGACCCTCTCGTCGGGATGATTGCAACTCCGGAGTCGGGATGGATTGCAACACAACAAGAAAAGTTTCCCCCTATTCCCCGCCCCCTCCCCCACATAACACATACGAAGAAACACCAAAACATACCCTTAACACACATTCAAAACAACAAAAACAGAGAAGGGCCACTACAGGCTGCTTGCGAGACGGCCATTACAGACTCACCCCTCTGTGCCTGTCTGTTTGTTTGTCTCATAGCAGTCAGTGTGACACATGGTGTCTTTTTTAGCTCGACATTCTCTCAATATTATGTGACAGGCTGGAAGAGGCCAGATGCAAGATGCCATCTAAATGGGCATCAGCCAGTCGGTCTCTTAATTTACTCTTTGTGTATTTCATTTTTGAGAAGAGTTGCTTGCACATGTAAATACTGCCAAACATTGATGTCATCGATCGCGTGATCTACCAAGTTGGTGTACATACCAGTTTCAAGAAGATATGTCTTGTAGAACTCTAGTAGAGATATGTCCGTTGCATTAAATTTAGATCTTAATAAATCTGCATCTCAATAAGTTCCATTTGAACATTTTCTGGTGCGATTTCAATGTCCACGTCAAGTGGAGTGGCAATTGGCCTGAATGTGCTTGTGAATGAGCGAATGTCAGCGAAACGTGAACAAAACTCAGTTTAAATCGCGTGTCACAGTCACAAATGTGTTGGTGTCTGTCGGTTGGATTTCCTGGGGTTTAGGGAAATGAGCGTAGCATGATTTCTCAAGCTGGCATTCCATTCGCACAGTTGTAGTTTTCTTTCGAAGATGATTCTATGTCCACACATCTCATGTATGAGTTGATTTCTTCCCTAAAGTTGCAAGTTGAGGTTGTTTAATTGAGCTGTTACATCTACCAGAAATGCTAGACTCGAAAGCCATTTAGGATTGTGAAATTCTGAGGCATTCACATATTTACCTTCGAGGAATGTTGCTATTTCTCCCCGCAGAGCATATACTCTTTCTAACATTGCATCTCGACTGAGCCACCGAACGTCGCAGAAGTAGAGAAGGTCTCCATACTGGGCCTCTGCTTCCGACAAATGTTGTTCAGTCCCTGAGACAATACCAGGTTTACTGCTCTTACTCCATCACATCCTTCAAAGTTGAAGACTTGGCACACAATGCTTCCTGGTGGATTAGGCAGTGTTTTTTTTTTGTGGTTAATTCCAAGGCCTTCCATGTGGTTTTGAAGCAGAACCACGACACCTTTATGTTCTCCAACCATTGCTGGCACTCCATCAGTTGCTACGCATACTAACTTCATAGTGTAGTACCCTTCATAGGTACCAGTTGAACAAACTCTTCAACAGTGTTGAAAGCTGAATTTACTCCACGTACAAACACTGCAAGCTGAGCGGAGTCTTTGGTGTCTGTATTCTCATCGAGCTCTATTGAAAAGAACTAGAAATCTTTGCAATAGTCCTATAAACAGTTTTCACATCCGCTGACATTTCTTCTATTTGT
The DNA here is from genome assembly GCA_963514005.1 of Raja brachyura. Next base: position 32,085,291 of record OY740804.1, on the reverse strand, counting down.
CGTGCAACTGTTCTTGCAGAGAGACTGAAGGCCCTGTCCCACTTGCGTGTCCTTGGCACGCAAATTACGCGACCTCGTTGTCCCGTTGAGGCGCACGGGCATCGTGTGGCCGAGCGGGGCCGATCCCACTGAGAAGCGCGGAGGTGTACGTAGTTGTGTGCGGTATCGCGCGGCGCTCCGAAATTTTGTAACGAACAAAATCTTCGCGTGCCACCGGCCTGTCGCGGAACTGGCGGTCAAAGTGGGACAGGCCCAAGACCCTGGCGCGATGCAACGTCTCACCTCCAACAGTGCTCGCCGTGCTCGGCCTGGGGCTCACGGCCGTTGTGGTCTGGATCCGCCCCCACTTCTACTCCCAGAGCGGGGCCAAGAAAATTGAAGATAGACACAAAATGCATGAGTAACTCAGCGGGACCGGCAGCATCTCTGGAGAGAAGGAATGGGTGACGTTTCGGGTCAAGACCCTTCTTTCAGGCTGAAGAAGGGTCTCGACACGAAATGCCACCCATTCTCTCCTGAGATGCTGCCGGTCCCGCTGAGTTACTCCTGCATTTTGTGTCCATCTTCAAATGACGCCACGCGCTCCAGACGGCTATGCGTACGCATGAAGTCGCACGTGACCTTTGCGGGACCGTCGCGCCTCAACGCGACCATGAGGTCGCGTGATTAGCGTGCCAAGGACACGTAAGTGGGACAGGGGCTCACATTTAAAACGAAACCCTTTTCTCGGGGCACAGAATGTCCACAACTGCAAACAAACATTCTTTCACAAAATCTTCGTCATTGAAGGTCCTCATTTCTTCTGCTATAAACTTAGAAACTACATAGCTAGTACGCGTGTTCCTTTCTGATTCTGCATTTTGGTTCTTGAACATCAGACTGATTTGCCAGGCTCCATTGAAGGTTATGAACATCATCCTTCCTTGCTTGCCCACTAATGTCACTGAATTTCGGGTGATTTGTTTCATATTGCCGCCTGATGTTGAACTCCTTGTTGACACTAAAGGGCCTGTCCCACCAGCATGCGACTGCATACGGCGAGCGCGACCAAAAGTGGTGGCTTGAGCCGTACGGCCTCGCGGGGCCGGTTCCACTTCGAACCGCGGAGGCGTCTGGAGTTATGCGGAGCTGGCCCCGACATCATACTCGCCAATCAGCTGGGCAGGAGGTGGGCCGACTGAATTTGGACGTTGCACGGCGTTCGGCGGTACATCATCACGCAACACCACGCACTGCGTACGCCGTCCAGATGCTGCGTACGACGTCGTGACGTTGCGTACGGCCTCGATGCGGCTGCGGGCCTGTCGGCCGTTGCTGCGCGGGATTTTGACCAGCCCCACACAACTCCATATGGCTCCGGCGATCGAAGTGGGACCGGCATGCGAGGCCGTACGGCTCAAGCGACCACGTTAGATTGCGCTCGTCGCATGTTGGTGGGACAGGCCCTTTAACACGTGTGACTGCGTGGCAGATAAGGCATGTGGGCATGCCGAACTGCTATATTAAAGTACTTTTCTGTTCAAGTGTCTTGGAAGACTCAGCATCCACCTTCCTGCGTTTTGTAGCCATTGGAGAGTGAGAAAGTCGCTTTCCGCCACTGCCAATCGAAGTTTTGCCGAGCTCACTATCTGCTGTTTTGCCGAGCTCACTGTTCTAGATCCACCTTTTGCCCTGTTTGTGGAATTACATCAATTCCGATTTCTATGTATCAACAAACAGGATTTCTAGGTATTCAAAAAAAAAAACACGCTTGCTGGCCGGAATGGTTCTGGGGTACGCGCGCTGAATAAAACAAATACGACTGTGGGACGGATGCTTGTGGGGAAAAAAATATGCCTGTGGGCCGGATTTCGAGTTACGGGCCGCATTTGGCCCGTGGGCCGTAGGTTGCCGACCCCTGCCATGGGCCATATATGCCATCATAGATCAGGGCATCGATTATAAAAATTGGGCATTATGTTGCAACTTTATAAAGAGTACTGGTTACACCACACTTGTAGTGTTGTGTATGCCTCTGATTGCCGCACTATTAGGTAGGATGTTGTTGTGCTGAAAAGAGTGTGGAAGCGATTCACCAAGATTTACCTGGAGTGGAAGGCTTCAGTTATAGGAACAAATTGGATCAGCTGAGATTGTTTTCCCTAGAGCAGAGGAGGTCGAGGGGCATCTGTTGGTGGTATGTAAAGTTATGCAAGGGTAGACAGGGTTGATTGTCACAGTCTTACTCCCATGATAGGGGTATCAAAAATAAGAGTTCAGGGGTTTAAAATAAGAGAAAGGAGTGTGAAAGGAACTTTGAGGGGAAAGGTTTTTTTTACATGGGGAGTGGTTGGTATCTGGAATTTGTTACTAGAGTTGACTGTGGAGGTAGTTACAATAACTATGTTTAAGAGTCATTTAGTAAGAAAGGCATATAATGGCAGAGACCTAAAGTGGGGAAATGGCCCATGTAGATGGGTGAAATAGTTGACAAGGACATGGTGGGCTGAAGGGTGCTTCTCTGTGCTGCATGACAGTGTGTAATGGAAACAAGAACATCAGCATAAGAAAGCATGTTGTTGCACATAACACATGTTTGAGGAGTGTACTGCCCAAACAATATGAGACTTTACTAAATTCACTGGGGTGTATATTCCTCACCAATTATTTTTCCTAAAACTTCATTTTCATAACTGGTGAGCGATCACTTGTAAATATTGATACACCACTGAATTGCCTTATCACGAGATTCCATTAGTTTAACCAATTTCAGTTCAGACAGAGGACAAAGTCTTAGCAAAATTATGAAGAAGTTCAAGAATTTACTATTTAGTCTTTGCTAGCGCAGTGTGAAGTAGTATGCCCGCTGTTCCAGTTTGTCTACGGTCACTCATTGTCATTCTAGCAGAAGAACATTTTCCAATTTGTTGAATTTTGTTTCAGTGTAAAAAAGGTTTTACTGCTTTCCTGTTCATTTGTAGAGCCAAGTTGGTTTCCTTAAGGGGTTCATTCAACCGGATATTCCGCAATTGGTCCAGACATTCAGCCAGAATGAAGTAATAGCTGAGCCCTCTCCAGAGGGCACTGGTGTCATTGAATACTGGTCAGCTGTGGTCTCCACTGAACCTCTCATCAGCTGCATGTAATCAGGTGGAAGAGAACATGTTCAAGTTTCATATATTGGCCTGAACTGTGCAATCAAAGAATCGTCATGCATATATGTGCGAAAGCCACTGCTGTTAGTTAACTTGTGTTATTCCAAAATACATAATATGCATTATAATATTTTATCAGCTCGTGTTTAGCTGCCACTAAACATTATTTTAAAGAAATAAACTTATTCTCTGGTGATTCTCAAATTGTTGCTTGTGGGAATTAACTATGGATAAATGGACTGCCTCATTTCCTATGTTGCAATAATGATCACACTTCTGAAGTACTTTAATGGTTCTACTGCATTTTGGAACAGCCTGAAATGCATCTTTCTTTAAAAGGCATTGTGATATTCTGTGATAAAGGTATCTGTGCCTCCTCGTTCCATGTGCAGCCTTGGCATGGTGAACCTATGGTCAACATCTTAGCTTGGTGGGACTGTATTTATCTGAATTTTTTCTCTTGCCCATCCAATCGTAAGAAATCATCAGCTATGGCTCACTGCTGATACCTGTGTTTTGTGTCATTTGTCTCCCAAGGATTTAGCTTAACAAATCTGTTACCCAACTCCTGTTTCTCATTTACTAGATACTGCACAACAATGTATTTTGAAGACGGGTCAACAGTTTTCACTGTATGCTGATTGCACCCCAATCCATCGCAATACTAACTGTCTTGAACCCTTCTCTCTAAATTGTAAGAATGTCTGTCTAACATCCAAAACTGGATGTATGGAAATCTCCTCCAACCAAGTTCTGGGAAAACTGAAACCATTCCCTTTATCCCTCATCACAACTTCCATTTCCTACCTCTATTGACGTCTTCAATGGAGATGGAGAGATCATCTAGTTGAGATGTCACTAAAGCCCTGTAAATTTTTCAGTGAAGCACCTTCAATCATTAGATATAATTGGAATACAATCTTAGTTTTGTACTCTAATGACTTTGCTATGAAGGCTGTCATTCCATTTTCCTTTAACTCTTGCTGTACTCTGAGGTTTTTGTAAAACAACGCATCAAACTAACTGCACAAAAGTTAAAAGCGTCGTACTTTTCCACATTTCCTGTCATCGTTTTGTCTAGTTACATAACTTCTCAATGCCCTTTCAAAGCTGGTAATTTCTTTACTTACAAAAGTGATATGTTCCTGTAAAGCTTAAGAAAGAACTGCAGATGCTGGGAAAATCAAAGGTAGACAAAAATGCTGGAGAAACTCAGCGGGTGAGGCAGCATCTATGGAGCGAAGGAATAGGTGACGTTTCGGGTCGAGACCCTTCTTCAGACTTCCTGTAAAGCATTTCCGTTTCAAGTTTTCATAAATCATGAAGTTTGGGTGAAATGTATTATGTGCATTTTTGGTATAATTTGTTTCTTTGCAGTGACCAATACCAAGGAAAATCGAAATATGAATCCAAAGATTCAAGGACATGGTAAAAGATTTCTAAATCAAACATTATCCACTTGCTGTAAATGCCAACTCAATCTATACTCTCTGCACTTAAAGATGGGTATAATGCCTTTTATTTTTATTTTAGAACATCTCAAAATGCCAATCAATCAATGAAACACTTATAAAGTAGCATTACAGTTGTAATGTAGGAAATCTGGTAGCCAATATGCACCGAGCAAGTTCTCATTAATAGCAATGCAACAAAGACTAGACCATGGGTTACACAAAAAGCTGGAGAAACTCAGCGGGTGCAGCAGCATCTAAGGGGCGAAGGAGATAGGCGACGTTTCGGGTTGAGACCCTTCTTAAGACTCAAACATTCTGATTTAGAAAGACTAAATCTTGATTTAGAAAGACTAGACCATGTTCTGTGATGTTTATCGGAGGCCGAACATCGGCCAGGTCATAAGCATTAAGTTTGCTACTTTTTGAACTAATGCCAATAGATCTCCATGTCCCTCTGTGTGACCAGAGTAGGCCTTGATTTTAATATCTCATTAAAAGAATGGCATCTACAGCAGTACTACATGCTTGATCCAGCATTGCACTATTGAACCTAGATTACCATGCTCAAATCTCTAGAGTGGAACTTGAACCCACAACCTTCTGACTCCGTGTCAATATCCAAGTAACCCGCAGCTGAGATTTATTCAAAATAGTTTTACTTTCATTCGCTCAGCTTTCTAGTCTAGTTCTATGCTAACGCACACCCATTCATCCGAGTCTGCATTAGTCTGTCTGCTTCATGATTACACTTGAGTGCTTCCTTTTCTTCAGCCTCCAAGTCATAATTTTAAAAATATTTTTGTCACTCATTTTCATTGCTTTTTGAAAAAAATTTATTTCTGATGCCAAATTTTGTATAGACTGCTTAGAATTTAAAAACATTGCATTACAGGTTATCATTCCAACATTTTGACACAGTTTTTGGTTCTAATGCAAAGAAATGGGGAGGTGGGAGAATAAGCGAGTTCGGTATTCCGAAAAACGCAAGGAATCGTGGGATTTGTCAAAGGTCGAACGCTATAAATAAAAATTGAAAGAAGCACTGTAGATTCAGTGAGTATAGTTTGGGTCCGATTTTTTGTCCTTTTTGAGTGGGAGACTTGGGGGAGAAGGGGGGGGAGACTGGACCGGCTCTCATCTGCAGAACCGTGCCTCATCTGCAGCCAGGATCGAACTCGTGTCCCGGGCGCCACAAACGCTGCCGAACTGCCACTAGACCGTCACCGGTTTCTTCCCCCCCCCCCCCACCCGAGTGTCCCATCACCGTCTGGGGGGCGGCCAGGGACGTCCAGACCAATGGGACACCGGCCCCAAGCCCACCGCCAGCACGGAGAACTTACAGGCCCACAGCCGGCGCCAACTCCAGCCCAACCCCGCTCCATGATGGGCCACTGCGGCAACAAGTTCCAGTTCGCCCACGGCCTGGCCAAGCTGCGCTCCCTCAGCCGCCAACCCAAGTACCCAAGGCAGAGCCATGCCGCGCCTTGCACACCACCAGCTTCTGCCCCGATGTTTCCCGCTGCCACTTAATCCACAACCCCGAGGAGGAGCGAGGGCCCCGGCCTTGCCTGTGCCAGAGCACCAGCCTGGGCTCAGCCTCCTCTGGCCCGGTGCTAGACTGGGCCACGCTGCGGGCGGCCGTCAGCCCCGACCTGGAGTTGGAGCTGGCCCGGACTCTGGGCTTGGGGCTGGGCAAGGGAGGGGGAGGTTGCTGCTGCCGCCTGCATCACCAACAGCACCAGCTCAAGAGGGCGCCCGGCCTGCCCATGGCCGGCAGGAGCACGTCCACAGACTCTCTCTCCGACCAGGACGATTCCAGCAGCAGCTACTCCGAGTCGCCCATCTTCGAGCAGGGCTGGTCGCTGCCCGCCCATCTTCAGCAGGATCTCGGTGTCAGACTGAGGGGGGGTGGAGGTGGAGGGCTGCAAGTCCGGGGCCGTCCCACCAGCCCAGGGCCACCCCGGACACCATGGAGGGGACGGGGGACGGCCAGCCCAGCAGCAACTCAAGAGCACCCGCAGCGACGGAGAACCGACCCCGACCACGGACGAAACGCAAGCCTGCACACAATGCAGAGACCACTCCCTCCGTAATTCCCTGGTCAACTCGTCCCTTCCCACCCAAACCACCCCCTCTCCTGGCATTTTCCCTTTCAACCACAGGAAATGCTACACTTGTCGCTTTACCTCCCCCTTTGACTCCATTCAAGGACCCAAGCAGTCTTTCCAGGTGCGACAGAGGTTCACCTGCACCTCCTCCAACCTCATCTATTGCACCCACTGCTCTAGGTGTCAGACCAAGAGTAGGCATGGCGATCGCTTCGCCCAACACCTCCGCTTGGTTCGCAATAACCAACCTGATCTCCCGGTGGCTCAGCACTTCAACTCCCCCTCCCATTCCAAATCCAACCTTTCTGTCCTGGGCCTCCTCCATGGCCAGAGTGAGGCCCACCGTAAATTGGAGGAGCAGCACCTTGGGTAGTTTACACCCCAGCGGTATGAACATTGACCTCCAATTTCAGGTAGTCCCTGCTTTCTCCTCCGATTCCCAGGCCTCCCTCAGCCCACTGTCTCCGCCTCTTCCTTTCTTCTTCCCACCCTCCCCCGCACCTTCACATCAGTCTGAAGAAGGGTCTCGACCCGAAACGTCGCCTATTTCCTTCGCTCCATAGATGCTGCCTCACCTGCTGAGTTTCTGCAGCATTTCTGTCTACCCATTCACACAAGTTCTGTTATCCCACATTCCACACCCACTCCCTGCACATTAGGGGCAATTTTACAAAGACAAGTTAACCTACAAAGCTAATGCGTCTTTGGGATGTGGGAGGAAACCCACACGCTTGCAGGGAGAATGTGCAAATTCAACACAGACAGTGCCCGAGAACATGATCAAACACAGATCTCTGGCGTGTGAGGCAGCAAGTCCACCAGCTGTGCCACCATATTTTATTTTCCAACAAACAAAAAATTATACGTTGATAACTTTGGTTACTAAAAAAAAAGAAACTATCCATTTTCAGTATTAAATCTCTAAGTGACACTATGTTCCCCTTTACAACTACTGTATGTTTCAATTCAGTTCAAGACTATGGGGCAATACATTGGCCATAACGTTGCTGCCTAAAATTGCCAGAGACCCGGAATTGATCCTGAATATGGGTGCTGTCTGTATGGAGTTTTGTTTTCTAGTTTATAACATTGTTTACAGAGTACTATGTTTACATATTCTGTTGTGATGCTGCAAGTAAGGATTTCATTGTTCTAACTGGGACGTGAGAGAATAAAACACTCTTGACTCTTGACCTGTGTCGCTAATGTATGGGATAGAACTAGTGTACGGGTGGTCGGCATGGATTCGGTGAGCGAAAGGGCCTGTTTCCACGCTGTATCTTTAAACGCTGTAAAAACACTAAAACCAGAGGAAATCTAAAGAAGGGTCTCTACCCGAAACGTCACCTAATTTTTTCTATCCAGAGATGCTGGCTGCTCCATGGGGTTCCCCCGCACAATTAAAGCATGGAATAGTCTTCACCCTACCGTAGGTACCCAACCAGACGCAACTAAATTTAAGGTGACTCTTTATTCCCAAGAACACTTTTTTGCTTAAGTCCAAGTCAAGAGTCAAGAGAGTTTTGTTGTCATGTGTCCCAGATAGGACAATGAAGCACAACAGAATATGTAAACATAATGCAGAACAGGAGATAAAAGTTCAGTGTGTCTATATACCATAGACCATATATACACACAATAAATAAACAGATAAAATTCAATAGGCTGTTATTTTTCAGAATTTGGAGTTTGGTGGTGGTGGGTCCCCCAGTTTAAATTCCACTTTGAATATTTTTGGAGGAACAGGAAACCAAGCAGTAAGAGTTACTCCAGCTCCAGGGAATGATTCTGCGCTGGTTTTCAACGGTCGCGGTAGGGGGCGACCAGACAGCAATGGCGGCCAGATCTCCCCCAATGCGAAGGGAGGGAGAAAGTGGCCGATGCTGACCAGTTGCCGTGGCAGTGCATTAGGCCGAGGATGTAGGTAGCCATTGGCACCCGGGCAACCGCTAATTTTGAGCCCTGAGACATGTTGGTTGCTTACCACTGGTCCTACCACGAGACATTCCTGGCAGAAAGTGGAGAAAATGAGTGCCGTCTGTGAATGCGTGCACTTTGGGTGAACCTGCCATACAGGTAAATGGTTGTGCCCACATGTGGGCTCCTGAGGGCTTAGTGCAAAGTAGATGGCCTATTTTCCTTGGGTATGGAGTTTAGATGAATTCCTAATGCAACATTGAGCAGCAGTGTGAGAGATGCAGCATCGAATAGCAGCCACATCAGTCTTGCGTGATCTAAATCTGGTAGCTGAGAATTACGACAATCACTGTGGGCAAAGTTCTCCGGAGCCCTACGGCTATATGTGTGTTGCAGTAGATCACAAACCTCAGCAAAGGATGCAGTTTGAGTTCTGACCTATAAATAAGTATCGTTTCGGGGGGAAATGTGGCGAGTAAAAGTTGGTGGTTCTGAGAGTAAATAAGGACAGTCTTATTTTAAACCAATGAGATTGAAAAATCTTCAGAGATAAATTTTAATCATTGCACTAATGTTGACATCATTTGGGAAATTTCACACTGATAAAATGTGCTATGGCAAATGAAAATTAATAAGTAAACAGGAAATAGGAAATGTTCCTGACAGTTGCTACCATACCCAGAAATGTTTGCAAGGTTGCTCAACTCTGGTTTAAGCTAATGTGAATTTGCATGGTTGTTTGTTCATAAATGCATAAGTTATAGGAGCAGAATTAGGCCATTAGGTCCACCAAGTCTACTCTACCATTCAATCATGGCTGATCTATCTTTCCCTATTAACCCCCTTCTCATTGCCTTCTCCCCATAACCCTTAACACCCTTACTAATTAAGAATCTGTAAATCTCCACATTAAAATATCCATTGACTTGGCCAACACAGCCATCTGTGGCAATTAATTTCATAGATTCACAAGCATCTGACTAAATACATTCCTCCTTGTCTCCTTTCATCCTTTTATTCTGAGGCTATGGCCTCTGGTCTTAGACTCTCCGTGAGTGGAAACATCCTCTCCACATCCACTCTCTCCAGGCCTTTCACTATTCAGTAAAGGGCCTGTCCCACTTACGTGTCCTTGGCACACAAATTACGCGACCTCGTCGTCGCGTTGAGGCGCACGGGCATCGTGTGGCCGTGTGGGGCCAGTCCTACTGAGAGGCGCGGAGGGGTATGGAGTTGTGCGCGACATCGCGGGTGCTCCGAAATTTTTGTAGCGAACGAAATCTTCGCGCGCCAACGGCCTGTCGCGGAAGTGACGGCCAAAGTGGGACAGGCCCAACACCCTGGCGCGACGCAACGTCTCACCTCCAACAGCAGCAGAAGCGGGCAAATGATCGGCGAACTCGGCCTGGGCCTCATGGCCATTGCGGTCCAGATCCGCCCGCACTTCAGCTCCCAGAGCGGGGTTAAAAAAATTGAAGATAGACACAAAATGCTGGAGTAATTCAGCGGGACCGGCAGCATCTCTAGAGAGAAGGAATGGGTGACGTTTCAGGTCGAGACCCTTCTTTCAGACTGAAGAAGAGTCTCGACACGAAACATCACCCATTCCTTCTCTCCAGAGATGCTGCAGTTCCCACTGAGTTACTCCAGCATTTTGTGTCCATCTTCAAATGACGTCACACGCTCCAGACGGCTGTGCGGACGCATGAAATCGCCGGTCCGTCGCGCCTCAACGAGACCACGAGATCGCGTAATTAGCGTGTCAAGGACACGTAAGTGGGACAGGGGCTTAAGTTTCAATGAGGTCCCCCATCATCCTTCTAAACCCCATGAGTACTGGCCTAGTGCAGTCAAATGCTCATCAATAAATTAACCCAATCGTTCATGGGATCATTCTCGTAAAGCTCCTCGACCCTCTCCAATACCTGCACATCTTTCCTCTGATTTTGGGCCAAAAATCGCTCAATATTCAAAATGCAGTCTGACCAGTGACCTTATAATGCTTCAGCATTACATGACCGCTTTTATATTCTCGTCCCCTTGAAATAAATGCTAGCATTGCATTTGCCTTCCTTACCACCAATGTCCCAGATAGAACAATTAAATTCTTACTTGCTGCAGCACAACAGAATATTACACTGTACATAGTACATTGTATAAAATATGATAAACGAGAGAAAAAAAGTTCAGTATATATATATATATATATATATATATATATACTCACAAGTACACGCCCACGCGCACACACACACACACACATTCTCAAAAAACAAACAATATAGTTTGTTGAACAAACAAACAAAAAAACAAGCAATAATAAGTCTATTGTAGTTCAGAGCTTATTTGAGGTTGTAGTGTTTAATAGCCTGATGGCTGTAGGGATGAAGCTGTTCCTGAACCTGGACATTAGAGTTTTCAGACTCCTGTACCTTCTTTGTGATGGCAGTGGTGAAATTAGTGTGTGGCCAGGATGGTGTGGGTCTCTGATCTTGCTGGCTGCCTTTTTGAAGCAGTGACTTCGATAAATCCCCTCGATGGTGGGGAGGTCAGAGCCGGTGATGGACTCGGCAGGGTTCACAACTTTTTGCAGTCTTTTCCACTCCTGGACGTTCAAGTTGCCGAACCAGGCCACGATGCAGCCAGTCAGTGTGTTCTCTACTGTGCACCTGTAGAAGTTCAAGAGAATCCTCTTTGACATACCAAATCTCCTTAATCTTCTCAGGAAGTAGAGGCGTTGATGTTCTTTATTTATAATTGCATTAGTGTGCTGGGTCCAGCAAAGATCTTCGGAAATATGCACGCCCAGGAATTTGACGTTTTTAACACTCTCCACCACCTGTTGATATAAACAGGATTGTGGGACCTCATCCTTCTTCTCCCAAAGTCCACAATCAGTTCATTGGTCTTACTGATGTTGAGAGCCAGGTTGTTGTGCTGGCACCATTTGGTCAATCAGTCAATCTCACTTCTATATTCTGACTCATCACCATCCGTAATTCGTCCAATAACGGTGGAGTCGTTGGCGAACTATGTATAAACACAGCTGTAATTTCAACATGGTGACACCAAAATGTGTAAAAATGGCATTTATTAAAATCTGACAATGTGCACTCTAACCACATGTGATGTTTTTCTATTACAAATCTCAAATTGTGGCAAATAAATAAATGATGGGGTTTTGTCCCAAACATTATAGAGGGCACTGTATGATCAGTTGTTCTGCAGAACTCCATTGGTAGCCTGCAGTACCATTCTGCAAATTGTGTTCCCCAGAGCTCTGGCAGATTCTCAGAAAAATGTCTCATGGTCTAATGCAAAGCTGCCTGAAGGGCAAGGAGTGGCTCTGTTTTGATTGGACATCAATTCACAGTATTAGTGTAGATGTTTATGTCTCTCTGCAAACATGGGATCACAGACTCTCCAGTTCCCTTGTTGGGTACGAGGTTCCATTCTGCACTTGTCTGATAGTCAAGCCCACTTGAACAGAATTAGTTATGAACGCAAGAAATATGGAATGTCTGGCAGTGTGTTAAACCTGCTTACAATAAGCCCTTGTGACATAAATTCCGTTGCCAGTTCTCCTACCTCCAGAGTCAGAGTGTGTTTTATACTAAGGTCAGCAGTTGCCATGCAGTTCCAAGTATACACATCCTATTAGTTTTCATTACCAGCTTAGTGTGACTTTGCAGGAGATTTGTGGCAAAATGTTAAAGGAAAATTAACAGAAATAAACTGTTGTGGCTTTAGCAAACTACAGGTGGAGCAAAGGATCTGGAAGGAAGTTTTTCGGAAATGTTTTCACAGGATCTGGAAAGCCTGAGCTGCAAAGGTGGTGGAAGCTGAGGCAATGCATAATTTAAATAGGAACATTGGACAAAATCCAGAAAAGTAGTAGTGAAGAAGACTGCTTTTTCAAAGAACCACCAGGCACGATGGCTCCATTTCTATCAAGTGCATAGATTTTTGGAAATTATAATTGACTTTATTTGAATTATGGTACAATGCAGAGCAAGCAGGATCTGTCATCCCTGGTATAGATGAAATGTGAATAATTTCAATTAATGCTGGTGAAAGAGAGACAATTTCTTGTGAACTGCGAATGTTTTGTGTTTGTAACGTTGTTCATTTTGTTAGCGGTCAAAGAATCTCCACTTTAGTTCAGCCAACTTCAAGTAGGGAATTTGAGGGGGACAGAGGGTCCTTGGTGTATAATTGTAAGGAACTGTGAATAGGCCAGCACCAATGAATAATCAATCACATGGATAATCAACTGAAATGTGTAAGAGTGGGTAAATTATGATACAACTTCATGAGGGAACAGCTGAGGTACTTTGTGCAGTTCTATTCACCATAGGAAACATATGGAGGGTGTAGAGGAAGTTACATAGATACATAGAAAATAGGTGCAGGAAGAGGCCATTCGACTCTTTGAGCCAGCACCGTAATTCATTGTGATCATGGCTGATCGTCCCCAAACAATAACCCGTGCCTGCCTTCTCCCCATATCCCTTGATTCCACTAGGCCCTAAGTTCATCAGTGATTTTTCTGGGAAGGAGTGCTTTAGTTATGTGACGAGCTTGGATAGGCTGGGCTTGTTCTTCTCCAAGGAATGGAAAATTCTAGGTCAAGTGATGGAAAATTGGATTAATACAAATGACAGCATGGACACAATGGGGCTCCAGGCCTGTTTTTCTGATAGACAATAGGTGCAGGAGTAGGCCATTTGGCCCTTCGAGCCAGCACCGCCATTCAATGTGATCATGGCTGATCATCCACAATCAGTACCCCGTTCCTGCCTTCTCCCTGTATCCCTTGACTCCGCTATCTTTAAGACCTCTATCTAACTCTCCCTTGAAAGCATCCAGAGAATTGGCCTCCACTGCCTTCTGAGGCAGAGAATTCCACAGATTCACAACTCTTTGGCTGAAAACGCTTTTCCTCATCTCCGTTCTAAATGGCCTACCCATTATTCTTAGTGTACAACAGTGGCTCAGTCACCCTCTGAATTAACTTGGATATGTGCATTGTGTGTGTTTTTAGACAGAAGCCACCCATTAGCAATGAGTGACATTTTTTCTCAACAATAGCAAATGCTGCGAGTTGATAGCTACCTTTGGCTTTGATAATTCAGCATGGACAGTTTTTGATCTTCATTTATTCTGGCAGTCAAAAGATGTTTACGCAAAGCTTTGAATGGCTGATGGGTGGAGTAAGTGACAAGGGCTAGAGGTGAAAAGGAGGCAACACGGGTCCTTATCTGACACTCTTTTGTCTCCTTTTCATCTTTAGCCTTTCTGACTTGCTCCACCAACCTGCCTATCAAATCGACTTGGGTCGCAATATAAATAGACTTTTAAAACGGATAATATTGTATTTGGTGCATTTCAAAATTGGTTCTACGAAGTGCTGGTGGGTTTATTTTGTGATGTGTTTACGTAATCGAGAGGGGATGTGGACACTGGTTTTTCCAATTTGTTCCAGATGACATTTTGCAAGTTAAAGCTGATACAAAAGCTCTGAAGAAATTCAAGAAGTTATGGAAACTGACAGCTTTGTCGTCATCCAATTAATGGCAGTTAATACGTAGTACAGGAAGTGCAAGGCAGGAAACCAGCTTTGTTGATTATGAAATGTATCATCTGCCCATTTTTAATAATTTTCTATCGCGTTTAGAAATACAATTATAAAAGTGATCAACATTTTTGTGTTGGAAGTATTGTGGAGGAAGTTTAATGAGCAATGTATACAGATTGTGGACCTGTATGACCTGTGCACATTTTAACATAAACTTGCTGTTTGTTCCTTCGTGACCCAGTGATCTTATCATGAATTTCCTGTAAGATCTGATGAAATGCACACGATGGAAAAAATGGCAGCACTGTATGTCTGTTTCTCCATCTGTACAATTTAATATGTTCAAATAAATATCCTATTTGCAAGGTGACTTAATATCCTAAATGTTGAAACATTTGCCTGAATAAAATGCGATCTTTGAAAGAGTTGGTGAATTATTTTTTAATCTGGCTTAATTAGAACATGAGAGGAAATGGTTTCAAAGTTCGATACATTGCTGTGGAGATACAGGAGACCGTAGATGCTAAAAAAACCCAAAGTGCTGGAGGAACTCTATGGGCTGGGCATCATCTCTGGAGGGTAATGACCAGCTGGTGTTTCAGGTCAGGACCCTTCACCAGACTGATGGAGTAGAGGGGAGAAAGCTGGTTAACGGAGGTAGGGGAGGGGCAAAATGTAGAAGCAAGGAACTGCAGAGTCTGAAGAAGGGTTACAACCCAAAATGTCACCTGTCCATGTTCTACAGGGATGCTGCCTGACCCACTGATTTACTCCAGAATTTTGTGTCTTTCTTAGGAGAGGGGCAAAAACTGGTAAGTGATAGGTGGTTACTGTGAAGAGGGGTGGTTGGCAGGCAGGTGGAGTTAGTAACAAAGTTTAGAGGTGGAATGGAGACAAAAGGGTGTCGGATAAGGAAAGAGGAGGAGGAGTGAAATGTAAAAATAGAGGGAGGGATATGGGTGGAAAAGGATTGGGGGGGGGAGAGGGGGAATAAAAGGGAATTGGTGTTTTTTGAGGAGGGAGGTTTGGGAGATGAGAGGAAGGAGGAGGAGAAAGAAACAGGGTGGCAGGGGTGGTGGGAGAAAGGAGGGGGTGGTGGGAGAAACGTGTGCAAATGGTGGGAGAGGTGTGAATGTAACCACTGTGGAACGCAGTGGTGCAGCTGGTAGAGCTGCTGCCTCACAGAGCAAGAGGTTTTGGTTCGATCCTGACTTTGGGTGCACATTCACCTGTTGACCGCGTGGGTTTGCTCCGGGTGCTTTGATTTCCTCCCGCATCCCAAAGATGTGTGGGTTGTAGGTTAATTGGCTTCCGTAAATTGCAATCCAACTTGTTTGAATTCAGGTACTGCCCACAAATCCTTTAATTTCTTCCATAGAAACATAGAAACATAGAAAATAGGTGCAGGAGTAGGCCATTCGGCCCTTCGAGCCTGCACCGCCATTCAATGTGATCATGGCTGATCATCCAACTCAGTATCCAACGTGAGGCATAGCACCAACTTTGTTGATGACTTCCTGCAACTCAGCTGACAGTTGTCCTTCTTCTGGAATGTGTCCATTGGCCCCATCCTCTCACTCGTATCACATTAGTACCTCAGGTGCACGTAAGATAACAAAGGGATTAGTGTAGCCTATTTCTCTCAAACACGTTGGAGATGAGGAGGAGTTTCTTTAGTCAGAGAGTGGTGAGTCTGGAATTTATTGCCACAAATGGCTGCGGAGGCCAAGTCATTGGGTATTTTTAAGGCACATTCACAGATATTTGATTAGTACGGGTGTCAGAGGTTATGGGGAGAAGGCAGGAGAATGGAGTTCAGAGGGAAAGATAGATCAGCTATTATTGAATGGTAGTGTAAACTTGATGGGCTGGATGGCCTAATTCTGCTCCTATAACATGAATTGATTGCCTTATTGTTTGCCTGATCAAGGAGTTTGAGCATGATTTATTGAACAGAATGGAATTATTTTTTTTCTCAATCAACATTATCAGAACCAAGTCATTTATCACGTTGCTATTTGGGGGATCTTGTTTTGAACAGAATAACTTCCCTATTCACCGTGATATCAGCAGCTATTGTACTTTTAAAACATTGCGGCTGAAGCAGTGAGAGAGTGAGGCCTAGATGACAAGGAATTAAATATTAGCTAAAATAAGACAATTGATTTGTGGAGAAAGAGTGAAGCTCTTGTGGAAGTGGAATCTGAAGAAGTATCCCGACTTTAAATGTCCCCTGTTCATGTTCGGCCTGACCCGCTGAGTGACTTTGTGTCCTAGAGGGAAGCTATTGATTGACTAATTCTCACTAAACTTTTTTAAGCAAACAATTGATGTAACATTTGACACCAAGGTGACGTTGATGTCTTGCAATTTGATTAGTACGGATGTCAGAGGTTCTGGGGAGAAGGCAGGAGAATGGGGTTCTGAGGGAGAGGTAGATCAGCCATGATTGAATAGCGGAGTAGACTTGATGGGCTGAATGGCCTAATTCTGCTGCTATCACATGATCTTATGATGATTAGTTAGTTGCCTACATTCCTGGGGACATTGACTGGTAGAGCGTGCAGCACCAGACACTGGGTACAAACCTGATTTGTGTGGAATCTGGGAGAGTTGATGGGAATGTGAGGAGAAGAACGTTGATAGGATTGGTGTTAATCGTTAGTCGATGCTGAGCATGGACTTTGTTGAGGACTGTTTCTATGCTGTATCTCGCACTGACACTGTGATACATGTGGCATATGTTACTGGGCACCTGTGCAAAAAAGTTGTATTTATTCAAACGAATACAGCAAGGTTATGCCCTACACCTTCACCAGGCAGCAGGAGGGGGACCTTGAGGAATGGTTCCAGCAGAATGCCGTCCTGTACAAAAGGGAAAATGAGGGGTACATGGACAGGGACAAGAATGGCATGCTTGCCATCCACTGCCCCATATGTGTGCTTAAAGTGCCATCTATTGTAAAAAAAGCTCAGCGTCACTCTCTTCCAGTCATCTGGTGTATTGGGACAGTCCATCACATCACCTCCATTTACCTATTGAGACCTCTTCCTGTGCTTCCTCTTCACCCTTGCTCTTTCCCTTCTGCCTTGGCTGCTGAATCAAAAGAGTTACTGCAAACAGCAGTATAACATACATGGTCGAAGCCAGTCTTCAACATAGTCAAAGGAGGTTGAAGGAGGTCTTCAACATAGTCGCGGGAGGTCTTCAACATAGTCGTAGGAGGTCGTAGACATACTTGTGGAAGGTCATAGGTTACCGCAACCTTGATTTTTTTAGGTCGATTAAGGTCATCAGAGGTCGCGAAAGTGGGGCAAGGGCTTAACCTGGCCATCCTATTTTTCTGGCTAACCAGTGGTTTGCATCTTGCAGTGTAGCCTCTGTATTTCTGTTCATGAAGTCTTCCACACATAGCTCCTGAATCCACACATTTCACACATGGCTCCTGAAGAGTGTTTCTGATCTGTTGGACAGGTGTTTGGGGATTTTTCTTTATTATAAAGAGAATTCTTCTGTCATCAGCGGTGGAGGTCTTCCTTTGCCTGCTAGTCCCTTTACGATTAGTAAGCTCACCAATGCTCTCGTTTTTCTAAATGATGTTTCAAACAGTTGATTTTGGTAAGCCTAAGGTTGGGCTGATGTCTCTAACAGTTTTATTCTTGTTTCTCAGTCTCATAATGGCTTCTTTGACTTTCATTGGCACAACTTTGGTCCTCATGTTGATAAACAGCAATAAAAGTTTCCAAAGGTAATGGAAAGAATGGAGAAAAGACTAGGTGCTGAGAGTTCTCTTATACCTGCATTAAGGAGGCAAAATAAACACACTTGAGCGATTACAAACACCTGTGAAGCCATGTGTCCCAAACATTATGGTGCCCTGAAATGGGGGGACTGTATAAGCACAGCTGTAATTTCTACATGGTGAAACCAAAATGTATAAAAATATTCTTTAATAACATCTGACAATGTGCACTTTAACCACATGTGATTATTTTTAATTACAAATCTCAAAATGTAATTAAATAACAATTGTGGCAAATAAATAAATTATTAAGTCTTTGTCTGCAAACACTCTTTTCCTCAGTTGGCCAACAAATAGACTGGTGCTTGAGATCTCTTCATGGATTCTGTGAGTTACCTGTCTTCGCTGAGAAGTGACACTAGAGATGTGGAAGTGATGTACATTTTCCAGGCACTTGGCGTGGATTTTGAATCTTGGGAGGAGGTGGGGCCGATGGTGGGTGGCTAGGTTGTATGATGTGGGTGTATTGTTACAGCATATGTACCTTCAGGTACGTGATTTGAAGCCTGTTCTCTGTGCATAGTGTGCCATTTACAAACACTGTACTGGCGGCCAATGAGTTTAGAGGCATTTGTTTGAACTTGAGTAGAAAATTGAAGCTTCGGTGAGTGTGTTCTGGGATGAAAAACACAAAAGCTGAACTGACTCTTGTTAATCTTGTAGACTTAAGGGCCTGTCCCACAAGCATGCAACTCTATGCGATGAGCGCGACCTAACCCGTCCGGCGTTGCGGGGCCGGTCCCACTTCGATCGCCGGAGCCGTGCGGAATTGTGCGGAGTTCGTCCCGACCTCGCGCGGGGCTCCGTAAAACTCGCTGGTATCTTGTAGGAGGTAAAGTGCATTATTGCAGTAAAGAAGTTTAGGAAGAGGATTAGAGACTTGCTAATTATATTTGGTGGCTGGTAACAGCATAATACAAGGAGGGACAGCTCGTTAATTCTTATCTTGCTTCCTTGCTCACAGGAAAAAAAGCGCAATGGTTTTGCATTCTTCATTTCCAGCTTTGCATAAGGATACAGGAGTTTAAAAGTTATAACTTTTAGGAAAGACAGACCATGTTCTCCAGTCGCATTTCATGGAAAAATAGTGGGGGCTCACCTACTGTTTTAATTTAAATGTTTAATAGAAGATTGGGTAAACATGTAAGAGAGGGATACTTGCATATCTCACACAATAATGTGAGAGATGGCATTCAAAACTTAAAATTCATATTAATAAAATGAAATTCAGCAATACTGCATTTGCACTCCTGTAGTACCATTTTATTTGCCTTCAAACTGTATGATCCAGTTGCAAAATCTTTAGTTGATCGCAGCATCAAATTATTGCAAAACCAAATTGCCTCTCTGGAGCGTGGCTTTGAATGAAATCGTTAAAGCAGGATCACTGGTGTTATGATGCAGCAAAGCCGGATACCTTGTATGTTAATTGATCTCGAGTCATGATCTCACAGCCGCACATGAGCAAGGAAGTGAGATATTTGTCACTTCTGTGGCACCTCGTCTCTATCTAATTGAATCTTCTGCAAGCAATTGAAACTCTGCATACATTGCATATGTTCCTGATGATGAAATTGAATAGATTTTGAACTTGCCAAGTGGATGTAGAATTGGCTTTGAACATTGACTGCACATTATAGAAATGATTAAGAAAGAACTGCAGATGCTGGAAAAATCAAAGGTAGACAAAAATGCTGGAGAAACTCAGCGGGTGAGGCAGCGTCTGTGGAGTGAAGAATTGGGTCAAGACCCTGCTTCAAACTGAATTCTACTGGCAATCAATCCAAGTTGCCTACTTCTTTCTACGATGCCCAGCTTCTGTGTTGTTAATGCCCCTGATGATCCCTTGACTCTCTGTTCTCCTGAATGATCTGGTGAATGCACCACTAGCTGCAGAACCTCTCTTTCTGCACCTAATCTTCCTGTCTCAAATTCACTTCCTGTCATCTTTCTTTCAATTTGGCTTCTCTTGTTCTGGATTCAGGAAGAACAGGCTTTCATTTACACAGCACCTATCTCAACCTCAGGATTGTGCAAAGCACCTTATAGCTTATAATACACACTTCATGTTATCGGTGTAGTGGTTTTCAGGGATGCAGCACTTCATTTGTACATAAACATGAATGCACAAAGCTGGTTGAAAAATCTGCTTCAGTAATATTGGTTCTGGAATAAGTCTTCAGGGTTTGGTGCTGAGAGATTTGTAATGTCCAATTGACAGGATGGCCCTCTCTCTGTTTATGCTCTAACTGACACATTCCTTGTGTCTGGCACTCAGTCCATGGTGTATTTTTGTTTTAATCTAAATATTGTGCCGAGAGCTAGCCTTGGTTTCCTGAACCTGATGTGCAATGTGATCGCTCAGTGAATAGTGACACTGTGAAGTAGAGAGCAGTGCATAGATACTGATGTCTACCACAGAAGACTTGCAGGTTTGCTGTAATTGAACCAGAGCTGATGCCATTTTGAAGGACTCCTATTCCTTCCACACACTGCTTATTAAGGATTATTTGCAAAGGAGGGTCCTGGTTGAGTTTAGTGGCAGATTTGAGAGAAACGTAGTAACTTTGTGCATGTTATTGTCTTTCAGGTCTTGTCTCATAATCTGTGTACAGTGTTACATATCCCACATGACCCAGTGGCACTTGAAGAGCATTTCAGAGATGACGATGATGGACCTGTCTCCAGCCAGGGCTATATGCCTTATCTCAATAAATACATCCTTGATAAGGTAATCTTTATTTAACCAAATGTTGTATGCGTGTTTCTTTATCTCTGTTTAGTCTTAACGTTTAGATTTTTTTCATGCCCTCAATCCAGAGGAATGGGGAATCTAGTGCTGGGCTTGGATGCAAGTTTAGTTTAGTTTAAAGATACAGCATGAATTCAGGTCCTTCAGCCCATCAGTCCACATTGACCATCGATTACCCCTTCACACTAGTTCGATGTTATCCAATGTTCTCATCCATTCCTCACACACTGGGGACAATTTACAGAGGGCAGTTAACCTACAACCCCGCTGGTCTTTGCAATGTGGGAGGAAACTGGAGCACACCAGGGAAACCCGTGGTCACAAGGAGAACATACACACTTCACCTGAGGTCAGGATTGAAATGGAATGCAATGCAGGACGGGATCTTCTTGGATGAAGTTTGATCACGTTGTCCACAATTGTTTGCATGATGTGATGAATGGTGCCCCCAATAACAAGAGAAGTCTAGATATTAATGGTGATCCCTGGGATCTCAGTAAATATCCCCAATGTTATTAAGGCTAGTTAATATTTTATTACCTGCAAATAATTTGCAGTCAAAATGTTACTGCTAATAGAAAATAACTTTTTTATTAGATTTAATTTTTGATCTGTTTTTGGCTAATGTGTTCAGAGACAATGAGATAGAGGAAATGTGCAGTCATGGCTAATGAGTTGCCTTTAAATATTCTCAAGATACTTAGCCATCAGTTGAAATGATGGTGACCTCTCAAAAGCTCATCTTCAATGTTTTATCAAAGTTAAATGCTAGGCTAATGCATTGAAGTGGTGAATGGTACTGGAAACTATACATTACAGAATATCCAAATGATGATGTAACTTGCTAAAGAATCTTTGCACAACATATCAACAATTAATTTGTACGTGGATTTACTGCTGCAGAATTAAGTAGCTTGGTCATGGATGAAGAGAGATTAAAGGTGTTTGTGGGACTGGCTGTGGTAGTAGTTGAGTGGGAGAGATCACAGCTTTGGACGGAGTGAGAATGAAATCTTGGAGATGGTGTGGAGGAGGGGGAAGGTGGTTGGTCATTAGTGCCTTGTGTGTTTTGGACTAGATTGGGATGTTGAAGTCAAGGGTTGGGGTAGTAGGTAAGATGTTGGGAGGAGGTGGGGTGTGTGGGTGGCCAAATTCCCAGCACTAAGATATGATTGCTGCAGGAGGTCCCTTTAAACAGCACTGCTGCATTGTACAGGGACAGCTGTCACCACTGTGACTGACAGAGGAGCTCGGGTGAGCTTGACAAAATAGTCAAATGGTCAAAATCATATTTTAAGATTTTTGAACACAGGTTGGGGCAGCTGATAAGATTAAGTTGAGAAAGATAGGCATTTGGTGAAGTGTCAAAGATGATTTATAGCCAAGTCCTTCTGAGCTCCTGGAGGAGAGTTGACCAACATCTGTATCACAACATGCTGCGAGGAGCTGAGATACTCCATAATGGACTTTTCAGACTTCTATCAGGTGATTGGAAATGTTGAAACGCGTGTTAATACAAATCCAGGCTCCTCTAACTCCCCTATGATGTGTCTATCAACACAAATGGTCATATTTACACATTGGGCCTCTTTCCCTCTCCCTATCCAATAACTTGTCCAAATGTCTTTTAAATGTTGAAATTGTCCTGCCTCTACCACCACCTCTGGCAATGCGTTTCATATAACTACCAGTCTCTGAGTGAATACATTTGCCTCTCTGATCTCCTTTAGATTTCTTCCATATCACTTTAAACATGCCCTTTAGAATTTTAGACTCCTTCCCCTTGGGGGGGAAAAAGATGGACTATCTACTTTATCTATGCCCTTATCTATAAAATCCAGGGCCAATGTGATGAGCCTAGATGTGCATCATGGTTGGCATGGATTAATTGAGCTGAAGACATTGATATGTGCGCTGCGACTATTTGATTGTGTGATTCAATGAGTGACTGGTTCTGTCCCCAACATACTTTCAAAGTGGTTATCGTCAGTATTGTCATTGGAGTAAAACCCATTCACCAACTCTTCAGATGCTGATAATCCCAGTTTTCCTCAGTAAAGCATTTTGTTGGAATGATGGTCGGACGTCGATAATTTCCTCATTGAAAGCTTCATGGACTTGTGGCGGGCCAATGGGGCAGACATTGCACAATGAAAGTTGGGGCTGTGGTGGATTTCCAACAATCAATTTTCACATCTGTGAATTTGTTTTTCAAGAGAGAGTTAGAACTAGCTCTGGACTAATGGAATCAAGGAATAAATAAGGAATGGGTACTGATTTTGGATGATCAGCCATCATCATATTGAATGGGCTGAATGGCTGAATGGCCTACACTGCACCTATTTTCTATGTTCCTATTACAAAATAAGGAAGGTTCAAAGCAAACCTCTTCAACTTCCACGGGGAAATGCAGAAAGAAGTAATTCCTTATGAGCCAGGCTTCCTCTGAGCATTGGAGTGGGTTCCATTCAGGGTCAGAGTTAAAGAACGTCGAACTGACAGAATGGGAGTTTTGTTACAGTTAAGGGTTAAAAGTGTGCAAGGTACCATTGTCATATGAGTGTACAATGAGCTGTATTTTACACTACAGAAACGTTGGTAGTATCATATCACATCTTGTGTAATATTAATTGTAGTGCTTGCACTTATATCATCTAATTAGGGCATTTGTTTAGCCTCAATAAACTATTAAGATTTCTGCGGTACACAAAAGGCTGGAGAAACTCAGCGGGTGCAGCAGCATCTAAGGAGCGAAGGAGATAGGCAACGTTTCGGACCGCAACCCTTCTTCAGACTGATGGGAGGTGGGGGGGCGGGGAGAAGAAAGGAAAAAGAAAGAGGAGCCCGAGGGCTGGGGGGGAGGTGGGAAGGGGAGGAGACAGCAAGGGTTAACAGAATTGAGAAAATTCAATGTATAAAGCCCAGAGGATGCAGACTCCCTAAGATGAATATGAGGTGCTGTTCCTCCAACTTGCGGTGTTGCGCACACTGGCCGTGGAGGAGGCCCAGGACAGAGAGGTCGGATACGGAATGAGAGGGGGAGTTGAAGTGCTGAGCCACCGGGAGGTCGGGTTGGGTATTGCGGACCGAGGGAAGGTGTTAAGATTTCTGGGTTTGCTCGTCTATGAACCTTGACCAGTTCCATCCCACTTGGCCAAGTTCAGGCCAATTCAGTGTGTTATACTTATAACAACAGGATTTGTTTTGATTTTTGAGCCATCTGAATATAGTCTTATCTGGGTCTTCTTTTAAAATATGCAGTTAGAAAATAATCTAATCCAGGAAGATGGATAAAAAAGCTAAATGTTTTATTGTGATGTGCACAAGCTATATACAGTGCCCTCCACAAGACCCATCATTTATTTATTTGCCTTCTTACTCCACAATTTGAGATTTGTAATAGAAAAAATCACATGTGGTTAAAGTGTACATTGTTAGATTTTAATAAAGGCCATTTTTACACATTTTGGTTTCACCATGTAGAAATTAAAGCAATGTTTATACATAGACCCCCCCCCCCCCCCCCCCCCCATTTTCAGGGCACCATAATGTGTGGGTGACAGCAATGTCATGTAAATGAAAATGTTTAGTATTTTGGTGCAGTTGTTCGGCACGGACTTGAAGGGCCGAGATGGCCTGTTTCCGTGCTGTAATTGTTATATGTTATTATATGGTTATATTCTTGCATGCAATGCCTGCTTGAAGTCTGCGATTCATGGTCATCACCAGTTGTTGGGTGACTTCTCTGGTGATGCGTTGCCAGGTTTGTATTGCAGCCATCTTTAGTTTATGCTTGTTTTGGGGGCTAGTCCCCTTCAGTTTTCTCTTCAGCATATCAATTGGGTGTAGCTTGGGTGATTGACTTGGCCACTCAAGAATTGCCATTTTTTAGCTTTGAAAAAGTCCTTTGTTGCTTTAGCAGTAGGTTTGGGATCATTGTCTTGCTGTAGAATGAACCACCGGCCAATGTGTTTTGAGGCATTTGTTTGAACGAGCAGATAGGGTGTGTCTATACCCTTCAGAATTCATTACGCTACTACCATCAGCAGTTGTATCATCAATGAAAATAAGTGAGCCAGTACCTTCAGCAGCCGTACATACCCAGGCCATAACGCCAACACCACCGTGTTTCACAGATGAGGTGGTATGCTTTGGATCTTGGGCAGTTCCTTCTCTCCTCCATACTTTGCTCATCCCATCACTCTAATATAAGCTAATCTCTGTCTCATTTGCTCCCAAGATCTTTTTCCAGTACTGTGGTTGCTCTTTTCAGTACTTCTTGGCAAACTGTAACCGGGCCATCCTATTTTTGCGGTTAACAAGTGGTTTGTATCTTGCAGTGTAGCCTCTGTATTTCTGTTCATGAAGTCTTCTGCGGACAGTGGTCATTGACAATTCCATCCCTGAAGAGTGTTCTGTCTGTCGAACGGGTGTTTGGGGATTTTTCTTTATTATAGAGAGAATTCTTCTGTCATCAGCTGTGTGGGTCTTCCTTGGCCTGCCAGTCCCTTTGCAATTAGTAAGCTCACCAGTGCTCTCTTTCTTCTTAATGATGTTCCAAACAGTTGATTTTGGTAAGCCTAAGGTTTGGCTGATGTCTCCAACAGTTTTATTCTTGTTTCCCAGCATCATAATAGCGTCTTTGACTTTCATTGGCTCAAATTTGGTCCTCATGTTGATAAACAACATTAAAAGCTTCCAAAGGTGATGGAAAGACTGGAAGATAGACTAGGTGCTGAGAGCTTTTATACCTACATGAAGGAGGCAATTAAACGCACCTGAGCAATTACAAACTTGTGTCCCAGACATTATGGTGCCCTGAAATGGGGGAACTATGTATAAACACAGGTGTAATTTCTACATGGTGAAACCAAAATGTGTAAAATTGGCCTTTATTAAAATCTGACTCTGCACTTTAACCACATGTGATTTTTGCTGTTACAAATCTGAAATTGTGGTGCACAGAGGCAAATAAATAATGATGGATCTTTGTCTCACACATTATGGAGGGCACTGTAGTTTCCTTCCTCCTATGAAGGTTTTTTTAGCTCTTTAATTGTGTACGGCCCATTCCAGCCACTTGAAATCTAGAGTCTCACATGGTATAACATTTTGCAGTGATGACGTACAAAAGTAGTTATTCTGCCATGTGCTGTTGTTTTAAAATGACATTCAACCTGTCAAAGAATTTCTTGTCAGTGTTTCGACCTGTTGGAGCAGATCTTCCACAATGCGCTTGCAGAGATGTGCATTTTCTGAGAGTCTCAGTGCTGGAATCTCTAGATTGAGAATGTTGTGGCCCTGAAACGAGTACCTACTTGTCTTTCAAAGTGATCTTCACCCACCTCATTCAAGATTGGAATTTCCATTTCACCTTTCACAGTGTAGGTTGTTAGAATAAATATTGACTGCTGTAAGTTGATTTCTGATAGTAAAATGGTTGAATCATTTTAATCAAGTTCTTTTTGCAGGAATAAGTGAATGCATTGTTGAATCTCCTTTTAAGTACATTCTACTTCTATCTCGAGTTTGACTGACTGGATTGCCTTTGCCTACATCTACATTTTTCCCCCTGACCACTCCTTGAACTTGTGCTTTCTGCATTCATAACTCAATGAGTCAAGTTTCTGCTGATTTCCCTGCTATGATTCCTAGTTTTGGCCTCCCACAAGCAGAAACACTTACTCGACACGTTCTATCAAACCCTTTAACTGTTAAAAGTTCACCCTTCAGCTCTCTCTCCTCCAGAGCGTCAGTCCGTTCAGCCTTTCCCAATAAATGTATCCTTGTTACTCCTTGAATGGAGTTAATTGTACAGAATATTTGAACCTTGAGGCAAGTAACTGAGGCAGACTTTGTATGAAGCCGTACGAGGCTCAAAGACAGAACAAGGAGCATTTCTTTAATATTTGGGTCTCCTGTAGTATTTTGGCACCGATACATTTTACCTCAGAATATAGCGACTTGGTTCATGTCCAGAATTTGCATTGTCAACAAGTTGTATATAAAATCATCAGAGGAATAGATTGGGTAAATGCATAGTCTTTTACTCAGGGTAAGGGAATCAAGAGCCAGAGGACATTAGTTTATGGTGCGAGAGGAAAGATTTAATAGCAATCGGAGCGGCAGCCTTTACATACAGGGTGATGGGCATTTGTAAATAGCTGCCAGAGGTAGTTGAGACAGGAACTATTAAAAGTCATTAGGACAGGTACAGGGTCAGGGGGATATATGGCAAACGTGGAATATCTTGTTCAGCATGGGCAAGTTGGGCCAAAGAACCTGGTTATTTTAGACTTTTAGACTTTAGAGATACAGTGCACAAACAGGCCCTTTGGCCCACTAGATCTGTGTCGACCAGGCATCCCCGTACACTGTGTAGGCAGGAACTGCAGATGCAGGTTTAAACCGAAGATAGATCCCCGTACACCAACAATGTCCTACACACTAGGGACAATTTTCCAATATTACCCAAACCAATTTGCCTACAAACCTCTTTGCAGTGTGGGAGGAAACCGGAGAAAACCCAGGGAGAAGGTACAAACACTGCATAGACAGCACCCGTCGTCAGGATCTAACCTGGATCTCTGGCAACTCTACCGCTGCTCCCCTGTGCTGCCGTTTATGTGCTCTATGACTCTCTCGGTGCTTGGTGGTTCTGTGAAGCTAATGGAAAGTGAGGCTAGTTGGAGCAGCAAAATAATTGAAATTATAAAATAGATTTTAAATGGATATTTGAACTTTATTGAAAAGATGATGCAAATTTGAAATAATCCATCAGTTTAGATGACTGATATTTAAGACATTTGAAATGTTGTTGCATATTATTCTGGACCCGTTTGACTTTCAGGTGTGAGTTTTCTTGAGCTAAATGGCCTGTTGTATACCTGAAATGAATTTAAATATGCCCCAAATATGTTTTTGCTGTCCAATATATTTATCAATATTCCCCATTCTGAAGAGGCAAGGTGTGGAAGATATTCATGCCATTTTGTCAGGTGTAAAATAAGGGCAAAGCACACTGATTCAGCAGTAGGATTGCTCACATCCAATCTGCGTGGGTGGTGAAGTCCTGCTAAACGTTTTGTTCTATTTGTTTTGTAAATGGCTGTTGGTCCTTTAAATACGGGTTTTAACACATCTCCAAGATTCCAATTAGGATAGGGCCCGTTTACACAATCCCGTTTATATCAACGGGTCGATGATGGAAAGGGCCACAAACTTCAAGTTCCTGGGCGTGCATATTTCCGAAGATCTCTCCTGGTCCCAGCACATTGATGCAATTATAAAGAAAGCACATCAGCGCCTCTACTTCCTGAGAAGATTACGGAGCGTCGGTATGTCAAGGAGGACTCTCTCGAATTTCTCCAGGTGCACAGTAGAGAGCATGCTGACCGGTTGCATCGTGGCTTGGTTCAGCACTTGAGCGTCCAGGAGCGGAAACGGCTGCAAAAAGGTGTAAACACTGTCCAGTCCATCACCTCTGACCTCCCTACCATCGAGGGGATCTATTGCAGTCGCTGCCTCAAAAAGGCTGCCAGCATCATCAAGGATCCACACCATCCTGGCCACACAGTCATCTCTCTGCTGCCATCAGGTAGAAGGTACAGGAGCCTGAAATCTGCAACATCCAGGTTCAGGAACAGCTACTTCCCCACAGCCATCAGAATATTAAACACAACTTCAAACAAACTCTGAACTATAACAGCCTATTGCACTTTATCTGTTTATCTATGTGTGTATATATATGGTATATAAACATACTGATCTGTTCTGTATTTATGCCTACAATATTCTGTTGTGCTGCAGCAAGCAAGGATTTCATTGTCCTATCTGGGATACATGACAATAAACTCTCTTGACTTGACTTGAAAAACAAGATTTACATTTTTTTTTAGAAAAGAAAAAGAGTAGCTTCAATTTTGCAGCCTTAAGAGCCTGTCCCACTTACGCGTCCTTCGCACGCAAATTACGTGACCTCGTGGTCGCGTTGAGCCAAGACGGTCGAGTGAAGGTCGGGCGCGATTACATGCACGTGATGTCATTTGAAGATGGACACAAAGCTGGGGAAACTCAGCGGGACCGGCAGCATCTATGGAGAGAAGGAACAGCGTTTTGTGTCGAGATTCTACTTCAGTCTGAAGAAGAACATCACCCATCGCTTCTCTCCAGAGATGCTGCCGGTCCCGCTGAGTTACTCCTATATTTTGTGTCTATCATCAATTTTTTTGGCCCCGCTCTGGGAGTAGAAGTGGGGGCGGATCCGGACCGCAACGGCCGTGAGCCCCAGGCCAAGTTCGACGATCATTTGCCTGCTGTTGAAGGTGAGATGTTGCGTCACGCCATGGTCTTGAGCTTGTCCCACTTTGGCCATCAGTTCCGCGACAGGCCATTGGCGCGCGAAGAGTTTGTTCACTGCAAGAATTTTGTAGCCCCGCGCGATGTCACGCACAACTACATACCCCTCCGTGCTTCTAAGTGGGACTGGCCCCGCGCGGCCATACGGTGCCCGTACGCCTCAAGCGACCATGAGGTCGCCTAATTTGCGAGCCAAGGACGAGTAAGTGGGACAGGCCCTTAACTCCCCTTAGCACGTCACTATCTTCTGCCATTCTTAAAATGCTATTTAAATTTTAGTTATTAACTAGACCAAGTGCAGACCCATCGGGTCTGTTCCCCCAACGCACGGTTGCGAGGGGAGGGGGCGGCCTGAGGCCACACACACACACACACACACACACACACACACACACACACACACACACACACACACACACACACACACACACACACACACACACACACACACACACACACACACACACACACACTCTAAGCACCCCCATTGATATTATATTAATATTATTAATTCACTCCTTTTACCCCATGCCCTACCTTATCCACTCACACATGGTCCCCAATTTGCAGGCACGGAGGGGGAGACAGAGGCACACAGAGGGAGACAGAGACACAGAGAGAGACCCGGAGGCACAGAGAGAGACACGGAGGCACATAGGGACACCGTAGCACAGAGAAGGATACGGAGGCACAGAGAAGGACACAGAGGGACAGAGAGGGACACAGAGGGACAGAGAGGGACACGGAGGCACACAGAGAGGGACACGGAGGCACAGAGAAGGACACAGAGGGACAGAGAGGGACACAGAGGGACAGAGAGGGACACAGAGGGACAGAGAGGGACACGGAGGCACACAGAGAGGGACACGGAGGCACACAGAGAGGGACACACAGAGGCATACAGAGAGAGGCACAGAAAGGGACACAGAGGCAGGGGAGCTTCCTGCCTTTTGGAGCTGGGGTTTTGGATTTGCGACGTTTTTTGAGCGGGCAACCCTGCTGGTGCGAGTGGAGCGGACGATCAAAAGCAGCAGAGGGCCGGCCAATCAAGAGAGGGGGGGGGGGGGGGAGAGAGAGGGGAAGGGGAGAGAAGGGAGGGGGGAAGAAGGGAGGGAGGAGAGGGGCCCAGCAGCCGTCGGCCTCAGAGTGAGCCTCGGCTCCATGGCCTCTCATCCTCGGCGCTTCAGGGAGGGTCGAACGGACGGGCGTGATCCCGAGTGAGCCTGTGGGCCGGCAGCGAGGACGGTGAAAGGCAGCGGGGTGACCAGCCGATCTGTGGCTTCCACCATCGTGACAGAGCCGGGCCGGGGGCAGTGGAGGAGAGCTGGGCGGAAGCAGGCGTTACCGAGCGGGCGAGTCCAGCTGCGGGAGGCTTGGCGCGAGCGTACTTGGAGCGGGGGGGGGGGGGGGGGGAGGGGGTGGGTAGTGGAGGAGAGCCGGGCTGCCAAATGAAGAGAGAGAGAGAAGCGGCTTGGATTGGTCAGCATGTGGGCATTGTGACATCAGCAGCTGGTAAGAGCCATTTAGATTTAAAAAATTGAGTTTTGTTTGCGTTTTGGGATCAATTTTACTCAAAATCTGGGGAAATAATTGACCAAGGAGTGGATGTGCGAATGTAAAAGTAAAATCGCTAGCGAAATGGTAAAAATCTCGGTGTTTTTGTGTCTGGGTTTCACGGAGTAACGAATCAAAGGGACAAATCAAAGGCAAAGCCAAAATGTGAGACAGAGAGAGACACGCGCACGCACACACACACACACACACACACACATATAGATGCCATGACCGAGGCACTAAGGGGAAGTGGCATGCGTGGTGAATTCTAGTCATAGGTGATATGGTTCATACCGAGCAAAATAATAATTATTTAACCTCTTTCCAGCTCTAGTCATAGCTAGTCATAGCTCGCTTAAATGTAGTACCTATAGGCTTTTGCTTTTACATCCTTTCACATGGTAATTTCCAGACTCCTGCCACTCTTGAAGTATGTTTGTCTGCAATTAATTCAACCTATTTCTCTACTTCCTGACTCTACTGAGAGGAATTGATCCTTTTGTTCTCCCCATATCTACCTCTCATTGTTTTCTACATCTTAATTAAATTTACATTCCAACCAACTTTATTCCAAAGTAAACAAACACAATCTAGCCAGTCTCTCCTCATAGCTGACATCTCCCCCTCTGTGACAACGTCTTCATCTATACCCTTTGCATCACCTTTAAGGGCCTGTCCGACCAGCATGCAACTCTATGCGATGAACGCGATCAAACTAGAAGCGGGGGCCGCGCGGAGGTCGGGTGATCCCCTGTACAGGGCCGTTCCCACCAGAATGCGCCTGTATGCGGCAAGCGCAACCAAATCGGCAATAGGGGCCGCGCGGAGGTCGGGTGAGTGGCGCAACGCGGCGCAAAGTGAGGCGAACTTGGAGCGAAGTCCAAGGTAAGTTCGCCAGGACAGAGAGGGGCACCGAGGGACACACACACACAGGGCCCGGAGCCACACACATAGAGGGTCACGGAGGCACTTACAAATAGGTTCACGGAGGCACGATGTCGGGGCGGTGTGTAAATGTCGAGGCGACTGCGAGCCGACAAGCCGTTGCCACGCGGAATTTTTGGACATAGTCAGTTTTTCGGAGCACCGCACGGTGTTGGGACGAACTCAGGACGAACTCCGCACAATTCCGCACGGCTCCGGCGATCGAAGTGGGACCGGCCCCGCGACGCCGGACAGCTCAAGCGGCCACTTTAGGTCGCGCTAATCGCATAGAGTTGCATGCTGGTGGGACAGGCCCTTTACTGTTATCACATCCTTTCACATAGTGAATAGAAATGTAATTGGTACTCTAGCTTGGAGGCAGGTAGATTGATTAGTAGGACTGGATGTTACAATCCCTAATGTTTTTTTTAACTACATTATCTTTCTATCGTTATATTTAGCAATCTGCAGACATGAAATACCAAGATCCTTGCACATTTATCAATATCCAACCATTTATCGTCTAACTATCTTATCTTGCTTGTCCTCTCTAGTTCCATAACATTGCACTTCTCCAGAATTAATCCCATTTATTTTCTGCCCGCCTTACTCGTTGTTTAGTTTTGTCCATATTATCAACTTATCACATCAGATTGGTCAAGTCTTTGGCATCCACTTTAACTGGAGTAACTTTAATCATATCTCCTACATTCTGTCCAAAATCATTGATAAGATTCACAAACAGCAAAGATCCTGGTAATGGACCCTGCTGTACCTACTGCATGCAGTAATTAAAACTCTCAATAACTTACACACTGTCAAGTCTGCTCCTTGGGATATCTTTGGAACCATTTTTTTAATT
Organism: Raja brachyura; assembly: GCA_963514005.1. Next base: position 32,052,847 of record OY740804.1, on the reverse strand, counting down.
TCCTCTTCAATCCCATTGACATTATTTTTCTCACAATCTCACGGAGTATTATTGAATGCTGACCCCATTCTGACCCTTTGCTGTTCACCAATATTGATGCCACCATGAAAAATTCCTAAAAGCTTTTTAGCAAGGAACATTTTTTCAGGGGAACCATCAATCAAAGATTATTCACTTTCCCCTCTTAAGTAGTTCCGAATCCTGTGTTGCATCAATTTTTGAAGTCTCTCAAATGGTGAACCATCTTTTCTAATTAAAGAGAAACCAAAAAATGTTGACCATTTTTTCATTTGGCAAATTCATCACTCGTGGACTTATTCCTCAGTAATGAGTTAATTCGTTTTTCAAGGAAAGACACAATCTGTAGTCTTTCAATCAGTCTCCCCAACAGTCACATTAGGACAGAGTCCCCCTAGTCCTCTACTTCCACCCCATCAGCCATCGCATACAACACATAATCCTCCAACAATTTTGCCACCTCCCTGGTCACCTCCCACCACTAGCCACATCTTCCCATCTCCACCCCTTTCCGTGTTCCGCAGAGACCGTTCCCCCCACATCTCCCTGGTCAACTCGTCCCTTCCCACCCAAACCACCCCCTCCCCAAATACCTTCCCCTGCAACCACAGGAGATACAACACCTATCCCTATACCTCCTCCCTTGACTCCGTCCAAGGACCTCGACAATCTTTTCAGGTGAGGCAGAGGTTCACTTGCACCTCCTCCAACCTCATCTACTGTATCAGCTGTTCCAGGTGTGAACTCCTATATATCGGCGAGACCAAGCGCAGGCTCAGCAATCATTTCGCTGAACACCTCCGCTCAATCAGTCTAAACCTACCTGATCTCCCGGTTGCTGAACACTTTAACTCCCCCCCCCTATTCCCACACTGACTTTTCTGTCCTGGGCCTCCTCCATTGTCAGAGTGAAGCCCAGTGCAAATTGCACCTCATATTTTGCTTGGGTAGCATACGCCCCCAGCGGTATGAACATTGACTTCTCTAACTTCAACTACCCTTTGCTTTCCCCCCTCTATCCCTTCCCCTTCCCAGTTGCCCGACCAGTCTGACAGTCTCCAAGTACATTTTGTCTCTGCTTTGTTGTTACCATTTCCCAGCTAACAATGACCTATACTATATTTTCATTGATCTCCAGCCCCTTTGTCCTAGTTTCACACATTACACTTCCTTATCTATGTATCTCCTTCTCCCCTGACATCAGTCTGAAGAAGGGTCTCGAGCCAAAACGTCACCCATTCCTTCTCTCCACAGATGCTGCCTGTTCCACTGAGTTACTCCAGCATTTTGTGTCTATCTTCAGTCTGAAAAAGGGTCCCAACCCAAAACATCACCATGCTCTCTAGAGATGCTGCCTGATGCACAGTCATTTTGTGTTTTTCTTTGGTGAACATGCATCTGCAGTTCCTTGTTTCTATGACCAGTTTTAAATCCTTTTAAAGCCATTTTACGTCTTCCCTTCCCTGATCAGCACACTTGCTTTTTCTTGTGAAGTTCCTTCAGGTCCGGCAAACCTTAAGATACATGCTGCTGGTTTTCCAATTGAATGTGAACATACAGATGAGGAATTTGGCAATTTGAGCCAGCTCTGCCATTTATAAGGTCACAGATGATTTGTTAGTGAACTCTGTTGCTGAGGGAACAAGGAAAATATGTTGACTTTTTGGAACTAACATGCAATGAAACATCTTTTAAAATTGGATTCAAATCTCTTTGCAAGAAGGATTGCTGCAACATAGTCATTTGGACTTATTAACTCATTCATCTCAGCCAATGCATTTTTGTTAGACGTGCTACCTTAAATCCATAACGTTGTTTCTCTCTTGGGATTATCATACAGTTTTATCGTAACATTTTTGCACTATGCTTATAATTCAGTTGAAGACCTATGAATAAAAGTGGTGTTCACTTGATATATCACCGTTAGACTTTAGAGATGAAGTGCGGAAACAGCCCCATCGGCCCATCGAGTCTGCGCCGACCAGCGATCACCCTGCACACTAGCACTATCCTACACATTGGGGACAATTGACAATTTTACCAAAGCCAAATTATCCTACAAACCTGTAAGTCTTTGGCATGTGGGAAGAAACCGGAGCACTCGGAGAAAACTCATGCGGTCACAGGGAGAATGTACAAACTCCATAGAGACATCACCTGTAGTCAGGATTGAACCTGGGTTTCTTGCATTGTAAGGCAGCAGCTCTTACTAAGTAGATTAATAACATTAACATTCACCACCTGAATCTGCAGCTTTTGTACGGATAATACAGCAATTATTAACCTGTGTCCTTTGGATTAGAATCACTTAAAATCCCCTTTTTCCCCCTCAACTGGATTTTGGACAATGAATGGTACAGAAGCATCACAGCAACCATCCGGTTCCTGATGCAGATCAGACATCTTGGAACTGGTATTCTCATCATCCAGATTGTAACTGGTGGCTTCACAGTGTTTGTCCATGTATCCCTCGGAGCAGGTCCAGCTGTTCTGGCCCATCAGAAGAACACTTTGTCTGATGCTTGCTGAGGAATGGACAAAAACAAGCTTTAAGATCCAATAACCAAATAGAATTGGCAACAGTAAAAACTGACAACATTTCAGATTGACTTGGCTCATTTTACTAGAGTACTATGTCACTGGAATCTAATGGGAATCTAGAAATTCCCCAAATGTTCTGTCTTCCATGCAATTAATGTGGTTCAGTCTATGTGTAGGAATGAACTGCAGATGCTGGTTTAAACTGAAGATAGACACAAAAAGCTGGAGTAACTCAGTGGTACAAACAGCATCTCTGGAGAGAAGGAATGGGTGACGTTTCGGGTCGAGACCCTTCTTCAGGATCTCCTTGAAGAAAGGTCTCGACCCAAAACATCACTCATTCCTTCTCTCCAGAGATGCTGCCTGAGCCGCTGAGTTACTCCAGTTTTTTGTGTCTATCTTTGGTTCAGTCTATGATGTACTACCTGGGCAGTACTTACAATTAACGCTTGCCATGGCCCTGAATCAGGAATCAAAACAGAAATAGATGGGAATTCTCAGCAGGTCACTCAGCATCTGTGGGACAATATGGAGTGTCCGCATTGCAGGTTATTTGTTGACCTTGCATTTGATTTGATGAATAGTCATAGATAAAATAATTTAATCGCTTCTCTCTCCATGGATCTTGGCAGACCTAGCCCGGTGCTCCCAGCATTTTCTGTTTATGTTTCAGATTTTCAGCATCGTCAGGTTTTTGCTTTTAGATTTTTATTTTTTAATTGCTCAATAACTTTAAGAAATAGTAACTTTTTTTTAATGCTCATTTGACTGTTGACCTGTGTAACTGATTAATACTATTTTGCAGCTTGACAGGCACAGTGAATTCTCTCATAGGGAATAGGTTCAGTCGCACTCCATACAGACTTACACTATCTCCACTGCTGTTCCAAAGGAATAGTGGAGATCTCTCTTTTGGCAAGGCAAGAGAGTTAAACCAGGTCTTGCTTCTTGTTCAAGCTGGACGTTAAAGTTCCTATGAGATCGAAGGAAGGAACCCAGAGGAGCTCTCTTGGGTGCCTCGGCCAATATTTATCTGGACCAACACCTGAAGGAGATGATTAAGTTATTTATTTTCAGGATCCTGATACCCGATGTGAAAATAGTGACCAGTCTCCTGTTTTGCAAACACTTCCTCTTTCCAAAGTATATTATTCATCTTGGTCTGACAGTGTGATATTGTGGGAGTGTTTGCTGGATGCAACTTGCAGTATTTTCTGCAGCCGGTCTATATCTGCATGTAACAAGATAGAATGTGCAGGAAGGAACTGCAAATGCTGGCTTGCACCGAAGATAGACACAAAATGCTGGAGTAACTCAGCGGAACAGACGGCATCTCTGGATAGAAGGAATGGGTGACATTTCGGGTCAAGACCCTTCTTCAGTCTGAGAGAAGTGTCTCGAACGGAAATGTCAGGCATTCCTTCTATCCAGAGATGCTGCCTGAGTTGCTTCAGCATTTTGTGTCTATCTTTGGTGTAAACCAGATAGATGCAGAGGGCATAATGTGCTAATCCACCTCGCGCTGGAGTCTGACATCATCCTCTGGCTGATGACTGGGCTTCATGAAGTGAAACATGAAGCCAAAATAATGCACCTCCCCAATGATAGAGTTGGGGGATGGCACTTTGTCAGCTTGCAAATTTAAAATCATTTTAATAGTTTTAAATTTCTCTGCATTTGGGACATTTGAAAATACACTTAATTTAAGTGAAATCATTTCAAACAAGTAACTTGCATTGTATATTGCTTTCTTATTAGATTCTCAATTCCTGTTTAATGGTTCAATTATACTATTATTGTCACTGTGCAAATGCACAGTTAAATTATTTTCTTTCAAACAGTCCAGCAGTGTTTTACCATACGCTAGCACATCCCTGATAAGCAAATTGTACAGAAATAGTATATTGATCCTGCAAGCCAGAGGCTCCATGTTTTGGCTCCTTTTAACTTGTTTAATCATAAATCTAACACATTCTAACAAAATCTAGCAAACAGGGTTGGAAAGTTACCAGAGAGTATTCTGAAGGATAAAATATACATGCATTTAGATGGACAACGGGTGATTAGGGATAGTCAGCACCGTTTTGTACGTGGGAGATCGTGTCTCACGAAACAGTTTTTTGAAGATGTGAGCAAAGAAGTAGCTGAGGACAGGGCTGTAGATGTTGTATATCTGGATTTCAGTAAGACATTTGACAAGGTTCACATGGTAGGCTGTAAGTGACAGTAAACTTGACTTGACATGGCTATCTCCCCTCTACACTTTGAAGAAGTCGTGACCGAAAACATGAACTATCCTTTTGCTGCTCGATCTGCTGAGTTCCCCCAGCAGTTTGTTTTTTTGCTCTGTTTTGACTGATTTCTGGAGTGATGCAAGCTGACAATGAAATGGATGTTGGTGTGTTTCATTCCTATTGAATACCCTTTCAATCATGTAGTATTGAAATAAACAATGCAGAATTGTCTACCTTTTTACGCCAGTGTACACTACACTTTTCCCGGTGTTTTATCACCACTTTCTTTATAAAACTTTTTTTTGTCTTCAATCTGCTCTGCTGTGCCTCGTCATTTCGGACAGCATATTTGATTAGATCACTATGATTTATTTGTTTCAGATATACTTGGAGGTACCATTTTAAAATTTGGCAAATTAGTTATGTTTTAATGTTGATGCTGACTAGTGGATGATGATGTTGATGATGTTAGTCTCTGATGGAACCTGAAAACGTAACAATTTGAGTGAGCATTGTCTAATCTTTGTTAAGATGGAGGTTAAGGGTTTTGTTGTTTGCAGTTGATCTTGTTAGTAATACAGAAGTACGCTTTCCTTGGAGAAAAGGAATAGGTGACGTTTCGGATCGGGTTCCTTCTTCAGTCTGAAGAAGGGTCTCGACCCGAAACATCACCAATTCCTTTTCTCCAGAGATGCTGTCTGACCCGCTGAGTTACTCCATCCAGCTTTTTGTGTTTATCTTTGGTTTAAACCAGCATCTGCAGTTCCTTCCTGTACAGTATTTTTTCCTGGTATGAAGGACTGCTTTGTCTCAGCTCCAACTTGCATTTAAATTCCGTTTAATGTTAACTCTTTATTGCAACACATTTTTAGACTTTTTTATAGTCATTTTCAACACATATTTGTATTTTTGATAAGCAGCTAATTTAGATGGGTGAATTACTGTTTGAGATGTTACTGTTTTTCAGTAGTATTTGGCTGAAATTGATGAAATCTGGAACAATCGGTGTAATTACATATGAAAAAATAGTTTATGTGGCCTTTAATGGTAGTTTTTTAAATACCCAATTGCTAACAGGCCCATACTACAGAAATAGCTCTGCCCATAAGGTGAGTTAATCAGTAATTACTCTTAGCTGTGGCCTTCAATGAACAACTATTAAACTTGATCTTTTGGTCAGAAAAGAGGTACATTCTAAAAGCTTTCACTGTAATACTATACAGCTACGACACACACTCCTGCCGTACAATCCAAAAGATAAACTTGAACATGCTTTAAAAGTTTTTAAATATTTGAAAATAGAATTACTTGCAATTAATATGATTAAATATGCACCGTCAGAGATGTTCAAATGCATTAATCAATGTTGCCGAGTTGCTATTAGAAAGTGTACCGAGATATATCAATCATCACTGCAGTATGGTCACTAAAGTGGACTGCTGGCAGGGAAGTTATCAATACTACCAATCTGGCTTGGGATGAAGTTGCCCCAATATGTAGCCAAATGAAAACCTGACGTTCACAACCAAATTGACACGGTGGAGTGTATTCAAGTATTGTTTTGGGGCATTAATCTCAATGTTTCGGTATTAGCTTTGGAAGGTGATGCAACAAAAAATTTAAACACCTTCTACTTTTGCAAACCCATATCCATACGAAGGCCATAAATCCTAAATTTGACCTGAACCCATCAGACAAGGGTAAAACAAAGCAGATTGACTCGATGTTTCTTTAACGACTTATTGTCCAAAAATACCACCCAAACATTTATGCACTGTCTCCTTCAACATTCATTTCCTTTAATTTCAAATACTCTTGAAGATGAAGGCCATTTGTTTCAACGTCTGAAAGAATCTAAGTTCTTAAATTTATAATCTTGGCAAACTTACTTTGTATTTGAAGTCGTACTTTCAATCTGGTTTCATAATGTATTGATTACAATTTAAAAAACATAATTGGCTTTACAATATAATTGTAAAGTTAATCAAAAAAATATTTCATGTTATGATTTATCTCAGGAGGATTCCTTAGTGAGGTGAGTCAATTACTCCTTAGACCACATATGATTCGTTACTCTGGACATAATTGTTCCAGAAAGCACTCAAATTAATACATGCTCCTTAATTTTGTTAATTTATTTATCTAATTTGTTATTAAACTGAAGTCTCCCACAACCATTGATCTACCTTATTTATAAGCTTAAATTATTTATGATTAATAATTGATTCAACAGTGTTTTTGTTGCGCTGTAAACATTTCCAACCAATATGTCCTGCCTTGTATCACTATATTTTTCATGGTAATTCTCCTTTCCCTAGATTCTGAGTTGTGATATTTTCTCCAGAATGTCCTCTTTGTTATCAAAGCTTTCCCCAGTTATTTTTCCATTGAATCTTTTCAAAACATCGCAGTCTTGGTTGACATACAAGCCTATCTCTGTGATGGCCTTAAAATCAAACCCATTTATCTAGTTTTTGTTGTTGTTATAGTCCATATAGTCATGAATGCTTTTCACATTTAAATATGATGCATTTAATTTCAAGCTCTTACTTTTTCCAAGAATTCATTCTTCTCACTGAATAGTATTTATGTGAAAAACATTTTCCATTTGTATTTATTTTTACGGTTTGTCATTGCTAAGATTAGGAATGTTAAAATGTAAGAAGTCGAAGCAGGAATGAGCCAATCTCTCACTGATCTGCCATTCAATGATGAGGAACCTACTGCGTTCCTCTTGCACTTCATTTTTTGCTCAAGATTCTTGCATCTACAGAGAAGAGTAGTATGACAAGCAAGATTAGAATCTATGGTTAGGGGAAGAAGGCAGGAGGGTAGGCTTGACAGGGAATGATAGAACAGCCATGAATGAATGGTGGAGTCTCAGCCTCATTCTGCTCCTATGACTTTGGTTTAATTTAGAGAGACAGCGCGGAAACAGTTGTATCCTTCGGCCCACCACCAAAAACCGACCGGCGATCCACACACACTTACACTATCCTACACACACTAGGGCCAATATACAATTATACCAAGTCAATTAACCTACAAACCTGGATGTCTTTGGAGAGGGGAAGGAAGCTGGAGATCCTGGAGAAAACCCTCGCAGATCACGGGGAGAATTTACAAACAACGTACAGAGAATCACCCGTCGTCAGAATTGAACCCAGGTCTCTGGCGCTGTAAGGCAGTAATTCTACTGCTATGCCACCATACTTACGGACTTATGAATTAAATATTCCAAAGTACATTTTGAAAAGATGAAATAGAATCGGGGTTGGTGCAAGAAAGTGGCATTTATCTCAATGCTACTTTCCTGCACTAACCCAGCTAAAACTCGTGCGCCTTGTGTTTTCACTTTTGATATGGTTATCGTCAGCTTTTTTTTTAAAAACGCTGCACATGCACCATAGTTCTTTTAATTTGAGTGAACACAGTTGGTTTGGATGGAACCGGTTTTCAATATTATCATTACTGACGTGTACTTTTATTTGGCATGAGACGATAATTATTAGAGAATTTGTGAATTATATCCACGAGTGATTGCATATCTACTATCTAAGCTAATTACTCAATCATTTCAAGCAATACTTTTTCATATTGATATTATGCCAATAATTTTAACATTCTATTTTTCTCTATTATTGTCATCAGTCACTGATGTCCCATTATCGTTATCAATCTCTAGCCACTGGTACAACTTTGCCCAACTCCCCAGCCTTTTTAACTTGGGATCAGACATTCGGACTTACCTGAACTCTCTGCCCTCGGTTTTAGATTAAACACATGACTACTCACATTAATCAGTGTGAGAGCATTGGTCTCTGGCAAGTTTAAGTGGGCTCTTGAACTCAAAAACTTTTGTGTGAGTGCCAATTTAGCCCTTTCAGCAAATCAGGAATTATTACTTTAGAGATTCTGCTTGTAGATTTCTATTGTAGATCCATGAATTTTCTTCAGCCAAATTTCATACTTGGCAATACCAAACCAAAGATGCCACTTTGCCATCCTTGTAGGAACTAACATAGCTGGTGGGGTTGCTGCCTTTGGTATTTGCATGTTCGAGTTTGCATGTTCTCCTATGATTTCCAGCTTTTTCAGTTTTATCTAATATATCCCTAAGACGAGCAGGTCAGTAGGTTAATTGGCACTGCTTATTGTCTCTCGTGTATAGATAAGTAGTAGAATCTGGGGGAGTTGATGGGAATGTTGAAACAATAGATTACAGGGAAAATTAATGGGGAAATGGGATTTCTTTGTGAGCCAGCTTGTATTCTATGGGTTGATTGGCCTCCTATGTCAGAAGGAAATATAGAATTAATATGTAAAACCAAAGCTAGATACTCCTGTATGTAGAATCACTGCAATTTTAAAGCAATGAACTGGGCTAATCGGTGCGACTGTTTCAGAGAGCGATTCTGTTAATGTCAGTAGAGCTAATAGGACTTGATATTTCAATCCCTGTAAAAAGTCGGCACTCTTGCTATTTGCGGTGGGATTGGAGTGGTGAAAGGTAGGGTGGGTACGTCATCGGGGTCATCAGGTGGGCACCCTCCTTCTTTGACGTTTCATTGATAAGCCCACAATATCTCCAGAGGGCTCAACGGTGATACCTGGTGACCCAGTTACACCCCCCTCAATTCCATACCCTCCTGTCTTCATCTTGCGGCCCAATTGTTGTCTCTCCTTTTGATCCAAATCCAATTGCTTCTTTTTTTCTGCAGAATTTGATAATGACTTGCTTGCTTGTTGGAGGGAGCGGCCCCTCACCCCAATTTTCTTTGTACCTTATTCATTCCCCATATCCCTACAAAATTTCACCAAACATTCGCACAGTGCAACTACATTACAGTTTGAGGGGCATGACTTCAAAACAAACCCTAGATGGTTGCATGTGTACTGTTTGCATGTTTTCTCTATCATAGCATGTTTTTTTACCTTGTGTTTAGGATACCAACCACCTCCTAAAGAAGTGCTGGTAAATGTAAATTGGCTATTGTATATGTAAAGTGGTAAATGTAAATTGCTTTCCTCAACCATTCATTATTCACATTAAACGTTGTATCTCTGATTCACTTGACATCTGCCTGAAATCTGTACCCTACGGTGGCTAGGCCTTCGGCATAGGATATAGTTTCCCCTTATCTCAACCTTTTATTATTATTATTATTATTATTATTATTGTCATATACAGCGCGGAAACATGTCCACGCTGACCAAGAAGGATATCAGGCTCAAAGCATAAAGCAGAATGCATTAATAGTGAGCACTGGAATGTTTTAAATGACTCATTATACAGTGAAGCAAGTAAATATTTGAAAACTTGGTGCTAATATGGGTCACCAATTTGTATTTATTCATGATATTTCAAATCAGGAAATGCTTTTATTTTTGAAATAGTAATTTCAATGTTGGAATTATTTTGTACTAATATATAAAATTTGCAGATAAATTACTTCATTTTTATGAGTGAATTATACCAGTCCTGGCATGTTTATGTTAATAGGGAACTAAGTAAAGAAGGTAAAGAATTTTAATAAGTGAAGAAATTTGGTTGTGAAATATATCTTCGATAATCTCCACTAAATGTAAATACCAAACACACTTTTCCAGGTTGTGGAAGGTGTATTTATCAAAGAAAACTTTGATGAACTCTGCTGGACTTTAACTGCAAAGAAGAACTACAAGCATGACAAGAACGGAAACTGCACAATTTCAGATCGAGATGCCTTCCGGCTATGGTGCCTCTTCAACTTCCTGTCCGAGGACAGATATCCATTGATGATGGTTCCTGATGAGGTGAGAACATTTTAGATGTATTCTTATGTTGATTTGAATCCTCTGAAATGGTCTTGTCTAAATAAAATTCAGTGAATGCAACGATTGCTGTTTTGATCTTGGAATAGGTGAGCAATGTTCTTTGGCCTTCCAGCACGCCCAAGTTGATAAGAATGTCATTGTCAACAAAGGACAGTTATTCTACCTCAAGATTTTCTCTCGTATGGATCAGATAGATACCATGTCCGCAGGGCATCCAGATAACATAGGGGATTCGTATTGTCGGTGTATCCTATACAGGTGATGCTGTCATTATGGTTAAAACATTAGTGCTATGTTCGTTACACTGTGTTCTTTGATGTTGCTAATAAGGGGAAAGATTGAACGAATTGGCTATATTAGATGCTGGCTCTAATATTAGATTATATACCTTTGGCTTTTAATTTTTTTGCATTTATTCTAGGGACAGGTATAATATTACAGGTCCACCAACGATCTTCTGGCACCCTTGGTTCTAGAGCCTTGCTGCATTATCAGTTTTTTTGGATCAGCTGGGGGGGGGAGGGGGTGTGTAAGGGAGGCTGAGATACCGGCCAGTAAAATCAGCTGCAGAAGTCAGCTATGGGAATGGATCTGCCATTTACTGGCTCCAACTGGGCCGGACTTCCAGAGCCCGGGTCACAGGGGGCAAATGCAACTCACTGATCAGTCGTGGAAGTCGCGATGAGGCCGGGGTCAACCTCATCGGCACCACATTTTCAGGGGGATTTAAATGCACTCTCGTAAATTTGTCTGGATTAAATGAGGTGCCAGACCACTAGTTGTCAGAAAATTGGTAGTGGACCCGTAATTGCCAGCTTTTGTTTTTAAACAAAAGGTCGATTTACTCCCACTGAAAGATCAAATTTAAGTTATGGTCAGCTGAAATTCTGTGGAAAATTATTGATTATTTTACTGGAGCTAAATCCAGAAGGCAAGTTTATATATTCACAATACAGTGCAATTAAGAGTCATTCCTGATTGGTAGGGGCACTGTATTGATTTATAAATGAATCCATTGGTTGAATTTTTGACAAAATTTAAAATGCTGACCTGTCTTGCACTTGGAGATTCCGTTATTGATGTTTTATTGGGAAGTTCTTATTGTAACGTGCAGATTTATTTTACAAATTGTGAAATATAAATACATAAGTATCATTGAAATTTTAAGACTTGTTCGTGAATTAAAAATTCTTAGCATTCTCCTAAGTTAAGTTTACTATTTAATAGTAACTCAGAATAAAACTGTGGAAACTGCAGGAAATCGGAAATGAAATCAGAAGGTCAGATTCAGCTGATCTATATCGGTGAGACCAAGCGGAGGCTTGGCGATCGTTTCGCCGAACACCTCCGCTCGGTCCGCAATAACCAACCCGACCTCCCGGTGGCTCAGCACTTCAACTCCCCCTCTCATTCCTTATCTGACCTCTCTGTCCTGGGCCTCCTCCACGGCCAGAGTGAGCAACACCGCAAATTGGAGGAACAGCACCTCATATTCCACTTGGGGAGTCTGCATCCTCTGGGTTTGAACATTGAATTTTCTCAATTCTGTTCACCTTTGCTGTCTCCTCCCCTTCCCACCTCTCCCCCAGCCCTCGGGCTCCTCCTCCTCCTTTTTCCTTTCTTCCCCCCGCCCCCCCCCCCCCCCACCTCCCATCAGTCTGAAGAAGGGTTTTGGCCCGAAACGTTGCCTATCTCCTTCGCTCCTTAGAGGCTGCTGCACCTGCTGAGTTTCTCCAGCCTTTTGTGTACCCCAGGTCAGATTCATTGAGCAGGCCAAGTAGCATTGCTGAAATGAAAAAAAAAAATGTAATGTATCAGTGCAGAGACCTTTTATCGGTTCCAAGATGTACTGACCTGAACGGATAGCTCTCTGTTTCTCCTTTCACTAATTGGAGGATCTTCCTGGATCAGCAGAAGCACAGAGGGCATCTGATAGAACTGTTTATAATCGCAGAGGAGGTTTAGAATGGTAGGTACCTGGAACGCATGGCCAGGGGTGGTGGCTGAGGCAGGTAAGGCCATTTAGGAGGCTGAGGAGGCACATGGATATGCAGGGAATGGATCAAGAACAGGCAGAGGAGATTAGTCCAATTTGGCATCATGTTGGGCAAGGACATTGTGTGCCACTGAATAGCCTGTTCGCGTGCTGTACTGTTCTGTTTTAGAGTCATAGATTAATACAGTGTGGAAACAGGCCCTTCGGCCCAACTGGCCCACACTGGTCAACAATGTCCCAGCTACCCTAGTCCCACTTGGCTGCGCTTGGTCCATAACCTTACAAACCTGTCCTATCCAACTGTTTCTTAAACGATGGAATAGTCCCTGCCTCAACTACCTCCTCTGGCAGCTTGTTCCATACACCCACTGTGTGAAAAAGTTACCCCTCGGATTCCTATTAAATCTTTTCCCCTTCACCTTGCACCTATGTCCTCCGGTCCTCAATTCCTCTACTCTGGGTGTGCACCTACCCGATCTTTTCCTCTCATGATTTTATATAACTCTGTAAGATCACCCCTCATCCTCCTGCGCTCCATGGAATAGAGACCCAACCCCCCCTTACAGCTCACACCCTCTAGTTCTGGCAACATCCTCAAAAATCTTTTCTGAACCCTTTGAAGCTTGACAATATCTTTCCTATAACATGGTGCCCAGAACTGAACACAATATTCACAATATGTTCAAAGGATGCTGCTACACTGGCCATCACATTTGTTTCTCCTCCATCTTCTGGGGGAAGTAACAGAAACTTGAAAACTCAGACTCTGATCTTAAAAGTATCTTCCCCATTGCTCTCAGACTCCTGAACGAATAGCATTTTCATAACAAAACATAACATAACAAATACTTTATTAATCCCATTATTCAGGGGAAATTCATAGCCCTTTCCCGGGGGTACTCTTAACTCATTTGGTCATTTCATTATTGCACTTTGATATTCATCTGTACTACTTCAGATTTATTTGTCATTGTGTTATCAGTTGCATTTATCATTACAATGTGTACTGATTACTCAATGTTCTTCATATGAATAAAAAAATTCACTGCACCCAGTTGTATGTGATAATAAAGTAAGATGAATCTGATTCAGTGTGCATCTAAATGTTGCTGTGCAGGCTACTGCAGATCTCCTGGTGTCACCAACTCTGACAAATGCATCTCTGATATCCTGTCACACCTAATCCATTACAGAATGGAAAACCTGTAGATTGCAGCTCAGATCACAGAAGCTTCACTAGACAAAGGTCTGTTTATTGTCATGTGTACCAATTAAGGTGCAGTGAAATTCACTTTTCTGGTACATTTCCTTTATCAGCAAGAAATACTGGAGACATCATTGGAACTAAATAAGCATTAACAATAAAAAATTACAAGTAACAAGTGCTGGAAATACGAATCACATCAGACAGCTGTAGTGCAGGGAGAACAGACCAATGATCTGTCATAAGAGAAGTGGGAAATTAAGCATTTTTAATATTTAGCCATGTATAATCACGGACAGAGAAACAATGTGACAAAATTGAGATCAGCAGTTGTGACCCACTGAGCTATTCCAGCACTCTGTGTCTTCTGGAGTCCAATGGTTCCTTCATTATCACATGTACCAAGGTACAGTGAGATTCTTATTTCTGCATTCAGATCTGTGAGGTAATTGCCGTACTCACTTATACTCCCTGGTTTGCACATAATGCAAGGAAACAGCCCACTGAGTCTATATGCAATAATCATCAGGTTTTGGTGCCATTTCACCTACAGAGATGCAAGTCTGGTTTAGAGAGTGCTCTATCTCGAGAAGAAGGGATCTCATGATCAATGCTGCAGAACCAGCACCTGAACTATATGTTCCATGCACAGTATGGGCATCGTTAAACCAGATATGAGCTGGAGAAGGACAATATGACTATGTCCAAATGTTGTCAATGGTGCTACTGCATTGTGGTAGTATGTTTAAGTATAATATTTTAAATTGTCTGAACCTTAAGAATTGTGGTTTACTGACATTGTTTGATATAAGCTGCTTTTTGGATGCGTCTCTGTGCAGAGGATAGGTGCAGCACATTTAGTTGTGGTAGGACAGTATGTGATGCACAAACCACAATGTTGGAGACGAGAGTCGGGGCAGAATTTTTTTTTTTTTAAGTAAAAAATAAGTGGAATTCTGCCTGATCCATGCTTTGTAGTATTTTTGAAGGTGTTTTCTTCTAACTTTTCACAATGTTGAGAAATATGTCCTGTGTTTGCACTCTTCACCTGATAAGCCGTGGTGTGCTGTGCTATTTCCAGAGATTGGGGTGACATCAAACTGGCAACAGGCCTTAACCTATACTTGTTGGTACAAAATGAGATAAAAATTGCAAAGTAATACTCATTCTGTTAAATCTCTATGATCTGAAGGCCTGTACAGGGCTCGAAATTAGCGGTTGCCCGGGTGCCAATGGCAACCTACAGTCCTGCTGGGCAACCTAAAAGTCATGCCATTTTGCCCCGCTTGGCAAGCAACCGGGACACCTGCCCGCCAACCGTGACCGGGTCTCGGCGCTAGCTCTCTGCTCTCGGCGCTGGCTCTCTGCTCTCGGCGCTAGCTCTCAGTGCTTGCACTCGCCGCTTGCACTCAGCTCTCGGCGCTTGCGCTCGGCTCTCGGCGCCAGCTCTGTGCTCTCTGCGCTCGGGTCTCCGCTTGGTGCGACCGGCCGCCGAGCACATCATCAGCCTTGGTTGTGCGCATGTGCGGCCCTGCATATGCGCACTGCCACGGCAACTGGTCGGCGTCGGCCACTTTCTCCCTCCCTTTGCATTGTGGGAGTTTTGGCCGCCATTGCTGTCCGGTCGCTGCCTCACTGAGACCGCTGAAAAACAACTCCCTGGAGCTGGAGTGACTCTCTGGAGCAACTCTTGCCTTTTGGTTTCCTGGTCTTCCAAAAATATTCGACATGGAATTTAAGCTGGTGGAACGACCACCAGCAAACACCAAACTCTGGAAAAATAACAGCCTATTGCATATTATCTGTTTATTTATTGTGTATATATATATGGTCTATAGTATATAGACACTGAACTTTTATCTCCTGTTCTGTATTATGTTTACATATTCTGTTGTGCTGCAACAAGCAAGAATTTCATTGTCCTATCTGGGACACATGACAATAAAACTCTCTTGATTCTTGACTTGGACTTAAGCAAAAAAGGGTTCTTGGGAAAAATAAAGCTACCTTAAATTTAGTTGCGTCTGGTTGGTACCTATGGTAGGGTGAAGACTATTCCATGCTTTAATTGTGCATTAACTCCATGGAGCAGCCAGCATCTCTGGATTGAAAACATTGGGTGATGTTTCGGGAAGAAACCCTTCTTTACATTTCCTCTGATTTTAGTGTTTTTAGTTTAATTTAAAGATTCAGCGTGGAAACAGGCCCATCGGCCCACCGAGTCCATGCCGACCACCGATCACCCGTACTATCCCACATATCAGCGATCTAAGCCAAGAGTGTTTTATTCTCTCACGTCCCAGTTAGAACAATGAAATCCTTACTTGCAGCAGCACAACAGAATATGTAAACATAGTACTCTGTAAACAATGTTATAAATGAGAAAACAAAACTCCATACAGATAGCACCCACATTCAGGATCAATTCCGGGTCTCTGGCAATTTTAGGCAGCAACTTTATGGCCAATGTACTGCCCCAATAGCCTTGAACTGAATTAAAACATACAGTAGCTGTGAAGGGAGACATAGAGTCACTTAGAGATTTAAGACTGAAAATGGATATTCTTTTTTTTAGTAACCAACGTATAACTCAACATATAATTTTTTGTTTATTGGAAAACAAAATATAGTGGCACAGTTGGTGCACTTGCTGCCTCACACGCCAGAGATTTGTGTTCGATCCTGTTCTCGGGCACTGTCTGTGTTGAATTTGCACATTCTCCCTGCAAGCGTGTGGGTTTCCTCCCACATCCCAAAGACACATTGTCTCTGTAAAATTGCCTCTAATGTGCAGGGAGTGGGAGAGGAAAGTGGGATAACAGAACGTGTGTGAATGGGTAGACAAAAATGCTGGAGAAACTCAGCAGGTGAGGCAGCATCTATGGAGCGAAGGAAATAGGCGACGTTTGAGGTCGAGACCCTTCTTCAGACTGATGTCAGGAGGGGTGGGGGGCGGGAAGAAGAAAGGAAGAGGCGGAGACAGTAAACTGTGGGAGAGCTGGGAATGGGAGGGGAAGGAGGGAGAAAGCAAGGACTACTTGAAATTGGAGAAGCCAATGTTCATACCGCTGGGGTGTAAACTACCCAAGCGAAATATGAGGTGCTGTTCCTCCAATTTACGGTGGTCTGGCCATGGAGGAGACCCAGGACAGAAAGGTCGGATTTGGAAAGGGAGGGGGAGTTGAAGTGCTGAGCCATCGGGAGATCAGGTTGGTTATTGCTGAGCGGAAGTGTTGGGCGAAGCGATCGCCAAGCCTGCGCTTGGTGTCACCGAGGTTGATCATACGCTGAATAACCATATTTTTGTTTGGAAGTGGAAAGAGATAGTAGAAATTGCATTAATTGCAATGTGTAAAAAGAGAATGAGATACTGTATTGTAATTTTGCTGCATGTCATTGTGGTATATAACATGTCTTGATTGGTGAATATGTTTAGTTTGTGACTTTATTTGAAGCAGAAATAATATATGAATGCTTCATTGACCATAATTCCGACTGGTAACTATGCACTTCGTCCGAGCACATTATCCCACGCGTCATGCAAGCCGTCTTGAATGACCACCTAAACTGTCATTTGGCAACCTAAAAAGCTGCTGAGGTTGCCCGGCTGGCTACAGGGAACAAAAGTCTGGGGCCGATTCAGAATTAGTTTTAAAAGAAAATTATGCATTAGTCATTTGTTGGAATAATTTTGAATAAATCATCCATGTTGTTAGATGTGAATATCCCCCCCAGTAAACTTTGTCTACTTAGATGTTGGGCAGTCGTCATCATCATCGGCGGTCACTCGAAACGAGTATGAATGTCCTCTTTTGGGAGGACGCCTGTGCGTGACTTTGTTTAACGTGGGGAGACTGGTGCACAGACAGCCACCACACAGTCCTTGACAGATCTGGGTCAGGATCCGGTGGCATGGACTCCAAGATGACCAGGGATCCTTTTCTGCTGCAGCCTTCATCCGCCTTCCCAGCCGTTGTGATGCTCCACTAAAGTCAGCCATTATCCTCCGCCTGTTCCACCTTTGTCTTGGTTGGATGGCTCTTTGTCAGGGACCTCCCCCTCGACCTTACTGCCATGGGTGGCCTTACCATGAGCATAGCTCCAGACGGCATCGCTCTCAGGATCTCAGGACACCACAAGCTTTTCCACCACAGTCATCTGCTATGTGTAATCAGTGGCATGTTGTTACAATGGCTAGAGTGCTGGACTGATTGTAAGTCTCATTGCAGGTCATTATTTTCAAAACTAGCTTAGTTATGAAAGTGCAATGATCTGCATGTTAACTGATGTTGAAAAATTAGTGAAGGTGTTGAGAAAATGGAGCAAGTTGGTATTCTACAAGCAAAGTTTACATCCATAACTCTTGACACCCGTTCTAATCAAGAATTTGTCTATCTCTGCCGTAAAAAATATCCGACTTGGCCTCCACAGATTAACTACCCTCTGACTAAAGAAGTTCCTCCTCCCCTCCTTTCTTAAAGAACGCCCTTTAATTCTGAGGCTATGAGCTCTGGTCCTAGACTCTCCCACCAGAGGAAACATCCTTTTCACACCCACTTGTCTATGCCTTTCATTATTCTGTAAGTTTCAATGAGGTCCCCTCAACCTTCTAAACTCCAGCGAGTACAGGTCCAGTGTTGTCAACCGCTCATCATATGCTAACCAACTAATTCCTGAAATCATTCTTGTTTATCTCCTCTGGACCTTCTCCAGAGCCAGCACATCCTTCCTCAGATATGGGACCCACATCTGCTCACAGTACTCCAGAAGCATCAACTGAATGAGAATAATGGATCTTTATACTGTAATTGAAAATATTCTAAACAAAGAAAACTTGCATGGCCAATGCCAAGAAGCCATCAAACAAGCATAGTGTGTTTTCAGGCATCATCTTCTTGGGCAGTCCCTCAGGGTTGAGGATCACTTATTTCCACTCTGGTTCTGTGGTCACCCATGAGGCCATTGTAGTACTTTACCGCATTAGGAGCAAGAGGATAGTTCTGGAGGTGATGAGCTCCATTCACCCTTCAGTTTGTGTTTCTCTGTGCACCTGCTGCATGGCTACCACTTCTAATGCCAGCCTAAATGCATCATCCCCACATTGAGCTGTTTTGGGTCAAGCTGTTCCGTGAGTTCATGTGGATGTTGTATTTGTTCAATGGAGATCCCTTGAAACGTTTTTTCTGTCCACCTAGTAGCTTGCTGTGACTCCCAAGATATGGGAAGTGGGCCAAGATTTGCAAGGTCCAGTCTTGGACCTTTATTGTCAGAGGGCTGTGTTTAGTTTAGTATTTTAAGTTTAGAGGTTCGTTTAGATATACAGCGTGGGAACAGGCCCTTTGGCCCACCGAGTCCATGCCAATCAGTGGTCAGCCACTGAGGGACAATTTAAGGAAGTCAATTAATTTAGAAACCTCCACATCTTTGGGATGTGGGAGGAAGCCAGAGCACCCTAAGAAAACCCACGCGGTCACAGGGAGAACGTGCAAACTCCGTACCAACAGCATCCATAGTCAGGATTAAACCCAGGTCTCTGGTGATGTAAGGCAGCAACACCACCGTGTTACGCTGTGTTGTTCAGTAGAGGACATTGGTGGAGGATGTGAGCCATTATTGAACTCGCTGTTCATGCCTAAAGTGTAACATTTTCAATATACTTGGAACTAATGGGCCTGTCCCACTATACGAGCTAATTCAAGAGTTCTCACGAGTTTCCCGATTCGAACTCGAAGAATTACGGTAATGGCCGCTCGTAGGGGCTCTCGTGGACATTTTTCAACATGTTGAAAAATCTTCACGAGTCTTCCCGAACTTACCGCGTTTCCCGGGTACCTGCCGTTAGCGTTACGAGCCGCTAAGAGACGTCCTGAGCTCCGACGTACCCGCTTGTACATTCTACGTGTTACCACGAGTTTGATTTTTTTTTAAACTCAGGAGAGCTCTTGGGTGAACTCGTACAGTGGGACAGGCCCATGAGAATAATTAATCCATCTCTCATACGGTTCTTCCGTGTCTGGATCTCTCTGTATTTATTTCAGCAGATAGGCTAGACACCAACATATATTACTAGCCAGACTCCTAAAGCTACCCCTTGACTAAACAAAAGATAGAATCAAAATGCTGGAGTAGCTCAGCGGGACAGGCAGCATCTCTGGAGAGAAGGATTGGGTGACGTTTCAGGTCGAGACCCTTCTTCAGTCTATGTCTACCTTGAAGAAGTTCTCCTATAAGTCTACCTTGACTAAACATCTTCTCACCCTGCCTCTGTCAGGATGTTTCTGTGCCCATTTCCTAACTTCTTCATTTCTGTTGTATTTGTTCCATCGATGAGGCGTTCCATGTGATTTGAAATAGTTTCAAAAATATAGGAACCAGAAGTATTTGTTGGAACCATTGTGGATGGGGTAGATTTTTCATTGCATTGGCCAGGTTGGAACTGAATTCATTTCCCAAGAATACTGGCCAAGCTATCTAATAATTTACGTTTGTTGTTAAACAAAGTAATTATGACAATTTAATAATCTTATCATGCATCTTAGCACAGTTTAGAGATACAGCATGGAAACAAGCCCTTTAGCCCACCAAGTCGTGCTGACCAACAATCCCCGCACATTAACACTATTCTACACGAACTAAAGGTAATTTACAATTTCTATAGAGGCCAATTAACCTATGAACCCATACGTCTTTGGAGTGTGGGAGGAAACAGGAGCTCCCGGGGAAAACACACGCAGGTCATGGGGAGAATGTACAAACTCTGTACAGACAAGCAGCCACAGACAGGATCAAACCTGGATCTCTGGCGCTGCAACTCTACCACCCACGCAGGCTCACACTGATTCTGGGGTTTTGATATTAACTACGTTGTTAATGGTACAGATAAAGAAAGATGACTAAATGTTTTGTCTTTAGGCTGGGAAATAAGGTAGCTATAAAATTCCTGGTTATTTGTGTGCTTTGTGTTCTTTGTTATAGTCTGAAGAAGGGTCTTGACCCGAAACGTCACCCATTCCTTCACTCCAGAGATGATGCCTGTCCAGTTGAGTTACTCCAGCATTTTGTGGCTATATTTTGTTATATTGGGAATAGAACATTTGAAAACAATAGAAGATAGACACAAAATGCTGGAGTAACTCAGTGGGACAGGCCGCATCTCTGGAGAGAATGAATGGGCGACGTTTCGGGTCGAGACCCTTCTTCAGACTGATGTCAGGAGAGTGGGCGGTATATAGATCAGGAAGTGTATAGATAAGGACGTGTAAGATATGAAAACAGGACAAAGGGTATAGAGATCAAGGAACATGTAAAATCGATCATTGTTAGTTGGGCGAAGGTAACATCAAAGCAAACAGATAAAATGTAGTCGGAGACTCTAAGACTGGTCGAAGAACTGGGGAAGGTATGGCGAGAGAGGGCTACTTAAAGTTAGATAAAGTTAGCTACTTAAAATTAGATGTCAATGTTCATACCACTGGGTGTAAGCTGCCCAACCAAAATATGAGGTGCTGTTCCTCCAATTTGCACTGGGCCGCACTCTGACAATGGTGGAGGCCGAGGACAGAAAGGTCAGTGTGGGAACTTGAAAACAATACATAGAGACTGCAGATACTGAAATCTTGAGCAAAAAAAACAAACTGCTGGTGGTTCTCAGCAGGCCAGGCAGCATCAGTGGAGGCAAAGGGACAGACAAGGTTTTGCAGTTCGGACCCTTCTTCAGCTATACAGTGCCTGGCATAGATCACTGAACATACATGTGGTTCAGATCATTTCTCAAGTACCATAGTTCAGGTTAGTTTATTTTAAAGATACAGTGCGAAAACAGACCCTTCGGCCCACCCCCACCGAGTCTGCACCAACCACCGATCCCCACACATTAACGCAAGCCTACACACACTAGGGATAATTTAATACTTATACCAAGTATATAAACCCAAGCCAATTAACCCACAAACCTGCAGGTGGGATGTGGGAGAAAACTGAAAATCTCAGAGAAAACCTCAAAGAAAAGTCACGGGGCGAACATAAAAACTCCATAGAGATAGCACCCGTAGTCGGGATCAAACCAGGGTCTCTGGCGCTGCAACTCTACTGCAGTGCCACGGTGCCGCCCAGAGCAATGATCATGCAGCTGAAGTTACAACCTTGTCACTAAGTCATTAATATTGCTAAAATGAGTAAATATCATTCTTGCTCCTTTTGTTAGTTTTAATTGTAATTTGACTTCTTTCGACGAAGGCCATATTTCATGCATTCCATGCTGATGTTCATTGTAACTTTGTTTCTCTTGCAAGGGTTTGAATGCTGTAAGCCATGATTTCTTCCTCACTGTGCTTTGCGTTGGAAGAATAATTATTATCACTGCTTAAATCCTGCCTGAAGTGTGTTTGCTGGACTCTGTGCATAAAGCTTCCTTTATATCAACATGATGTGTTGGTGGGTTTGAATTGCTTGAGGAGATGTAATCAGCTGCTCCCAGTTTGCAGACACTGCAGATTAGCTACATTAAAGTCTTTGAACCATTTCTGTGCACTCTACATGTATCTTGCAAAGCCTGGCTCACACAGATGTATTCAGATTAGAGTCCCAGTCATACCGTGTGGAAATAGGCCTTTCAGCCCAACTTGCCCACACCGACCAACATGTCCCATCTACAATAGTCCCACCTGCCTGCGTTTGGCCCATATCCCTCTAAACCTGTCGCATCCTTGTCTGTTTCTTAAACGTTGCGATCATCCCTGCCTCAACTACCTCTAGAAGCTCATCCCATACATCCACCACCCTTTGCGTTGAAAAGTTACCACTCAGATTTCTATTAAATCTTTCCCCCTTAGCCATAAACCTATGTCCTCCAGTTCTCGATTTCCCCTCCTCTGGACAAGGGACTCTGTGTGTCTACCTGATCTATTCCTCTCATGATTTTATACATCTCTATAAGATCACTGCTCATCCTCCTGTGTTCCAAGGAACAGAGTCCAAGCCTGCTCAGCCTTTCAGTATAGCTCAGACTCTCGCGACTCGGAAACATCCTCGTAAAGTAATTTTATTTCTGTGGAGAGAATGGACAGATGACACGTGTACTTGGTCCAGTGAAATTCTTTGTTTTGCATGCACTACACAAGTACGCAAAGAGTCGCCACGTATAGGGCGCCAAAAAAGTTACAAAAGTATTCAATGTAGTCCTGGTAGTCCCTCTTCCGACTCGGCTCCCCCACCACAATTAGCGTCAGGGTTCCTGTCTGTTCGCGACCCCCTGCTGAGTCCCACTTCGTTCTCTCGGTGGTCCCCCTATGCCGGGTCCCTCTTTCTGCATTTTAATAACTCCTTAAAATACTATTCTCTGAAGAGTACCTCGATTGACCAGCAAGAATGTTGCATATTTAGTTGATGCCTTGAATTCGGTAATGTTATAGAACTGTTAAAAGACTGCAGTAGGGTTCCCAGATTTGCTGTACTGTACCTGAACATTACAAGTCAAGGGTACAGATTGATGCCAAGACGGTATATTAGGGCACATGTTGGCTGAAGGGGATATTGGAATGTAGAGTAAATTGCAGCAATTATTTATCATTAGCTGCAAAATATATTGCCAGTTTGCATTTATATCAGTTTTGAACATTTTTACAAGACCATGATCTCTGGTGTGTTGTTAAGTGCTTTTTCTACAGTCAACATTTCTAGAAATAGATTATCTAGTTATCAGATTATTGTTTGGGAGAGCTTTCTGTCTGCATTTTGGCAGCTGAATTTCCTATGCTAACAACAGTGAACATTTTTTAACCATTGGTAATGAAATGCGCTGGGGGCTTCTTAAAGATATGTAAAAGGTGCTATATAAATGCAAGTTTTACTTGCATAGTTATGTACACTGTAATCCAATACAAGGATAGAGAGCTGTAATAAGTCGGTGAGGGCTGCAATAAATCTTTGGGATTGTGCCCAGATTGCAGAGATGTAAACAAAGCTTTATCATCAAAAATGAAATCATGTTTGAATTTAAAAATTGCTGTGATAACAAAAGATGATTGCTGGGAAACCTGATGATCATTCTTTTTTTTTTAAAGATTTTCTGCTTCAGATGCTTTGCAAGGTTAAAATATTTTGGGCCTGAGACTACTTTGTGGTTTTGATTCTTGATAGCTAATAATTTTAACAAATACAGGAATACTTTATTGTCACATGTGAATAGGCACAGTGAGATTCTTTGCTTGCATGCCCAACATGTACAAAAGCGGCCACCCACGGCACTGACAAAGTTACAAAGCACACACGCTTTTTGTTCTCTCCCCCCCACACACACACATCGGTTCCCCCACACCAGGTCCCTATTGTCCATTGCTCTCCCCCCACCTCCCTCACGGTGGTCCTCCACGCTCACATTGACCGTCGACTGCGGGTCGACCCGTGAGGCATCGCTGCCGCTGCACGGCTTCACCACCTCGAGGCCCCATCGTGGCGAGGCTTCACCTGCTGCCGCTGCTTCACCCCCGCAGCTTAATTTACAATATATACGGGAGCAGCGAATTATGTGATACAAGCCACAATCGTGTGCATATCATGACTCCATTGGACTAACATGGTTCCTTTCTTAAGTGTTTGGAGTCACTTGGTTTGTAGTGATCATCAGTCCCCATAGTGTACACTGCTTTATTTTTTAGAAGTTCATATTTACAAATATGGTCTGTAATTCATGTTTCTTTTATGATATGAATTGTGAACCACCACTCCTACTTTCTGCTTTGCATTATATTCTATTAATCGTGGGTAAGGTGTGTAGCAGAGATGTTGTACCACGAGGGCCTGCAGTATTTGTTAAATAAAAAGCTTTACAAATTCTGATATGTTACTGTATGTAAGTCATGCCTGAACTCTTGTGGGAAAAGTCAGATTTAAGGATGATACAGATTTTGGTTCGTAATCATTCAACACAATGACTAATTCTGTCTTGAGGGTATTGTGCGCTTTTACTTTGTGTTAATACCAATGTCAATATGCTATCATCCAAGTCTCTGATGTTCTTCCCCAAAATTATTCACAGTACCAACTGTGAGTTTGTACCCCTTGGTCTTTCCTGTACAGAGAAACAAATGTATGTTGATCATTGGTAACATTGATTGGACTATCGTATGGCTATTAGGCCTCTTATTAAAGAGAGTCAAGAATATTTTGAGGAGGAAGAGAGAATAATCTTTTTTTTTAAAGGACAAGGTTATTTGAACTTTCTTAGCTTCATAGAATTTTACAACACTAAAACCTGTGCAATCAATATTGCAATTATGAATTATTTTTTTAAAATCTTATTCTCCTTTCACTTGTTCTATTGACTGCTGTGGATAATTAGGGCACAAATAGTTGCAATATTGATTGTTCCACAGAAGGTGTGAGTTGCCTTAATACAAAGTGTATCATTATGTCCAGACATACAAATTTTGCAACAATGGGTTCTGTTTTCTGCCTTCCAGTCAATGAGAGCTGTTCTATAATCTCTGGAATTTTGGATAATGACTGCCAGTGCATCTTATCACGGGCACAGCCCTCCCCACCGTTGAACGCTGCATGGAACCCTGATTCCCACCAGGCACGGAAATCGCTATCAAAACATGGGGGACAACGGGGGGGGGGGGGGGGGGGGGGACACACAATTGTGCGCACACTCACACACACACGTGAGGCTTCGGAGGCTTCAGCCGTGGGCCCTGTGGAGACCCACTGTCAAAATAAACGTAAGCGAGAGAGGTGGCGGAGCGAACACTTGGTGCTGGTGCTCGGCCTGTTCAGCAGCAAGGGTGAGATCAATATCAGACAAGGCGCTAGTGGGGAGAAAAAGACTCCGTACAGACAGCACCCGGAGTCAGGATCTAAACCCGTGTCCCAGGTGCTGTGAGGGAGCAGCAACGTACAGGCCGAGTGGCCTCTCTCCCCCTCTCTCTGCACCTGCCAGCAGCAGCAGCAGACCCTCCACCTTCCAGATAGAGAACCGCATCCCTGGCGGTGATCCGGTCCCGGTTCCCTCTGCTCATCGGGCGCCCACTCCACGCTGCACCGAATCACCCCCCTAGTCAAGCGCCGGGCTGGGCTGGAGGAGAGAGCGAGATGCATTAGTGCGAGGCCTCGGCCGTGGGATGAATCGGCCCGTTCACATCAACATCGGGAGCCTCGATCGCCTCGATGCAGCAGCTTGATTTTAAGCCGCGACGGGCGCTGAAAGGCTCCGCGAATGGGCCGACTCGGCCCTTAGAAAGTGGCTGATAAAGTGGATGAGGGGGATTGTCCCTCAACTCTCAAAGCAGTGGGGGGGGGACATGTCCCCCCTGTACCCCCCAGGATTTCCACCGTCTGGCTAAGGCCCTATCCTCACTGCTACCTGGGAGCAGGAGATATGGAAGCCAGAAGTCCCACTCCGCTATGTTCAGGAACAGGTACTTTATGCACAGCTTATGTTTTTGTGTGATGTCCGAGTCCATGTGCCTGTGATGCTGCTGTAAGCAAGATTTTTGTTGTTCCTGTACCTTGCCATACATATGCATATCATAATAAAGTCAATTTGATTTAACTTGACTTGTATCAAATACGCAAATAAAAGGTAATCAAGCTTCATGCTGGTTATTTCTGTTTGTTCTGTATGTAAAAAAAAACTACAAGTACTTCTGAAGTCTGAAGAAGGGTCTCGACCCGAAATGTTGCCTATCTCCTTCGCTCCTTAGATGCTGCTGCACCCGCTGAGTTTCTCCAGTTTTTTGTGTAACCCTCGATTCTCCAGCATCTGCAGTTCCTTCTTTAACAAGTACTTCTGTCTGCTGTTAAGTTCATTGTTTTCAGTGCATCAATGTGGTAATACCTTAAGGACCTAGTAAGGGGTTAACTGTGAGCAGAGATAGGAAGACATTTTGGTGACAAGATAATTAATGTTTGGCATTTTACATTCAAGCTATCCAATGGATTTGAACCAAGGTCTGAAGAAGAGCCCCAACCCAAAACGTCACCATTCGTGTTCTCCAGGGATGCTGCCTTACCCATTGTGTTACTCCAGTGCTTGTGTAGGATGCTGGTTTACACCGAAGATAGACACAAAATGCTGGAGTAACTCAGCGACCCACGCAGCATCTCTGGATAGAAGGAATGGGTGATGTTTTGGGTCGAGACCCTTCTTCCAGCACCCGGTGTCATTTCTTGAGTTGAACCAAGGGCCTATTTCTATGAGGTATGACTCTTTATATTATTTAATCTTCTCTGCTAGACCATTGATATACTCAAATATTTGCACAGACACCTCCCTACTTACATAATATGCGACTTGCATAAGCTCACACATTTGTAAGTAATTCTGTACTTAGTCCCAAGTGCAACCAAAGCAGTTTGTAATCTCCACAACACTGTACGATCACTTAAGTGAAACAAGCTGGCTATGGTGGCGGTACTTACCCAGAAAGCTGCAAGCCACAGAAAGTCAGTCCTGTTTATTTCCCATATCGTGTAAAGATTAAAAAAACAATGTGTTTGGCTTTAACAGAGTAGATAGTGCCGATTTATTTCATTTCCTACAGTATGCTTCAATAACACAAAATCTGTCCCAAAATCTTTTCATATGTTCAAAAGTTACAGCAGCAGAATTAGGCTATTCAGCCCATCTAGTGTGCCCTGCTATTCAGTCATTGTTGATCTATCTTTCCCTCTCAATCCCATTCTCCTGCCATCTCCCCATTACCCCTGACACCCATACCTAATCAAGAATCTATCAATCGCTGCCTTAAACATATCCATTGATTTGGCCTCTAGACCCTTCTGTGGCAATTAATTCCTAAAAATCTTCTTTCTAAAATTGCATCCTTTTATTCTGAGGCTTGGTTACGTATGGAGCATATTTTTCTTAGCCATACAAGTGTGGAATCACAAAATGACTTCCTTTGGACCTTTAGTTCAGTAATATTTATTTAAACACAAAATGCTGGAGTAACTCAGCAGGAAAAGGCAGTTACGGAGTTACTCCAGCATTTTGTGTCTACCTTTGGTGTAAACCAGCATCTGCAATTCCTTCGTACAAATATTTATTTAAAGACTATTTTGTAATAAGGCAGTAATTTCCAAACTCCGGTTGTATTTCCTTTGCCTTCAGTACAAACACCTGCAATAGACTTTCTGTAAAACCGTTGTGGTTGTCACCACTTTCATTCAGGCTTGCTAATGGATCTCTGTCAGACTTTTACAAGCACTCTTGTCTTTTCAACCCAACAACTCCAGTCATTGCCCCTTGTCACCCCAACATCTCACCACTGTGTGATTCTGGTAAATCTATCCAGTGCAATTTGGAATTGAGACTTCTTATTTATTGTGAATCTGACAAACTATACTTTAGCTTCCCATTACTTCCTCTCTGCTAACCCATTTGCTGACACACTACCGGAGTAAATGGTATTCAGTCATATTCTTGGAAAAAAACGTTCTGCAATTTACTTGGGTTGTATTTTACCTACTTCTCACTAGTTACTTCAGTTATGGCAAAACTAAGTTTACGTTCTGTTTTCAACTTCACCCGCATTTGCAACCCATTCCCGACACCCCACAATCAATGATCAAATTCACTCATGAACAGTTGTTTTAGATCAAGTCTAGTCAAGTCAAGTCAAGTTTATTCATCACATACACATACGGGATGTGCAGTGAAATGAAAAGTGGCCATGCCTGCGGACTTTGCGCAAAAAACAAACAAACAAACAACCAACAAACTACAAACAGAATCACATGTTCTTTTCCATATTAAATATTGTGGGCGGTATTGTGGTACAGTAAGTTAGTAGAGTTAGTCCCTGGTGAGATAGGAGTTTACAGACCGAATGGCCTCTGGGAAGAAACTCCTTCTCATCCTCTCCGTTCTCACAGCGTGGCAACGGAGGCGTTTGCCTGACCGTAAGATCTGGAACAGTCCTTTGCAGGGGTGGAAGGGGTCTCCCATTATCTTATTGGCTCTGGAGTTGCACCTCCTGATGTATAGTTCCTGCAGAGGGGCGAGAGAAGTTCCCATAGTGCGTTTGGCCGAACGCACTACTCTCTGCAAAGCCTTCTTGTCCTTGGCAGAGCAATTCCCAAACCAGATTGCAATGTTTCCGGACAAGATGCTTTCCACAGCCGCAGAGTAGAAGCACTAGCCGCAGAGTAGAAGTACTGACCATGTGAATAATATGTCTAAAGTAGGGTCTGAGCCAAAACGTTTTGCTATCCATGTTCCCCAGAGATGCTGCCTGACCTGCTGAGGTACTCCAGCATTTTGTGACTTTAATTGAATAACATTGATTGATCTTATGTTTAGGTTTCCTATATCATAGGGAAGTAGATAAATAAAATATATACAGATCTTTGTACAATATTAAACATCTTACCTGTCCATCACTATAAAATTAACTATGCAAACTGACGAATTTGAACAGTGCCCTTCCACTGTGATGGCAAAGAACAGATGTGTTTTAATTGCCTTAAACGATACATGGATGTTAATGGATATTCAGAGGTAAATTGGAGATGGGGGTTTCAGCTATAATTGTATGCACTCAAAGGTACTAAAAGAGGCATATTTGGGGATGGCTACTTTACAGGTATATACATGCTTGTAAATAAACCATAAATAAAATGGCTGATATTTCACATGTTCAGGCAATTATGTACGAGCAATAAAACAAAGGTAAATATACATTGCCACAGAAATTGCCCCATATCTACATTTACCGACAGCTACTGAATCTGTACTCATCTGGAACCTAACTTTGGGTGGAATAACAAATTGATTTTATATCTACCACAAATTAATAGCAGGCTTATTCAACAAATTAACACTTTAGACTAAGAATCCACAACTGTTTATTTTCTAATCTGAAACTATAGTTTGTGTGTCACTTGCTTCAAATGTCACAGTGTTGCTTAATGTGTTGCTGTGAAATAAAGGCTGACCATTTCAGTAGAATGCCTGATTAAATCATTCTTCAATTGCAGGAGAGATGGAACTTAATGGTTAATTTACAAAATGTGTAACAAACAAGATTCTTCTTGTCATAAACCACTTTTTGGCAGTTCATTTAAAATGCCTCCTGTAGAATAGAATTATTTACTTTAAGTAAAATTCATAGTTTACACGTATTTGTGGTTTCCTGTACTGCTTGAGAAAATGCTAACCATCCGGCATAGTTTCAGATGGGAAAAACAGGAGGACTACATAGCTACCAAGCATTAATCTCTGTTAAGGGCCTATCCCACTGTACGAGCTAATTCAAGAGTTCTCCAGAGTTTCCCCGATTCGAACTCGGAGAATTACGGTAATAGCCGCTCGTAGGTACTCTGGGCTCCCGTGGACATTTTTCAACATGTTGAAAAGTCTTCACGAGCTTACCGCGTTTCCCGAGTATCTGCCATTAGCATTACAAGACGTCCCGAGCTCTGACGTACCCGCTACGTACATTCTACGTGCTTACCATGAGTTTGATTTTTTTTAACTCGGGAGAGCTCTTGAATTACCTCGTACAGTGGGACAGGCCCTTTAAGCCTTGCGCAAAATCAGCCTGGACTAGCTCATCGCTAATTCATCTCTGAATGTTAATTTTTAAAAATATTTTAATTCTACTGCCATTCCTTTACAAAAGCAGTGCACTTCAGGAATCTCTGTTGATTTGTTCTGAAATGATGGACAGTGGACATGTTTGACATGAAATAAAGACCTCGGTTTTTCTTATCTTCCTCTGCTGATATTGCTGACCGAATCTGGATTATGCAACAATGTTTGTGCTGGGTGGCTCCTATTGCTTCCTCCATGTGATCATTAGCAATGTGGTGAACCTAGAAATGGATTGCTGGCAGGCCATTCCAATCTGTGATGTGAGCGGGCATTGTGTTGTGATCTAATCTTATTGGACCTTATTATTTTATTAGGGGCAGCACAGTGGTGCAGCTGGTAGAGCTGCTGCCTCACAGCACCAGAAATCCTGACCTTGGCTGCTG
Organism: Raja brachyura; assembly: GCA_963514005.1. The sequence goes on along the minus strand of OY740804.1, from coordinate 32,022,060 downwards.
TCTGTGTTGAGTTTGCACGTTCTCGTTATGACCACGCGGGTTTCTGGGTGCTCCGGTTTCATTTAAATCCCAAAGACGCGTGGGTTTGAAGGTTAATTGGGTCTGTAAATTGCAATTAGTGTGTAGGGGATGGATACCAAAGTGTGATAACATAGAGCTAGTGTGAACAGGAGATCAATGGTTTGGGCTCCAATGGGAGGAGGAAAGGAGCTATTTCCATGCTGCATCTTTAAACTAAACTAGAGTATACAGAGCTGCGTATATACCATCAGATCTTTTTGGAGACCCATCTGAAATGGGGGGCCTCCACTGGTTACTCTGTTCCTATAATTTAAGCGTAGGGCCATTTTAATTTTTGTTGTGGGACCTTGTCTGGTAGCTGTGAATTCTTGTTTTTTTTATGAGAATGTGAGAATCAGTCCACAATTGTTTTGCTTTCACTAGCAACTCAGCTGACATCTGTTAATTCAACACTCACCATGGATTGTAATTGGCACCTCTTGGTGTGTGTGATGCAACAATGCATTGTCTTTCACAACAGAACTGTGAAGGTGAAATTCTTTAAGTATAACAAGGAGGAATGGCATTCCTCAACCCAGTTAACTCTGCCCAAACCTAATATTTAAGTTTTCATCATAGCAAAAGGACATGTGTTTACCCTGATGCCTGGCATCTCTAGCACTTGAGTCAAAAGTTTAATATAGTGGCAATTGTTCTGAATAATTGATCTTTTGGAGAATAGAATTATTGTTTAATAGAATATCCAAATATATTTATAGATATTCTAAAAAATAGAATATCTAAACATTGTTAAGGTAAAACAATGGTGCAGCCTGTAGAGCCGCTTCTCACAGCACTGGAGAGCTGGGTTCAATCCTGGCCTCGGGTGCTGTCTGTGTGGAGTGTGCATGTTCCTCCAGTGTGCATGTTCCTCCAGTGTCACGTGGGTTTCCTTTAGGTGCTCCAGGGGTTAATTGGCTGCTGTAAAATTGGCCGCTGTAAAATTGGCCCTAATGTGCAGCGGAGTAGTAGAAGCTGGCGGGGTTGATGCGATTGGTGTAATCAGGTAGTTGACTGTCAGCATTGCTTGGTGGGCCGAAGGGCCTGTTTCCATATTTTTGAGAAACATTGCGATTACAACACATTTTCCAAATGTACTTTGAAAGTTGAAAAATATAAATACCAAGTATTTGAATGTTAAATTGTAAAATGAGCCTTGTCTAGAATGCAGTGATGCCACTACACTGTGTGGCATCTGAGCCAGTGATATATTTATATGAAAAAAAACACCCTGTGGAAGCTGGATAAGTTGTAACCAGCTGATGTGCTGGGCTGGGGCAGTTACTCTGAAACCGCACTTCCTGTAGCATTTCAGGCATTTCCTTTGCTACTGAGCAACATGAAAAAAAATTCAAATTAGCTCTCGGTACGCTGTTTAATAATGCGCATGCACACATCGTAAGCTTCAACGTTGGAATTTACACTAACCAATGTTGTCTTCAGAATCCATTTTGCTTTGTTCTCTTTTAAAAAGAAGCAAAATAAATTAAAATTGGGTTTCTAGTATTCACTCTTAGAAACACATAATTCAAATGCATAGAAATTAATAATATATTTTGTGATATGTTATTTAATATATTTTTGTTGATATAATAAATAGCCCAAATGCATGCTTTGAGCGTGGAGGACAGTGAACTGAATTGTCATTAGTATTTGGAAAAATTGTAAAATTAGTTTGATTAATGTATTATTCAACAGATAGATAGATCTGAGCACTTTTGAAAGAGACATCCAGATTTGATTTTTTTTAATGAAATATTTAATTGACCGCCTACCCACCTCTTAATTGTGGTTTCCCTGATCATCAGTTATAACTTTTGCCAAGAGTCTTTAAAAGACACTTGGACAGGTACATGGGGAAAGGAAAAGTTGGAGGATATGGTAATAAACGCGGGCAAATGGTACTGGCTTTGATGGGGCAATTTGATCGGTTGGGAGAGTTGGGGTGAAGGACCTGTTTCCCTGCTGTATCTCCCCCTGTCCTTTTCTTCTGGTGCAGGGCAAGTATCCTGGAGATTTACAGCTTTTATTGGCACTCATTGCTCAGAATGTCATTCCCTAGTTCCAGAACGATATTCAAATATTTTAGAGTTATTGAGCAAGGTCACCACAGCAATGTCATGCATTCATCACATATTATTGGCCATATCCATTATTTTGGTATAAATATTTTCATACAGACTATAGTATCCTAACAGGAAGGAAAGGGTATCTGGTTTACTAAATAGTTACAAATGCTAAAGTAGATTTATTTGTTGATTTCCTGTATCCCTCATCACTGTCAAAATGCTGAGGTTCAAGGTACCACATTTCCAGGGCTCCCAATGTCCATGCTTCCAATTGAACCCTCAAATTACAGTCAGATTATTTTACATAACTCCATTACGTTGTATGATTCATACATTCCCAGAAAAATTATGACATTGTCCTCAGATTTCTGAATTGGAATGCAGAACAACTGGCGTTATGACAATTGCTCAGCTAAACTGATCTTCGCCTTGTGGACCTTTCATACAAAACAGGGTATGAACATACTCTTGATGTTCCAGCAGCACCATTGTGGTCAATTATCAAACAGCATTGCCTGCCATGAGTCATTGGAGGAATTAAGTAGGTCAGAGGAGTGCAGCTAAAATTGGTAAGAACAATGGTATTAAATGCGTACGTTCCCTTTCTGGTGTATTAGGTTCAAAGGCAGTTGTGTCTTTGTCAGTATAAAGCCAACTGGATCCTTACTATCTTCAGAAATCCATGGAGTATCTGGAACCACGGTTTCATGTTTGCATTGGGTGCAGGAGGCAATGTACAGTGAATGCACCACATTCTTATTTATGTGTTGTATCTGCACTTTAAAAAAATGGAAGCTGAATTTCTTCCAGAATCTCCTCCAGCATTTTGTTTTTTGTGAACCAGCATCTCTGTGACTCTACTAAATGTTTTCAGCGTGCTGAGCTTTCAAAGTGATCTTGGAACATTATTCCAAATATTGAGTGATTGTGTATTTTCTCAAAGAGAAACAGACCTGAATGTTTAGCTGGGCATTTAGTATCCATCAAGATGGAAGATGAGATTGTATTTCAAGTTATGCCTCTCCTTTAAACGGTAGGATTTTACAAGAAGGGCAATGTAAGGTGAACAAGACAAAAAAGGGGACAAATAAAAATTGGGTGGGAACAAATACGCATCCTTCGCAATTCACCATTGGCAGTGAAATCAAATTGGTCAATCTGCTCAGTCAGTATTAAAATCACCATTACTTCAGCACGCAGTCTAGGCTGATAGCTTAAATCTTGTGGAAGTGCTGCCCTCTCTGGATATTTTGGATGCGATGCCCATAGAAGTCTGTTGCTCTCTAAGTGGATGTAAAAGATCCTATGTTACACTTTGCAGATCAGTTTCCGATCAATATCATTCAAAATAGAACAGTCGATTTAACATTGCTGTTTGCGGGCTTTTGCTGTGCCACGCAAAATTTTGCTATGCAAAAGTAGTTAATTGGCGATAAAGAGATTTGGAATGTCCTGAGGTTGCAAAAACAGCTAAATAAATGTAAGGTTAAAAAACAGAAGCACACATCGCTTAGCACATTACAATATAAAAACCAGTGCACAATGATCGCAGCTGGTGTTTACACATCTACTGATGAAATTGCCACAATTCCCATTATATAAAATATAAGCAGAAAAGACTGGAAACACTCAGCAGGTCGGATTGGTCAATCACCGTTCATCAGGGACTGAGCATTGAAGAATTTTCAGCTTTTCTTTCAACATTTGCACTTGGGAGAATTTAGAGGGGGTGGGGGCGATGCAACGGGAGCCTCCATCTGTCACATCCGAATTCCGCTATATAGATGTCGGTATGTTGATGAGAATTTACTGTAGTCTCTTTCTGTCCCATAATTGCAATGTAAAGATGGAGAATGGTAAGTTATTCATCCTCTGTTCAAAACGCAATTTGAAGATGAACTTTGCTATTTTCTCAACATGTAAAACTGTTTTGGCTCGCCTTTTTAATTCTAAATACCCAATTTGTGAAATTTCAACATGTAGAAAGCCGTCTTTCCCTGAAATTCAATTCTGTTATGTTAAAGTTTTTCCCAAAGCATAATGAGATAAATTAATAGTTCTGCATTCTGAGTCAGAATTATTTGGAGCACCAAAGCAAAGCTTTGATTATACATTCTGAAATTGGCCATTCTATTTTTTTTCCCTTTAGTCTTAATGATGACCTAAACATTATTTGAAAGTGTTTAGATTTTTTAATCCTGGGCAGTGAATTGAAATATTTCCAAGCATATATCTGAAATCTATTATTCTTTACGTAGGTGGAATATCTGCTGAAGAAGATCTGTACAGAAATGAGCGTGGAATGGAATGCGGGAGAGTTGGATGAATTCTTTGCTCAGGAGACCTTCCAGAACGGAATCACAGTCTGGGTGTTTCTGGAATGGGTGAACTCTGGCAGATTTACCAGGGGAATAGAAAGAGAAACACTCACTATGGCTGTGGAGGAAGTCTATCAAGAAATTATTGAGGATGTGCTTAAACAGGCATGTATTTTCAAGTAAACACTGGAATTGTTTACTATTATCTCAGTTCTTCCCCACATTACGTTCTTCCTTGAGTCGAGTTGTAGAGTTTCCCGGGTGTGTGTGTGTGTGTGTGTGTGTGTGTGAGGTAGGTTATGCCTTTGAATACCGGTCTGTGCACAGTATGGGTAAAAGGTTAATTTATTCCAGCAATCTGGCTATAAATTGATTCAACCCTTTGTAATTTTGTACTGAACTGGGACATGGGAGAGCACAAGGTTGGAGGCTGGTGGTAGGGTTGGTAGCTAGAGATAAGAGCTGATTGAGGGGCGAGGAGATGGGTGTCGGAGGGTGGTTGCAAGAGATCAAGCCTGGGTTGTGTGTTTGTACCAATGGAAGGGATGGAGGAATGGTACGGGTGGGACTGTGTTCTGAGAGTAGGTCATGCAGAAGGGTGGGTGGGTTTGCTGGATATATGATTGGGATAAGAGCTTGAATGAGTGCTTTGACTACATCAGAAAATGGTCACAGTCGTATTTCATTCCAAAAAAAATATTTTTTTTAAAAATGCGTATTGCTGAGAAAAACAGCCCTATGTAACTGACTTTCTGGGCCATCAAGAGAAGTTGAGGTATCAACTTCTCTTGATGGAAACTGTCAGGAATGGAAATCAGTGCAGTGCGCCTTGCTTTCAATGGTCAAAAGCTCACGAGTGGAAAGTTCTGCATCCAGTTCTCGAGTGCGAGTGTGATAAGATTACTAATATAACCATAAATAAAATTAGATTTAAAGGAATTGAAGGAAATAGGGACTTCGAATGCTTTGAATAATATTGAAGCAGAAAATACTGGGAATATATTTATAAAAAGTGTCATGAGATGGGTGATATTCTGTCATTTCTATTCTGCCCAGATGTAAATGTTTAGGTTAGAAAATGGTTTATTCTTTCTAATAAACTAGCCACGTGCAACATAAATAACATAATTGATCAGTTTCAGAAGTATTCACCTGGACCATTTCCAACATCTCCCTACCGTTTCTAGACCTCACTATCTCCATCACAGGTAACAGACTACTGACCGACATCTAGTACAAACCCACTGACTCCCATGGCTATCTGGACTACACTTCTTCCCATCTGCTTCCTGTAAGGACTCTATCCCCTACTTCCAATTCCTCCGTCTGTGCCGCACCTGCACCCAGGATGAGGTGTTCCAAACCAGGGCATCAGAGATGTCCTCATTCTTTAGGGAACGGGGGTTCCTCTTTTTGACTATAGATGAGGCTCTCACCAGGGCCTCTTCTATATCCCGTAGCTCTGCTCTCACTCCCCATTTCCCCCACTCGTAAAATAAGGGCAGAGTCCCCCTTGTCCTCACCTTCCACCCTACCAGCCTTCATATACAACAGATAATCCTCCAACATTTTCGCCACCTCCAACGGGATCCCACCATTGGCCACATCTTCCCATCTCCTCCCCTTTCGGCTTTCCGCAGTGACAGCTCCCTCTGTAGTTTCTCCAGCATTTTTGTCTACCTTCGATTTTTCCAGCATTACAGTTCTTTCTTAAACGTTTCAGAAATATTGTTGATTTGCTTTGATCTTGTGTTACGCCAGGGTTACTTATGGAAGAAGGGACAATTGAGGCGAAATTGGACAGAGCGGTGGTTCATTCTCAAACCGAACACCCTGTCCTACTATGTGAGTGAAGATCGGAAGGAAAGGAAAGGCATTATCCCTTTGGACAGGAACTGCTGTGTCGAGGTAGAGTCAATTAACCAATAATCTGATAATATATCTGATAATTTCATGTTTTGTGAAGTATGCCTCGCTGTTATAATAAATTTTTGCTTTTCGCATTTAAGGTTCTATCAGAACGAGATGGCAAAAGATGCATGTTCTGTGTAAAGACCCCATCAAGGACTTTTGAGATGTGTGCATCAGACACAAAACAGCGACAGGAATGGACCACAGGTAGGACAACGTTAAACTCTGGGTGCGCCTAGCTGCGCAAAAGCTAAACTTGTCTGTTCTTATTGAAGTCAAGTTTTAACTGTGGAAATGCCAGAAATTTGACAGTGACGACATTTGCACATCAAGTGTTACCTGATAATAATTTGGAGTCTTGTACTAGAAGTACTGGCCTTCACTGGGTTACATTAAATTAATGTGGTCCATGAAAGCAGAACCCGTTTGTTACCCGAGGATGGCCTGTACACTCGGATGTGAAGTTGCTGAGGTTATTTAGCCATGGTACTGTTTTTAATTGTATGCTATTTTCCTCACAAAACATTTCAATATTGCTGTCAAAAGAATCGTAGAAAACTTGTTTCCAATGTCCTAAATCAGGAAGCAGCAAGAATGAATCAAGATTCTGCTTCTTCATTGCTTTTAACAAATGTCTCCGCTCAGCATCTGATGCTCCAGAGAAAACAATCCTCCTTGTAGCTAATAGCATCTAATCCAGGCAGCTTTATGGTAAATAGACAAAAATGCTGGAGAAACTCAGCGGGTGCAGCAGCATCTATGGAGCGAAGGAAATGGGCAACGTTTCGGGCCGAAACCCTTCTTCAGAGTTCTTCAGAGTCGGCACGAAACGTTGCCCATTTCCTTCGCTCCATTGATGCTAGTGCGAGACCTCCGACTTTCACAGATTGAATTCCAGGCAACTCCTGGAATTTACCAGGCTAATTTAAGGTATGAGAGGTTGTCCCATCAAGAGACACAGGACAGCTTAGTTCAATGTTCTTTTGAGTTTAGAATAATCAGAGGTGACTTCAAAGTCTCCTAAACTAATCTATATCTTTGACTGCCTTTCTCATAGTCGCAAACCTACCAGTTCTGGTATCTTCTGCAAACTTATTAACCAATCCAGCACATTTATGTTCAAGTGGTTTCGATACATCACAAACAACAGAGGTCCCAGCATTGATCCCTGTGGAACACCTCTGGACAATGATATCCAGCCAGAACAAACATCCTTACCCCACAAAACCCTCAGTCTTCTGAGAGTAAGCAAGTTCTATAGACAATAGACAATAGGTGCAGGAGTAGGCCATTCGGCTCTTCGAGCCAGCACCGCCATTCAATGCGATCATGGCTGATCATCCCCAATCAGTACCCCGTTCCTGCCTTCTCCCCATATCCCCTGACTCCTATATAGCTCTCTCTTGAAAGCATCCAGAGAAACTGCCTCCACCATCCATTGAGGCAGTGAATTCCACAGACTCGCCACTCTCTGAATCCAAATGCTGTGGATCCCGTGCATCTTAATCGTGTGGCTCAATCTACCACGAGGAACTTTATCAAATTCCAAACTAAAATCCATGTGGTCAACACCCACTGCTCTATCCTCGTCAATCACCTTCATCACCACCTCAAAAAACTCAATCAAGTTAATGACATGACCTACCACGGTCAATGGCAGATCGATTGTCCCTAATTACCCCATTCTCTTCCAGATGTGAAAGAATCCCAAAGAAACCTCTCCAAAAGTTTCCTTAACACTGACAAGAAGCTCACTGGTCTATAATTTCATGGGTCATCTGTATTTCAGAAGCAAGATGAAGGAATAACATTGGCTCCTCTCCAGTCCTTAGGAACCCTGCAGGTGGCTAGCGAGGATAGCAAGATTTTGGTCAAGGCCCCACCAATCTCTCTTGCCTCTCTCAATAACCTTGGATAGTTCCCATCAGGCCCTGGGACTTATTTGCCTTAATGCTCTTCAATAAAATCAACCACATCTCCTCCTTGATCTCAAAATGCCCTAACATATTAGTATATCCCTCACAAATCTCACTATCTTCATGTCCTTCTCCTTGGTGAATGCAGTTACAAAGTACTCGTCTAGTACCTTGCCTTCATTCTCAGACTATTTGCATAATTTCCCCTTTATCATTGAGTGGTCCTACCCTCCTGTTTTTAATGTATGTATAAAAGGCAGTGGGATTTTCTTTAATCCTACTTGCCAAGGACATGTCATGAAACCTTTTGGCTCTCCAAATTCCCTGGTTGAGTTATTTTCTGCTTTCTTTATATTCCTCAAATGGCCTGTCGGATTTCATCCTCCTAAACCTTACATATGCTTCTTATTTTTATTTTTGACCAGATTGATAACTTCTCTGATCACGCAAGATTCCCGTACCATCTTGGGGTCTCCCTTTGACTGGAATATGTTGGTTGAACTCTGATCAATTAGTCTTTAATTGATCCACGCATATCCGATGTGCTTATTCAATAATAACTGCTCCCAATTTCCTCTCCCTACCTCCTACTTGATAATGCCATAATCTGCCTTGCCCTAATTTAGGGTAGACACAAAATATTGGAGTAACTCAGCAGGACAGGCAGCATCTCTGGAGAGAAGGAATGGGTGACGTTTCGGGTCAAGTCCCTTCTTCAGACTGGTGTCAGGGGAGTGGACGGGACAGAGATAGAATGTAGTCGGAGACGGTAAGACTGGTGGGAGAACTGGGAAGGGGGAGGGGATGGAGAGAGAGGGAAAGCAAGGGCTATTTAAAGTTACAAAGTCAATGTTCAGACTGTTGGGGTGTAAGCTGCCCAAGCGAAATATGAGGTGCTGTTCCTCCAAATTGTGCTGGGCCTCACTCTGACAATGAGGAGGCCCAGGACAGAAAGGTCAGATTGGGAATGGGAGAGGGAGTTAAAGTGCTGAGCAACCGGAAGATCAGGTAGGTTAAGGCGGACTGAGCGGAGGTGTTCAGCAATATGATCGCCGAGTCTGCGCTTGGTCTCGCTAATGTACAGGAGTTGACACCTGGAACAGCGGATAGAGTAGATGAGGTTGGAGAAGGTGCAAGTGAACCTCTGCCTCACCTGGAAAGACTGTCGGGGTCCTTGGATGGAGTCGAGGGGGGAGGTAAAGAGGCAGGTATTGCATCTTCTGTGGTTGCAGGGGAAAGTACCTGGGGAGGGGGTGTTTTGGATGGGAAGGGACGAGTTGACCAGGGAGTTGCGGAGGGAATGGTCCCTGCGGAAAGCAGAAACGGGTGGAGATGGGAAGATGTGGCCAGTAGTGGGATCCTGTTGGAGGTGGCGAAAGTGTTGGAGGATTATATGCTGTATATATATATATGTGTGTGTATATATATATATATATCTCCCATTTCCAATTTGACCTTTCCTTCCTGGGCCTCCTCATTGTCAGAGTGAAACCCAGTGCAAATTGGAGGAACAGCACCTTGTATTTGGGTTGGGTTGCTTACACTCCAGCAGTACGAACATTGACTTCTCTAACTTCAAATAGACATTGCTTTCCCTCTCTCTCCATCCCCTCCCCTTTCCCAGTTCTCCCACTAGTCTTACTGTCTCCGACTACATTCTATCTCTGTCCCGCCCACTCCCATGACATCAATCTGAAGAAGGGTCTCGACCCGAAACGCCACCCATTCCTTCTCTCCAGAGATGCTGCCAGTCCCGCTGAGTTACTCCAGCATTTTGTGTCTACCTTTGATTTAAACCAGCATCTGCAGTTCTTTACTACACATTACCCTTATTTAGTATCACTCCTAAGTGCCAGATTCATTCTTATTTGCCACTATCTTATAGAGTTGTTTTTAGTTTAAAAATACAGCACGGAAACAGACCCACCAGCCCACCGAGCCCGCACCGACCAACGATGCCCGCACATTAACATACATTAGGAATAATTTACACATGCCAATCCAATTAACCTACAAACCTGTACGTCTTTGGAATGTGGGAGGAAATCGAAGATTTCAGGGAAAACCCACGCAGGTCGTGGGAAGGATGTACAAACTCCATACAAACCGCACCCACAGTCGGGATCGAACCTGCGTCTCTGGCGCTGCAAGTGCTACAAAGGCCTGAGAGTTGGATCACTGTCCCCAAAATGATTACCCATTGAAATGTCAGTCACCTGGTTAGGCTCATTTCCAATTAAGGTCTAGTATGTTTCTGCAATGGACACAACATCACAGTTCCTGCATTGATCCAGACTCTAAATTAATCCACCTTACCCATAGTACTTGCATTGAAATAAACCCACTTGCATTAAAATAATCAGCCCATCAGTTTCATCATGTTCATTAGCCGGTCTTTTCGGGCTTGTCACAACCTCTACCTTCCCATCCATCCTTCCACTTGCTGCTCTGCTGCTCTGGTTACCGCCCCCATGCAATTCTCATTTAAACCCTCCAAAGTAGTACCAGCAAACGTAGTACCTGCAAGGATATTAGTTCCCCTCTTGTTCAGGGCAAACCATCCATTGTACAGATCCCACCTGCCCTGGAAGAGAGATCCATATATCTGAAGTCCTATCTCCAACAACAGCTCCTTGGCCACATATTGAACTGCACTGGTACTGTTTCTTGCCTCACTAGCTCATGGCACTGGTAGTACTCATGACTTAACAACCCTGGAGGTCCTGTATTTTTAACTTCCTACCCAACTCTCTAAGTTATGTAAAGCATAATAATACAACCAGCACATTCCAGAAAAAAGGACCAAGATAGTACAGGACTCTTGCATGATCAGAGAAGTCATAAATTTGGTCTAAATAAAGGGAGTATGGTTTTTGCAGGACCTTGCCTCACTTCCAACCTATGTCAGTGGTTCCAATGTCTCAAGTCTCGGGTCGAATTTGTTGCCATGTGAACATGTACGGTGAGGTATAAGTACAGTGAAAACCTTGCTTGCACCGGCATCACAAGCACAGATTCAGACATACAAAAACATCACGTAAGAAAACATAAAACCATAAATTATACATAATGCACAAAAGCATAAATTATATATTTTTGCAATGACCTCTGGCCGCTCTCCAAATTTCAGCATGCCGTGCCAACTCAGAGACACGCTTAACCCTGGTATTAGTGAGCAGCCTACAATCCTGGGATCTCACTGGTGGCCACGGAAAACCATGATGCATGTCCCCTCTCACTGTAGCTCATCTAGACATAGACCTACCTGACTGTTTAACAGAGCTGTTCAACGAGATGTGGTGGCTATGTTTAGGATGCTGCTGTTATTTTTCCCTCCATAGAAACATAGAAAGTAGGTGCAGGAGTAGGCCATTCGTTTCTTCGAGCCAGCACCGTCATTCAAGATGATCATGGCTGATCATCCAGATTCAGTACCCTGTTCCTGCTTTTTCTTCATATCCCTTGATTCCATTAGCCCAAAGAGCTATATCTAACTCTCTCTTGAATACATCCAGAGAATTGGCCTCCACTGCCTTCTGTGGCAGAGAATTCCACAGATTCACAACTCTCTGGCTCAAAACATGTTTCCTCATCTCAGTCTTAATTGGCCTATCCCTTATTCTTAACACCAGTATCCAAAATTTAGTTTGACAGGAAGATAGCCACAGGAGACTCTCTCCTGGTGACCATCCATCTATCTGGCATAACCTTGGATGTGGCCACCAGCCTGAAACTGAATTCTGCCTCCTGCCTCCATGTGTCTAACTGCTGTTCCAACTGATCCACGCAGTCTGAGAGGAGCTGCAGCTGGATACTCTTCCTGTAGACATAGTCGTCAAGGACGCTTGACTGCTCCCTGATATCCCCCATCTGACAGGAGGGGTACACAACTCCAATGACGGCCACAACTGCCCCATTCATAAACACTAAAAAATAAATCTAGCAGACCTAACCAGAAGAATAGCTTAAACCGCCTGTGTTATTTATTCTTTGGTTCTACTCGCCATCTTCTCTGAAGCCCAAGTATTCTCCAACCCTGCACTTTGATCTCCCAAAAGAACTTCCAGCTGAAAACAGCCCCTTTCACTCTTCCTTGTCATTCGTTGGTGGTGTGGTAAATCATCAACCATTTGTGCAGATTCAACGTGAGGCGATGCATTGACAAAAGGTTGCTCTTGGGCAATTCAAGAAAAATGGAGGAGGAAATTGCAGAACCCTGGGGAATTTAGGGGTCTAATTATGTAATCTTGTTTATTTTTTATTTCTATATTCAGCCATTCAGACAGCAATACGGTTACAGGCAGAGGGAAAGAAATCATTACACAAGGACTTAAAACAGAAAAGACGTGATCAACGAGAGCTGCGGGAAAAACGAAGAGCAGCAAAAGAGGAAGAACTTCAGAGACTCAAACAGCTTCAGGAGGAAAAGGAAAGAAAATTGCAAGAACTGGAATTACTTAAGGAGGTAATAGAAAATAAAATAGTGGTATTGTGATTATGTAATGAAGAGCAAGAACAAAACATAGAACGGTTCAGCACACTGACAGGTCCTTTAGCCTATGATAAACACAAAAAGCTGGACTAACTCAGCGGGTCAGATAGCATCCCTGGAGAAAAGAAATAGGTGACATTTCGGGTCGAGACCCTTCTTCAGATCCTGCAGGTCCTTTAATCACTTAAGTCCATGCCGAACATGATTCCAAATTATACTAATCTTCCCCCTCTGCATATCCATTAATTCTCTACATATCCACGTGGCTATTTAAAAACCTCTTGAATGCCACTATTGTATCTGCCTACACCACCACCCATAGCAGACATTCCAGACCCACCACTCCCTGTGTAATAAAAAAAATTGCCCCGTACATCTTTAAACTTTGCCCTTCTCACCTTGAAGCTATGCTGTCTAGTCCATAACATTTCCACCCTGGGATAAAAGGTTCTGGCCATCTGGGAATGAATCGGGTACAACTATTCTGCAAATGGAATTGTGATGACAAGAGACTGCAGATGCTGGTTTATACCAAAGATAGACACAAAGTGTTGCAGTAACTCAGTGAGTCAGGTAGCATCACTGATAGACACGATTGACATACCAGCTATAATGCCTAATTTAATAATAATTTCATGTGATCATAGTATTTGGTCAGTCATATATATTGGTGCAATGCGAGCTCATTTTACTGAAATCCTGATTATTGTGATTTGGATTTTTTGTCTTTCTGTTTTAATCAATCCATTGAAACCATACAAACACAGTGTAGGCAATTTCCGTTGGAGAGAAAGCTATAACTATGCTTATGTTTCAGATAACAGTACATCTAGTAAAGCATTATTTTAGTTAGTAAAAACATAGGATAAAAGAAGCATTAATATATTTATGTTAACATCGATGAGTCAGTTTACCAAGCATCTCTGCACTCTAAAGGCATATTTTGCTGTGACACGGAAATTCTTGGATCGACTTAAATTAAAAATCTATATTTTCCTGTGATTTATTTTGTGTGCAGCGAACAACAGCTACAACAGCATTTTCCTTATTCATATTGTGGTGTTTAATTAGCTTTATAAGAACTGCCTCAGTGGGTATACCCAGTGAGTGTTTGAGCCACGTATACCAGGCAGGAAGCTAGTGTGGTTGCCCGGCTTGCTGAATGAGCTGATTTCTGTCCAATTGTCACCGATGACTGGATCCCTGGAAGAAAAGCTGGTTAAGTTCGGAAACTGGAGGACTTCCAACTCTACTGCTTTATTTGTAGCTTTTGACAATGTCAAGTCTCACAAGTAAAGTTATTTGAATGAAGCCGTGGAAGATATCTGATGTCCATACTGCAGAAAAAAATCACAAAGAAAGTTGTAGATAAAATTGAAGGGGGAAATGCCAAACCTTTATTTAATAGATCTTCCATCTGTGGGTGTCATAGGTAGGGGGGGAGGGGGATGTGTGCTCTTAACTTCAATTAAAAACAATATGAAACTTTAAATAAGAAAAATATATTTATGTAATTGTGAAATTGTGAAAACTCGAAGTGTTTTTTAATAACAGGGATCCATTTTTTTTTTCAAAGTCATCTTTAAAATACATTTCAAAACTTTTAAAATTTTGTCTTGGCTTATGTGTGGCCTTTTGTCTAAAGATATTGAAGCACTTCAATAAGACCTGAGAATTTCATTTTATGCCACTGTTTATATGAATACTTTTCTTGCTCCTTCAGCCCCTCCCCAGATTGTCCTTTTTTCCTCGGAAGCAGAAATAGATTGTTGACACAGCACCAGAGACTTGGGTTTGAACCCGACCTCGGGTGCTGTCTCTGTGGAGTTTGCATGTTCTCCCTGTGACTGCATATGTTTCCTCCGGTGCTCTGGTTTCTTCCCACATCCCAAAGACATGTGGGTTTACTGGTTACTTGGCCTCTGTAAATTGCCCCTCTTGTAGGGAGTGTGGAATAACATAGAACTCGAGTAAACGGGTAATCAATGAACAGTGTGGACTCTGTGATCATTGCGCTTTGAAGCATTTTAATGAGTTTACTATTTGTCCTTTGTAATGGATTGAAGCTGATCTTTTTTTAATCATCCCCCTCACTCCAGGCTCAGAGACAGGCAGAAACACTGTTAAAGGAAGAGAACCAGCGAAGAAAACAACAGCATGAAGAAATGCAAAGGGCGCTAGAGATACAGCTTCGACAAGCTGAACAGGTTGGGGCCCAAACAAGATGAGATCTGTTTTGAGAATTGGTAACTGCGGAAACTATAGACAATTGTCTGTCTTAGTCTCTCCCTGTGATGCTACTTGGGTCTAGATCCTCCGTTTGCATTGTGGATACTAGTCAGTCATCACAAAGATTATTTGCTGTGCTGCTTTTCACCTGCTAACATATATTTACTTTCGCAGTTTCTTCCTGTTTTATCCTGCTGTGCGAAATTTAATTTTCATCTTTCTGATCTCGCTGGTGCCAGTAATATGGAAAATTGCTCAGCTTGCTTCATAGCCACAAAACTGTTACCTGATGAGAAAGTTTGCTGGAACTGATTGCTGGAATGCTATTTAGAGGTAGAAGAGTTGGTCATAATAACATAAGTTTGGAGAAGGGTTAATGTGGCCAATGGCTTCTCCATGACTGATGGGAGGACAGGTTTCACTGGATTTTGGCCAGAAGATGGAAAGACCTATTAATGGGTAGAGATGTAGAGATGGGATTTGATAAGACCTTAGGGATTTATGGATGAGAGTGGGAACTCTTCATTCAATAGCTTGGGGCAGGGAGCTGTTGGAAGAGCAGTGACCATGATGATTTGTGAACCCAGTTTATTACGGATCAGAACTGTTATTTATGGTTGTTGAAGACATAAAGACTGTGAGGCCAGGGAGACAACTGTGAGGCCCTGGACACAACAAAAGTATATATGAGAATATCAGTGCTTATTACTGGATTTAGAGGTCAGTAATCTTGATTAGCAAGTGGGACCTGACAATCAGCTTTGAGTCATGGGGACAATGGAATTTCACACCATTTGCTTCACTTTAAGTGAGTTGTACAAATGGAGGAAGTTGTTGCCAAGTTTCTTGGGAGGAGCCAGATAAATTCATTGTGTTCATTTGGTGGAAATTCTAGAATGCCCATGAGATGATTTCAATTAGCAGCTCAGCAATTTAACCACAGATGTGCAGTTGGAAGAAACTGTTACAAAGCAAAGCTAAATGTCCAGAGCCTGCAGATGGATAATAAAGCATGCTGCAAAGCAGCTTTGATAAGGACATCAGGAGAAGGAAGAGACCTCTGGTGGAGTGTTGGAGAACCAGAAAAGTATATATTGTCGTTTGTAATTTTAGTTGCATTGATCGAGATGAATGGTTTTATTTGCAGGGAATGGATCCCACATTAACGCTGTGCCACAAGAATAGTAGTATCATACCTCTACAAAGTTACTCAGTACATGCCTCAGAGATATACTTTCCTGCTTACTGCATGAACCTCCCAGAAACTTACCTGGGTAAAATTGTCTACAGCTTCTGGTTGAAGGATTTGTGTAAATGGTGTTAGGAACAAGAATGAGTTTACAGTGAACCGTTGGGAAATTTCCATTCCGTCAATCAATTGCAATATTTGGGATTGGATCTCAGATGAAAGACTCAGTAACCCAGAGCTACATGCAACTTTTGGTTGTCGGCCTATTTAATGACCACGTTTCTCCTTCAGGCTCGAGCCAGCATGCAAGCAGAGATGGAATTAAAGGAGGCAGAGGCAGACCGTCAGAAAAAGCGGATTCAAGAACTGGAGGCCATGCAGAAAAGTTTAGAGGAAGCTCTTTTTGCTGAAGTAACTGCTCGGCAGGAAGAGGAATCAAAGAGATACGCACAGACCAAGTAAGAGGAAAATACAGATCTATTTAATGGTGGAACAAAAGCTGTCTTGAAATTAAATACAACATGAGAAAGCAGGAAACTGTTTGCCAATTGGCATCTGTCATCGGGAATGTTCTAAAAACTTGTTTTAAAGACATTATAGTGGGGCACAGAAAAATACAGTCTTCGGGCAAGGGCAATGTGATTTTATGAATGAAAATCGTGTGTATCCAATTAATTGGAATTCACAGCAAAAATAACATGCTGTGGGTATAGGATATAGGGGAAACTAGTGGAGGTATTGTATTTAGATTTTCAGAAGACATTGGAAAAGATTATCATGGAAAATAAAAGCTCTCCAGGTATAATGTAACATATTGAGTGGGCAACAGTCTGCCATGTCAGGAAATGGACATGAATGAGTATTTTTCTGATTGCAAAATGTAAGGAATGGTACACCACAGGAGTTGGTTTCCTCAGCTTACTGCAATTTATTTTTTAAAGAAACCAGTTGGATGAAGTAAGTGAAGATATAGATAGATGCTAAATTTTGTTGATGAAACTGATAAGTAGGAAAGTAAGTTGGACATGAGGAGGCTATAGAAGGATATTGATAAAGCTAAGTGAGCTGGTAAAGATCTGGCACAGGGAGTACAATGTGGAAAAATGTAAAATTGTTCATTTTGACAGATAATATATAAGAACCATAAAGTCTTAGTTGAGAGAGATGACAGAGCTCTGAAATGCAGACATATCTGGCTGTTTCAGTGCAGACGAAAGGCTAGTATGCAGATTTGTCAAGTAAATAGGACTACTCTTATTTTCATACGTATGTACATGATGGAATAACTGTGGGTTAAATTGATACTTGATTAATCTGTGATTCCTTTGTAATGGCCAACGTGCTCATTTTGCTGTTGCATCTTGGAAAGCAAAAAAATCAAATAAGGAATCTGATAAAACCATGAGTACTTATGCTAATCTGACTTTAATGTTTTCTCTGCCAAAAAGACTCGCTCCTCACTGAAGCTTAGGGTTTACAAAACCCAAGCCGAACATCACTTAAACACTACTTTCTGAATGTTCTGTCTTTGAAAATATCCGATCCTAATTGTGTCCTTGGCCTTCACCCAGTTTTGACAATTTCATAAATATCTCACAGGAAAATCACTGTTTAATTATTTGGACTAGTTAATCAAGGTGGAGTTTTACTTGGAATGCAAAGGTCCTGAGCACACAGTAAACGCCAATCTATAGTTTGAGATATTACACTTCTTGAATATTCTTAAATCACTTGGTCTCTGCATGCACATGCTTCTGTTTAGTGAAACTGATTGGATTACTTAACACTGTTGACATTGTTTTACATGTATTAACATGTCAGCAATAGTGTTATTGTATGACTCTCTGCTGTTCCAGGGTTAAATAAATGCTACATCAGCAAAACGCATCCATTCATAGAGTCTGATGTAGAATTACATAATTCATTGTGCACTTGTAATTGTACAATGAATAAAAACACTTTCAGAACTTTAAAAGTTTAGAAGGATGAAGGAGGACCTCATTGACTTGCCTGCAGTGTATATAATGATAACTGTAACTTGAAGTACTGAGTACTATAATGGTATGATTTGTGTCATGTGATATATTCAATATCTTATCAGTGTCGTGAATATGTGTGAGTATGCGCCGTGTACTTTTGTGAAATTAAGAAGACCCACACTGGGTCACAACAGCGTGGATTGAAAACCTGTGCTTGTTTCTATCCACATGCTGAAGCCGTAATATCTTACAATGGCAACGAGGATTGGATAGAGTTTGTGAACTCAAACTTTAAATACAGTGCAGGGCTGTTTTGCAATATGGAGTATTGTTGAACATTTTAAACTGCAAATACAAAGCTGTGCCGCAGTTGTTTGCGATCTGGACACGATAGGCCGCAGATCCTTCTCTGCATGGGACTGTCGTTTAAAACAGCAGCTGTACAAATCGTGTGCCGTTTGCCAGGGCAAGATGGCGTCCTTGGGATACATAGGCCGACTCGGGACTTTCGACAAGAACTGTGAAACTTGTACCTCGTACTGTGAGCGAATGGAAATGTTTATTTTTTATTGCAAATTACATTATTGAAGCTGAAGAAACAGAGGATGATGATCAAGTGTAGGCAGCAGCACAAAACAAGGCCATTCAGGAACAAAAGAAAGCCATTATATTAACTGAAATTAGTCCTGAAGTTTATGAAACTCTCACCAACATCCTAGCCTCAGGGAAAGCAAGGAATGTTTCATTTCTTCTTTCAAAACCTGATGCTCACTTCAACCCTAAACCCACAGAGATTGCAGAAAGTTACAAATTTCACACAAGAAACCAGAAGTCTGGTGAGATTGTGGGTGAGTACATTATCTCATTGAAGAATGGAGATGGCATGTCAAAGTGCACATGAGTTTCGACCAACACATGCTGGCACCATCAACAGTCAAAAGGCAGTTCCTGAACACAAGCATGACAAGACGGAGAAAAGGCCTTCACAGCAAAGTTCTTGGGAAAATGCAGATGTGTGCTAGCAATGCAATGGTTAACACAAAGCAATTGTCAGCAAGTGCCAATTCAAGGACTCTTAAGTGCTACAACTGTCACAAGAAAGGCCATATTGCATCAGCATGTAGAGCACCATCACAGGATAAATCAAAACAAAAGGCTCAACAAAACCAAATGCGTGGGATTCACATCCTCGAAGAACACTCAGAGTGTAATGAACTTGGACCACGGCATCTATACTATGAAGGGTGGGTCTGGAAAGGAAGACTTTCAGACAAGGGTCAAAGTGAACAATCAATACATTACTATGTGTATTGATACCACTGCTGATTGCACAATTATAAGCAAGGACACCTATAAATCCAGGTTTAGCAATATGCCTATCACAGAAACAAACATTCAGCTGAAAACGCACTCTGGAGAAGTATTGGAGACATGTGGAGAGATAGTTTGTGATGTACAACACAAAGGCAAGACTGAAGTTGCCAATAGTTGTTGCAAGTTATGTCAATAGGCCAACGTTGATTGGCAAAAAGTGGCTCCGCTAACTGAAACTGGACTGGAAATCTGTATTCCAAGTCGAAGCGCAAACACAACTGGATCAGTTGTTGCAGAAACGTCATGCTATGTTCAATGACAGCTACGATGTCATAAAGGGTGAGCAAGCACACATCAAGATTCGACCCGCTGTGGAACCTGTCTACTATAGACCGTGACCAGTGGCATATTTGCTGAAATGGAAGCTGAAATCAAGAAGTCAGAACAAAACAGTACTGGTTAAAACAGATTGCAGTGATTGGGCTACTCCAATAGTAGTGGTTCCGAAAGCGGACAACACAGTGAGATTGTGTGGATACAAAGTGACCATCAACCAGGCAGTAGATGATGAACAGTATCCACTACCAACCTCACAAGATTTATACGCTGAACCTACTGGTTCCAAAGTATTCTCTAAGCTAGATCTGTCACATGCATATGCTCAGCTAAATGTTGATCGTACCTCACGATAAACACACACATGGGGCTATATTCCTACACAAAACTACGCTATGGTGTGAAGTCAGCACCAAAAATCTTCCAAGTTACAATGGACACGATTCTGCAAGAAACCTCACATTGTTTGAGGTTAGTTAAACAAATGTAGGTCCCTTGCAGTCAGAAACAGGTGAGTTGATCATGGGGAGCAAGGATATGGCGGACAAATTGAATAACTACTTTGGTTCCGTCTTCACTAAGGAAGACATAAATAATCTGCTGGAAATAGCAGGGGACCGCAGGTCAAAGGAGGACTTGAGTGAAATCCAGGTTAGTCGGGAAGTGGTGTTGGGTAAATTGAATGGATTAAAGGCCGATAAATCCCCAGGGCCAGATAGGCTGCATCCCAGAGTACTTAAGGAAGTAGCTCTGGAAATAGTGGATGCATTAGTGATAATCTTTCAAAACTCTTTAGGTTCTGGAGTAGTTCCTGAGGATTGGCGGGTAGCAAATGTAACCCCTCTTTTTAAGAAGGGAGGGAGAGAGAAAACGGGGAATTACAGACCAGTTAGTCTAACATCGGTAGTGGGGAAACTGCTAGAGTCAGTTATTAAAGATGGGATAGCAGCACATTTGGAAAGTGGTGAAATCATTGCACAAAGTCAGCATGGATTTACGAAAGGTAAATCATGTCTGACGAATCCTGTGGAATTTTTCGAGGATGTAACTAGTAGCGTGGATAGGGGAGAACCAGTGGATGTGGTGTATCTGGACTTCCAGAAGGCTTTCGACAAGGTCCCACACAAGAGATTAGTATATAAACTTAAAGCATACGGCATTGGGGGTTCAGTATTGACGTGGATAGAGAACTGGCTGGCAAACAGGAAGCAAAGAGTAGGAGTAAACGGGTCGTTTTCACAGTGGCATGCAGTGACTAGTGGGGTACCGCAAGGTTCAGTGCTGGGACCCCAGCTATTTACAATATACATTAATGATCTGGATGAGGGAATTGAAGGCAATATCTCCATGTTTGCGGATGACACTAAGCTGGGGGGCAGTGTTAGCTGTGAGGAGGATGCTAGGAGACTGCAAGGTGACTTGGATAGGCTGGGTGAGTGGGCAAATGTTTGGCAGATGCAGTATAATGTGAATAAATGTGAGGTTATTCACTTTGGTGGCAAAAATAGGAAAGCAGACTATTATCTAAATGGTGGCCGATTAGGAAAAGGGGAAATGCAGCGCGACCTGGGTGTCATGGTACACCAGTCATTGAAAGTAGGCATGCAGGTGCAGCAGGCAGTGAAGAAAGCGAATGGTATGTTAGCTTTCATAGCAAAAGGATTTGAGTATAGGAGCATGGAGATTCTACTTCAGTTGTATAGGGTCTTGGTGAGACCACACCTGGAGTATTGCGTACAGTTCTGGTCTCCAAATCTGAGGAAGGACATTATTGCCATAGAGGGAGTGCAGAGAAGGTTCACCAGACTGATTCCTGGGATGTCAGGACTGTCTTATGAACAAAGACTGCATAGACTCGGTTTATACTCTCTAGAATTTAGGAGATTGAGAGGGGATCTTATAGAAACTTACAAAATTCTTAAGGGGTTGGACAGGCTAGATGCAGGAAGATTGTTCCCGATGTTGGGGAGGTCCAGGACAAGGGGTCACAGCTTAAGGATAAGGGGGAAATCCTTTAAGACCGAGATGAGAAGGACTTTTTTCACACAGAGAGCGGTAGGTCTCTGGAACTCTCTGCCACAGAGGGTAGTTGAGGCCAGTTCATTGGCTATATTTAAGAGGGAGTTAGATGTGGCCCTTGTGGCTAAGGGGATCAGAGGGTATGGAGAGAAGGCAGGTACGGGATACTGAGTTGGATGATCAGCCATGATCATATTGAATGGCGGTGCAGGCTCGAAGGGCCGAATGGCCTACTCCTGCACCTAATTTCTACGTTTCTATGTTTGAGCAATCAAGATGACTTGCTGATTGTGACTGTTACTGAGGAGGAGATTCTGGAGATACTTAGTGAAATGTTGAAACGGCTTGATGATCACAATGTAAAGTTTAAAGGAAGCAAATGTGCATTCTAATGGACCTAAGTAGTGTATCTTGGTTTGAAAGTGGATCAACATGGACTACAACCAGTGAAGGAAAAGATTGAAGCTATAGCAAATGCACCAACACCACAGAATGTGTCTCAACTCCGCTCCTTGCTGGGTATGGCACAGTATTACTCACGCTTCTTACCTGAGTTACCAACAAAGCTAGCTCCTCTTCACGTTGTTGAACAAGGATAAAAAATGGAAATGGTCCAATGATCAATAAAATGCTTATGATGCATGTAAGAAGAGTTTGACCAGTGATGCATTACTTCTTCACTACGATACAAATCGCGAGTTAGCTTGCGATGCATCTAATTGTGGGGTAGGAGCTGGGATTTCACGTAATGGAACATGGACAAGAAACGTCTATAGCATTTGCATCACACACACTTACCAAGAGTGAACGTAATTATGCACAAGTCAAGAAAGAAGCCCTTGGTATCATCTTTTGGATCAAGAAATTCCATCAGTACCTGTTGGGTAGGAAATTCACCCTGGTTACTGATCATAAGCCACTTCTCACTATTCTTGGTGTTCGGTCAGCAATACCTCGAGGACGCAGTGCTGGGCAGTTCTCCTGTCACAGTATGACTACACCATTGAGTACCGCAACTCAAAAGAAAATACTATTGCTGATGCATTGCCGCGTTTGCCTCATGGAGGATCATATGTGGGCACTGAAGGTGCTATCTACGTCACAGAAGCAGTGAACAATGGCTTTCCAATCACAGCAACTGAAATTGCTGCTGAAACTCAAAAGGACACAGTGCTAAAACAAGGATGCGAACACGCTGTGTGGGTGGTCAGAAATAAAACCATGTACTAATGAACTAAAACCTTATCACAATAGACGGCATGAACTGTCATGTGAGCAACAGTGTATTAAATGGGGTCACCATATAGTAGTTCCCAATTGTTGAAGACAAAGATTACTTAAATAACTCCACAGTGAACACACAGGTATTGTGGGATTGAGGTCTACAGCCAGAGATTGCATGTATTGGCCAGGATTGGACAATGACATAGAAGGAATGGCAAGCAAATGTAGCACCTGTCAGAGTTGTAGAAGTCGGCCTGCCCAACCCCTTTGCAAACATGGTCTTGGCCTACTAGACCTTATCAGAGGGTTCATGTGGATTTTTGTGAACACGGGAATAATAATTCTCTAGTTTTGGTAGATAGCCACTCAAAGTGGAATGAGGTGGTACATATGGGTACAAACACAACAACAGAAAGAAGAATAGACACATTGCGGTCCATCTTTGCATGTCGTGGATTCCCTGAAGAGCTTGTGTCTGACAACGGCCCCCAATTTCATGCTGCACTGTTCCAAACATTCATGAAGCTAAGTGGTATCACCAATATCCACTCACAGCCTTCACAGCCTTATGTGGAAAAGGATTCCACAGATTCACCTGACTAAAAAAAATTATCCTCATCTCCTTCCTAAAAGAACATCCTTTAATTCTGAGGCTATGACCTCCAGTCCTCGACTCTCCCACTAGTGGAATCATCCTCTCCACATCCACTCTATCCAAGCTTTTCATTATTTGGTATGTTTCAATTAGGTCCCCCCTCATTCTTCTAAACTCTAGCGAGTTCTGGCAAGTGTAGACAAACGCTCATCATAGGTTAACCCACTCGTTCCTGGGATAATTCTTGTAAACCTCCTCTGGACCCTCTCCAGAGCCAGCACATCCTTCCTCAGATATGGTGCCCAA
The DNA here is from genome assembly GCA_963514005.1 of Raja brachyura. The sequence continues at coordinate 31,998,103 of OY740804.1, read as the reverse complement.
AATTGCTCACAATATTCCAAATGCGCCCTTACCCGTGCCTCAGCATTGCAACTCAGCTTTTGGATACAAGCCCTCTTGAATTAAATGCTAGCATTGAGTTTGCTTTCTTTACTACCGATTTGACTTGCAAATTAACTTTTTGGGAATCCTGCACCAGCACTCCCAAGTCCCTATGCACCTCTGATTTCTGGATTCTCACCCCATTCACAAAATAGTCAAAAGGATGTTGATACAGGGAGAAGAGGTTTGAATGATGAATGAAATGCATTGCCAGAGGGGGAGAGATCTGTGGAAAGGGACTGGGGGGGAGAGACGGAGAGAGGGCCCACACATACACCAGGGTCAGGATGGAGGGAGGGAAGAAGATAAAGAATAGGGTAGAGTGGTACCTAAAATATGGACATTACAACGTTCAAGCTGCCTAAGATGCTGTTGCTCCAGTGTGTATGTGACCTCACCCTGGCAATGGAAGAGGCCCAGGACAGAAAGGTCAATATGGGAACGGGAAGGGGAGGTCCAGCAGGCCTAGATGGACTGAGTGCAAGAGTTCAGAAAAACAGTCACCAAGTCTACGCTTGGTCTCGTTGATGTAAATAAAAACTGGTCCAACTTCTGAGGCAGAAATGTAAATGCATTGAATGGTTTGAAATCACTGATAGGTTGGGCAAATATGATTTACGTTTGTGGACTGAATCTTTTGCCGCAACTCCAGTGCTACCACCAGATATTATTCACATTTTACTGTACTGTCAGCTAAAGCCATTTATTTTAGCCAGCCGCCTGTGCTGCTAAGTGTTGCATTGGTCTAGTGGAGCAGCAGTATTCTTGAGGCTTCTCGGTTCTCATGCTGGGAAGATTACCCACTGACACTGTACATGGTTTAACCTGCTCCACGCCCTATTCATTTCAATAGGGCATTTGAATTGTGTATAATGATGGGAGCTTATTTGATTAGTTTTCGTTTTTTTTAATTGTTTTTTTGAAGTAAGCATTTTGGACATTTTTTTAAATATTAGACATTTTTTAATATTTTGAATCTTTTGTACAGACCTAAAGTATGTGTGCTTGTTTGTATATGTCATATACATTCACAATTAGTGGTACTGAGAGATGTAATGGTTGATGAGGCTCTCCAGCTCAAAACCATTTTGTGAATCCTGTTGGCTGCCTGAGCTGATGGTGCCCAACTTTGCCCCACCAAAGGCTGCACTTGGAGCCACGCTGGGGCAAAACATTACTTGGGGGCAAGTAGACGGAACTTTCCCAAAATGCTCTCACTGCTTTGATGTTCTGTTTCAAGTCTGGTTCACATGTTTTGTCCCCCAGTGACCAAGCAGAATTGCCAGAGGATATTTTCCAGATTTTGTGTACACACCAAAGCAGCATGAAAATGTGCTTCTGAATTGCTGACATCAATGGTTTGTTTTGTATTAGTTTGCTGACTGAGGAGGAAGAGAAGATGAAAGAACTCATGCAGCTGAAGGAAGAGCAGGAAGAGCTGATTATAAAAACCGAGAGAGAAAAGCAAGAGTTAAAACAAGAGATGGAAAGTAAAACTAGGATTTTGGAGGAGGCTCAGAAACAACTGGAGGAAGTGCGGGTCAACAGGCAGCGAGCAGACCAGGATGTGATGGTATGTATATATCAGGACTCATAACAATAGTCATGGTTTATGAGATTAACAAGACGCTCGTGCTAGATGTATTGTTACAAGTGAAGACAATACTTTCTAAATGTTGGACATTATTTGATAATAGTACATAGGAATTGAGGGGCAAAAATTAACATGTGATTTTTATTGTATACTAGATCAAGTGGGACCCGTTGGGTCCCTTCCCCTCAATGCGCAGTTGCAAGGGGGGGGGGGGGTTCAGCGACGGCCTGCGGTGTCACACACACACACACACACTAACCATCCCCCACACATACACATTAACCACCCCCTTGATATTATATTAATATTATTCATTCGTTCCTTTTACCCCATCCCCCGCCCTATCCACTCACGCATCGCCCCCAACTCGCAGGCACGGCTAGAGAGGGAGGGGGTAGAGCGAGAGGGAAGAGACAGAGAGAGGTCAGAGGGAGGGCAAATACAGAAAGATGGCAGAGAGAGAGGGCAGAGGCAGAGAGAGGCGTAAAGGGGTGGAGAGAGGGGGGCAGAGAGAGAGAGGGGCAGAGAGGGAGAGGGGGCAGAGAGTGAGAGAGGGGCAGAGAGAGAGAGAGAGAGAGAAAGGGGCAGAGGGTGAGAGAGAGGGGCAGAGAGAGATAGAAAGAGAGAGAGGCAGAGAGGGACCGACGACCCAAGACCGACCCGAGTGACCCAAGACCAAGATGGAGCCAAGACCAAGCCGAGAGCTCCAGTACAGGGCCCGACCTGTTTGTTCTTTCTGCTTTTTTTCAATAACCGGTGGGGTGGGAGTGGTCGGGGGGGGGGGTGACGTCACTCGCAGAGCCATTGTGACGTCATCAGCGAAAGTCAGTTGTTTTTAAATTCAAAGTTTTGTCAGATTTTTGAACATGTTCAGTAAGAACTCGAGAAATAAAGTCTGTAATTTTCAGATAAGGTGAGTTTGGACTCCTCGGGAAAAATCTCTACCGGAATATGAAAAAGATTTTACCGTTATCGCGTCATTTTTTCACGAAGATGTGATTACACACAAACAAATAAATACACATTCAAGATCAGAGTTTTATAAGTATAGAGATTGTGTTCATCTATTTAAAGTTTAAGAATCCTAGCATACTTCACAATAACAGAGAGAATACAGCATGGAATTAGACCATTTGGCCTTTTTACCAATAGTGGCTCTAATAGCAAATTACTCCCCAAACCCTTGCTTCTCTTTTCTTGTCAATTAGTCATCCAATCCTTTATGAATGCCTTAATTAAATCTACCTCCACTGTTACCCTGGCAATGCATTCCAGATCCTAACCACGTGCACCATAAAAAGGGTTTTCCTCGTGATACATTTGCTTATTTTGCATTCATTTCTACACCGGAAACAATTCCATTTTACCTTCACAGTTCAAAATACCTCCTATCAGACCCTGTCACAGCTTATTCTTTTCCATGGAAGACCCAGCTTCTTCAATCTACAGCCCTTCATCACTGTTATCGTTCTGCTAAACTACTTCTACACCCTTCTTAGGTTTTCACATTTTTTGAAGTTTGGTTCCCAGAACTTTACATAATCCTCCAGTTACAACCAAACCAGTATTTACTGTAATTCACTACTTCTTTGCATTGGTACACTGTGGTTCTTTATTTCAAGATCAGGATTCCATTATTAATTACATTCTTAAGGTGCTGTGAGAATATCACGGATTTATATGCATACAACTCGGATGGATCCTATCTGACTCTTTTTTTAAATTGTCTCTCCCCTTTCCAGCTTTCTTTCCCCCCCCCCCCCCCCACACACACACAATCAGTCTGAAGAAGGGTCTGAACCCAAAAGGTCACATCCATGTTCTCCATGAATGCTGATGTCCTCATGAATTACTCCAGCACTTTGTGTCCTTTTGTGTATTAACCAGCATCTGCTGTTCTTTGATTCTATTTCTTCTACACCATACCCCTTGTTTTTCACTCCATCAACTTGTGATGCCATTTTCAGGGCATCACAGGGCTTGGACCCAAAGATCCCTCTGTAAATCAATGCTTTCAGGGTCTTGCCATTAACTGTGTATTTTCCCCTTGCTGCAATCTCCCAAAGTGCAGCACCTCACACTTGCTTGGATTGAAGTGATCAGCCATTTTTCTACTTTTACCTCATCCCTGGACCATCCTGGCCTATTCAGCAATTTTAGTCCACCTGTTTTCACCCACCATCACTTCCGTCCATTTTCTCGTAAATATTGTAACTTTGAAAGCTTTACACTGCTGCCCGAAACAATGGGGCATTTTCCAGCAATTTCTGATTGTATTTAAGTTGTGCAAATTGTTTCTTGACCATTTGGTCAAAACAAAGAATCTCACTGTGACATGTCACATATGATAATAAAATATCATTAATTTGTCGTTGATCATATTAGGATTAATTGAGACTTGGGACAAATATGGCTAGGACCTGGACCTGTTAGATCTTTGCAAAATTTGCACTAGGCATGTCAAGCTGATATTCTCAACTTATGACAAAGATTATTTAATATCTAAAAAAAACAGGGATTAAGTTAACTTTTATTTATATCAAAAAGAAAATGACTCAAACAATTTTAATGTAGAATTATGTTAACATTATTAGGGAAGATGCCATTAAGCTGGAAAGAGTGCAGATAAAATGTACGAACATTTTGCCAAGATTCAAGGCCCTGAGCTATAAGGAGAGGATGAGCAGGTTTATACTTTATTTATTTGGAGTGCAGAAGGCTGAGGGGTGATATTATAGAGGTGTATAAAATTATGAGGGGAATAGACAGGGTAAAAGCACAATCTTTTTCCCAGGATAGGTGAATGAAGAACTAGAGGGCATAGGTTTAAATTGAGAGGGGAAAAATATAAAAAGACCCTGAGGAGCAATTTTTTTCCACACAGTTGCTGTTGGCTATATGAAACGAGCTGCAAGAGGAAGTAGTTGAGGCAGGTTTAGAGGGATACGGGCCAAATGCTGGCAAATGGGACTACATATGATGAGGCATCTTGGTCAACACGAACGAGTTTGGCTGAAGGGCCTATTTTCCAGCTGTATGACTTGATGACATGACACAATCGATGAAGCACTTGAATTACATTTTCTGGATTTGTTTGTGTGCTCAAAGTTTTACTGGGCTTGACCGTGCATGAGCCGAGCTTGCACTTCTTTGTGACAGTGATGGAATAATAAAGGCTTCTCAGGAAAACAAGTGTTTTAAAATTAACTGGGGAATCTATTTTCCATTTATTGGTTAATGGTATTGATGCAAGATTTGATTATCTGACAATATTTCTCCTTTTATAGGCTGCACAGCGAAAATTACATCAAGCAAGCTCACACGTTAAGCACTGGAATGTGCAGATGAACAGACTAATGCATCCGATTGCACCAGGAGGTAACCAACAAGATTAAAATAAAATGCGCTTTTGGGGGAGAAATGTTTGCCAAATGTTTAATTTGTATGAGTTTACATCAATAAGTGTAACCCCAAAATTAAGCCCAAAATTATTATAACTTGCTGTCCTAATCATGTAAGAAAAACATGAACCTTGCTGTCTTGGCACAGGCCATAATATCACAGAAGCTGGGTTTCTTCTAGAAGACAACTCACACGTCTGTGTTTAGCCAAAGGAATTGCTGATCACCTACCAAGTGCTCTGGCAGTGGCTGTAGAAATTCCAGGTCATTGTCCTTAATATGTGTCACAATGTGTTTCTGTCATTGTTACAACAGTCAACAAGTTACTGCCTTAATCCATGATATGTCTGCAGACCATTTTAATGCTTCCATCTAAAGTTTCAATTTAATTGATTTTGTCGGACTTGTCTCCTTCAGGGTGGCCACCAAATTTAAACTTGTCAAAACGTTTCCAAACATCATCTATCATATCAGTATAAATGTTGTAGCAATATTGGCTCCAATATATAACCACTTCCAACTACTCTCAGTGGACCAACTCCTTTTAAATTACTGTTTGATTTTTATTCTGCTTTATCTGTGCTTATTTATCATTTTTAATTGTAGTTGCTTTAAGGCAAAATACTTAAGATGCTTGAAATCTGAAATAAAAACAGGAAATGTAAGAAATATATTCAGCAGATCGGGCAACATCCACAAGAGGGAAGAGTGCAGATCAATAACCATTCAAAGGAATTGGTCAGTCAATCTGCTCGTCAATTACCTTCACACTTCTCCATTATACTCTCCATAGTTATTTCTCTCTACAGCCCATTTGGATTCTTACATTTGGATTCTCCATATAATAGAATATCAGAGCCGCTGGGCTTTGGCTAAAGAAGTACAGGCAGCCTCGCTGCATTTTCACAAGGTCGAGGTCCAGGAACAAAAACCTACTTTACTGTATAATATAACTGATGGCAATACATTAATTTAGCAAAATGTTTGTGTGGGAACTAGAGACTCTCCACAGATGGAGACACTGGTTGGACAGATAGTTTAAGATGGATTTCTGTGGGTTCCCAATGCTTTGTCTCGGGATCCTAACGAGCCTGTCCCACTTGGATGACCTAATCCGCAAGTTTTGGCGAGTTTACCCTTGACTCATACTCGCAGCATGGTCGACATGAGGTCATAGGAGGTATTCGTAACTCTCCTTCATGCTCGAGAGTGGTCTCCGCGTACTCGATGCCTCAGTTAGGTCGCGGCGTTTTTTTCAATATATAAAAAAATGCCCGCGAGTAAAAAAAGGTCGCCATGGAAAAAATCTATACTTTTTTTACTCGTAGGTTTAGTCATAGTAGGTCGGTATGTTAGTCGTAGGTAATCAAGGGTAGTCGAAGGTAGTCGTAGATAGTTTTCTTCATAGTCAAAGGGAGATCGAAGGAGGTCGTCTTCACTCTCCACTATTCGGTGTCCAATTTTCCCGAAGTTAGTCGTAGCTAGTCGAAGCTAGTCTTCAACATAGTCGAAGGAGGTCTTCAACATGTCATTTTTTTAAACACTTCTAAACTCGCCAATTAGGTCGGCCAAGTGGGACAGCCCCTTTAATACCATCCCAGAAATTAGACAATAGGCAATAGGTGCAGTAGGCCATTCGGCCCTTCGAGCCAGCACTGCCATTCAATGTGATCATGGCTGATCATCCCCAATCAGTACCCCGTTCCTGCCTTCTCCCCATATCCCCTGACTCTGCTAATTTTAAGAGCCCTATCTAGCTCGCTCTTGAAAGTATCCAGAGAACCTGCCTCCACCACCCTCTGAGGCAGAGAATTACACAGACTCACCACTCATTGTGAGAAAAAGTGTTTCCTCGTCTCCGTTCTAAATGGCTTACTCCTTAGTCTTAAACTGTGGGCCCTGGTTCTGGACTCCCCCAACATCGGGAACGTGTTTCCTGCCTCTAGCGTGTCCAAACCCTTAGCAATCTTATATGTTTCAATGAGATGCCCTCTCATCCTTCCAAACTCCAGAGTGTACAAGCCCAGCCGCTCCATTCTCTCAGCATGTGACTATCCCGCCACCCCAGGAATTAACCTTGTAAACCTACGCTGCACTCCCTCATTAGCAAGAATGTCCTTCCTCAAATTAGGGGACCAAAACTGCACACAATACTCCAGGTGTGGTCTCACTAGGGCTCTGTACAACTGCAGAAGGACCTCTTTGCTTCTATATTCGATTCCTCTTGTTATAAAGGCCCACATGCCATTCGCTTTCTTCACTGCCTGCTGTACCTGCATGCTGACTTTCATAGACTGATGAACAAGGACCCCCAGATCCCGTTGTGCTTCCCCTTTTCCCAACTTGATCCAATTACTTCAATATTTTGAGCAGTCATGGGCCAGACACATCCAGGGGTCAGTAAGGACACTGCCATGTGCGGACGTGGATTCGAAGGACGAGAAGCCGAAGCAAAGAGGTGGAAGAAATAACCGAACGGAAACAAAGCCGAAACACCAAATACCTGAAAGCATACGAAGCCGAAACACCAACTCACCGAAAGGGTGGGACACCTAAAATCAAACTCACCGAAAGGCCACTCTGCCGAAACACCAACTCACCGAAAAGCTGCGTCGCCTACAAGACAACTCACCGAATGGCCGCTCTGCCGAAAAGTCAAATAACGGACATGACGTCACCAGGTGGGGGATGGGGGGGACTTGTCAGCGATTGGTCCAGACCCCCGCGTCCATCACACGGTGCGGCCACCGTCCACCTCGTCTCCCCCATGCGCCTGCACTGTGACGGGCTGTGTGTCGGTCGGATGATGGCGACGGTCGACTGATTGCTGCCGGTAGTCGGCCCCCAGATGGCCAGCTCTCCCCAGGGATGAGCTCCTTTGGCCGCTTACAACTTGGTGCTCGGGTTCAGAGTGCCCAGTCACCTATGGCTTGTGTGTGAAATGACCCCCACCCTCCCGTCTCCATCGGCCAGTGATGTGATGGACGCGGGGGTCTGCACCAAACGCTGATAAGTGTCGTCCCCCCCCCCCCCTCCCCCCGGCGACATCATGTCCGTTCTTTGAATTTTGGGCAGAGCAGCCATTGGTGAGTTGGCTTTTAGGCGTCCCACCCTTTCGGTTGGTTGGCGTTTCGGCTTTGTGCGCTTTCGGTTATTTGGCGTTCCAGCTTAGTTTCTGTTCGGTTATTTGGCTTCCACTTCTTTGCTTCGGCTTCTCATCCTTCGACGCCACGTCCGGGTACTGGACACTGCACCTTCACAAGGGGATTTTGAGCAAGTCCTTAAATCTTGTACTCTGTCCTTCTGCTAATCTGTTCCTATGACAGAATTCAGCATAGCGTCTGTTTCAGGAGTCTCAGGTTGGACATGCAAACAACATAACCTGCCCAGAGTGAGAGTAGTACAGGAATAGCACTCAACCTCACTAAAGCCTCAAGCACCTCCTTTCCTCTCCTACAAGAACACAAAAGCATTAGCAATAAACTGAATCATTCAACTGTGTTAGGTACTACTGTTTGCTTTCCCTGACAGCAGGTTGGCAAAATAGCAATCTAATCCTCCAGTCCAATCATTTATTTTGTGCAATCTCGTAGTGAAAAAAAGACTGTATTGACTAATGTTTATAAAATTATTTCACATATCATTGTGTACATGTTTTCTAATTACTTGCTTACATTACCACAGAGAAACGTCCTATAGCAGGATCTTCCAGTACATCAAGTTTTCGAGGATCAGGAGGGCATAGGTTGGAGGTGTAAAATTATCTGGAAGGCCTGAAGAGAGGGGTTATGCAACTGCTGGAGAGAGTGGAAGAGAACTTCCATTAATCGTTGTCAACTGTCCTTCAAATACACTCATAATGGAGGACATGCTTTAAATGGACAGTTGAAATGAAACTCAGTGGAAATAAGAAACCTGTTTCAAGATTCACTATTGAGGACCTGAACATATTCCACCTTGAAAACTGTATGGAACTTGTATGAGCACCAGGTGTTTCAGAATAGTTTTCCAGTGTTTCAGAGTGGACGGACTGCATTGCATCATCAGGCATAATAGTTTATAAGCGTGAAAGACACATGACAAGAAGGGAGTCGGTCATTATCTTGAGCTTCTTCCAAATAAGTTCCTTCAAGCAAAATAATCTCAGATTCCCTTAAATGATCAGCAATTGTTTGCATTGCCTAATGTTTCCTTCCTTCGAGAAAGAACAAAGACTACAAAATAAGATTGGAGCATTATTGTATTTGCATTCCTGCTTACCACATGATAGTTTGGATTTTTTAAGAATGTTGAATATCAAAAACGTGTGTGAACAATGGATATCTTGTTTTGAATGAACCTTGTTTTACTCTCCAGAGAAGGCTTTAAAATAATTCAGACAACAAAAAGTTTGCCTTTCAATTCAAGGTACTTTATTATCCAATTTGTTCACATCTTTTAATAGAGAGGCACTCCTTATTAAATAAATAAATTTTCAATTTGTGATCCTTCATAATAAAATAGTCCACAGACTTTTGTATTTACGCATCCCTACCACTAATGGTCTGATTTTGATTTGAAAAATCTAAAACAGTACTTGCCCAAACTTGTCAGTGTGTGTAATTCCAAAGCCAGAATTGAGCAAGCAAACTCATTCTTATTCAAACTGTTCAGATCCATTGCAAACTAGTTCAAAGCTCTGGTTCATAGAATTACATCTGAATGGTGTTATAAACGTGAATGTGAAGAATGTACATATCAAATGTTTCCTCGATAGCATTGTACCATTGTCAGATTTTGTACAGGAATGCAAGTGTAGGATGTAGGATATAAAAGTATTTTTGGCATTGGCAGCTTTATTCCTGCAATGTGCTTTTAAATGTACATGACCTTTTATTTTGGGTTACAGTAAAATATATTTCAAATCATATCATCGCTTTTATTTTTATGCTTAAATCTGTAAAGTGTACATGCGGTCATCTTTAATAAATATTCGTAAAATGCAACCTGTGTAGCATTTGAACAAAAAATGCAGGGTATGAACTGCAGAACTCCAGAAGTATCTGTTTGACAAAGGCAAGGTAAGTTTCGATGCAAATCGGGTTTTGTGAATATAAAAGATGATTATAATATGATTAATACTGTACAAAATGCAACAAGGGAAATTCCATAATTTAAAACTGTTTCCTAATATGCAGTCAGATTTTCTGATACTACCTCCTTGCGCAATTCTAATTAATCAATTAATTGATGGTGAGCTGATAGTTATAGCCAAATTAATAGTTTTTGTGTTGTAAATGCTTTGTTTAAAGTAACTGAAAGATACAGCAACTTGGATAAAGCCTCTATAGCATTTGTTATATTTCCACTGTAATAAAGTAATTTTTGTATTGTGTGATTCAAAGTTTATATGGTTCTGTAGAAAGTCACAGATCTGGAGGGACAGCTTATAAATTCCAAAATATTGATAAATTCTCTGCTCAATTTTATCTTGTTTATAATTTCATTTGACATACCCTCTTAATTAAAGCATGTGATACAATTTTTTTATTTTTCGCTTAGATATTGGTTTCATTGTTTGGGGAACATATCTTGAAAACGTTGAAACTAAATCTGTGTTGCATTTATGTATGTTTGTCTCCATTGATACAGCTTCATTGGTGAAATATGTTGGCCAACAATCAGCCTGGTGTTTGCAATAGGTCTATTCCTGTTGACCGCCAAAGATTTCTAAAGTATACAAAATTTAATATCGCTAATTTAAATTACAAATACGAACAAGTACATTGCGTAGCCAATCCATGTTTTTGCAAGGGAGACGAGTTAATCAAATTATGAGAACTTGTAAGTCATGACCATTGTTTTTGTGTATTTTGCATCTAAATGTACTCTGCTTTTGTTAGAATCATAGCACAGCTGGCTATCTAGCCTTGTTCCTAATCAACCTGTCTACAACAGCACCAGTCTTTGTAGAACAGCATCAAACAAGTCAGTGTCATTGCCCTGAAACACTTCCTACAGAGTTAATCTTAACAACCTCATTAACAATTTTAATGGAAAGCACTTCAACTTGTGGTTAGTACACTCCAGAACCAAGTTTGTCCAAATCTTAGTCGTCAAGTTCCAGTATGAAGACTTCACCTCACCATCCCTATTGCAGGTGATACACTCAAATACACTTGGACCATTTCCAACATTTCCCTACCATTCCTTGACCTCACCATCTCTATTGCAGGTGATACACTCCTGACCGACATCCACTACAAACCAACTGACTCCCACAGCTACCTGGACTACTCTTCCTCCCACCCTGCTTCCTGTAAGGACTCCATCCCCTATTCCCAATTCCTCCGTCTACGCCGCATCTGCTCCCAGGATGACCTGCTTCCACACCAGGTCATCACAAATGTCCTCATTCTTCAGAGAACGGGGATTCCCCTCCCCCACTATAGATGAGGCTCGCACCAGGGTCTCCTCCATACCCCGCAACACTGCCCTCTCTCCCCATTCCCCAACTCACAACAAGGGCAGAGTCCCCCTGGTCCTCACCTTTCACCCCACCAGCCGGCACATACAACACATAGTCCTCCGCCAGTTTCGTCACCTCCAACGTGACCCCACCACTCGCCACATCTTCCCATCTCCCCCCTTGTCTGCCTTCCGCAAAGACCGCTCCCTCCGCAACTCCCTTGTCAATTCTTCCCTTCCCTCCCGCTCCACCCCTTCCCCGGGCACTTTACCTTGCAACCGCAAGAGATGCTACACTTGTCCCTTCACCTCCCCCCTCCACTCCTTTCAGGGACCCAAGCAGTCCTTCCAGGTACGACAGAGGTTCACCTGCACCTCCTCCAACCTCATCTACTGCATCCGTTGCTCCAGATGCCAGCTGATCTATATCGGTGAGACCAAGCGGAGGCTTGGCGATCATTTCGCCGAACACCTCCGCTCGGTCCGCAATAACCAACCCGACCTCCTGGTGGCTCAGCACTTCAACTCCCCCTCCAATTCCGTATCCGACCTCTCGGTCCTGGGCCTCCTCCACGGCCAGAGTGAGCAACACCGCAAGTTGGAGGAACAGCACCTCATATTCGCTTCTCAATTCTGTTAACCCTTGCTGTTGCTCACCTTCCCACCTCTCCCTCAGCCCTCGGGCCCTGGCATTCGCTCTCTCTCCCCCACCCAAGTTGCACTAGCTTCTCATTTTCACACTACAAACAGCTTACAATGGCCTGTTTCCTTCACCATCGATACTTTTTTGCATATCTTTCATTCATTGTTCTTTATCTCTCCACATCACCGTCTATATCTCTCGTTTCCCTGATCCCTAACCAGTCTGAAGAAGGGTCTCGACCCGAAACGTCGCCTATCTCCTTCGCTCCTTAGATGCTGTTGCCACGCTGAGTTTCTCCAGTCTTTTGTGTACCTTCTTTCAACCATTATTCATATTCTCCCCGAAAGTCCCGTAGGACTGCCCGTGATGAGCTAATTCCCTTGTGTCTCTTTCTTGTGTTGTGCTTTAGTTGTCTTTCACCCAAATTTCATTTGCTAAGATCTTTGAGTTCTATTTTCACCTTGGCTGAAACCATCAGCTGAAGAATCCGACAGCCAGTTCTCTGAATGTGAAAGTACTGTAAAAGTATTTGATTGGCTTCACTAGAGTCACTGAGTTTTCAAATGTAAATATATTGTGGCATGATTCCCAGGAAATTGTCCTTGGTTCATGACAACTGGGGCAATGAAGGATTCTATACAACTAAAACGGCACGGATCATCTTGAAGGAGAAACTTCAATCAACATTAATCAATTGTTTCTCTTATGGTTTTAATTTTCATTGTATGAACTTAACCAGAACACATATTTGTTCAGTATGCTAAACAACACTTATGTGATTTAGTTAAAAAGTTGCAAAAGCCAATTCAAAACAACACACTACATGTGAACAACTGCATTATATTTTCAGCAGTCATGTTCTTTTACTGGTATTCTGATCTGTGAACTGTTCTGAATAGGCCCGGTTCCTTCGATACAATGATAACGAAATAAAGGGGTTTATTGTCACGTGTATCGAGGTTCAGTGAAAAGCTTTGTTTTGCATGCTATCCAAACAGAATCCGATATCCTGCACATAAATACAATCAAGTCACACTCTAGTACAATAGGTAGACAAACAGGTAGATACAAGAGCAGGAGATATTCTCAGCATCGCAGTGAATCAGTTTCACAGACAGTTCAATGTTTGCAGTGGTGTAGAGATGAATCAGACAGTACCCTGAGTTACTCCAGTACTTTGTGTCTACTTTTGGGTAGGTTATCTTTAATCTAACTACTCTCCTTTTGAATCCTCCATCTCAAACGGTACCAACTACCCCCCACCAACCCCCCCCCCACCAACCCCCATCCCTGCAAGCACATGAATAGTGGCCAATCATTTACCCTATACTCCACCACGTAGGTGTATCAGTCATCCTTCAAATATTATTCCAAGTTGCACATCGCATGTTCTTGCCATCATAAATGTTGGCCTTAAAATGTGGCTCTTAACCTTCCCTCTACCATTTGTGGTAGCTGTTGTTTTCCTGTCTGACCCTTTCCGAGTGATCAGTGTTGTAGCTGGGAGGTTTAAGTCCACAGGCTCTGCGACCAGGGCCCTCAAGGTTGATTCCAGTTGGAGGCCGCCAGCTCCTAGAATCTAGCAGCCCGGGACTAGCGGCAGTTCCCAGTTCGGCTCGCCTGCCCCAGGTCTGGCTGTGGTGCCCAGGTCACCTGCGTGCCCCGGGACTGGCTGCAGTTCCCAGCTTGGGAAAACCAATTGGAAAACAAATACGCCTGCGGGCCAGATGATTCCGGGTTATGGTCCGGATCCGGCCCGTGGGCCGTATGTTGCCGACCCCTGTCCTAGATGTCAGGCCACATTGTGACCCCCCCCCCCCCCCCCATGTTTCTAAAGCGATTTCCGCCCCTGATAAGCAGCAATCCATTCACACAAACGTTTGTTTTTCTTTTGCATTGCCGATAATCCAAGAACAATTGAGAATACCAAGAATAACTCATGGTTTGGGAGTGACATATTCCCGCTTGAGGAGCTGCTTTATAAATTAGCAACGAGCAAGATATCGATGCAATCATTAGTGATCAACCGATTGCCCGCGGACTGGCGATGCCACTGTTTGGTGTTTAAATGTTTATTGTACATGATTGCTTCACGTTGAGGATTGGGAGACCTGTTCACAGTCACTCGCAGCTTTGCCGTTATTGCTACCAGACCATTGCTACATTGTCCCAGACCACTGTCCTTCAGATACGGAGCATCCTGCCCACCCGTGTCCCAGAGCCGGAGCCCCGGTCGCCAACACATCCTATCACCCAGATACCTGCCCTACAGATCGGGAGTGATCCTCAACCTCCCTGAACGCTCCCGACCGCCTCTCCCCTCTATCCCAGACTGGGATCCACGATGCCGGACACACTCTCAACACCAGACACCTGGCCACAGCACCAGACACCGTGCCGGCGCCAGACCCCCTTGTTGGCCAGGTGAGAAGTTTGGCGACCCCCACAGCCACGGGGCGGCGAAGGATGGATACGCACGTGTTGGCTGCGAATGCGCACACGGGACACTTGGTGAGGACGGGGCATCCCTCCCACACCCCATCCCCCCACACCCACCAACACGAGGCCGGTGATCAGTGATCACAAAAACTGTTAAAGTCCATGTTAGTGTAAAGGGCCTGTCCCACTTTCACGAGGTAATTCACAATTTTCCCCTTGATTCAAACTCGCAGAATGTTCGTAACAAGCCCGTAGGAGTTTGTAGATATATCGTAGCGGCTCGTTATGCCAGCCGTAGGTACTCCTGGCATCAGGTAAGCCGGGACGTTTTTTCCAGCCCGATAAAAAATGTCCACGAGTATAAAAAACATTCGGGATGAAAGAAATTGCAACTTTTTACTCGTAAGGAGGACATCGAAATAGTCGTGGGAATCCGTAGACATAATCGTAGGAGTTCATGAACATGGTCGTGGAAGGTCGTAGGAGTTCGTCGATTACCATGATCTTGATTTTTTTTTTAGGTCCTTTAAACTCTGCAGAGGTTTTGAATTAAGTCGTGAAAGTGAGACAGGCCCTTAAGATAGCACAGCACTATTTTTAACATTGTTTGAGCCAATTTCATGTGTCTTTTGCTGGACATCCAATTGGGTATTAGAGACATGTTTAGCACGCCAAAGTCAAGGGTGAAGTCCAATTTCTAGGAAAAAGCCTTTGACAATATCGTACACTCGTCAGCTGCACTGTAATGTCAGCCTTGATTTTGTGTTATTGAGTGGGACATACAAACCATACGTTATGTAAAGGAAAAAAGGCAGATAATTATATATCCCTTGAGCCTTTCAGAAATATTTGAAAGTATTTTGTATACAATTACTTTGAATAGTAATTGTTACGTAGCCAAAAGTGATGGGTGTTTTGTACACTTAAATTATTTTGAATATCATAATTTGTTTCAAAATTCTGCCTTTATAAAATGCACAATTGTATTTAAAAAAATCAATACAAATTATTCACAATAGATTAGTTTATAGTGATGCCTTTGAAACCGTGTATTGGGAAGTTAAATGGGGAAACTGGGTAACCTTTTAAGTACTGTCAAATATAAACCTCATAGACTTATTTCCTATTGTGAGATGGCAGATTATCAAATCAAATGGGGTCAGAACAGGTACAATTCAGTCCCTGAACTGGATGTATTGTTCTGAAGAATTAAATGTAGCCTCCATATAATTTGTGTTTTAAAGATTAAAAACTAGAATCATCTGGAAATACTAAAATTATGTGGGAGTACCAATAGTTTAGGCAGACTGATTTCCAGAGTTGGAAGTAAAATGGCTTTTCCAAGTTTAACAGGGATACAAATGTGAGTGTGGCTGGAAGTATAGTTTGCATAGAAAAGCTCAAATATAATTGTAAAATACCACTGAAAAGCTGATATAGTGCATATAAAGGTGTGGGGATGAAAGAAAATACAACAAAGTAATCCTGTTTTTTTCATTAAATTTATAGGTGGACTTGATTTATTAGATGTATTACTTGGAACCTCAGTAGATGGTTTTCCAAAGCAATCGCAGTATGACCATATAATGAAATGAGCTTTGTGGTGGAATGTGCTGGTTTTAGATGGGTGTGGTACCAAATATTATTGGATTCTGAAGCAAGTTAAAGGTAATAGCTAGAGACTGAAAAGTGTGATTTATAAATTGTTTTTATAGAAATTCATCAAATACAGTTGAAGGCCAATGCATTCTCATTGTGAACTGAAACATCGCTGATTTACATCTGAAATAGATACTGATTTAATGTTTTAACATTCATGTAATGTTATGAAGGAAACACATTTCTGAAATAAATGAACAAGACATTCTAGCCACTTTTTAAGGTGAGGGTTAAATATGCGAAATTGTTGTCATGTTTGACTACACTAGTTACTGTATTTTCAAATAATTAATTGTTAATAAAGTTCTTTCAAACATTGCTGAAACAGCAGTAAAGGTATAAGTAAGTTTTGACCTTTGCAGAAGTTATGGCTTGCTTGTTTTTGTTTCATTTTGCTTTTAGAAGATACTCTGTACATGGTGATGTGGTGCTTTCATCTGTGAAGTCAGGCATGGTATGAGAATGTGGAATACAGATCTGTGATGAAAACAGTCATTGAAAGCATTTTAATTTTGAACATGAAAACTACCTGATTGATTACACAGCAATGCAGGGGATCCATTTCCAGCTCCAATTGTGGCGATATTTGGAAACGGCTCCATTATTGCTGATTGAAATGAACAAGAAGATTTAAATATTTGTAAATATATTCACTTAACAATGGCATAAAAGGCAAATTTAAACATAATGAAACATAGCCAGCAATGGAAAAATGGATTTTAAACTGTGAACGAATGCTTACATCTCGTATTATATTCTCCAACCATTTCTTCAGATACAAAGAAAATACGTGCATTATACGATGTCTTTATAACTTCCAATCTTCAATCAGTGCTTTACATTTAATTTAGTGCTTTATAAGTACTGTTATTCAAGATATATAAGCAATGTGTTACCCACAGACACCAAGAAGATGATGGTACACAAAAATGCTGGAGAAACTCAGTGGGTGCAGCAGCATATATGGAGCGAAGGAAATAGACAACGTTTCGGGTCGAAACCCTTCTTCAGAAGATGACCATCAGTAGAAAGTTGGGCCTGAATAGACATTAATTGCCATCGTGATTTTGTTACACAGATAATGATGACAGTTGGCATGAGAGCAACATTATTTCAAGGCTTATACTGCATTAGAGTTTTAGCCTAGGGTATGACTTTCTGTCTCCCATAACATCCAAGTTACATTTATTGTCACATGCATCAATTGGTCCAGTGAGATTTTAGCTACTTTACAGCCATACCAATAAAAAGAACAGGAGACACGATAGAATGTAACATGAAGTCAAGTCAGGTTTATTCGTCACATACACATACGAGATGTGCAGTGAAATGAAAAGTGGAAATGCTTGCGGATTGTGCACAAAAACTGCAAAACAGAATGGAACAGAATCACATATTACATATTACATATTTGTGGGAGGAAAAAAAAAGAAAAACAGCAATTTTAAATAGACACCACACAACAGTAAAGTTAGTCCCTGGTGAGATAGGAGTTTACAGTCCTAATGGCCTCTGGGAAGAAATTCCTTCTCATCCTCTCTGTTTTCACAGGGTGGCAACGGAGGCGTTTGCTGGATTGTAGAAGCTGGAACAGTCCGTTGCTGGGGTGGAAGGGGTCTCCCATGATCTTGTTGGCTCTGGAGTCATCCCCACACATGAACAACTGAACATCCCCACACAGCGAATCAACGTTTCCCGCTGTGAGGGAAGTTCAGTCATCTTCCTCTTTGTTGTTCACCCGTGGTCGGAGCCTTTGAGCCCTCCGCAGTTGCCGTTATGGCGGCCCAATGTTCAGGCCCTCTCGCCGGGATGATCGGAGCTCCGCCGTCGGAACGGAAGAACACACTCAGCGGCTTGAAGTTTCCGAATCAGCCACTTCTTACGGGAGACCACGGCTGCCGAAGTCCACAGGCCGAGCTGAGCGGAGCTCCAACACTGGCGACCCTCGGCAAAAGATCCCAGGACTCCGCGATGTTGTCAGCGCCGCCCGCGGCTGGAAGCTCCACAAACCACAGCTCCACAGTGTTAATCAGCAGGCCCAACACTCCGGAGCTCCAACACAGGCGATCCCCGCTCCGCTCGGCATCGTCCCACTCCGCGATGGAATCCAGTGCTGCGCCGCTGCTGAAGCTCTGGCCGGCAGGAAAGGCTGCGCCAATCCAGATGGTAGGCCGCGGGGGGGGGGGGGGGGGGGGGGAGGCGAAGATGCGACTCAGAGAAAACACCTACGACCAGGAAGTGACTGGGAAACGGTTTCCCCCTATTTCCCCCCCGTCCCCCACCTCCCACATAAAAAAAAGACTAAGAAATCTTCAACAACATACTTATAGACACTGAAAATAACGAAAAGGGTGAAAGGACGGACAGTTGCTGGCGAGGCTGCCGTCTCGATGGCACCACCCAATGGTCCATTGGATTTAGAAGAGGAGGGTGGAGTGTTGCATGGAGAACTTTATGAAGAACAGTTGGAGACATATCACAAGCTGAATGACTGAAATATAATGACAATATCAGAACATGGTTTCTGAAGTAGTGTTGATATACTGTCGTACTTAATCTATACAATTAAGCTAGACATTTAACATCTTCTACATGCTCCTATGGAAAGGTTTTTTGATTCTATCACAAAAGTAGGTAGTTTAGAAGCTGAACCTTTTTAGCATCCAATGTATAAGCTATAACTCAAAAAGTGAAACTGCACAAAAAGACCGCCTTTGGCCTATCATTTTTGTGTCATTTCTTTGCCTTTCAAATTTTACATCCCTGAAAGCTCAATACCTCTCCTGGATTTTTATTAATTCTCAGTATCATTAAATTATCTGTACTGGCCTATTACATAAAGCATTTATGATTACAGCAAACACAAAAATCCTGTTTCTTTGAGAATCTTTTCAATTTTGTCTCCTGATTAAATACTCCAGGAAACAGTGTATCGCTTAATCTGCTAATACATTCAGGATTTTGAACACCTTGATCAAATCTGTTCTTAATCTTTCATCTAAATTAGATCAATTCCTCCAATCTCTACAGACAAGTATGAATGAATAGTGGAGTCAGGGGATATGAGGAGAAGGCAGGAACGGGGTACTGATTAGGAATGATCAGCCATGATCACATTGAATGGCGGTGCTGGCTTGAAGGGCCGAATGGCCTACTCTTGCACCTATTGTCTATTGTCCATTGAATGAACCAATTTTAGTAAATCTCTCCAGCAGCCTTTAAATCCTTCCCTAAACATGGTGTTCAGAACTAAACACAATTCTCATTTGCTTAATCCTACTTCATAAAGATTCAGCATTATCGTCCCTTCTCTTGTAACTATTCAAAACCACATATTTGCTTACTTGCTGCCCTGGGCATCTCCTCATGATATCCATGGGTGCATATTGTCTCTCATTCTTCCTATTAAATTCTGTGTATTAATTTCACCAGCATATTTCATTAGTGTAGGCATTTCAAATATCGCTTACTATGCAATCCATTTTTTAATATAATTTTGCATTTAAGAATTATGCCTAAAACCTGATGATGATTCTATGTCCTAATTCCCACAGGGAATAACAATTATACCACTCTCCAGTTTAAAAAAACATCTACTTATCATTACTCTCTGCTGTCTATCCATGGCCAGTTTTGGTTTTACGCTGCTACTCTTCAATGATAGAAAGATTTGGCTTTGATACTTTGACAAACTCTTAAACAATACTTATGCTAGAAAGAGTGCAGAGAAGACGCTGCCAGATGTTGCCAGTACTTGAGGGGCTGAACTATAGGGAGAGGTTCGGCAGTCTAGGACAATTTTTCTTTGGAGCACAGGTAAGTGAGGGGTGATTTGATAAAGGTATACACGATCATGAGGGGGAATAAATAGAGTGAATGCACGGAATATTTTACCCAGAATAGGGGAATAGGGGAATTAAGAACCAGAGGACATGGATTTAAGGTGAGAGGGAAATTATGTAATAGGAACTTGAGGGGCACCTTTTTCACACAGAGGATGGTGGATATATGAAATGAGGATGTAGTTGAGGCAGGTGCTATAATAACGTTAATAAGACATCTGGATAGGCATATAGATAGGAAAGGTTTAAAGGGAGATGGGCCAAATTCATCGTCACTGACTGTTCGCTCCCCAATCAAGATGCTTAGTAGTTGCTCTGTAACATCATGAACTCCAGCACTAGGGAGACAACATATCATCCTAGAGTTATGTTTGCAGCCAATCTGTTCCTCTTTTCATTGTATCCTCTAGAGATTACATTTCTCCCAATCTTTAATCTCACTTCCTGTGCAGCAGTGTCTCTGCTGTAACACAAACTTGACCCATGATGCATTTGTTTGCAAAGCCATCCTGCCCAACAATAACCAAGCAGTTCATCCGTTGAAGAATGGATGGCCACGGGGGAATAGGAAGGAACTGCAGATGCTGGTTTAAGCCAAAGCCAAAGCCACAGGGGTTCCAGCATTTTTTCTGCTTTCCTCCACTTTGCCTGGCAGTTACCCATTCCCTTCTTGCCTATGCTGTCTTTATCCCTGACGGCCACTTCATTAAATGTGTTATCCATCTTCATCTAAGCATTGTAGATGTTCCAAAGTGAATCCATCTGCAGCTGGAGCTCAGTAGTTGGGACAGTCAATAGCTGCAGGAGGACACGTTTCCTGCACGTGGCAATTGGGTACATCATATATTTCCACATGGCACAAGTGAAGCATTCCACAGTTCTGAGTTGCCATGAATTCCCTTAAATCAAGGCTATAATGCCAGGGATCTTACTCCATTAGAGTGAAGTAATCTTTACCTTTCTACTGTTTAATGAACTACAGTTGTAAAAATAGCATAACTACCCAACTGATTCTAATTGGCCATCATACTCTAAACAATTGCTGAGCCTGTGATGTTTTTAATCTTTGCAGTTCTCTGTTTCCAACTTTTATTTTAATTATCAGTGTCAAGATTTGCACGCACCCACATGGCTAGCAAAAAAGTCACACCAACAAACCAACGGCCAGTGCTGAGACTCAATGTAGACTACAGATTCTACTCACCGTCCACACAGTAAAAAAAGCCCGTACTCTGAAGACCACTGCATTCTGAAGATTGCTGTGCACTAAGCTTCATGTTCAAGTGTTGAAGTAAGTTTTGCAACTTTCTCTGAAACAAAAGAACAAAAATGATTGAAATTTATACTAGTTCATCTTGCAATATTTTAAATTATGTTTTTTTTATGTGATTGTCACTGACAGAATCTTACACTTCTTGAATTTTTAAAATTAGATTTCAGATCTCTAAATGCTTGTAATTTTTTAAGTTTTTGCTGCTCTCTAGTACTTAGCTTTAAAATTGTAATAATTTATTAAGGTCGCAACTGTAGAACAATGTCCACAAGAAACACTCATTCTGTTCATTCATAATGCTCCCAATGTTTAGCTGTTGGAATGTCAAATTAAGGATTAGTGATTTCTGGTTAAATCCAAATTGTAGAGAAACAAGAATAAGCAGACTATTTATTGTTAACCATTAAATATGTTACAACCGGTGAGTTATTAAGAAACTAAAACAGACTTGCTTGGAAGAATTTGGTTTTAATTGGAGATCTTGACGCTCTTCAGAAGCTTTCTGTGCTAGCTCTCCTTTTTATGACACAATCATTTCATTGTTAACAAAGATGATTGTCTCGTTTAAAACTTCCACATGGCACATACAATGCCCTCCATAATGTTTGGGACAAGGACCCATCATTTATTTATTTGCCTCTGTACTCCACAATTTGAGATTTGTAACAGAAAAGAATCACATGTGGTTAAAACACACATTGTCAGATTTTAATAAAGGCCATTTTTATACATTTTGGTTTCACCTGGTAGAAATTACAGTGGTGTTTATACATAGTCCCCCCCCCCCCCCCCCCCCCCCCCATTTCAGGGCACCATAATGTTTGGGTCACAGCAATGTCATGTGAATGCAAGTAGACTTGTTTAGTATTTTGTTGCATATCCTTTGCATGCAATGACTGCTTGAATTCTGCAATTCATGGACATTTGCAGGGTGTCTTCTCTGGTGATGCTCTGCCAGCCCTGTATTGTAGCCATCTTTAGGTTATGCTTGTTTTGGGGGCTAGTACCCTTCAGTTTTCATTTCAGCATATAAAAGGCATGCTCAATTGGGTTCAGATCGGGTGATTGACTTGGCCACTCAAGAATTGACCATTTCTAGCTTTGAAAAACTCCTTTGTCAAGGAGTTTAGCAGTATGTTTGGCTTTAGCAGTATGTTTGGAATCATTGTCTTGCTGTAGAATGAACTGCTGGCTAATGAGTTTTGAGACATTTGTTTGAACTTGAGCAAGTAGGATGTGTCTATACACTTCAGAGTCCATTATGCTACTACCATCAGCAGTTGTATCATCAATGAAGATAAGTGAGCTAGTACCTTCATCAGCCACACATGCCCAGGCCATAACACCCCCACCTCCGTGTTTCACAGATGAGGTGGTATGCTTTGGATCTTGGGCAGTTCCTTCTCTCCTCCATACTTTGACCTTGCCATCACTCTGATATAAGTTAATTTTCGTCTAATCTGTCCACAAGACCTTTTCCCAGAACTGTGGTTGCTCTATTAAGCACTTCTTGGCAAACTGTAACCTGGCCATCCTATTTTGTGTCTCACCAGTGGTTTGTATCTTGCAGAGTAGCCTCTGTATTTCTGTTCACAGTGGTCTTCTGCGAACAGTGGTCATTGACAAATCCACACCTGACTCCTGAAGAGTGTTTCTGATCTGTCAGACAGGTGTTTGGGTTTTTTTCTTTATCATAGAGAGAATTATTCTGTCATCAGCTGTGGAGGTCTTCCTTGGCCTGCCAGTCCCTTTGTGATTAGTAAGCTCTCCAGTGTTCTCTTTCTTCTTAATGATGTTTGAACCAGTTTGGAACATTTTCCTAAGCCTAAGGTTTGGCTGATGTCTCTGACAGTTTTATTCTTGTTTTTCAGTCTCATTTAACTTCTCTAACTTTAATTGGTACAACTTTGGTCCTCATGTTGATAAACAGCAATAAAAGTTTCCAAAGGTGATGGAAAGACTGGAGGAAAGACAAGGTGCTGAGAGCTCTCTTATACCTGCATTAAGGAGGCAATTAAACACACCTGAGCAATTGCAAACGCTTGTGAAGCCATGTGTCCCAAATATAATGGTGTCCTGAAATGGGGGAACTATGTACAAACACAGCTGTAATTTCTAAATGGTGAAACCAAAATGTATAAAAATGGCCTTTAATAAAATTTGACAATGTGCACTTTAACCACATGTGTTTTTTTTCTATTACAAATCTCAAATTGTGGAGTACAGAGGCAAAGAAATAAATGATGGGTCTTTGTCCCAAACATTATGGAGGGCACTGTAGCTCAGTTGGTCTATATGAAAAAAAAGCACATGTGCACAGTTCCATCTTCAGAATGCAAACGATTATCCATTAAGGTGCTGATACATGTCGAGTCATAGAAACATTCAATCCTATAAAGGATTCGTAATTAATGGTTTGATGATTATCTCCACAAAATAATTTCAGATGGTTGTGCTATGTTTCCAATCAGATGTAAAAGTTATTTAAACTTATTGGTACAGTTTAATTGCTAACATTGGCAAATTAACCCATTTAAATTGACTGCATCTGTCACTTTTTCATTGACATGCCGTACTTGTGCCTATACTACTTTAAATCTATGGTTCTAATCCAAGGTAAGATCAGCACCAGAAGCAAAATTTTGAATTGCATGGAAGATAGCAATATCTGCAGTGTATCCCAGTGTTATAATGAATAAATAAGTAAGCACAGGCAGGAAAGGGTCTACAAAAGGGGCTCGACCTGAAGTGTACCTATCCATGTTCTCCAGCACTTTCCCTGGTTCATACATCTGTCCCAATCTTTAGAAAAGAGCCAAAATGTACAAATAAAGTTGTATTAATCTGGTGTCTTTAATGTAAAAGAACATTCCAAGTTGTAATCAGCTAAAATTATACTTTATTGAGATTTTAACTAAAGTGACAGCTGTGAACTTTCACCGTACCAATTGGTGCATGTGACAATAAATGTGAACTTGAACTTGAAGTCTAGGGATAATGCTATCTTTAATTCCTCCTTCCTGTTGTTCTTCCAATTATTTTTTGAATCTTAAGAGAATTTATTTCTCAGCAAATTATGCATTATTTCTTTGTGTCCACCATTACCGCTCCACCATCATGTCTATGTATATATTTTTCCAATCAATTACTGCTCTAATGCCTTCATAGTTCCAATTTGTTTTGATATCAGAATCTACTTTTGGATTCAATTGCATCACTTTCAAACACAGTGTAAAGTTATGGTCAGGTTAGTCCAAGTATCAAGTTATGGTCAGGTTAGTCCAAACGCTTAGGGCCCTCTGGACCAAGGGCAAGTTGGTAAATTAGATCCAAAAATGGCTTAGCGTGGCTGGATGCCTGTGATCCAGTGGTGTTCCACGGGATCAATGCTGGGGCCCTTACTGTCTGTAAAGTACGTGGATGATGTGGATGTAAGAGGCATGATCAGTAACTTTGGAGATGACATGAAGATTAGGTGGAGTGTTGAGAGTGTGGAGTGTAATCTTAGGCTACAGGGTAATAACAATCTGTTTGTCAATTTGGTTGAGAAATTCTATGGATTTCGGGAGGTCTTTTGAGGCTCCGACATATACCGTGAATGCTAGGATCCTTAATAACACTAATAAACAATGTGAACTTGTGTGAAAGTCCAAAGATTCTTAAAGGTGGAAGCACAGGTAGTTTGCATGGTTACGAAGGCATGAGATACAGGCTGGGCATTAAATACAAGAACGGAGACATTATGCTCTGACTTTAAAACATTGGTAGTTCCTCACATTACAGGAAGGATGTGATTGTGCTGGGAATGGTGCAGTGAAGATTCACAATGTCAGCTGTGATGGTGTGTTACCGTTATGGGGAGGTACTACAGAGGCTAGCTTTGTTTTGCCTGGACCAGAGGTGATTATTGAGGAAGTAATTTAGAGATAACATCATGGGGACCTTTGTCACCCAAGGAGTGGTGGGTACCTGGATTACACTGGCGATGGAAGTAGTCACTAACTTTTATGAAGTGTCCAGCTAAACACTGGAATTGCCCATGTGATTAATACAGTTGGGTGCCCACTGGTCAGCGTAGACTTGATGGACCAAGTGGCATGTGTCCATGCTATATGACCATTATGAATATATGATTTTTTTTTCCCCCCGTTGTTCCTTAACATATTAATCTCAAAAACCATCTCCTATATGTTACAAGAATTTGTCCTCTTTATTACTGCTTAATTTGAATGGTCTAAATGTATTTGAATGTCCCAAAGGTTCAATGGTTTCGTTAAGTACCTTAAGCCTCTTAGATTGTGTTTGCAGGATATCATCCCTTTTTCCATCAATCCTGTTCTTGTCTGTGTGGATCACAAATTTGTGGCTCTTCATTTTCCTCTTTCTGGATGCGCTGACCACGCTTTCATCTCGCTGCTACCATCAGTAAGCAGATACTGCAGCCTGAGAACTGCTACCTCCAGATTCAAGAACAGGTTATTCACATCAACCTCTCAAACCTGACTGGACAGCCCTAACCACAACCCTACCTCAGCTCTGAACTACGGACTTTATATTATACTATGTACCTCAGCTTGCATTGTTGTGGTCTGGTTACCTAGTATAGCTGATAACTTCATGTATTATTTGATGTGCAATTAATTTTCTTACAGCTGCAGCAAGTAAGAATCTCATTGTTCTGGTCCCAGTGCATGTGACAATTAACACTCTTGACTATCCGCCTACCTAATTTGCTGTAAAATCATTCCATTAAACAAATGCTAGTTTGGGACTGCTCCTGTTCAACCCATTCGCCGTCAGCTCTACCTAGAGGAAACCAAACACATTGGACGATTGCTTTGCAGTCTGAAAGGGTCACCTTGAGCTTGAACTTGCTTAATCCTTTAATGTTCCATCCAACTCTCACTCTCGCCCCTCTGACTTTGGCGTCCACAACTGTTCCAATGTTGTTCAATTTTAACTTGAGGAATAATATAACGGTCTTCAGGACTCAATGTTGAATTCAATCATTTCAAATAATTAGCCTTTTCAGTTTTTGTTTGCTCTCCCCTAATCTGGCAAGTTTACAGCATTTCCAGTTACTTGTTTTGTCAAGCAATAAACTTTACCAGTCTCTTTCAAATGATACTACCACCTCTAGTGCAATTTAATCTCTCCTGGTTTCCACCTTTTAACAAACACATTTTATGCATTCAGCACATTCTTTCATTCTCACCCATTATAAATGCATTTCATTTTTCACTAATAAAAGCCTATCAACATGAAATGTTCGTACTGTTCCTCCCCATAGATGCTGAATGCCCAGCTTAGTATTTCCTGCTTCTTCTGTTTTCTTATTGGATTGCAAACATTTGCTGTATTTTGTTTTGGGGTATTTTTGCTTTCCTTTGGTTTTACAGCCTATAATATGTTCCGGTTAGCTAACATCACAAAACATCTCAGTTAATTTAGAATCAATGCTGCATAAATCTGTATCTTAATCCACTCTTGCCTTTGTGTTCAACTGGCTTCAATTTCCATTGGAAGACTTAGGGTGCAAGCAGCACATTGCAAAAATGACTGCTGCCTTACCAGGGCCATATGCGGAAATGAATTAGCAGTGTGTTCTGAGGCGTGGGTGAACATGGCAAGTGTCAAGAAACTTGATGTTCCTTGTGGTCAGAGTCAGATAGCTTTTGTTTCCTGTATCGTACTGCTGCATGCAAGATTTTACTGAGATCACACTCTACTTCAACCATATCAGCAGACATGTTTCAAAATGAGTGGCAGGTTGTAAAATGCTACACTTTACTATTTCATTGGTCCCCTGTCATGCACCTGTATAAATTCAAACACAAATTTTCTTTTAACATTGGTGGAATATAACATTTGACCACCTGTCACTCATTTTAACCTTGTATCTGCTGATACTGTTGAGTACATTTGATATCAGTATTATCTTCTGTCTTCAGGAAGAAAGAGGAATCTTGTACAAAAATGATCCATGTGAACCCTTCCACCATCGTTACACGGTTTCACATGTGTCTGGAAATTCAGTTGCACAATGCTGCTTCTGACAGTGTTACAAAATTAGAATGAATTTTTTTAATAGAAGTAGCATAATGCATTTTGCTTCAGTCCAAAAATTAATCTGTGCATTTCATGTTGAGTCACCCTTGTGATCTGATGCAGTGTCAGCATCAAGAGAGCGTGGGATGACATCATTTACAAAGCAAATGTTTCATTTTGGATGATTTCAGCAGAGTGTGGCCACATTGTCTTTGGTTATTGGTTACTTCTGAGACAATCTGACCTTAAAATCGCAACTGGAATGGAAGACCTACCTGACAAGTAAATTACTAAGCTGCATAATTTTCCCTCTCTTTTGAACAAACCACCTACCCCCATCACATCTCTCTTGGTAGTCTTACTTATGATCCTACAAATATTGCACAATCTGCAGGCATTGCCACTTTCATTTCACTGCTCATCATCAGGGCTGCCAACTCTCACGCTTTCAGCGTGAGAACCACGCATTTTAACAAATTCTCACGCCCTCACGTTGATCAGAAATTTCTCACGCTCTGTGGTGAGAAATTCTGTGATCAACGAAAATTTCAAAACTTAAACTGCATGGTCCGCGGGTGTTGGGGAGCTGGGGATGAGGGAGGGATGGAAGCACAAGTAGAAGCGGAGACAGATGTGGACCGGGATCCGGGGCAGGCGAGTGTTTGCCGTGCCTGGCGAGTGTTTGCCGGGGACAGATGCGGGTTGCCGGCACTGGTGAGTGTTTGCGGGGCTGGCAAGTGTTTGCGGGGCTGGCGAGTGTTTGCGGGGCTGGCGAGTCGCTCGCTGCAGCTCTAGCCATGGAGCAGCCTCAGTGCAAGAGTCCCAGGCCGTCGGAGGAGTCGGAAGCATTGCGCCGCTGCTGTGAGAGTCTCTGTGCCGAAGGGACAGAGACTCTCAAAGGGAGGTGGAGAGAGAGAGGGGAAGGAGACAGGGAGACAGTGGGGAGAGATAGAAGGGGTGAGAGGGGAGAGAGAAGAGTGAGAGGGAGGGGGGGGAGAGAGAGGCAGGGAGAGAGAGGGGGGATAGTGAGGTGGGAGAGGGGGGAAGAGACAGGGTTGAGAGGGAAGAAAGAGAGAGAGGGGGAGAGGGGGAGAGAGGGAGGAGAGAGAGGGGGGAGAGTGAGGGGTGGTAAAAGGAAGAGGGGGAAAGAGAGTAACGGGGGAAACAGAGAGAGAGATTGGGGCAAAGAGAAAGAGGAGATAGAGACGGGAGAAAGAGAGAGGAGAGAGAGAGAGTGAGGTGGGAGGGAGAAATGGGGGAGAGAGGGGAGAGAGGAGAGAGAGATGGGAAAGACTAGGGAGAGAGAGATGGGGAGATAGAGAGGGAGGGAGAAAGAGAGAGAGAGCGAGGGGGAGAGGGGGAAGCGAGGGGGAGAGAGAGGAGGGAGAGGGAGAGGGGGAGAGAAAGAAGAAAGAGGGGGAGAGAGAGAAGAGAGAGAGAGAGAGAGAGAGAGGAGGGAGGAGAGTGGGAGAGGGGAAGGGGAGAGAGAGGGGGGTGAGTGAGGTGGGAAGAGAGAGGTGGGAAGAGAGAGAGGGGGAGAGAGAGGGGAGAGGAGAGAGAGAGAGAGGGAGAGGGGGAAGGGGAGAGACGGGAGAGAGAGAGGGGGTGAGGAGAGAGGGAGAGACAGAGGGGGAGAGAGAGGGGGAGGGGAGAGAGAGAGGGGGGGAGAGAGAGAGAGGGGGTGATAGGAGAGTGGAAGAGGGGGAGAGAGAGGGAGGAGAGTGATGTGGGAGGGAGAGAGAGGGGAGAGAAAGAGAGGTGGAGAGAGAAGGGCGGGACAGAGAGAGATAGAGATAGGTGGAGAGAAAGTGGGAGAGAGAGAGGGAGAGAGAGGGGGATAGAGAGGCAGGGCTGCCAACTCCCATGCATTGAGCGTGAGAATCACCCATTTCGCCAAATTCTCACGCTGATCACAAATTTCTCACACTCTCGTGAGAAATTCTGTGATCAACGAAAATTTCACAACTCATATCAACTGCATGGGCCATGGGTGTTGGAAGCAGAAGCAGCGACGGGGACAGATGCGGACGGGGAGCAGAGCTGGCGAGTGTTTGCCGGGCTGGCGAGTCCCTCACTGCAGCTCCGGCCATGGAGCAGCCTCAGTGCAAGGCGTCGGAAGCGTTGCGCCGCTGCCGTGAGAGTCTCTGTGCCAAAGTCGCCCAGGTGACCGGCATGGATATGGCTGCGGCTTGGTGCATCCTGGAGGACAACAAGTGGCTGCTGGAAGTAAGTACCAGGCACTGGGTAGAAACGGTGGAAGATGGTGGACTTCAAATGGGGGTGGTTGGAGAAAGCATCCTGCTTGCCTGCTCGATTTTCACTTACTGTAACTGCAGGAAAAGATTTCCCGATGTTGGGGGAGTTCAGAACCAGGGGTCACAGTTTAAGAATAAAGGGGGGGCCAGTTAGGACTGAGATGAGGACAAACTTTCTTCATGCAGAGAGTTGTGAATCTGTGGAATTCTCTGGCACAGAAGGCAGTGCAGACCAATTCACTGGATGTTTTCAAGAGAGAGTTACATTTAGTTCTTGAGGCTAATGAAATTAAGGGATATGGGGAAAAAGCAGGAAAGAGGTACTGATTTTAGATGAATAGCCATGATCATATTGAATGGCAGTGTTGGCTCGAAGGGCCGATGGCCTATTCCTGCACCTATTTTCTATGTTTCTATGCTTGAGTATATGGCAATAAAACTCGATCACTTGATTTTGAAGCATTCATGCATGGTGGAGGTATAATGTAGTCATAGAGTGATAAAATATGAAAACATGCCCTTCGCCGCAACTTGCGCACACCGACCAACATGTCCCAGCTACACTACCTGCTTTTGGTCCATACCCCCAAACCTGTCCTATCCATGTATCAGTCTAACTGTTTCTTAAATGTTGGGATGGTCCCTGCCTCAACTACCTCCTCTGGCAGCTTGTTCCATACACCCACCACCCTTTGTGTGGATAAAGTTACCCCTTAAAAAGTTACCTCTTAAAAATACTTCATACAAAAAAAATTGAAATCATCCTTGTACTACAATGCACTAAAACATGATTTTAATACATCAAATTTCAAAATGTTCCTACCCTGGGAGGGGGGACACCCTTCTTCCACACCCTCTCCCTACTTGGTTGCTCCACTCCTTCACTGGGTACCCCTAAGGCCAGTGATCAGTGATCGCTCAGCCTCCCCAATTTCAAAAACGCTCCGCGGCCCCTAGTTCAGACGGAGAACGCTGCCAGATGTGAGCGGGGAACTGAGGCCAGTTGTCCGTGATGTCTGGATCCCAATGCTCAGCGTTTCATGTTTCGGAATTGGCTAATGTTATTGATTTGTAATTAGCCTGATTTGCAATTAGTTGACAAAACCTTAATTTATTAATCCGGAATATCCAGGGGGATGGGATAAGTGTAATATTAAAATGACATGCAAGGTGTCAGGCTGTCTATCACAACATACAACCCCGATAACCCGTTATTTTCTTCAGTTAAATATTGGGGAAGTAGCACTATTGTCATTTTCCACTCAACTATTATGTTTGTTTACCTCACTGATTATTTCTAACCCGCCCCCCCCCCCCCAATTCCTTTGACAGGTTGAATAGAAATGTCCCCAATCTCATTGTTTTATTAATTGAACATGTAGATGAACATCCTCAAGGAGTGTAATCAGATGGAAACTGATTCAGATGCGATATTTAAGAGCTTGTTCAAAGAAAGGGCATGTTTTAAAGGAGTGACCGAGATACTTGCAGGGGAACGTGTGAGGAGATTATTATTTGTCTTTAGTTTTAGCTTGAACCAGGACATCTGAAGATTCAAAATTTAATATAGTAATTGTGCTGATACTGACCCTAACCAACCACGTAATGAATATCATCCATTCTGGAGGTTTTACTTTTATGATGCCATTTAAACTTCACTTGGATTTCAATCACTTCAATGTAAAAGTAATTGGGAATGGGGAGCATTGGATCAAAAATTTGCCCTCGGTACATATTAACTGTAATGTAATAATGTATGCATGTTGGTAGGTGCAATCAAAACAAAGGTAGAAACCCACTGACTCCCATGGCTACCTGGACTACTCTTCCTGTAAGGACTCCATCCCCTATTCCCAATTCCTCCGTCGACGCCGCATCTGCTCCCAGGATGAGGTGTTTCACACCAGGGAATCACAAATGTCCTCATTCTTCAGAGAACGGGGATTCCCCTCCCCCACTATAATTGAGGCTCGCACCAGGGTCTCCTCCGTACTCCGCAACACTGCCCTCTCTCCCCATCCCCCCCACTCGCAACAAGGGCAGAGTCCCCCTGGTCCTCACCTTTCACCCCACCAGCCGGCACATAGTCCTCCTCCGCCAGTTTTGCCACCT
The DNA here is from genome assembly GCA_963514005.1 of Raja brachyura. The sequence goes on along the minus strand of OY740804.1, from coordinate 31,966,330 downwards.
TCAACGTGACCCCACCACACCACATCTTCCCATCTCCTCCCATGTCTGCCTTCCGCAAAGACCGCTCCCTCCGCAACTCCCTTGTCAATTCTTCCCTTCCCTCCCGCTCCATCCCTTCCCTGGGCACTTTCCCTTGCAACTACAAGATATGCTACACTTGTGGCTTTAACTCCCCCCTCCACTCCTTTCAAAGACTCAAGCAGTCGTTCCAGGTCCGACAGAGGTTCACCTGCACCTCCTCCAACCTCATCTATTGCATCCGCTGCTCTAGATGTCAACTGATCTATATAGGTGAGACCAAGCGGAGGCTTGGCGATCGTTTCGCCGAACACCTCCGCTCGGTCCGCAATAACCAACCCGACCTCCCGGTGGCTCAGCACTTCAAACCCCCTCCCATTCCGTATCCGACCTCTCTGTCCTGGGCCTCCTCCACGGCCAGAGTGAGCAACACCGCAAATTGGAAGCACAGCACCTTAAGGGGTTGGACAGGCTAGATGCAGGAGGATTGTTCCCGATGTTGGGGAGGTCCAGGACAAGGGGTCACAGCTTAAGGATAAGGGGGAAATCCTTTAGGACCGAGATGAGAAGGACTTTTTTCACACAGAGAGTAGTGGGTCTCTGGAACTCTCTGCCACAGAGGGTAGTTGAGGCCAGTTCATTGGCTACATTTAAGAGGGAGTTAGATGTGGCCCTTGTGGCTAAGGGGATCAGAGGGTATGGAGAGAAGGCAGGTACGGGATACTGAGTTGGATGATCAGCCATGATCATATTGAATGGCTGTGCAGGCTCGAAGGGCCGAATGGCCTACTCCTGCACCTAATTTCTATGTTTCTATATTCCGCTTGGGGAGTCTGCATCCTCTTGGCATGAACATTGAATTCTCTCAATTCTGTTAACCCTTGCTGTCTCCTCTCCTTCCCACCTCTCCCCGGGGAGGCGGTGTGGGGGAAGGCAGCAAAGTCCAGTCCCGTCCCCTGTTCACCCATAGTCCGGCCTATTGTGGCCTCCGCAGTCGCCGCTACGGCAGCCCGATGCTTCAGGCTCTCTTGCCGGGAAGATGGAACTCCGGCGTCAGGTGAATTATCCCTCTGCGATTGGCTGGGTTCCCAGGTCCCGCATGAGGACATACTGAAATTAGAATCAACAAATATACTGATGGTTTTATTTTCAACTGCACTAATCCCTGCAATACCATACTAGACATAGCCTGCTAATTAAAAACTAATAATTTACACCCACTCTTCGCTTTCTGTTTGTTAATCAATTTTTAATCAATGTCTATATATCGCAGAATATTATCCCCAATTCCATGTGCTCTGACCATGTTGATCACCTTACTCTATGTGACTTACTCAAAAATTCTTCTGAAAATCCAAACTGGTTTCCCTTCATCTATTCTATTTGTCTATTGTCCAAAAAAACTCCATTAAATTAGTCAACAAGTAATTTAGAGATGAAAATTGTGGAAATTACAATCCTTAATTTTGAATATTTTAAGATATTTATTTTTTTAAACATTTCTATACCAATAGAAGCAGCCTTTATCACACTGACCTCAAAATCTCTAGAGAACCATTGATGTAGGACAAGATAAACTTGAAGTAACAGCATCAATTATTTATTCCATCTCTAGTCTGTAGTACAGTAGCTATTCAGAAATGAATGTAGTAGTAATATTTATTATAAAGCTATTATTCTATTACTCGGGTCTGAAGAAGAGTCCTGGCTCAAAACGTCACCTATCCACTACCTTCAGTGATGCTGCCTGACCTGCTGAGTTACTCCATCACTTTGTGTTTTACTCATGATTCCAGCATCTGCAGTTCCTTATGATTCCATCTTGATTCTGTTACTTCTCTTTTTTCAACTACAAGTTTAACAGACTGTCCTCTGCTGGCTCCATTAGTATCACATTATTTTACCTTGACCATTATCTTCAAACTAGGAAGTGAAATTATCATGACGTGCTTTGAATCTGTTTTATTGACAATGTGGAATCTGTCACCTCATACTAAATACAAAGGTCTGACTGTATAGCAGACAGTGTAGGATCCTTCCCTCAAACAAGGGATGGGAAATCTACAAATATGACGCAAAGCCAGGAAAATATTGTTGAAGTAGTAATTATCTTGTTGAAGGCAGGTCAGGTTTGAGGGGCTGAATAGTCTGGTCGGTTGCTATTTCTTACATTCATCAGTGTCCCACTTGGTCTCACTACCATTCCCAGCTTCACAACCACGAACATGTTTGGGGAAAAAATGTAATCCTGCACAAACTTGCCTTACTCAAGAGGCATGCCCTGATGGTTTCTAATTGAATATGTATCCAACAGAGGGAGCTGTGCTCAAGCTATTGTCATTGGTGCAGTAAACTCCGGGTAAAGAGGGACTATTTTAGACGTAAGTGGCTGTTGAAAGAATGATCTGATGTGGAATGAGGTCATTATAACCGCTCTTCAACTGTGTATGACCTTTATTTTAAAGGATAGGGAGACTTCTAAAAGTAGCTAATAATCAAGGGCAAGAAAGATTTTTTGAGGGATTATGTTTCAAGGTTTCAATGTTATTGTCACATGTACCAATTATATACAGTGAAATTTGAGTTACCATACAGCCGTACTATGAAAAGCAACAAGACACACAGCCACATAAAATAAAGGTTAACATAAACATCCGCCACAGCAGCTCCCCACATTCCGCACTGTGATGGAAGGTAATAAAGTCCAATCTTCTCCCTCTTTATTCTCCTGCGGTCGAACCATCCGCAGTTGGGGGCGATGAAAGCTATATAGATTAATTTGTGAATTTTGTAGTTTTCTTATTTCAGGTTCACAACTACCCTGCCAGCCAATTAAAAATGGCACATGCCATTATTAATTCACTATCTGTTTTACACAATACTGTGAGAAAAACAAGTGTGCACAGTATAATCCACTTTCAGATGTGGAGTATGACATATAGTTCCCAATTACAAATTATTTTTTTAGATGAATTCATGGGTAAATCACTCTTATTCCAAAAAATGAACAATTACCAATACATGTCTTTAGGTTGTGAATCCTTTTAAGATTTTTTAAATGACAAACTGTACTTTATTTTTAAATACATTTTCTTAACTTTACTTTTACTCTCATAATCTAGTCTTTCCTTCCCTAATTTTATTTCCCCTATGATTGATTTGGCATTACATATATATACCATAGGGCGGCAAGGTGGCAGAATTGCTGTTTTACAGCACAGAGACCTGGTCTCAATCCTGACTATGGGTGTTGTCTCTACAGAGTTTGTACGTTCTCTCCGCGATCTGCCTGAATTTTCTCCGGGATCTCCGGTTTCCTCGCACACTCCAAAGACGTACAGGTTTGTAGGTTAATTGGCTTGGTATAATTATAAATTGTCCCTAGTGTGTGTGCAGGATAGTGCAAATGTGCAGGGATAGCTGGTCGGTGCAGAACCTGTTTCCACTCTGTATCTCTAAACTAAAAAAAATCTACACTTATTCACTTTCTTTCTCATGTTGGTTAAATAAATACTCTTTTGATATCACTTTCCAAGGATGTCCCAGTTATCCTGATGCATTCCCTAGCAGTCAGTGAACAAAAGTGCAAAAACAAAATTAAAGACATCCTGCCAGCTGATCTGCTCTATGAATTATGTCAACAATTAACTTTAAGACCTTCTCTTCATTAATAAAATGATGAAAAGCAATGGCCCTGATACACTCATTAATAATTTGTTAGACATATTCCCATTAATAACAACTCGCTGTAAACATGATTGCAGACATCTTCCTATTTTACTTCGGAGTCACGTGAGTGACTACGTGAAGAAGCCCCGCCTGGCGCTGGATCGGCATTACGTCGACGCTATCGGCAGAGGAAAGAGCTGCAGAGCGCAGCTCCAACACAGCGGTGGAAACGGCCCGCAGGTAAGTAAAATTATTTTACTTCCAGGACGTTTTCTAAAAACTCCGTAGGCTGGTAGGTAAACCAGGAGTTAAAATAAAAATAAAAATGTTTTAAAAAATCGCGGGTAAAACGTGCGTCTCGGGGTGTAAAAAAGTCGGGACAGCAGATTATTGCGGAGAGGTTCCGATACCGGTGGCCGATTGAAATACCCGTTAGTGAGCTTTTAGTTGCTCCACAAACAAAACTTGAAAACCCAGTGCCTAAAAGTAAAAGAAAGAAGCTTGAAAGGCCTGAGGTTTCTGAAAGATCCTGTAAGGTAAGCCTTTGGCTAAGTATGGATCTAATGGAGGAAATACTCCAAACAATATCAACCAGGGGTCTAAGTACCCAGAATATTCCCAGGCAGCCCCTGAGGGGGTTCCATATTATGAATATGGTGCCAGTTAAAAATGGGAATTGAAACTCCAGTGCCTGGGATTGGGCTGGAGGAAGTCTCCTTGAACAAGTTTCAGGAGTACCAGGGCTGTATGAGACTGACCCTGAAAGTGGTGTTGTGGTCAGAAGTACCCACCACAATACAAATCCAGGTGTGTCTGAGTGGCACAAAGTTACTATACCTGGTGGAGGCGGTGAGGCCATGGAAGGAAACCTGGCGGCCAATGTTAATTATATGGTCTCTCACCTGCCTCAAGAAAGCTGTTATGGTTGAGACAGCAGATTTGGATTTAAACACTTATTTATTGTAAAAGTGCTCGCTTCGGCAGCACATATACTAAAATTGGAATGATACAGAATATAAGAAAATTAGCATGAGCAAGGATGACGCAAATTCATGAAGCATTCCAAAACACCTTTAAGAAGGTACCTGGTAAATCCAGTTTTTGGGCGCCAATGTCAGCAATTATGCGGGCGCAGGAATTACGATTAAAGAATCCTCAAGCTAATTTTGGCATCACTGTCTTTTAAGACAAGCTGGAAGGTTGTGGAATGACCAAAGTTCAGAATAAACAAAATATGTTGGGCTTATTCTGCAACTCATTTTGAGATAAATTATATAAAATGGAAGATTGCCATTCGGCCTCTTTTACATCCAAAGATTAACAGGACAAGCAATGTTCAAGCTCTTGGTTATTTGTTCGGAGGAAATCTGTTTAAACAAATTAAAGTAATGGATGAAGGGGAAAAAACTGTTGGTCTTGTGAAACCCTTCAGTTGGCCAGAAGGCTGGTCATATGAGAAATGGATTTGATTTGAGCCGAGGCAGGAGTATGATAAGGAAGAATAGTAAGATTGAACGAGAACTTACCAGTTCGAAGGTTGATCTTTATTTTATGAGGAGTCGAAGTGAGGGATTTCGTGAAGAGCCCGCCGGCGCGCATGCTCGACATACTTCAAAGTAGCGGCGTGGAATCACAGAAACCAACAATAGAAATGACTTCGCATAGTAAGATTGAAGTGACTAAGATTACCAGATGAAGGTGATTGAGGGTTGGGCGAGGAGGGCACAAAATCCCTCACTTCGACTCCTCATAAAATAAAGATCAACCTTCGAACTGGTAAGTTCTCGTTCAATCTTACTATTTCATTTCGGAGTCACGTGAGTGACTTCGTGAAGACTTCAAAGCTTCTGTGATTACACGCCCTGGACCACGTCCATGCTGACACACCACTACCAGGGATGGATGGGAGGAACAAACTTGCTCAATAGTTCATACTGCAAAACAAGAGCATATTTATGAATAACAAATCAAAAACACCTCATGCGGGGACATCTCCACGTTCTTGACCTGCATTCAGCACGGCTTCTGCGAACTGTAGAGGAGCAGAAACAGGCTTGTTATAAAAACGCTGGAACACAGCTTCATTAGCCCATCCTGCTGTGGCGAGAATTTGGTCCATAGGCACCTCCATAATCCTCGCCGCTGACGTCGATGCAGCCCTGGTGGAATGAGACTTGAACACATTAGTGTCGATACCTGACTTACCCAAGACGACTCGAAGCCACCTGGATATCGTCTGGACTGTCACTCGATGATGAGGTCTCTTATGAGTGACCAGCAGGTATCTCTCCATTCCTCTGATGCGTGCCGTCACCTTGACATAGTGGCGGATATGTGAGGCTAAACATAGCCTAGCATCTGCGGGTTATGCCGGGAACTTCAGCTGCAGCCCTGTGCACCCAGGTCTATGCTGCTTTAGTAGCTCGTCAATGAAAAATACTACTTCTGTAGGGGTAGATGTCATTCTGTCGACACGAAGTTTGTGTAGTGTCTGTACCCTCTGAGCTGAAGTCAGCGCTAGTAACATCACCAGCTTCATGGTGAGTTTGTCCAGTTGGAGCCCTTCCATGGGAGACCACGTCCTGAGCAGGTTTAATACGCCCCTGACATCCCAGGTGATATTATAGCGTGGTGTAGGCGGATTCATATTGAATATACCCCGCATGAGTCTGGACACTAGCCTGTTGGATCCTACCTCAATATTGAGGTAGAATGAGAGCGCACTTCTGGCGCTGTTGATGGCACTGTAACTTAAGTGTTCATCATGGTGCAACCCCGCGAGGAATTCCAGGACGTCGGTTATTGTCACGTCATCGTACGTGATGCGAGAGCGGCTGCAGTAGGCTTCCCACTTCTTAATATGCAAGCGGTATCTTCGCCTTGTTGACTCTCGACACGACGCCCCGATGGTATCCATGGTCCGAGCTGAGAGGCCGTATTGGACTAAAGGCCTGTTCAGAATCTGCAAGCCAACAAATTTAAATAGCCATGGCAGGGATGTGGCTCCCCTGAGACAGGGTGAGTAACCAATTGTGGGCAACCCTTCAAAAGGACCCAAGGTTCGTTGAGCATGTCAAAGACCACCGGATACCAAGGCTGTGTGGGCCAGTCGGGCATAATAAGGATGCCCTTGGCAGCATCTGCCTGAATCTTACGCAATACCCGACTGATGAGGCAAAACGGGGGGAAGGCATAGAAAAACCAATTCCCCCAGTCCAGCGAGAATGCATCTAGCGCTATAGCCCCAGGATCTGGTTCCCATGAAACGTAGGTTGGTACCTGATGGTTCAACCGTGACGCAAAAAGGTCAATGTCCGGTTTACCAAATTTGGCTGTGACTTTAGCAAAAATCTCAGGATGCAACATCCATTCAATATTGTCATTAAATTTGCGTGACCTGGTGTCCGCCACAGTATTAAGCTCACCTGGCAAATAGTTAGCTGAAATCCAAATGTCTCTTTGAACACACCAGAGCCAAATTGAGTTAGCCAATTTGTCGCACGAAACTGACCTGGTACCACCCATATGGTTTAAGTATGCCACTGCTGTGGTGTTGTCTATTTGGAGACGGACATGTGCTCCAACAAGCTTGGAACAATACGCACGAATTCCGTGGAATGCTGCCAGCAATTCCAAATAGTTAATCCCTTGAGTCAACAACATCGTTGACTCAAGGGTGTCCCATCTGCCCCCACAACTAGAGCAATTATCCGTAGCTCCCCACCCATTGGAGCTTGCATCAGTCTGCAAATATACCACCGGATTAGCCTCCCTGATAGGCTTGAATGAGCTGCTAATGTGGCACACCCACCATTGCAACTCATTTATCGCTTCGGACGGCAGCTGCATTGATCGATCATAATGACAAGCGTCCTGTTTTAACGCAGCAATTTTAGCTCTTTGCAAACTCTGATAATGCAAAGGTCCATATCGCGCTGCCGGAAACAAAGCTACAAGCTTACCAATTACTGTAGCTGTATGCCGAGTCGATGGTATATTGGTGCGGATTAAACCTTGACACACCTGGGTAACCTCCTCAATCTTGTTAATTGGTATGGTAACCCTCATGCTCATAGAGTTCACCGTGAACCCTAGGTGAATCACCTGGGCAGGGCGGAACTTTGATTTCTCTGGATGGACAATAAACCCTAATTGTTGAAATATATTGACAGCAGCTGCAACTCCCTGTTCAGCCAATTCCAGGGTGCGGCCCACAATTAAGATATCATCTAAATAGGCCATAACTATATGATGTCTCTGTCTCAAGTAAGCCATAATTGGTTTCACTAATTTAGTGAACAACCTAGGGGCTGTGGTGAGCCCATTAGGCAAAACCTTGTACTGCCAGAGTTGCCCCATCCAGATGAATTTCAAAAACCTCCTGTTGTATTTCTGGATGGATACTGAATAGTATGCGTCTTTCAAATCGATGCATGCCATAAAGCAACCATGAGAAATCAATGATATGGCTGTTTCAAACGTATCCATTTTAAAATGAGTATATGTTACAAAAGTATTCAAACGGGTTAGATCAATAATGACGCGACAACCTCCATCCTTCTTAGGTCTGGTGAATATATTCGAAACAAATTCAACTGGCTCATGCACCGCTTTCTCAATCACTCCCTTCTGTTCAAGCCTTAAAATTTCCTTGTAGCCTGCTGCCTGTTCTGCAGCAGATAATTTAAACGTTCGACCGGGCATGTGCGGGGATGGAGGAATGTCGCCATTAATAAACTCAATTTTATGCCCCTGAATATTCTGCAACACATACTCGTCACCAGTAAAATTACCCCATGCACCCAAAAACAGCCGAAGGCGACCACCAACATGTGAAGTTAAACAAAGAGAAAAGAGAGAACCAGACCCCCTCACCCCCGTGGTTACCGGCGGTCTTTGACACGTGTGGGTGGACGTGGAGGTGCTGGGTTGGCTTGAGGGCGCGGCGTCTTCGTTTTCCACCAGGGTCTCTGCCGTCCCTGTCCTAAAAAAGACCCCTGGTGCTGGGTCTGATGTTGCTGTCGTTGTGGAGCTTGAGGGTGGGTCCTCGTCGAGGTACTAGCAGACCCTCGTGAGCGAATGTATGGAGCCTTTGAGCCTGACGGTGTTGGGGCACTCTGAGAGCGCATGATCCCCACCGTTTTGGCTTGTTCGTCAAGCTCTTTGACTCTCTTCGAGAGGTCCTCCCCAAAGAGTTGACGGGGCGGCGGCGGCGGCGGTGGTTTGCAATTTTACCTCTTGTTGACGGATAGCCGCACTGATGTTGCCCCATATCGGCGTATTGACCACAGGCACGTTGAGGGAGTTGCAATTGGATGGAGCCTTGAGACGGCTCATTGCCTGAATGAGGACTTCTTCCTGTAGTTGCTGGTTGTTAAGAAAGTCCACAGTGGCTGCCAGCTTTGCGTTTAAAGGAAGTCCAGATGAATGTGGGCCGCAAATTTGGTCGCCACATCCAGAAGATCCTCCGCTGGCACCTCCAACGGAGGTGGTATGGAATCCACCAAAACCTCCTCCTCCTGCTGCTCCAGGTTGATGGTAGAGGCTGTGCCTGTTGCTGCCCTGCTGTAGTTGACGTTGAAGCAGGAGCTCCAGCAGCCGCTCCATACGGTCAATACGCCCTTCACCCTGAACACTCAGGTGGTCGGAGTCCTCCGGCTCTGAAAAGAAAACCGGGCTCCTATCATCGGCCCGCACCTCATCGAGGCCCAGCCGGTGCCGGTAGTTGTCGCTAACAGCCGCCGAGGCGAAACTGCGCGATTCCCGCGCGGGCGTGTTCAACCGCCTCCGTTTAGCGGGAGCTGAAGCCGCTGCCACTAAGGGCACTTGCGGCGTGGTGTCGGCACCAGCCGAAGCATGGCTGCCTGAAGCCCGCGCAGGCTTGCCGGCTGCCCACATCGTGGACTTTGCCGACGCATGGTCTCTCCCACCCATCCATGGGGGGCTCGGCGACCGTGACGAGACCCGACTCAACCGACCCGTCCCGGCGTCGAGAGTCGGGGTGTGCCGGCTGGACCTCACAGCCGCCCCGGGTCTCGCCCTGGAACCTGACCGCTCCTCCGTGTCAGGCAATGCCTTAGCCCTGGCAGGGTTAGGCTTCTGGGCTGCTGCCCTTCCCCTACTTGGAGGGCTGAGTGGAACAGGCCGTGCAGCCGCACGCACCCAGCTCGAGGTCGCCAGTGAGCCCGCTGACGACCTGACTGCCATGGCAGGGTCCCCCTGCTCTGGCGGCACACCACACTCCTCCTCGTCGAACTCCTCCGAGCTGTGGTGTGCTGGCGGATCTGGACCTGTAATCACAGGGCTTACCCACATCTCCGCCTGAGTCCCGGTCTGCGTTGCAGGTACTGCCGATGGTAAAGGCCCCGGAACTGTTGACCGGCGAACTCGTCCTGACGTCCTCCGGCCCTTGGAACTCCCATCCATGTCCTTGCTGCAAGACATAACCAACAACAAGGACCACCAACTAAAGGTAGGATACTTACCTCCATGGCCCCTTATGAAGGGCTGGCGAGGAGCGCGCTCCACCGCCAGCCGTCGCAGCAACGCGGTACGACGATATGTCGAGCATGCGCGCCGGCGGGCTCTTCACGAAGTCACTCACGTGACTCCGAAATGAAATTACCAGCCAGCAAATCGCTTCTCGGCTTTTTTGGCTAAGATCAAGTGTAGTATCTGTTCTTATCAGTTTAATATCTGATACGTCCCTTATCTAGGGACCATAACGAATGTACACCCATTTATTGGGTAAGGAGGTCATTTCGTCAAACAGTTGGAGAGGTACAAAACTTTATCCTATTAAAGAAGGATGTTTGGATGAACCTCAGATTGGTGGTAGACTCCAAATGTTTATAATGATAAGGAGGTATGGATCCATTGGGACACAATAAGCCTTATCATTCTTTCATGTTTGCAGTCTTGAAATAATTCAAATTGACAAAGAGGTTAAGAATTTGTGTGAGAAAGGAGTTATTGAGAAAACAGGAAAGGATCCACAACAATTGTATCAAATATTTCCCCAGACCGAAGAAAGATGGGGTTGTAGAATCATTTTAGATCTCACACAATTAAATACATTGTCCAGTATAAACATTTTTAAAATGGACACATTCAACACTGCAATGCAACAGGTATCAACAGGTTGTTGTTAAAGAAGGAACTGCAGATGCTGGAGAATCGAGGGTTACACAAAAAGCTAAGCTTCTCATTTTCACACCACAAACAGCTTACAATGGCCTGCTTCCTTTGTCACCAATACTTTTTTGCATATCTTTCACTCATTGTTCCTTATCTCTCCACATCACTGTTTATATCTCTCGTTTCCCTGATCCCTGACCAGTCTGAAGAAGGGTCTCGACCCGAAACGTCGCCTATCTCCTTCGCTCCTTAGATGCTGCTGCACCCGCTGAGTTTCTCCAGCTTTTTGTGTAACCATCAACAGGTTGTTATATGGCTACAATAGATTGAAGGATGCATATTTCGGTCCCAATTCACCATAATTTCGCAGGTAATTAAAGTTTATGGATGGGACAGCTGTGGCACTACAAAGCTTTGCCTAAAGGATTAAGCCAGCATTTGCACTGCTAAGGGCACAAAAACACATCGTTATGGCTTATCTAGATGACGTTTAATTGTCAATGATAATCAGGAGTCAGCTGGAAAATTAGTCTCAGCAACTACAAGTTGTTTGAGAAGTTGGGTTCCTGATCCATCCAACAAATCTAAGTTACAGCAATCCCAAACCATTGAATATCTGGGGTTTGTGATTAACTCAGTTACCATGTTGGTAACTTTACCAATGGATAAGTGTTGGATTTGACAAATGTGTGTCAAGACCTGATTAACAAACCTTATCCCTCCATCCGAGAGGTTGCCAAGGTTATTGGTAAATTGGCAGCAGCATTTCCAGCAGTAGAGTTTGGTCGTCTACATTACCAAAATCTTCAAAGGGCAAAAACTCAAGCGCTTATTCAGCGAGCAAGCCATTTGATAGGCCAATGCAATTGCCTAAGGAAGCTTTATCAGAATTACATTGGTGGATTGAGAATGTTCCACAAGCTGCTAAGAACATTTTAGTTCATCAGCCAGTAGTGTTTTTGCAAACTGACGAAAGTTCTCTCGGATGGGGGGGGGGGGGGATGGGGGGGGGATGGGGGGGGGATGGGGGGGGGGGGGGGGGGGGCTACGGATAATGAGATCAGCTGTAGAGGCAGATGGGCTGTCCAAGAGGATTTATTGCTCCAAACATATGGTATTAATTATTTGGAGCTACTGGAAGCATTTTATGGATTAAAAGCTTATTGCTCTTCATTAAAAGAGTTGCATGTCCAAGTACAAATAGATAATACCACAGCTGTGGCATATATCAATCACATGGGTGGTGTCAGATCAATATCATGTGATCATCTGGTAAACCAGATGTGGCAATGGTGTATGGCAAAAAATATTTGGCTTTCAGCTATTTATCTCTCGGGGAGAGACAATGTTGTGGCAGACAAAAGATCACGAATATTTAAAGACAATACAGAATGGATGTTAATCCACAAATTTTCAAAATATTGTCAGTCGGTATGGAGTACCGGACATTGATCTGTTTGCATCTAGATTGAATCACCAATTGCCCAAATACGTGTCTTGGGGAACACGATCCAGGGGCAGTAGCGGTGGATGCTTTCTCGCTACACTGGGGAATACGTTCTTTTATGCTTTTCCCCATTCTGTCTCATTGGGCAATGTCTCAAGAAAATAGCGCAGGACGCTGCCAAAGGCATTTTTTGGTGGTGCCAGATTGGCCCATGCAGTCATGGTTCCCATTGATGCTAAAATGATTATTGAACCATGTATGACAATTCCCAGTTGCGACAATCTGTTGACACAACCAGTAACAAAAGAAATTCATCCATTGCATGATCATATGAATTTGTTAATCTGCAGGTTCTGACCAGACCATTGCAAGAGTTTGAACTGTCGGACAGGACCATGGATGTTATAGTTGCAGCTTGGAGGAATAGCACTAAAACAATATAAGTCGCATATAAGGAAATGGGAAGTTTTTGTACACAGTCAAAGATATCTTATCATACTGCAAACATTTCAAATGTATTGGAGTTCCTTGCTGGGTTACACTTTGATGAGCATTTGAGTTATAGTGCCATTAATTGTGCTCGTAGTGCATTGTCATCCTATTTAGGACAAATTTCAGATCGGGATTCAGTTGGGTCTCACCCATTAGTATCCCGATTCATGAAAGGAATTTTCAATAAAATCCTCCCAAGCCCAGATATACAGAAATTTGGGATGTTAGCATTGTTCTCACTTTGCTTAAACAATGGACTCCAATTAATTCAATGTCTTTGCAGAAATTAACATTCAAGGTGGTAATGTTAATGGCATTGGTATCAGCTCAAAAAGAGTACAAGCTTTGCAATTGTAACGGTTGGATTGCATGCATGTGACTACAGATAACATTATGTTTTATGTTTATGACTTGATCAAACAAAGCAGATCAGGAAGAACTGGAATGAAGGTAATGTTTAAAGCATATCCTATTGATGAAACATTGTGTGTAGTTAAGCATTTAACTCAATACATTGAGGTAACCAAAATCTCAGAGGTTCTGAGAAAGCGTTATTAATAACACACAAAAAGCCACATATAAAAGGTTCAGTTCAAACCATTTCTGGATGGTTTGTGTCTAGCAAGAATAGACACTGATGTTTTTAAATCTCACTCCACTAGGGCGGCAGCTACGTCCGTGGCAAAGGTACAGGACGTGCCACTCGATAAAATTTTAGAGGCCGCAGGGTGGTCTAGAGAAGAGATTTTTCAAAGTTCTAGAATAAACCTGTTGTCACGGTGCCAGGATTTGGACACACAGTAATGGGTTCTCTTTAATGCTTGCTTTGTTTTATATTATCGATTTATATTATCGATTTATGTTACCATTGACATCATTTATCAATTTATTTTGTAATTTTCCCCTGAGATAGAGGGGTTATTATTAAAAAGTTGTTCTTTTTATGATTAAAGGACTTATTACATAAATTGTAACAATGTCCTAAAATGCTATTTACTCACTACTGTTTTGACTAAACAGAGAGTCGTATGAAATGAATTTACGACATAAAAAACACAGAGCTTCAAAATCTTCACGTAGTCACTCACGTGACTCCGAAGTAAAATAGTGAGATTAAACGAGAACTTACCAGTTCGAAGTTTGATCTTTATTTTATGAGGAGTTACGATGAGGGATTGATTACGTGCCCTCCACTCCCAACCCTCATAATGTAAATGATCATCTGGTAGTTCTAGTCTATTTTGAGCCTTACTATTTTACTTCGGCTATTGGTTCTGTGTTTTTCATGCCGCTGCTTTGAAGTATGCTGATCCAGCGCCAGGCGGGGCTTCTTCACGTAATCCCTCATCGTAACTCCTCATAAAATAAAGATCAAACTTCGAACTGGTAAGTTCTCGTTTAATCTCACTATTCTACATGACAGTCATCCTGTGATCTTATGAAAATGATGTTTCTAATACTTCTATGCGTGATATTTTATTAAATTTATTTTGTAAGTCAAGTTATAGAGAATTATTTTTGCTGTGTTCATTCACTGTTTTCATAACCTCCTGGAGGATTAATTTAAATAATTGATTTTTATTATTCGATTTGCTGTATTGGAATTTGATGTTTCTAGATCACTAGTATTGGTATGTCTAGTCCAGTAACATAACTCGTATCCTACAATGCCCTCATAACATACAAAGTCCTATTGTTCTTTAATATTAAGGTAATAAATTACATATGTTCATCTCAATTAGAGATTGCAGGGTGAGCAGCAGATATTGGTTATTAAACTGAAAAAGTACAATAAATTACTGTTTCTTTTGAAAAGAGTATTAGGGACCCTGACTATCGAAAGGGCACAGGTAAAAAGGCACAGGGACAGGAAGGAACTTTGTGAAGGGGAACTATTGTTAGAAACAGTGTGTTGCAGAATCAATGTTCCAAGGGGAGAGAAGGGAAGTTGTCTTCAGAATGTATATAGACATTTGCTTGGTCTTAACATGATATTATTTATTGTTGGATTGCTACAATTTTACTTTATACAATTCATTAAGATTGTTTATTCTATAGAAATATCAAAAAAATCAAAATGATCATTAAAGCAAAACATAAACTATTTATCAGTACTGTCTGGAGGCCACGAACGTATAGTGTCTGCATAATTAAAAGGGAAACCGGAATGCCGCTTACAAATTATTTCCTTCGCTTACGCAAGCAGATGCTAATTATAGATGACTACAAAGAAAAATAAAGCAGTATGCACAAAATGCTTAGTAGAACAACAATATTCAAACACAATGTAATAATGACCAGTATTTGTGGCAATAATTCAAATTCACCTATTATGACAATCGACCAGAAAAATTAACAATTTATTCTGAGCCCAAGGCAATTTTGAGCTTTTCTCTCACCTTTGGTCAAGAGTCTTTGCCCCACACTGGAGATCCTTTCTCCCATAACTCCTGATCCATCTAAACTCTTCCTCTGTCTTATATTCTCTCCAGGTCTAGTAATCTCTAACTGCCACTGTGACATTCTCGCACTCCATTTACTCATTCCAACCTATCACCTCTGAATTTGCAGTACTTTTCTCTGTAAGGATCAATACCAACATTTTCAACGAATCTGCCAGTAGGATTAATGGTATTGTCATTTGGAGAACTAGCAATTAGCCGGCAGAGGTAATAAGCATGTTTCTCATGCTTCCTCACTCTTCCTCCTGGACCATAAGGCAAATATAGAACTTTGTTTCCCATAAAATCATTCAGCTAAGTTTCTCCGAAGTATCTCCTCTACTGCCTCCCATCTCATTCTTCTTGCTTAGGATCCACAAGCAGGATGGTTTTGTTGGACAAATTGTTTTGGTGTACTCTTATCCATATACATATCTGGTGTCACTATTTGAGCTACTCATGCGGGTCCTGGTTTCCATGTCATAGTGGCAAAACGGTTGAAGATGACTGGAGAGCAGACTATGTTGCATGGGCATTAACACAGAAGATGATATGTACAATTTCCTCGCCTGTTTTAATTGAGCCGTGGAAAATCAGGGCACTCACGACCAATACCAATAGTGAAAAATCTGAATGTTACACTGTAATCATAGCCTGTGAACTCTGATGCTTCAACATTGTCATTGTCACCGTAAGTGAGGCCCAACAGGCAGATGACCTGTTTGAAGAACAAGGTGATGGGCCTGCCTTCTTTGGAAAAGAGAAACATTCTATTCATAGGGTGAACTTTGCCAAGCAGAATGAGTTACTTCTGACAGCTAAGCTGCTCCCCCATGGGATAAATGTACATCTTATGACCGTTTGGTTTACTCTCACATGAAATTAGCTAGCTACATTCATCATTGCTTACACACCACTCCTGAAAGCTGCTGATGTGGCCAAGGAGAAACTCTCCTACCTTGATACTCTGCATCTCAGGGAGTTATCCCAAGAACAGTGGTCCCAATTGAACTCTGTTAGCTCCAAAGTATAGACCACATCATTCCCATGCCTGACATTAGATTCTTGAAATGGGCTCTGCCATGGCGAGAGATTAAGTGGAGGTAGAGGCACAATTCAAGGATGAGCTCAAAGCCTCCTTGAAAATGTATAATATCCCCTATTTTACAATCCTGGCCCATGATCAATCAAAATGGAGAAGGAGGACTTAGGTTGACATTTGCATTCCTCTTGTAGAACAGCAATGGCAGGGTAAAATTCCTGGTTACTGTGTTTTCAGATTAGTTAATTTTTCAATCAGTCTTGACTACTGGAGTGGTTCAGGGGGACTGTAATTGCTGTACCATTGTTTAAAAGGGAAGGAATAAAATGAGTTGTCATACATCAGTTAGGTTAACCTCAGTACGTAGTTGATAAATTACTGAATTGTAATCAACTCCAAGGAGTGGTATAAGTTTTCATTTGGAAAGACAAATGAATCATGGAGAGTCAGCATGGATTTGTCATGGGGAGATCTAGTCTGTATAACTAAATTGACGTTTTGGAGGGGGCGAAACGGAGAATCGATGAGGGCAATACCTGTAAATACCTTAGTCTCACACAGGTTGAAGCACAAGCATCTTTATTGTCCAGTTCATCATTACAAATGCAGTATATCACACGTTCAGTCTACTGAAGCTACTGCCAGGCAGCAGGCAAGTTCTTACACTATAAATCATATAATTAGGCGGAGTTATAATTACTAAGCATTCTGATTGGTTAACATGCAATAGCCAATCTACATCTCTTCTTGTATAAATGAAAAAGCAACTAAGGCATTTCAAACTATAAATCGAGTAAATAACAATGGGATTAAACATAATCGCCATATCTAATATGTGGCTTGCTAACCCACCCGGTCCTCGTGCGGAATGGGGCTGCGTCATCAACCTTTTCCTCCAAAAAGCTGGGGGCTGGGGTAGGTAAATCCGTGTGTCTGTGGGGAGAGACCGCAGGGGAACCTGGGGTGGACCGTCGCGGGGCTCCCAGGGTGCCGGTTACAACAGGGGACGCAGGGACAGACCAACGCGGGGAATGGGTGGACCCGGTAGCGGCAGGTGCTAGAACGGCTGCAACAGGCATTGGTTTAAACTTGAGCGGTGGGGCATCAGGACCCTGGGATGTCGGACGCCGTTCCTTCACTGGAAGGAGATGTTGACGGTTGCGTCTATAGAGGACACCATCAACTTCGACCAGGTAGGAGCGTGGTTCCTTAGAGGGGCCGTGAATTTGTATGTACTTTATCTGTTTGCAGTCGTACCACTTGTATAAGTGGTTTAAGTGGTTTGCTGGTCTTGTCGTAACAGCGTTTCTGCGTGTCTCCATTAAACTGTACACGCTTCTGTACTACGGCAGGGGGGCAGACATTTGGTGTAGCTGTTGCTGGCAGACAGGCAGTGGAGGGCGTGTCCGGCGGGACATCAGCCGCTGGGCTGGAGAGCCGAGAGTGTTATCTCTTGCAATGTTTCGCAGGTCCAGGTAGACGTCAGATTTAACTAAATAGGAGAGTTCCATGAGTTGTTTTGCGCTCCGAAAAGCACGCTCGGCAAGTCCATTGGACTGTGGGTATTCCGGGCTGTTGGTGACATGTTGGAAGTTCCACCATTTTACAAAGTCTTTAAACTTTTGGCTGGTGAATTGAATTCCATTGTCAGTCTGTAGGTGAACGGGTACCCCATGCACAGAAAGGTGTATTTTCAGCTTTTAAATCACTATTTCTGAAGTGATTGTTGGCAGAAAGTCAATTTCAAACCAGTTAGAGTATGAGTCCACTAACACAAGATAGTGTTTCCCGTGCCATTCGAAGATGTCAGCAGCCACTGATGACCATGGTAGAGAGGGAGCAGGCTGGGGTAAGAGGGGCTGCTTCTGCTAATGGGGTGATTGACTGTTGCAGATCACGCACAATTCGGTTTTCTCACGTATGTACTTGGTCATCCTGGGCCAGTAGATAATTTCTTTGACTCGTTTTAAGGTGGCTTCCACGCCAGGGTGGCCTCCGTGGATTTCCTCACCGTACTTGTTTCGCAGGGTTAGGAGAATGACTGCCTTGAGACCCTTGACAATTATTCCGTCCTGTAACACCAGTTCATCATGGACCAGGAAGTAGGGTCATATTTCAAACTGGGTGCTTGACTGCTTGACTGTTTGTTTGGCCACCCGCCTCTTATGGCGGAGGTCAGCAACTGTGAGGTTTTGTCTGCAGATGTGTGTTCGGCAAGGCGATCAGTGGGCATGAACGAGATCTTCAGGACAGAGAATTCGTCCTGTTCAAACGGGTGTCGTTCGCTGGTGGTGCGCGGGGCTCTGGATAGCATGTCTGCGATGTGCATGTCTTTACCTTTTTTGTAAACAATGCTGAAGTCAACCCGTTGTAACTGCATCATCATTCGCTGCAGTCGAGCTGGAGCAGCATGGATAGGCTTGCTCAGAATGGTGGCGGTGGTAGGTTTCGACCGTGAAGGTTTTGCCAAAGATAAAGTTTTAAAATTTTGAACAGGCAAAAACCACAGCGAGCATTTCCTTCTCTCTCAGAGCATAGCATTGTTCAGTTTTAGTTAGGGTGCGTGATGCGTAAGAAATAAGCATCACGTCGCCGTCGAAGGATGTTTGTAGGCAGGCTGTGCCTAGCCCATACTGGGATGCATCGCAGGTGATAGTGATTGGCAGATTGAGATTGAAGTATGCCAGTGTAGGCGCGCTGGCTAGCTGTAGTTTTAAAGTCTCAAAAGCTCTTTGGTGTTGCGGGTACCAAGACCATGCATTGTCCTTGTGGGTCAGCTGTTGTAGCGGAGCAGAAAGTTCACTGAGGTTGGGAATAAACTTGCCCAAGTAATTGACCGTGACCTAGAAATTGGCATTAATGCCAAGTACGGTTTCTGAGTTCGGTTGGACAATGTAGAAGATTAGGTTTCTTGTCTGCTCGTTGACAGTGCACTTCAAATCAGCTTTACCCAACGGGTGAATAACTCCCCCCCCCCCCCCCCCCCCCCGTAAGCATGTAGGGTGGAGGAGTCTGTCTTCATGAGTTCTGTGGTGCTAATCTTTTTTAACTCTTTGAGTGACATTACGTTCACTCTTGCACCAGTGTCGACTTTGGCATTCAAAGACTTGTTATTGATTATCATGGTCACCGCAGGATCCATCAAAATGCCTGGGGAACACAGGTTTAGGGAGAGTACGGTAGAGTCAGTGTCTGTGTTATCAAAATCATTCCCGTCTTGTTCTTGGGAATCAGAATCAGACGGCTCTTGTTGAATCAGGTGCAGATTTGTCCTTGAAGCAGTGCTCCCATGTGACCGACAACAATTAGCCAAGTGGTTGAGTTTCTTGCACTTATGACAGACTTTCTCATGGGCAACGCGGAATTGGCGCCCCCTAGAGTGAAAATAGTTGCAGTTTGGGCACCTCGTGCCAGGCATATTCGGACCTTTGCGGGACGCATTAAAAAAAATTCTGCGGAGAATAGCTAGCTAGATTTACATTATGTTGCTGTTGAGGACTGGTGGCATCAAAATCAGCTAGTGGGGCTAGTTTCTGCTATTCGACATGTATGAATGGCTTGTTCTAAAGTCAGTTCAGCGTTCTGCAGCAATTCAGCTCTGAGCTCATTCCTCCCACAATCTTATCACGTACCAACTTATTTGTCAACTCACCGAAGCGCCACCGTGAACTATGTGTCTTAGGTCGCTGATAAATCATTCCACAGGCTCATCAGCCTGTTGCTGTTGGGCAAAAAATCTTGTTCTCTCAAGTATGCGATACGATGGCAAGTCACACAGTTCTCTAAACTTTCTCAGCAGAACCGCTGGGTTGTCGATAGTCTCAGCTGACACCACTACCAGACCGTTCGCGTCGAGGTGTGCTGGTGCGAATTCAAAGGAGTCAGCACGGATCATAGCTTCTGGACTCGCTGGATTCAACAGTAGCGATGCATTTAGGTCATCGGGGTTGTTTCGGTGAACGATGCAGATATAGTGAGCATAGTCTTGCTCAAACATTCGGCTATATCAGACTCAAATATGAGCGGGCTTGGCTTTTGACAAGAGTTAGCCATGTCGTCAAAATCACTCACAAATAAAAACTGATAAACAAAATAAATCGCAGTAAACAGACGCGGGCTAGACCTGATTATCTGACACCATGTAAATACCTTAGTCTCACACAGGTTGAAGCACAAGCATCGTTATTGTCTAGTTCATCATTACATATGCAGTATATCACACGTTCAGTCTACTGCAGCTACTGCCAGGCAGCAGGCAAGTTCTTACACTATAAATCACATAATTAGGCAGAGTTGTAATTACTAAGCATTCTGATTGGCTAACATGCAATAGCCAATCAACAATACCTTTCATGTTGTCTACATGAATTGCAGCATTTGACAAGAGCACAAAGCAAACTGGTTAAAAAAGTAAATTCTCATTTGGAATCCAAATGAGGGTGGCAAAATTGGTTCTGAGGTAGGAAGCAAGGGGTAATGTTTGTGGCTGGAAGGCCTGTGGAGTTCTACAAGGCTCAGCACTCAGTCCCTTGCTTTCTGTTGTATTTATTAATATAGTTAAATACAGAATGCAATAAAAAGGAAGTTTGTAGATAGTACAAAAAAAGGCCATTTGGTTAACAAGGCAAAGGAAAACGTTCAACCAGGATATAAATAATCTGTTCCATTGGGCAAAAAAAAAAGACAAGATGGAAGATAATCCATAGACATTAGAGCTGTGTCAGGTACAGTAGATGAGGTTGGAGGATGTGCAAGTGAACCTCTGCCTAACAACTGTCCCTATACCTCCTCCCTTGACTCTGTCCAGGGACCCACGACAGTCCTTTCAGGTTAGGCAGAGGTTCACTTGTACCTCCTCCAACCTCATGGATTGTATCCGCTGTTCAAGATGTGGTCTCATACATCAGTGAGACCAAACGTAGACTGGCCGATTGTTTTGCTGAAAACATTTGCTCAGTCTGCCTGGACCTCCCTGATCTCTCGGTTGCCAAACACTTTAAATTCCCTTCCCATTCCCATACTGACCTTCTGTCCTAGGCCTCCTCCATTGGGTTCCATAGGGCTCTTAAAAATAGTGGAGTCAGGGATATGGGGAGAAGGCAGGTACGGGGTACTGATTGGGGATGATCAGCCATGATCACATTGAATGGCGGTGCTGGCTCGAAGGGCGTAATGGCCTACTCCTGCACGTATTGTCTATTGTCAGAGTGAGGCTAATCACAAATTGGAGGAACACCATCTGATATTTTGCTTGGGCAGCTTACCAAGTGGTATGAATATTGATTTCTCTCACTTCAAGTAACCCCTGCACTCCCTCTCTCTCCATCCCTCCCCCACCCAAGTCGCACCAATACCCATTCGCACCTAACACACAGTTAACAATGGCCTGTTTCCTCTATCATCATTATTTTTTTGCATATCTTTAATTCATTTGTTCTACATCACTGTCTATGTCTCATGTTTCCCTTTTCCCTGACTGGTCTGAAGATAGGTCTCGACCCAAAACATCACCCATTCCTTCTCTCCCAAGATGCTGCCTGCCCGTCTGAGTTACTTCAGCATTTTGTTCACCAATATATTTAACAACTGTGACATAACTTTCCAAATCTGCAGTTCTTTGTTTCTACGTTTTATTGCTCCACTGCAAAATCTTTGAAAAAGTTCTTCTCCTCCCTTGAAGGGAGTTCTGTGAGACTCTACATCATTGCTCCCTTCCATTATTCCTCTCAGTTTGAAGAAGTCCCAACCTGAAATGTCCCATCCATGTTGTCCAGTATGGTGGAGACGCCCCTCAAAATAAGGGAAGGTATCCCATGCCGGGGGGCCACATGAGTGGCACGGGCACGGGTGGGGGATCGATCCGCGAAATTTGAAAAATGTGTATAGACTGCATGGAACAATTTGTATACCCTCCGAAAATGTCGGATGGATTTTTCGCACGGTTGATGTATTGTATATATTTATTACTTGAATAAAGTCTATTTTGAAATTTAAAAAAAATGTTGTCCAGAGATGCTTCCGGACCCGTTGAGTTACTCCAGCAATGTCTTTCTTTGTAAACCAGCCACTGCAGTTCCTTATTTCTATACAATTCCCTGACTGATTAAACCAGCATTCCAAATTCACCTTTCCATCATATTTCCATTTCATTATACAATAAATTAATATAAAGGACAGACAATATGTTACGTAAATATCAATTAAACCCCTTTCTCTACTTGAAGTTAGTGGATTAACTAGAGTTATAGAATTTGGTAAACATAGTGGAGAGCTGCTGTTAAATGATTTAATTATAATTAAAAAGCACAAGAATTACAAACAGCAGATGTCACCGCCTGACTAGACATTCAGCTCAGCATGGGGAAGCTTAGTATTTGTTTCTAAACCTTTTTGTCTTGCATACCAATCCCATAATCGTTTGAAGTATGTTCTGCATGTCTTTAACTTCTCACAGTAGCTGTCAGCTATGTCTCAGTGGTTAGATTCTCTCATATGAGTCATCAGGTTGTGGATTCAAGTTCCATTTCAGAGACTTGTACAGGCAGGCCAGGGAATTGATATACTACCCAAAGGGCATGATGTACCACTGTTGCACAGTGTGTCGACAACTGGTTTCAGTTAACAGTCTATCCCTACCAACTTTGTCAGCACCTGAGGACTAAGATGTTGGGCACTGCATATACAAATGCACAATTTTGGTTGAGTACAGTGGAGAGTCAAGGCAAAAAAACAGTATTTAGCATCAGGGTCAGAATTAGACAAATCATTCCGAGAATTTCAAAGCCATTTGGGATTAATCAGCAAATTCTGCAATTAGCTGATACATTTATCAGCTGCTGTTGTTGATGGGAAAGATACAGACACTTGAAACTGATATTCCACGTAATATTCCACGTAATATTCAAAGCAGTTTCTTCCATGGTGAGATTATAAATAATAATTTTGAAAATTCATGAGACATTGTCAGACATTCCTTCAACCCAATTTGTTCATGCCAATCAAGATGCTCCATCCAAAGTAGTTCCAATTGCCTGGGTTTGGCCCATCTATTTTACTACATCTATCTATATATATTACTAATAATCTCACCTTGTCTGTGAGTGAGCATGTGTGTTTCTTTGTTTGTGTGCTTGTTTTCCATTCAGATTCATGACCTGAACTACGCCAAAAGGATAGCGCTACAATTTTTGCACCACCTTACACTACACCACAAGACAATTGTAAACATCAAGTTTCGATCAGATTGATGATATATTTTACAAGTTATTCACATTATTGAGAAAGTTTGAGAAAGAATTACTTGAACACTGCAGTGCCAGTTTGGCAGTTAGAAGCTATGACATCACAATGGATCTCATTTACATAAACTACCCGTCAACAGTGTTCCACCCAGATTTTTGTATTGGTGTAAGGAGAGGGAGGGAGGGAGAAGAGGAGGAGAAATTTCATTTAAACATGTGTTTAGTGGGGGAGTGTGATAGGTGAGAGCTGAGGAGTGGGGGAGCAGGGAGAGAAGAGGGAGGGTGGAGGAAGGGGTCGGAGTGTTGCGGGATGATGGCAAATAAGCCGTGCCTGCGCAGTTGGGAGCTACGGGTGTGTGGTGGAATATTGTGTTGGGGGAACTGGTTGCATTGGGGGAACGGTTGAGTGGTGGAAACGGGTTGAGTTGGGGGAACGGTATGTGGTGGAATATTACGTTGGGGCAACGGGGCCCAATGGGTCCCACTTGGTCTCAAGATAGTCTCAATTGCCTATGTTTAGCCCATCTATCTATATTATTAAAAATCTCATCTTGACAACTTCCTGTTGCACTGTATATTGATTTTAGAAATAACGCTGCCACCTATGGCTGATTTTTGGCCATCTTACTCAGAGTCCCCCTCCGCTGGTCAAGTCAAGAGGATTTTTCCCATCAATGAAAAATAAAAGACTTATTAATGTTTTTAAAATGTTGAGATTCTCTCTCCTGAAGGCTACGCCCCTTCCGGAAGGACTATAAAACCCGGAAGTGTGGAGGTGCCTCAGTTCTCTGCAAGATGGGGGAGCGAGAGGTCGCGATTCTCAGTCTGAGCTGTGAATAACACTGAACACATGTCTACTAAACTGTGAGTGGTTTACTGACCTGTCAGTGCCCATAATGTGGTTTGAAAATGTAGTTTGGAAATGCAAAAGTGTTTTGGTTTGAAAATGCTAAAGCTGTGTTGCCTTTGGTTTGAAAATGCTAAAGCTGTGCTGCCTTTGGTTTGAAAATGCTAAAGCTGTGTTGCCTTTGGTTTGAAAATGCTAACGCTGTGTTGCCTTTGGTTTGAAAATGCTAAAGCTGCCTTGCCTAATTGAAAAGTTGGTTTGAGAATGCTAAAGTTGCCTTGCCTAATTGAAAAGTTGGTTTGAAAATGAAAAAGTTGCCTTGCCGTCTATATAATTAAATGTCTAATCTTGACCACTTCCTGTTTGCGCTGTATATTGATTTTTGGAAAAACACTACCGCATACGGCTGTGACCTTTGTCCATCTTACGCAGAGTCCTCCTCCGCTCATCAGGTGCCAAGGATTTTTCCCATCGATGAAAAATAAAAGATTTATTAGTGTTTAAAAAATGTTGAGATTCTCTCTCCTGTCAATCATGCCATGAAGGCCACGCCCCTTGTGGTGGGAGGGACTATAAAACCTGTAAGTGTGGGCGTGGCTCAGTCTCTGCAAGAAGGGGAAGGGAGAGGTCACGACTTTAGTGGCCTTGCACCCTGCTTGAAATGGTATGAAACTGCTTGGTATAGGCTTGTATTCACTTGCATTTAGAAGGATGAGGGGGAATCTTATAGAAACATATAAAATTACAAAAGGACTGGACAAGCTAGATGCAGGAAAATGTTCCCTATGTTAGGTGAATCCAGAACTAGGGGCCACAGTCTTACAATAAAGAGGAGGTCATTTAAGACTGAGCTGAGGAAAAACTTTGTTTACCCAGAGAGTTGTGAATTTATGGAATTCCCTGCCACAGAGGGCAGTGGAGGCCAAATCACTAGATGGATTTAAGAGAGAGTTGGATAGAGCTCTAGGGGCTAGTGGAGTCAAGGGATATGGGGAGAAGGCAAGCACGGGTTATTGATAGTGGAGGATCAGCCATGATCACAATGAATGATGGTGCTGACTCGAAGGGCCGAATGGCCTCCTCCTGCACCTATTTTCTATGTTTCTATAAATGTTATGAAACTGCACTTGAATTTGGTGGCCTTGCACCCTGCTTGAAATGGTATGAAACTGCACGCAAATTTGGTGGCCTTGCACCCTGCTTGAAATAGTAAGGAAACTGCACTTGAATTTGGTGGCCTTGCATCCTGCTTGAAGTGGTAGGAAACTGCAATCGAATTTGGTGGCCTAGCACCCTGCTTGAAATGGCATTTCAAGGAATAGCCGTGAGTCAACTGCCAGCCCACCAGCCTTGAGTGAGCGAGCTGCCAGCACACCTGGCTTGAGTGACTGAGCCGCCAGCCCAAGAATCCATTTGGACCACAATGTCCATACTAGCACTGGAAACCAGTCCCATCAGCCCACAACACCCATAACACAGCGCTCCAGAAAGACCCCCCCCCCCCCAACCCCCCCACTGGCCACCAATATTGGAATTGGTGGAGAGGTGGAATATTGCGTTGAGGGACCAGCCCTCCTGTATGAAGCTGGGACCCAACTTAGTCTAGTATCCCTCTAAACCTTGTATCTGTCCAAGTGTCTTTTAAATGAGGTGTGTACATTTTCTGATATTAATCAGGAATTAGTTTTGATCTTATTAATAGGTATTCCAGCTTTCTCGTGGAGTTTTGTTCTTGAAGAAATAAAAGGTTGTTGACCAGTTTAACCAGATGGCAACAACAAAGTATACAGATTTAAAAAAATCAGGGGGCCAGTCAGACTGGTCGGAGAACTTGGAAGGGGGAGGGATGTAGAGGTAAGGCTAGGGATACAAGTTAGAGAAGTCTATTCAGACCGCTTGGGTGTAAGTTGACCAAGCAAAATATAAGATGCTATTCCTCCAATTTGCGCTGGGCCTCACTCTTGACAGTGGAGGAAGCCAAGGACAGAAAGGTCAGTGTGGGAATGGGATGTGTTTAGCAACCGGGTGATCTGGTAGGTTTAGGTGCACTGAGCGGAGGTGTTAGTCATAGGGTCATACGGTGTGGAAACAGGCCCCTCGGCTCAACTTATGTCCAGCATGTCCCAGCTACACCAATCCCAGCATTTGGTAGGTATGTTACAAAACTTACCTTGAGCAGTGCTGCAGTTCTGCCACTCCCTGTGTACGTGACTTTGGAGCCTTTCAGAGGGGGGAGTGTGTAAAAGTGCCGTTTTTCTACAGACAGGCAAATCGATCCATGTCAGGGGATTTCGTTGCTGAAAACAAATCGCTCCGACATTTGATTTATGAAGGTATTTTTAAATTACGCTAGATTATTTACGAGCTGGAGTAATTTAAAAATCACCTTCTAAAGCCGTGAGCGCCGACAACGGGAAGGATTTTACGTAGGGGAGAAAATAAAGTACACAGTTTATTTTTACATAAAAACGTGCTTCTTAGGAAGCCTTTAATCACATTTTCATGTTGCGAAATGGGGACAAAAAATATATACGAACTGGCAGTATTTTTCCTGCCGACATCACCGCAAACCGCAACGTTCTAATCCACCGCATTCCACTAAAACCCACTCGCAAGTTGAATTAAATGGCCATTAATTTACAGGAATTAAACACTAAATTCCTTCCATTTGGCCTATAAATTCATGAAAATTAGATTTAAAAATCATGTTATATTGTGAATTATTGTGTGAATGTTATTTGGACACTTAGGCAATTTAAAAATGTTTATCTTTTCTTAAGAAATGGATTGATGTTTAGATCTAGTAATTGAATTTTGTAATTGGCTACAATTAGGTAACTAACTAATTATATGCTTTAGTGTCAGGTCATCCAAGTAAGATTGTTTCATATTTGTTTCAGAATGCTTCAATCTATAATAACTGAGCATTCATTGAGTTCTCTTAATTTTTAAGAAAGTTATGGGCTTTTGACTGTCCCAGATCACAGCTTTTGAGGAAAGGCAATGGGGAACAAGTTGCTAATTTCCGAGTATGAAAATGGCCATAACTTTTTTAATACTTAAGATATGAAAGTAAATTAGCTGTCAAATTAAACTTCTTTTTATGCTTTATCGGATGGGATAAATTGCAGACTTGATTTTTAAAACCTCAAAATTTTGTAACATTGCTACATTTGGTCCAAATCTCTCTAAACCTGTCCTATCCATGTTCAGCGAAACGATCGTCGAGCCTGTGCTTGGTCTCGCTGATACATAGGAGTCCACGATAGATAGGGGAGTTAAAGTGTTTGGCAACCGGGAGATCACGAACCGGAGGCCGGGAGCTGGCGATTGTCTCACGACCAGCGGCTGGCTCCTCGCGGCCGTTTGAACGAATCTTTGGTTTGAACCTTGGCGCCGCATCCTCGCGACCAACGGCGACTGCCGTCGCGCGCCGCCGGTGACGTCAGCCACGCGGCCCCTCCTTCGGTCGGTCGCTCGCCCTGACGTCACGGCGCGTAAGAGTGGCGCGAGGTGGTCACGCCGCGTGACGTCAGCGGTGCTGTCACCGCCCGGATTGCTGCGCTGGTAAACATTACGGGAGGGCGAGAAACTTTGAGCAGCTTTAAAAGTGACCCGGCAACTGCGTGTGCGGGAATATCGGAGCAGTTCGGATTCTGTTGAGTGAATTGACCCGAGTGAGTCCCATGGATTAGGTTTTTTTTTCTTTCTTTTATAATAATCTTCTCAAACAGGAAGGATGATTGAACGCCTCACAAGACAGCCCGGCTGAGGCTGTGGGCGGGCAGCCCCCGCCGGAAGTCCCGCCCCCACCCCGCTACCTGCACGGATTGGCTGGTGTGAGGGGCGGCGCTCATGTGATTGGCGAACGGCGCTGTCAGTCGGGGATGTGGCGTGTGCTCGGAGCAGCAGGTTAGAGGGAACAGCTCGGGGGTGGCTTCGCTGTGGTAGCGGGAGCGAGGACCGAGGACCGAGCATTGTAACGGGCGAGGTCCCGCGGGGGGGGGGGGAAGCAAAGCTTCACGTCTCTTCCCACACCTCCTCCGCGTTTCTCTCCTCACTTGTCGAGCTATTCCCATTCCAGCTGTTGGGCGGATTCTTCCTACCAGGGGAAAGTTTCTAACTCTGAAAGTTGCCGCCATCAGGGTCCCAGTGAACGCAGCTCATTGCGGGGAAGATGAATATCTGGCCAGATGTGATTCCACCCAACTTGACTCACTAAAGGATTTGTAGACACCTCAAAACATCGCCTCCTACTTCTAAAACGGGCCCGATAATGTTCCCTTGTTTCACACTCGTGGGCTCGGTATCCATGATGCCGCACACTCTCGGAGTCTGAGCGTTGACAGGTGGGATTTCTCACTTGTTATTGAATGAATTACGTAGTTTGAAAGCATAAATTGGTTGAAGTGGAATTGCGATGGAATAACTAGTACGCTTTAAATTTTAATGCAGACGACAATCTTCGTCGTCAAGCTTCCCAAAGCAGATTGTTGAAATCTATCTCCTTTGCATATTTGTTAATACTCAATGATTTTTGGCATTCACCTGTTCATCTCCATAATTTATTGCCAGTGGCATAAGAGAAGCCGATGGTAATAATCTGTGAAACCCCAGGTTGAACCTGTGCCCTACTGAACTGCGTGGTACTTTAGAACAGTTGTTCTTTTGCAAGATCACCAATTCAATTCAAGTTACAATCAAAATAAAACGTTTACTATTTATCATGGATCATTGCAGTAGGACGCTTTACCATATACCATATAACCCCAGTGGATTTGTACGCTTACATTACTCTACATATTGTGTAATTAGGGATAGTCAGCATGGTTTTGTCTGCAGCCGGTCAGATTTAATGAATTTGATTAGATTTTTGAGGAGATGATGAAGGTGATTAATGAGTAGAAAGCAGTGGATGTAATCCACATGGGTTTTAGTAAGGCATTTGATATAGTCCCTCATGTTAGGCTGATCCAGAAGATTAAGATGAGTGGTGACTTTGTCATTTGGATTCAGAACTGGATTACTCAGAGTGGTGGAAGGGTGTGAGGCTGGCTGCAGATCTGTGACCAGTGGAATTTCGCAGGGATCTGTAATTGGAGCCTTTGTTGATTGTGATTATATAGATAACTTAGATTGTATTATACAATCTTATACAATCTCACAATTATATCTCTTATATAGATTGTGATATATATATATAGATAACTTGGAGGTAAATATAGATGGGTTGGTTAGTACGTTTGTGGACGAGACCAAAATTAGCGGACTTGCGGACAGAGAGGAAGGCTGTCAAAGTATTCAGCGGGATGTTGATCGGCTACAGAAATGGGCAGAGAAATGGCAGATAGTTTATTCCGAGGAGGAAGTATGATGTGTTGCGCATGATGTGCTTCTCCGGAATGTCACAGGTTGAGGGTTGATATGATAGAAGTATACAAAATATGAGAGACATAGACTTAGTAGACAGAATTATATTCCCATGGTGGAAATGTCAAAGATTAGATTGCATATCTTTAAGGTGAGCAGGACAAAGTTTAAAGATGTCCAGGGCATCTTTTATACACAGGGAGGCAGGTATAT
Source organism: Raja brachyura (assembly GCA_963514005.1). The sequence continues at coordinate 31,936,413 of OY740804.1, read as the reverse complement.
GGCATGTGCTACCAGGATGAGTGATGCAGGCAGACATGATAGTGGCATGTAAAAGGCTTTTAGATAGGCACATAGATATAGTTCATATGCAGGCAAAGGAGACGGCATCATGTTCGGCATAGACATCGTGGGCTAAAGGGTCTGTTCCTATGCCGTACAAATAAAATGTGACACTTGGACACAATGACACATGGACCCTATTGCAGAGTTGCTGCCTCAGCTCCAACAATATAGGTTACATTCTGTCAGGAGTGCTTTCTGCAGGTACTTTTGTTTCCTTCCACATACCAAAGTTGCACATGTTAGCAGGTTAATTAGCTGCTGTATTTTACTCCTATTTTTAATGTGGGTGGTAAAATGTTGGTAGAGTTGATGCGAATATGGGGAGAATAGGTTGCAGGGAAAATTAGCCTGGGAATTGGATTTCCCTGTGAGCCAGCATAGACTGGGTAGGCCAAAAGGCCTAATTTCTTTATGAAATATGGAGATTCTGTTCATTTTTAAAGCAATTTGGTTTTTCTGTACATTTCTAATGTGAAGTAGAATGGCTGGTTACCAGAAATTGATGTATTTAATATTTAGTCCTGAGGGTTGGAAGATGCTGTTCCTTGAGCTTGGATTATGCTTCAATGAAAAATTGTAATAGGCTAAAGGTGGCAGTGCATGGAGAATTAAAGAGGCAATTAGAAGTTCCGGATCATTCCTGCTGACTGAACGAAGGGATTTCATGAAGTGATCGTGCAATTTGTTTCCCAATTTTAGCTGGGACCACATATGAGGACTGAAAGCAGTACAGTAAATTGAAAGATGTATATGTGATATGTTGCTTCACCTGGAAAGGTAGTCTTGGTGCCTGTATATGGAAAAGGATGGGTGTGGAATTGCATTGAAGATCGTGAAAATTATTGAAAATAACCCCTTGAATGGAGAGATGGATAGGGTAGAATGGTACACTTGCGGTCAAGGGGTACACGTACTGTTGAATGTGGTAAATATGGCGAGAACAGAAATGTGGGGAAATTAAGCTGGGATGCAGTTGAGAGCCATGTCAACTATAATGAAGGAGATGTCATGATTTAACTGAAATGAAAATCACCTTGAAAGCACTGGTGTGTGGAATATGTCATTATTGGAACAGATACATCAGCACATTCTCAAATCAAACACATTACAGCCCTTGGGGCTTAACACTGAATTAAAAAAATCCTGTAATCAGCCTTTGCCAATATGTTCTGTTTTATTTCTTCATAGATGTTACTTAACTTGTTGAATAATTCCAGCAATTTTATTTCAGATTTTACAGCAATGGCAGTGCTCTGTATCTCAATTTTAGGCACTTTTTTTGTTTGTCCTGTTCTCACTAATCTCCAGAAAGATAATCTATAATTTACCACCATCACTAAATTGAAACCGCAAAGTCTACCTTGGTTTACACTCCATCTGAGACATTCTCTTGGTTTTCTCCATCTCTGTGCTTCTCTCCTATCACAATCAGACTTAATTACTCATTCTTCCTAGTTGTAATGAAAGATTGACCTGAAACTTGTACATTGTTTCTCTTTCCACCTGTTGCCCATTTTCACTTCTTACAATTTTTTATTTGGATTCTAGTCATGTGCACATTTTATTTGTTTTTCTTTGCCATGATTCTAAATTGCCTCTGTTTCCTTTAAAATTAATCTTATTTGTTAATTATGAGTGAGTAGTAACATATTTGAGATGTATCTCCCTACTGTTTCTAGACCTCACTATCTCCATTGCAGGTAACAGACTACTGACCGACATCTCTACAAACCCACTGACTCCCATGGCTATCTGGACTACACTTCTTCCCACCCTGCTTTCTGTAAGGACTCTATCCCCTACTCCCAATTTCTCCCTCTACGCCGCATCTGCACCCAAGATGAGGTGTTCCAAAGCAGGGCATCAGTGATGTCCTCATTCTTAAGGGAATGGGGGTTCCCCTCTTCGACTATAGATGAGGCTCTCACCAGGGTCTCCTCTATATCCCGTAGTTCTGCTCTCACTCCTCATCACCCCCCCCCCCCCCCACTCGTAACAAGGACAATGTCCCCCTTGTCCCCACCTTCCACCCTACTAACCGTCACATACAACAGATAATCCTCCAACATTTTCGCCACCTCCAACGGGATCCCATCATTGGCCACATCTTCCCATCTCCTCCCCTTTCGGCTTTCCACAGAGACCGCTCCCTCCGTAACTCCTTGGTCAATTTGTCCCTTCTTCCCAAACCACCCCCTCCCCTGGTACTTTTCCTTGCAACCGCAGGAAATGCTACACTTGTCGCTTTACCTCCCACCTCGACTCCATTCAAGAATCCAAGCAGTCTTTCCAGGTGAGGCAGAGGTTTATTTGCACCTCCTCCAACCTCATCTATTGCAATTGCTGGTCTAGGTGTCAACTCTTCTACATCAATGAGACCAAGTGCAGGCTTGGCGATCGCTTCGCCCAACACCTCCGCTCAGTTCGCATTAACCAACCTGATCTCCCGGTGGCTCAGCACTTCAACCCCCCATCCCATTCTGAATCCGACCTTCTGTCTTGGGCCTCGTCCATGGCCAGAATGAGTCCCACTGCAAATTGGAGGAGCAGCATCTCATATTTCGCTTGGGTAGTTTACATCCCAGCGGTATGAACATTGACCTCCAATTTCAGGTATTCCTTGCTTTCTCCCTCCTTCTCCCCTTCCCAGCTTTCCCACAGCCTACTGTCTCCACCTCTTCCTTTCTTCTTCCCGCCCCACCCCACCCCCACATCAGTCCAAAGAAGGGTCTCGACCCGAAACGTCACCTATTCCTTCTCTCCATAGATGCTGCCTCACCCGCTGAGTTTCTCCAGCAATTTTGTCTACCTACCCAATTTTTTCCAGCATCTGTAGTTCTTTCTTAAATATTTGAGGTACAAGTCTTTAAACTTCATTAAGCATTCAAATGACTATTGAGACTTGTATTATCTCAGTTTCTTTGGATTACCACCTCTTATTTTAAGTGTGTAAAAAGGAACTGCAGATGTTGGTTTAAACCAAAGATAGACATAAAAAGCTGGATGAATTCAGCAGGACAGGCAGCATCTTTAGAGAGAAGGAATGGGTGACGTTTCGGGTCGTGACCCTTCTTCACACTGGTTAAGGATAAGGGAAACGAGAGAGATAAATCAATGAAGTGAGATAAATCAATGTTCATTCCACTGAGCGTAAGCTGCCCAAGTGAAATATGAGATGCTGTTCCTCCAACTTGCGTTTTGCCTCACTCTGACAATGGAGGAAAAGTGTTACTTGTATCACCTAGAATGCTACTGATGATTTTACCGGGTATGTCATAGTCATGGTGGTTCACGATTAGTGAAGTGCAGAGCTCTTCCGATATCAAATAGGACAAATTAATTATTATTGGCATGCAATTAACATACCATTAGTATGAAATTGAGCTTTTTAAAAGATGGTGAATTAAAGGATACCTCAAAGTGCCATTCTCAAAAAATGTATAAAACGTTTACTGATGTTGATTCATTGCAGTTTTCCTCATAGCCCATGGTTTTGGTCATGCTTATAATCCTGCTTTAGAGAGGGTTCCAAGAAATTTGTTGTTAAAATGATTCACAAAATAAACTTTGGAATAGGACCAAGCATTAGCCATCGGATCTGATGACTGCATTGGAAGCGGCGTAATGCAACATGTTATTATGTGGTTCTATTAAAAATGAATTTAAAGCTATAAATTTATGCTGTATTTCAGAAGCTCGCGATTTCAATTGTCCGTTGTAATACGATGAATTGTTAATGGTTTGGGTTTAAGGGATTAAAGTTGGAATTGATTTTTAAATATTTTATAAGATAACATTTTTTTAGTTTGAAAGGTAAAAGCTAGGTATTTAGCAATTTTATTCTTTTTTTTCCACTATGACATCTTTACCAATGTAATGTTAAATGTATTGATATAACGCGTATATTTTTTGTTTGTTCATTTGAAATAAAACATCTGCTAGAACACTGAGCAACCTTTTTGCACAGTGTCCATGTCCATGTTCAAGGTTGAATAACAAATATGGAGAAAAATATATTCCAAATCAGACTAAAAGGATATAAAATAATTCAACTGTATTCAACTTGCCATTATCGTTTATGCCATTGCAATAGATTTTAGGTTTCAGCCAAATGAAATGCTGATATGACACTAATTTAATTAAAGTAGATTATATTCTACATATAATGCATTGTGTACATTTGGAGAAACTAGATAGCATAATTATATTTATTTTGGAATAAAGCATCCATTGTTTTACCCCGTATTTGGTGTAAACTAAACATGGTTAGAGACAAAGGTATAGCAATTGTTACCAGCCCTGTACAATTTTATGTGTATTACTGATTTGTGGAAGTAATTACATTTTAGTTGCTCTTTTGTCTTATAACAAGGCTTACAAGTGCAGAAAGTTGAAAGAATGATTCTGCTCCATTGGTTATTATGTTCCAGTGGTCTAAATGTTACGATTTTTGCTAATAACACATTAATTGTAAACTTCGTCGGAAATTTGATCTTATTTTAGTCTGTTGTGTAGGGCTTGCGCTGAATGTAGAATTAATATATTTGTATTCCTTTTTCAAATATCTTAATTTCAACTGTACCAAAATCACTAACTGAATGATTTTTGAACTGAACCTAAAACTGGCAGGTTGGTTGTTGATTTAAGAAGTTCTGTTGTAATTCCAAAAGAAAAAAAAATCATAATGACACTTCACCACTAGCATAGTAATCAATTGAAGGATACTTGAGTTGCGTAAATAGTTTGCCAACTTTTTTTAAATTGCTGAATATAGTAATATACTAGTATGGGATTATTAGTACAAGGCCGCGCAAGCAATCTTAAAAACAATTATATCCTATCCATCAAATGTGCTTCACAACACCTCTGGTCAGAACACCTTTGGACAGGAAACATGGCTCACTAGATTTATACAATTAAAACCTATAGGAAATTACATGGACTGTATATTCTTTAACATTTTATTTCCAATTTTCAATATCGTCAATTCACTATTTACTTGGGGAAAAGTTTACCACGTTTTAGTCATACGTAAACCTGTGGTTTTTGAGTTGGAATTCAGATCCAATTGCACAAGACTTCCCACTGGACTTGGTGTAAAGTCTTACACTGCACCACTGTCGCTATGAGCTGAGGGAATCGAATCAAAACATTAACATTTTAAAATGTAATTATAGATATCTAGAAGAATTCCAAATTGATTAAAATTAAGTGGTAAATAAAAGAAATCACGTGATTGCATATATATTTACTCAAAATCAGTGACCTCTTGCAAATTACCAGGGTCATACTGCTTAAAGTTGAGGGGGCAAACATAAATTGTATCACTTCCCTCAGCTCATAACAACAGTGGTACAGTGCAAGACTTTACACCAAATCCAGTGGGAAGTCTTGTGCACTTGGATCTGAATTCCAACTCATCTCTGATCTCCCCGTTCAATGCACAGGCATGGAATTCAGAGTTGACCAATGATGGGTCCGTTGCCATTCTCTGTTTTACTGGTTGAAGAAGGGTACAATTCAGCCCAATAATTCATGTGTTTGACACTTGGTTTCTGTCCTTTAAATAGGTGGCACTTGACATGTTAGTCTTAAGTAAAATGGACCATCAATCAAGTGGGTTGCTTTCTCATAGATAATGTACAATATCTTGAATGTTGTTGGAGATATACTCATTCAAGCAAATGGATTCCATTCTATCATATGCTTAACTTGGTGTCTTGATGATGGAACGGTTTTGGGGTGTTAGGAAGTGATTCGCTTACCATGACATATCCAGCTATCTCGTCATTTGGCAAACCCATTGTCTCAGGAATCAATCTGGTGAACCTTTATTGCTCCCTACGCTTGCTCCCATCAGAGCAAATATATCCTTCCTTTGGTAGGAAGACTAGACGTGGACACACTGTTCAAGGTGAAGTTTCTCTAGATCTCTATATTATAATTTCTAGCAAGATATCTTTTTTTCCCCCAATTGCATTCTGATTAACTTTTAGTAATTTGTGTACAAGGACACCCAGGTTTCTCTGGACACCATATATCAATCTCCCACCATTTAAAAATACTCAGCTTTGCTCTTTTTTTGCCAAGGCAGTGACCTTGTAGTTTTCCACATTATTTTCCACTTGTCATGTCCTTTTCCATTAATTTAGCCTGTTCATATCCTTGGAGGTCTTTTTGTCCTAAAAGACTGCACTGCCACATAGTTTTGCACAGCCCAGATTTTTTTAACTTAATAACCTCGTCTGGATCATATTGAATTGTTGGGGCACAATAAACAAGTTCGGTATTTGGAAAAATGCAAGGAATCATGGGGTTTGTCAAAGGTCATTTGTGATAAAGAGAAAGTGAACGAAGCACTGATTATATAAACTATATAAATTGTTAACTATTCTACAAATTAATTCATCTATAATTTCGTCAACTCAATAGCTTCCTTTCTTGTTCTGCTGTTCACACACTACTTACACAGTCCTAATTCAGTTAATTAATCTAAAAGTTAAAGAATTTATTATTTTCATACATTCCTTAATGTGTTTGCTACTGGAATAAGAAATATTACGTGTTTGAAACATTTTCTCATCTTTATTCATAATTTATGTGTAAAAATATATTTAATCTGAGGAATGGAGCTGCCAGGTAGCGGGGGAGCGGGGTGTAACAGCGAGAAAGAGGGGTCAGATGCGAGTGGGAAACGGGAGGAGAGACTGGACCAGCGGAGATAAATTCTCTCCAGCTGAGCTGCTGCGTGTGTACAGACTTGCGTTTCATCCGTAGTCAGGATTGAACCCGAGTCTCCGACGCTGCAAGCACTGTTGAATTGCTACTGGACCGTTCCCGTCTCCTTCCGAGTGTTGACGGGACACTGGCCCAGAGCAGTGGCGGCCCCAGGCTTACAGCTAGCGTGGAGAAGAAGCGCTAACTCCAGCTCAAGTCTGCTCCAACTCCCGAGGAACCTGTCCCCCGACGGGCTGGGGACCGTCAGCTGCACCTCTTGCCTTATCCAGTGGCTGTCGGTTATCCCCCTCGGTGCCGGCAAAAGCCGGGTACCAATCATCAACGGGTTTACACACAAAATGCTGTAGTAACTCAGCAGGACTTTGGAGAAAAGGAAAAGGTGACGTTTCGGGTCGAGACCCTTCTTCAGAGATGTTGCCTCACCCGCTGAGTTACTGCACCTGTATAATAAAATTGTTTAACACTTCAGTCTAGAGTTTTTTAAGAGCTCTGTAGACTGTTGTGACTGTGTAAAGCTGCTTCTGAAACTAGGTAATGGGTGGTTGTTTAAACACAGATCTGTCAGCATTTTCACATCGGGACATGAAGAATCACTGATCATGATTTCTGTTTTCATTAGAAATAATGCACAAACTTGTATGTAGATTAGTTTCATGCTACATACTTCCTCGTGACCTAAAAGGCCTTTCAGACCATCTAGTTCTTGAAGCACTCCACTGATAGCCATTCACCCATGATTTCCTTTTAACCTCTTTTCTCTCTTTCATTCCCATCAACTCCTAATTGATTCTTCTGCCATTTACCGACACAAAGTGCAATTTACAGTAGCCAATTGATCAACCTTAGGAGGAAGTCGGAAACCCACAGTCATAGGGAGAATTTGTACACTCCACGCAGACAGCACCGGAGCAATTTGGCTGCTGGAACTGTTCATTAACATACTTGACTTGAATAAGGTTAGAAAAGATGGAACTGATTAAATTGAAGAACTGAAAGTAATCTTTTTAAAGAATCACATCTTTGTCCAAACCCAGATTCAGCTGTACTTATTTGTTAAAAGAAACTTGTTCTAAAATTATGCCTTTGTATCTTATCAGGTCAATGAATGTTTTGTATCAGAGCCGTGATCACTTTGCGTTTGTGTCAGCAATGTACTCATCAAGGATATGACTCAAGGATATAATGAAGAAAAGGGCAATAGGTCATGGAAAAGCCATAGAATGTGTCATCAGATTTTGAAGAAGTGGGGAATGATGGGATGGATTCAAAGACTGCAGAATATGAAACTGTGGGACCAGATGCTGAAATAGCTTCCAGTTTTCAAACAGGTAATGAAATCATATTGGACATTGCTATGACAAGAGTATTATAGCTGTTTTTGGTATCATTTATTAACAGTGCTCCAACTTCATGATCAATTAAGGATAAGAAGTATTTTCATGCTACCTACCTGTATACTTGGAGAAACATTTTTTATACATGATTTGACATATTCCAATATTTTTGATTAGCTGCTTATTGGAAGATGGTATTTACTGGTGTACTGTTTACATGAAGCTTTATATAGATAGATAATTGAAGCACATTAACAAACGTGGCTATAGACACAATATTCTGGAGTAACTCAGCGGGACAGGCAGCATCTCTGGAGAGATGGAATGAGTGACGTTTCGGGTCGAGACCTTTCAAAAGTGGTTTTCTTGATTACTATTAATTTTGGAAATTTGTCGTCATTATGATTTTTGAACTTCTTACTGAGTGTGATCTTATAAAAGTGTACTGTGATTACAAAAATATTTAAATGACTCGCAAAAGGATGTGGTGGGCCATTGGTTAGAAATGCTAATTTCCCATAGCCAAATAAGAGACTTGTAATCTGCATAGGTAGACTTATAATATGCATAGGTAGACACATAATCCTGGAGTAACTCAGCCAGACAGGCAGCATCTCTGGAGAGAAGGAATGTATATTATATAATCTGCATATGTTGATCATGGCAGTAGATTGGGTTCTAGTACAGCAGAACATTAATATACAATGGCACCAATGACATGCCTCGGAGAGAAAAGTAAAAATGGTTCCAGAGCAAGTAGAGATATTCAATTTGTTTCATAAAATTGCAATTTACCGTAAGTAGTGATACCAACAAAAAAGACAGGAATTAGTTCTCAGCCTTATTTGAGTTAACTGACCATTATGGATGTTAATGATCAAGTCAAGTCAAGAGAGTTTATTGTCATGTGTCCTCTCTGGGACATGATAAATTCTTGCTTGCTGCATCACAACAAAGTATTGTAAGCAACAATACAGAACATTTCAGTTCAATATACACATAAATAAGCAGATAAAGTGCAATAGGCTGTTACGGTTCAGAGTCTGGTAACGAGTTTAATAGTCTGATGGCTGTGGGGAACAAGCTGTTCCTGAACCTGGATGTAACATTTTTCAGGTTCCTGAACCTTCTGCCCGATGGTAGCGGAGAGATGAGTGCTTTGCCAGGTTGGTGTGGGTCCTTGATGATGTTGGCTGCCTTTTTGAGGCAGCGACTGCGATAGATCCCTTCGATGGTAGGGAGGTCAGAGCCGATGATGGACTGGGCAGTTGTTACAACTTTCTGCATCCTTTTCCACTCCTGGACCCTCAGGTTGCCGAACCAAGCCACAATGCAATCAGTCAGCATGCTCTCTACTGTGCACCTGTAGAAGTTCGAGAGAGTCCTCTTTGACATACCTACTCTCCGTAGTCTTCTCAGGAAGTAGAGGCGCTGATGTGCTTTCTTTATGATTGCATCAATGCTTTTTGATCTGGACAAAAAACTGAAATGTCTTCTCTTGAGCATTAAACACCATCTTCTTAATAGTCCAGCCAGTGTGCCTGCTGAGTGAAGATAAAACTGCTCATTATGATGTTAGGGATATTAGGGATACAGCGCGGAAACAGGCCCTTCAGTCCGCGCCGACCAGAGATTACCCCGTACACTAACAATACCCTACGCACTAGTGACAATTTTACCAATGCCCCCCCCCCTCCCCCCATCCCATCAGATTTAGAATAATTACAGTGTTTATATCCCTTTGTGTTGCTCGTGGAATTGAGTTGCACGTCCCATTTGCATTTCTTTTATTTTCCTTTTATGTGCAACTACCTTGTCCTACAACCATAATCGTTTTTTTGGAAACAGTCGTTCAAAGTAAAACTTACAGGATTATAGTTAATTTCTATTAGAAAGAAAGCTTTTGCTTTTCCTTGTGAGTTTATAAATTAGTCTGTACTATCTTAATAAATTCTTCTGATTATTGACAATCATGTTCCCACTCCTTGTTAACTATCCATTCCATCCTTGAATTAACCCAGAGATTCCCTGTGAACATACTCTTCAGTTAACACCTTAAAGTAATTTGCTATCTAATGATCACACTTTAATGAAATGTAGCTGAAAAATGTGAGAAATAAATACTTGTAAATGAATTAATAATTAATTAGGAAGAAGTAGGAGTAGATGCTGGTTTACAAAAAAGACACTTCAGTGGGTCCAGCATGATCTGTGCTGAACATAGATAGGTGACCTTTTGCTTCGGGCTCCTTTGTTCCAACACAGTTGAATTACTCCAGCATGTTGTGCCTTTTGTAGTAATTAATTAGTAAGTGATGTTGAATGTAACAGTCAAATACTCACTATGTAACTGTTTTAATGTTATGAATCAATTATGTTTATAATTTAGTATATTTCTTTCTCAGATGTAATGGAAGCTGCAAGTCCATCAGTTATACAATCCAAAGTTACAAATGAGGAGGCCACCACATCTGGTGTGAATGTTGAATGTCGAATATGCGGTGATAAAGCTTCAGGGTTCCATTATGGAGTACATGCCTGTGAAGGTTGTAAGGTACAGTGGATTATATGTGTGACGCTTTACAAGCAGAAATATTCCTCACAATTCATGTCAATGTGAAACTATTGAGAAATTGAAAATTTATATATAAAGACTGAAAATTAATTTAAATGTATAGTAATGTACAACTCATCCATAATATATTACTGGACAGTTTCAGCAAAGCACAATTACTCTTTATTGCTCGTTGCAAATATTTTGCTGCAAAACAGCAATAAAAGACAGAAGTACAGTCAAAATCCTAATTAAACATTGAATGTAAAAAAAATGGCATTTCACAATAAGCTGGACTATACACACTAACAATGTGTTAGATAGATAAAGAAGCTTAACTGTCGCATTAGAGTCATACAGCATGAAAACAAGTCCATCAGTCATGCCGTCCAAGATCTACGCAAGTTGTTTTCCTCTTTCTCAGTTTTGTTGAGGGGTCCCAGATCCAAAACTTGAATTGTTCTCTCTCCATAAATACTGCCTGACTACAGAGTTTTTCCAGCATTTTCTGTTTTTATTATTTTAATTAAATATTGTTCCATCCAATTGGTTTCAATTAAAGTTAAAAGTTCAATTAAAGCTCCAGGCAAAGTTCTGCGGCATGTCCTTTTGACAATTTTGGTTTTGGATATTTTACTTGCTTTTAAGTGAATAACACAGATTCTTGTGACAGCATGACTTGAAAGATATCCCTGCTTATTCACTGTTGTTCTGGTTGGTTTTCCTGGTGTTCTTCAATTGAATTTTCCAATTGTTGATCTCACTGGTCATGCTCCAGAGTATTTCGTATTTTGTGGAAGTTACTGAAGCTCCAGTGACTTGGAGGTGCACATCAGGTCATCTTCAGGGACTTTTGTTCCCCCAGTTTCCTGATTGTTAGCATGAGGACAAAGCAATTACATGGTTTAGAGATAGTTTGGAGATACAGGGCTCTTCTGCCTACCAATTCCACGCTGACCATTGATCACCTGGTCACACTAGTTCCATGTTATTCCATTTTCACATCCATTCCCTACGGACAAGAGGCAATTTTATAGAAGCCAACTAACCTACAAACCTGGAAGTCTTTGTGATGTGGGAAGAAACTGGAGCACCTGGAGGAAACTACATGGTCTTAGGGAGAATATGCAAACTCCACACAGACAGCACCAGATGTCTGGATTGAACCTTGGTCTTTGGTGTTGGAAGCAATAAAGAAAATTAAATTCAAAAAAGTGAACGTTGAAGCATTTAGGTGTTTTTACTTTAGATGGTGGTTATTTGACGGCTGTGAACGTTGATAGTTGTATTTACCATATTCAATGTCAACAGTCTTAATGTTGTACATGACATGGTTTTATGATTGGGTTGAGAGGGAATGAAGGTAATTTGTATGTGTGTGAGGAGTCTGAATAATGTCTGGCACTCGTACTACACACACACATTTCTGGTTGAGTCTGTGCTCAATTGGACTCTGCAACCTGAAGAGTTCAGCTGAGCTAAATATATTGTGCCCTCCATAATGTTTGTGACAGACCCATCATTTATTTATATGCCTCTGTACTCCACAATTTGAGATTTGTAATGGAAAAAATCACATGTGATTAAAGTGTATATTGTCAGATTTTAATAAAGGCCATTTTTATACATTTTTGTTTCACCATGTAGAAATTACAGCAGCATATATACATAGGTCCCCCTCCTCCTCCTCCCCCCCTCCCCCCCCCCCCCCACCCCCCCCCCCCCCCCCCTCCCCCTCCCCCCCCACCCCCCCCCCCCTCCCCCTCCCCCCCCACCCCCCCCCCTCCCCCCCCACCCCCACCCCCACCCCCACCCCCCCCCCCCCCCCCCTCCCCCCCGGTGATGCTCTGCCTGGCCTGTATTGCAGCCATCTTTAGCTTATGCTTGTTTTGGGGGCTAGCACCCTTCATTTTTCTCTTCAGCATATAAAGGGCATGCTCAATTGGGTTCAGATCGGGTGATTGACTTGACCACTCAAGAATTGACCATTTTCTAGATTTGAAAAACTCCTTTGTTGCCTAAGCAATGTGTCTGGGATCAACATCTTGCTGTGGAAAGAACCCCCGGCCAATCACTTTTGAGGCATTTGTTTGAACTTGAACAGATAGGATGTGTCTTTACACTTCAATACAATTATTGTGTATATGTCATTGGGGATATGAATGCAGATATCTCAGTTAGGAACACATTATTTGCCAATCATGTGGCTCAGTTCTGTCAAGATAATAATTTAATATTGTCAAGCAAAGTGCTTTTACCTGCAGATAGCTATACTTATATTAGTGAGGCCTGGCACACCACATCATGGCTGGACCACTGTATTAGTACAGCTGATGCACATGCCTCATTGGGGTGTATGAGCATTCTGTACAGGGCAGCAATGACTGATCATATACCTGTTGCTATGACAATAAATGCTGAACACATACCTGTGGTATCCAGAGATAGAAATAGCTTTAAAACAGAAAAACTGGACTGGTCAACGCTTACAAAGGAAGACATCATAGCCTATTATGCCCATACAGATAAATCCTTGAGCAATATTCATCTACCTAAAGATGCAATAACATGTAGTAATGTTAATTGTAGCATTAAAAATAAGACACATAACTTCAGACTGGCTGGAATAAGTATGTAGCTGAGTATCATACTGAAGCCCGTGAAGCCACCAAAGCATGGGCTATGACAGATAGACCCAGTCAGGGGCCTGTGTTTGAGCACAAGAAGCTCACTAATGCAAGTTATAAATGCTGTTCGCTTCATCTGTAAAAATGAGCAAGCTATGAGGGCTGATTCCATAGCTAAGAAGCTGCTAAGTAACAATGCTACAGATTTTTGGAAGGAAGTGAAAGCTCTTAGCAGTTGCAAAACATCTCTACCATGTACTGTAGATGGAATCTCCGGAACAGCTAATATCGCGGAGTTATGGCGACAACATTATAGCACTTTATTCAACTGTGTCCAAGGTGACTTGTATAGGGGGATAATGTTGAGAGTAATGACTCGATGGTGATTAAGTCACATGAGGTGCATCATGCCATGAACAAGCTGTCCAACAACAAAGCAAGTGGCTTGGATCGTATCTCTGCTGAACATCTTAAGTATGCAAGTATGAGGATAGCTCCTCTCCTAGCTATTTGTTTTACTGGCTTTATGATTCATGGCTTGTTACCAGACTCAATGTTGTCTGTCCTGTTGGTGCTGGTTATTAAGGACAAAGCTGGTGAAACAGGCAGTCTAAATAATTACAGGCCCATAGGTTTAGCCAGCATATTGTCAAAAGCCTTAGAAAGAGTTCTGCTGGATAGAATAAATGAGTTTGTTAACTCCACATATAACCAGTTTGGCTTTAAAGCTAAACATGGCACTGACTTATGCATATATGCCCTAAAGGAGATTGTACACAAATTAGAGGCAAAAACTCTTCAGTCCTTATGTGCTTTATTGATGCTTCCAAAGCCTTTGACCGTGTAAATCACAGAAAGCTGTTTGGTAAAATGAGTCAAAGAGGGGTGCCTAAATACATTGTTAGAATTCTGGCCTACTGGTATGCCCACCAGACTATGCAAATAAAATGGGGCAATAGGGTCCCAGCCCCATTTGGGGTTAGCAATGGTGTTAGACAAGGGGGAATTTTGTCCCCAGTCCTTATTAATCTATATATTGATGATCTGTCTAAACAATTGAAAGCCTGTAACACTGGGTGCGTGATTGGTAATATTTTACTGAACCATATTATGTATGCAGATGATCTTGTGGTCTTTAGTCCATCTAGCACTGGTCTCCAGCAGCTCCTTACTACATGTTCCGTGTATGGTGTGGAACATGACATTAAATATAATGCTAGTAAGAGTGCTGTTATGGTCTGGAGAACCAAAGAGGATAAAAGCCTAAAATATCCTGATTTTAAATTGTCTGACAACAATCTTAGTGTCTGTAATAAGATAAAATATCTAGGGCATATTATTACGGAATAAATGACAGATGGTGAGGATATTTATAGGCAACGACGCATGCTGTATATACAGGCGAATATCCTCTTGCGTAAATTTGGTGCATGTGCAGATGTGGTGAAGATGTCGCTATTTAGAGCATACTGCACACCCCTCTACACTGCGCACCTGTGGTTGAACTATTTAAAGACAAGTATGCAGAGACTAAAGGTGGCATATAACGATACCATGAGGACACTGCTAAGGCAACCAAGATGGTGTAGTGCCAGTAATATGTTTGTGGCTGCAGGAGTCAGTACTTTAGAAGCTATCCTAAGACACCACATGTATAAATTCATTTGCAGGATAAATGATTCTAAAAATGTGCTTATTGTGTCCTTGACAAACATAAGGGTTAGCACTACACGCTACGAATCCCAGCTGTGGAGACACTGGTATCGTTGTCTCGTTGTACGACATTGATCATCTTTTACTCTGGATTTTTAACTTAAGTATTGTGGGTTTTTTAAATATATACATTATGATGTTTTTACGTGATTTACCATGATTTTATATAATATTTATGATATTTGATATGCAATGCATTTTTAATGTAATGTTGCCCCTTGTCTGGACTGTGAGTCTGTAATAAAGTTATTATTATTATTATTACTTCAGAATTCATTATGCTACTACCATCAGCAGTTGTATCATCAATGAAGATAAGTGAGCCAGTACCTTCAGCAGCCATATATGCCCAGGCCATAACACCTCCGCTACTGTGTTTCACAGATGAGGTGGTATGCTATGGATCTTGGGCAGTTCCTGCTCTCCTCCATACTTTTCTCTTGCCATCAATCTTTGTTTGATCTGTCCACAAAACCTTTTTCTAGAATTGGGGTTGCTCTTTTAAGTATTTCTTGGCAAACTGCAACCGGGCCATCCTATTTTTGCAGCTAACCAGTGGTTTGCATCTTGTAGTGTAGCCTCTGTATTTTCTGTCCATAAAGTCTTCTGCAGACAGTGGTCATTGTCAAATCCAAACCTGAGTCCTGACGAGTGTTTCTGATCTGTCAGACAGGTGTTTGAGGATTTTCTTTATTATAGGGAGAATTCTTCTGTCATCAGCTGTGGAGCGGTCTTCCTTGGCCTGCCAGTCCCTTTGCAATTAGTAAGCTCACCAGTGCTCTCTTTCTTCTTAATGATGTTCCAACCAGTTGATTTTGGTAAACCTAGGGTTTGGCTGATGTCTCTAACAGTTTTATTCTTTTGTTTCTCAGTCTCATAATGGCTTATTTGACTTTCATTGGCACAACTTTTGTCCTCATGCTCATAAACAGCAATAAAAGTTTCCAAAGGTGATGGAAAGACTGGAGGAAAGACTAGGTGCTGAGAGCTCTCTTATGCCTGCATTAAGGAGACAATTAAACGCACCTGAGCAATTACAAATGCCTGTGAAGCCATGTGTTCCAAACATTATTGTGCCCTGAAATGGGGGGGGGGGGGGAGACTATGTATAAACACAGCTCTAATTTCTACATGGTGAAACCAAAATGTATAAAAATGGCCTTTAATAAAATCTGACACTGTACACTTTAACCACATGTGATTTTTTTCTATTACAAATCTCAAATTGTGGAATATAGAGGTAAATAAATAAATGATGGGTCTTTGTCCCAAACATTATGGATGGCACTGTGAAAGTCCCTGTTATCGCTCCCCATTAGAGTGATTCCTGCTGTAAATCCTGGAGGGGAGGTTTAGCTTGTTTGTGATCTCATTAATGCTTGCTGTCTTGACTTGCATGTGGTGAAATGCCAAATATATGAGTTGTACTGTAGCATTCATCAGGAATCTTGGCTAGTCACGGTTAATAAAAACTGACAAACATTGCATCCCAGCGAGCAGTACTTCAGGCATGCATGTGAATGTTCATGCTCAATGCTCTATTATTTGGGGAAATGCAGTGGCACTGTAATTGATGGTGAATAGATACTACTCTGCAGCAACAGTTAGTGAATGTTGCTATTTATGCCATGCAACAAAATGTTGTAACAAAGTATCAAAAAAATTAAAGCAAATGCATTAAATTATGTATCCATATGGCGGCACTTTCAGAAATGTTAGAATACAGCTACATTGCTTTCGATGGGGTTTCTATTCTTTTTGGCTAAAGTGCAGGACTCTCACTGTAGTGGAATTAATCTACAGGACCAATGGGAAGCTGCCTCCACTTCAGAAGCAAGGTCACCCCAACTTTAGCCATCGAGCTGCAGACAGCGCTTGTACAGCTGACTTCCAAATTGACTTGTTCACTGAAGCATACAAGACAATGGGGTTTTATACTGGTTGCTTGCAGATTTGGTGGTATCCCACAACGTGTCAGCAAATTGGGAAGCAGCTGTAACGAAACAGCTCCTGATCGGCAGAACCTTACTGCCTTGCCAGCATAAACGTGATATTCATGTTTCTTTCTGCTGATCAGAAGCTGTTTCCTGACAGCTATTTAGCCCATTGGGTCCATGCTGTCTCAACAGGATTAATTCCATTAGTCTCTTTTCTAAATTTATTTTCACTGAATCCCCAACTTATTTTTTGTAATGCACAGCCATCATCTCTCCCTTGATTCTATTCATCATTTTCCTGCACAAAGGGGTAATTTACAGGAGACAGTTCATGTACCAACATGTCTCTGGGGTGAAGGAGGAAACAGAATCATCCAGAGGAACCCATACTTTCATGGTGTGAACACACATACTCTGCATAGACAGCACCTGAAATTGGTAAGCAACCTGGGAGTACAGCACTTGAGGCATCAGGATTAACTGCAGCACAACCATGCAGCATAAATTCACAATGTTGACGTATGCCAATAGGTATGAAGTATTAACTTCCAATCTAATGTTAGGCAACCAAAGTACATTTTACACCTGATACTGGTGATTAATAATGACTGGTGAAATAAATTAATGCTAAATGTTATTGAAGTAAAAAAGTAAAGGTCAAATATCAGATAAACTTTAATATCCAACAGGGAATTTTGGAGAACAGTTGCACAGTTGGTATAATGTGGAACTTGCTATAATATTGAGGAGTTGATTAGAAAAATATTTAAAGAAAAGCTAAAAAAGCACATGATAGCAGAAGGATGCATTAAACGTTTTTTCTAAATTAAGGTGGGGTGGGCTCTTGTTAACTATAACATACCAGTAACCAGTTGGGCTGATAATTTGTTTTTGCATCTCAAATTCGATATGATTTTTGTTTTGTGCCATGTGTTTCTGTACTGTATTAATAAAATCTTAATTGACTTTCAATTTGTTGAACTTGCAATGTCCTTTATGAACATGTAACATATGAAGTGGAAGCAGGAGAGGGCCACTTGGCTCCTCAAGTCTGCTCCCCTACTTAATGAGATTGAGACTGATTGTGACCTTGATTCTGTGTTCTTGTCTATCTGTGGTGACCTTTCCCACTTGCTTATTAAGTATCTATCAATCCCTGCCTTAAAAACGCTCCGAGTCTGCAATCATCTACTTTTTGAGGAAGAGAGTCTCAAGCATTAATAAACCTGAGAAAAATACTGTGCAGGAAGGAACTGCAGATGCTGGTTTAAATCGAAGATAGACACAAACTCCTGGAGTAACTCAGCAGGACAGGCAGAATCTCTGAACATTCTTCAGACTGAAGAAGGGTCTCGACTCGAAACATCACCTATTCCTTCTCTCCAGAGATACTGCCTGTCCCGTTGAGTTACTCCCAACATTTTGTGTCTGAAAAAATACTTTTCCGCCTCCCATCTAAACGATGACGCCCCCCCAAGCTCCTACTCCTGGTTGTCCAACAAGAGGAAACATCCTCTCTGGATCTACCTTTTCAAGAACACCCACATCTTCAACAAGACTTTCTTGCACTTTTAGCGGAGGATATAAGCCTAGGCTTTGCAAACCATATGAGAACCCATCCATTCCATTTATTAATTGAGTAGCTCTTCCCTGAGCTGCTGCGGAAGCATTAACATTCTTTCTTAAATAAGGAGACCCTTCTATACACAGTACTCCATGGCCTCACAAATGTCCATTAAAACTGATGCCATTAGTCTAAAACACATACCTTATGAAGATTGATAAAATTTCAACAGCAGTATAATTTATTTTTAACATATGCAATTTCCAGACATGATTATTTATTTCACAATCTTTAGATTTTAATCGTATCTTTATTTTAAAACCTGTGTAAATGTAATAGTGATCTGTGGTCTTCTCAGCTAATTTAATTTCACTTCCCTGTGCTGCATATGGATCAAATGTCAACAAATTGCATTGGTATAGGCAAGTATAAATGGTTAGGCTGGACATGGTGGGCTGAAGGGCCTGTTTCTGTGTTGTACAACAACGTGACTGTACATGAGGTGAGGGGGAATTTCTTTATCCAGAGAGTGGTGGGTCTGGAATTCATTGCCAAAGACGACTACGGAGGCCAAGACTTTGTGTATTTTTAAGGCAGAGATTGATAGTTTCTTGATTAGGAGGAATATCAAAGGTTATGGGGAGATGGCTGGAGAATGGGGTTGAGAGGGAAAAATGGATTAGGTATGATTGAATGGCATAGTAGACTTGATGGGCTGAATGCCCTAATTCCTTTCATATGACATGGTCTTAGGTTTGTATAAGCTGAGAATACATTTTTATTATTAATTATACAGAAAACTAATTGTGAAACTGTTCATGTTCAGGGCAGGAAATCCGTTTTTTAACCTGGGTGTTAGGGTTTGAGTAGACCAATGGGGCTTTGGGTTAAGTATGTAAAGGTTACCAAGAATAAACCAACAACTTGGTTGGACATATAATAAAATGTTGTAAAAAGTATGCATTTTATTTAAGTTGAAATTTGGTTGTATTTACAAACGATCTGTTTGCTGTTTTAAAATCATTTTGCTTCAATTTTAAATTGAACTAAAACTTGGCTTTCAGGGTTTCTTCCGACGAACAATTCGCATGAAGCTGGAATATGAGAAATGTGATCGCAACTGTAAAATTCAGAAAAAAAACAGGAATAAATGCCAGTATTGTCGCTTCCAGAAGTGCCTGGCATTAGGGATGTCACACAATGGTCAGTAGACATTGCCACAAAGAGCAATGGAAAATATAATTTGTTGTATATCTTGGTTATTTCAACAACTTTTCAAATTGAAAGTTTGGCAGCAAGGAAACCCCCCAGTTTTGAGAACCTCTCTTGCTTTAATTGTTTCTGAGTAATGTCAGTTTGCTGCAGGAATTGGGTTCACTGTCTCAGAAGGTTGAAACATGAAGTGCTTTGGCTGTCAGAAAAGAAAATAAGCAAAAAAATAAAGTCTGGTTTCATTGTGAACCCATACATATGAATTGAAGAGGTAAACCTTGCTCATGTTTATGGTGCGGAAGCTTGCTTCTCCCTATCACACACAACCTGCACTGCAAGTGAAAAATCTGCAGTACCCAGAGTGGTGTTATCCAGCTTTCAATCCATAAAACTGGTGGAGGCATTCTTGATCTTAAGGAGCCAGCCCAATAATAAGGGGTTGCTTACTTATTGTTAGAATATAAAATGTACATTTATGAAGAGCAGAGAGTTTACTCTTTTGAGTTGGCCATGCAACGTTCTGTTTTTAATCAATGCCGTCACTAAAATGTTAACTGATTTATCGATTTGCTTTTAAGGGTGTTTTATACCTGCCTTCTTAAGGGTTGTTCACATTTCTTTCAGATCCTTTGTTTTCATACTTTTGGTGATAATATGGAAATTTTATGGGTGGTCATACAATTTTAGGACATAGAACTGTCAGTTGATTGTGTGCACGCTAATAGGAACCCTAGAGTTTTCAGAAAATACGTTTACCATAATTTCCATGCATCGGTTTCAGCCCTCAGACAGAGGGCTGCACCCTCCACCGTCCACCTCCCATACATCCTCCGCCCATGTTGGGAGCAAAGCCAGTACCGACTACTTCTATCCTGCCAAACTCCAGGACTGAAAGTAATAACACCGTCATTGGAAATCAACCCTTTTGATGAAGAGAAAAAGCACCCGAGAAACACAGTGGGGGGAATAATAGGAACATTGGGAGTAGGAGAGCAAAAGAGCACCAAGATGGATAGTACTTCATCTGGGATCCGCTCTTGATTTTTTTTTTTTTCTTCCCTTCTCCCCTCTGTCTTTCACCACTCCTCTCTTTCTAACCTACCCTGGATGTGAACATGTCTGATTGGCTCATGGCCCCTTGTTCCTCTATCCTCTCAAAAAAAATGATTACTGGAAAGGTTTAGCAGTGAGTTTAACTGAGCTATTGAATCTTGTGGATCTTCAGGAAGCAAAGGAAATTTTGGCGATGCACAAGTGAACAGGTTTGAAGAAATACAGATATGCAAGGGTAATGGGACTGGCGCTAACAAAAATAAGAGCCAATGGATTTGAATATTTTTAGGTGATTCGAATATTTTGAGAATTTGCACCCATTCTCAAATATTGGTATTCTATTCACAGTGCAATCAAAATAGTAATTAAATAGCAATTGTTAATAGCTTGTTTTAGTATTTATTTTGTATTCAATACATTAACACAATAAATAATGAAACTTTTAAAGTGTTATTTAAATATATATTTTATGCCATGGGCTTGTTTTTGTAACAATTTAAAATTTGTTTTGAGTCGCAGCCAAATTTCTTATGTTTGGGATGAATTCTTAGGGGTTTGAAAATTCTTGTGTCCGTTAGAGATAAAACAGAGTTGACATATACAGTATTTGGGAAAGATGCTGGGAATATGAAGTTATACTGAAAATGCTGGAAGCACTCTTTGGATTGGGCACAATCAATGGTGAAGGATAACGAGAATGTTTCACCAGAACTAGAGAAATGGTGAAACATGTTTTAAGTTGCATCAGTGTGTAGAGAACATGGAATGAATGTGATAGGGTTCAAAGTTGTCAAGATAATAATTACTTAATTACATAATTATTAATATTTAATAATTACATCAGTCTGAAGAAGGGTTTTGGCCCGTAACGTTGCCTCGTTCCTTCGCTCCATAGATGCTGCTACACCCGCTGAGTTTCTCCTACAAATTTTGTCTACCCTAATAATTACTTAAAACTGGCAGTCACAATGCCATCTCCTCCCACCCTGCACTCTATAAGATTCCATTCCTCCAGTTACTCTATCGAAAAGCTCTGATGAGACCATCCACATTGGTGCCTTTATAATCTCTTTCTTTGTCCTTGGCCGTATCTTTCCCTCTATCATACTTGACGGGGCTCTCAATTACAATTCCTCCATTTCTACTCTAACCACCTTACTCTCCGTTCCCCTTGACCTTGCCTTCCACCCTACCAGCCTCCACATTCAACAGATTATTCTCCAGAATTTCCACTACCTCCAACAGGATTCTACATATTTCCCTCTCCTTTCTACTCAGCAGTCAAAATGGACTATTACCCTCATTATTCCACCACCCAACCAGTTCCCTTCTCACAGCACTTCCTCAAGTAAGCACAGGAGGTGCCATACTTAACATTTTACCTCTTCCCTTTCAACCATCCAGGGACCCAAACAGTTCTTTTAGGCGCCGTGAACCAGCAATTCTCTTGCACTTCTAATGTCCTGCTTTCAGTGCTCATGATGTGGCCTCTTCTACATTGGAGAAATCAAATGCAGATTGGGTGACTGCTTCAAAGAGCATCTCCATTCAGTTACTGTTATTTTAATTATCTGTCCCACTCTAAATCAGACCTGTCTATCTTCAGCCGCCCACATTGATATTCAGAGTAAGCTCGAGGACCAGCACCTTATCTTTCACCTGGATAAGTTACAGCCATTGGGATTTGAATTTAACACTATCTGTGCATCATGGATGTGGCTGTAGCTGTGTTTTATTTTTGTTTTCTTTTTCTAACTTCTAATTTTTTAAAAGGAATTGAAAAATGGCTATCTTGACAACTTTGATCCGCTACAGATATTTCCTCTGTTCGCTGAACCCCTCCTGAAACATAAAGTATGCTTGTCTTTTCAATTTTCCATTCCTGAAGTGGGTGGTGGGGGGGCGGGGGTTCATACTTGACCTAAAATGTTAACTCCTTCTCCCTTTACTGGTGCTATCTTGCATGCGGTGTGTTTTGGTTTTTCACAGGTAAGGTTCTTGCTATCCAAAAGTTGACTGCCAATAGTCAATGAAAAACAGAACATATAAGATGCTACATTAATTCATGTCTGTCTGTCTAATCTTGTACGTTTATATAAAGTTGTCTTAATTTCTAAATTAATGTTCCATCTTTATAACTCTTGCAGGCGTTGTTCCTATGTTTATAATTGTTGGTGTTATCGCTGACGTTGCCAGGAAATGATTATGAGTGGTGCTGGTCCCTGCACAAATGCAAGGGATACTTTGTAACAGATGTTACCAGTGTGGAGGACTGTCTGTTTTCATTTTGTGCTAATGACCTTGTGTTGAAATATCCTCTAGCAGCAGAGCCTGCTGTCACTGGCCCTTACTGAAAACAGACTTTCTTTTTCTAGACCAGTCAAATAAAGATTTTTAATGCAGGTTACCTTTGTATTAATAAAGCAAAGTGAATTCTTTGCCAAATCTAATGTTTGTTTTTCTCTGGTAACAGCCATCCGTTTTGGCCGAATGCCTGAAGCAGAGAAGAAAAAGCTAGTTGCGGGACTTCTAGCTGGTGAAGCAACAGTTCAAAATCCACAGATAGCTGATTTGAAATCACTGGCAAAGCATGTTTACAATGCATATCTAAAGAACTTCATTATGACTAAGAAAAAAGCACGAGATATTCTAAGTGGAAAGGCAACCAAAGATCCTGTAAGTAAATGGAGAGAATCTCATTGGTCCTGACCTAAACCTTATGATGGGTATAAGTGCACTTCCTGCATGTCTAAAGTTCACTTAACCAAACAGAAATAAATGGAAAATTGAACTGGAAAAGGGGGATGAAAACTTGGCTATGGAACAACTTTTACATATCATGTGTTCAAGAGTGTTTTGTCATATTGATCAGATATGAACAGGAACGTTGAAAGTCTTTCTTGCTGCAGATTTACAGGCACATTCAATGCAAAAACAACAAATAAATATACGTTAAATTGTCAATTATTCCAGGTAAACCAGACCATAAGAGTGAAGACTTGAAGATAGAGAAGTGGGGAAATTAGGAAGGAAATTTTAAAGCACCCCACCCGATGGATGACAGAACTTGTAATCAGTGATGACAACCCTGAGGCAAGGCTGAAATGGCAAGTTCAGGGTTGGAGCAAATGTGTGAGGGGATTACAAAGAAATAGACATATGAGGCTACAGAGGAATTAAAACGTAATGACAATTTTGAGTGGTATAGGGGATTTATGTGGGTCAATAAAGATAAGATTGAATGGGGAAGTGGGTAGTGCATGTTTGGTTGGGACAAGCAGAGTTTTGGAGTAACTTAATTTTATGTAACATGGTGTGTTAAAATCCGCTCAAGAAATAATTGGAAATAGTCTCGTCTGTACCAGATAAAGGCAGATAAGGGATAGAATGAGGAAGGCTGTGTCCAAGGATAGATGGTAAAATAAACAGTTGAGCAGATGGCCTTGATTTTCTTGCAAATATTTGAATTTAATAAGGAAGATATGTTATGGTATTAGAGAAAGGAAGATAGTACTTGTTATTAGTGAGTAAAAATAAATAAGTAATCTCCTTATTTTAATGATAACAGAGGCATGGTAGGTCTCTGGATTTTGTTCTGAAAAGGTATCTGTGCTCTCGTGGCAGTAACTGTTGTTTAAAAATCACACGATGATGCATGAGCCTTGAGCCACGGCACAGCACCTGCAGTCAAATTTCCCAGACTGCTCACTATCTGGATAGTGAACAGACTAGGAAATTTGACTGTGCAGCAATCACAGCTCCATTCACAGAATTGTTCTTGCAAGATTGCACAGAAATCCATACAGCGCAGCAGTATAAATATGGGAGAGCAATGCATGGAAGCTGGATATCCAAAATGGAAAAGTGCAGAAAATGGACACAGCCTAGCTACAGACAGGAACCTTGTATGTGTAGTATAATACGTGTTCAAATAGTTTTCATTTTAAGTATGGATGTTATTTTATGATTATTGCCTACTGATAGAAATGGACAGTGGGATGTTCAAGGACATTTGAATAAAAAATAGGGTCACTGTCCTTTTGAGGGAAGGAGTTTGTGACATTTGTAGTCAAGTTGACATTATTATTATATGCACAAGTATGGTGAGGTACAGTTACACCAAAAATCTTGCTTGCAGCAGCATCATAAATAAAACAAGGAAGTGAAAAGAAAAAACAGCTAAATAAAAGTGAAAAATACACAATTAGAAAACATGTTCTTAGTAGTGGCAGAGGTGATTCACAGTGTTCCGTTGCTGAGATTGGATTATGGTAGTGGAGGTCGGTTCAAGAACCTGATGCTCCTAGGAAAGTAGCTGTTCCTGACCCTGGTGATGTGGTATTTCAGGGTTTTGTATCTCCTGCCCAATGGTAGCAGCAGTCCAGATGTTGGGGATCCTTGATGTTAGATGCTGTCTTCTTGAGGCAGCGCTTCATGTAAATACTTTTGATGGAGGGGAGGGAAATGCCTATGATGCCCTCTCTGCAGCTTCTTGCATTCCTGAGTATTAGAATTGACGTACCAGTCCATGATGGAACTGATTAAGATACTTTGGAGCAGATATGGAAGCCCTACAACAATACATAAAAATTGAGGGAAGATGTCGGAAAAACTAAGACCTCAGAATTAGTGAGAATAGAAGTGGAATGATCATGCGGGTAAACGTGTGGCTGCAGACAATTTGAGAGTGATTTATTTGGAATTCTGGAGCATTGGGATCCGCATTTGAGTAGGAGGGAGCTGCTTAAAGGGTAGGTTGCATCTTAGTAGGCTTGGGATCAAGATCTAAGCAGAATGGTTTACTAATATTGTAGAGGATTTACAATAGACGGAAGGTGCAAACGTGCAAATAGTTATATAAAGAGAATACGGTGTGCAAGAACACGAGTGTTTAATGGAAATAAAGAAGGCACCATTCATAACGAGATAGGAGAGTTAATGGCACTAGTAGACATAAATAAGTACATTCTAATAACCATTATACATTTGTGATTGCAAAGTTGCCAGGTTTTGGAATTAAATATTCCAGAATACTTGTCTTTTAGAAGAGGTGGTCAAAATGGAAAAGGGGGAATTGTAGCTTTGATATTAAAGGCAAATTCAGAAAATCAAGTACAATCAGTTTAAATGCAACAAAGAAACAGAAAAATGCAGGCAATATTGGGTTGTACATACTGAAATAGTACATAGTCCCCAAACACAGCGAAGAAATTCAAAATATTTAGCAAGGGTAACCATGTGGAATGTTAATATACGTGCAGACTGAGCAAACCAAATGAGCAGTGATAGCATGGACAGTGAATTCGTGGAGTGTCCAGGTTGTCTAGATTCGAATGTGGAAGAATGAGCATAGGAACATGTTATTTTAGATATTATTAATGAGCAAAGGATAATTCATGATTGAACTAAATCACTTTGATATTTTATGTATTAGTCAATCTTAAACTGGGTTCTTTTTGTTGCAAGTGCAAAAACTGGGGTTTCATGGGAACAGAGAAGTTTAAGAAGATAATGGAGAGAATTGTACAATATTATTGGTTTGGATTTGATAAATAGAGGGAATCTATACCCATTATTGAATCATTCAAAGAGCATGGAATGCAGATTTAAACATATGGGTGGAAGAAGTGAGGAAAAAGTCAGACTAGTTAGAAAGTTGAATAAAAAGACACAAAGCTTTCGAATAACTCAGGGGGACATTGGATCCATATCCTTCTAAACATTTCCTATCCAGGTACCTGTCCAAAAGTCTCTTAAATGTTGTGATAGTACTGGCTTCAACTACCCCCTCTGCCAGCTCGTTCCATTTACCCACCACCATTTGTGTGAAAAAGTTGTCCCTCAGATTCCTATTAAATCTTACCCCTCCTACCTTAAACCTATGTCCTCTGGTTCTTGATTCACCTAGGTAAAATATTCTGTGGATTTACCTTATCTATTCCACTCATGATCTTGTACACCTCTATAAAAGCATCCCTCATCATCCCAATTAAGTCCTAACCTGCTCAACCTCTCCCTATAGTTCAGGTCCTCATGTACTGGCAAAATCCTTGTAAATCTCCTCTGCACCCTTTCAACTTAATATCTTTCCTATAATAGGGTGACCAAAACTGGACATAACATTCCAAATGAGGCCTCACCAATGTCTTGTACAGCTGTAACATTACATCCCAATTTCTATACTCAATGATTGACAAGTACTGTTTGCTGAACTTCCATGAAATGTGTTATTCTTAAATTGAAAAAAATATTACATTTCCAGAATTAATTTGTTCCCTAATAGCTGTTTTTTGTGCAAGTGCAATTCTTGATTCCTAAATCATGCTTTGTTCCTGTACAATAAACTGGCCATTGCACTTTGATCTGGAGTGAGGAGTAAGAGCTTCAGGGAATTTCTGTAACTTGAGAAAATTGCACAGGCAGTTTGGGTAAATCGGTGAGCGATAATGGACTGTCAAACTGGCAGCAAAGTTTTGGATAGGTTGAATTTAATGGAAACTGAAGTTTAAAAAAAAGAAAATTATTTTATTATTAATTTAGGGAATTAAAATATACTCGCATTGGCTTCAAGAGCAGAGTAACTCCTTACAAGCAAAGATAGTCACTGTTACCAAGTTGGAAGACTGTGCTTGTGATGAAATCTATATGGAGACTGAAAGCTCTGTTTCGGATTGAACAAGACATTCAAGTTGTAAAGACTTCTCTGAAAGATTTGCATGTTTTGTAGTTGAAGGTTTCTGTACTTTAATGAATCTTAGTTTAATCTAATTGAAGGCACCTGTTTTTTTCTGTGAGAAACTACTGTGTAAGAAAATGTTTTAGTTATATTGCATGTACAGTGCCCTCCATAATGTTTGGGACAAAGACCCATCATTTATTCATTTGCCTCTGTACTCAACAATTTGAGATTTATTATAGAGAAAATCACATGTGGTTAAAGTGCACATTGTCAGATTTTATTAAAGGCCATTTTTATACATTTTGGTTTCACCATTTAGAAATTACAGCAGTGTTTATACATAGTCCCCCCATTTCAGGGCTTCATAATGTTTAGGACACATGGCTTCACAGGTGTTTGTAATTACTCGGGTGTGTTTAATTGCCTCCTTAATGCAGGTATAAGAAAGCTCTCAGCGCCTAATCTTTCCTCCATTCTTTCCATCACATTTGGAAACTTTTATTGCTGTTTATCAACATGAGGACCAAAGATGTGCTAATGAAAGTCAAAGAAGCCATTATGAGACTGAGAAACAAGAATAAAACTGTTAGAGACATCAGCCAAACCGTAGGCTTACCAAAATCAACTGTTTGGAACATCATTAAGAAGAAAGGGATCACTGGTGAGCTTACTAATTGCAAAGGGACTGGCAGGACAAGGAAAACCTCCACAGCTGATGACAGAAGAATTCACTCTATAATAAAGAAAAATCCCCAAACACCTGTCCGACAGATCAGAAACACTCTTCAGGAGTCGGGTGCGGAATTGTCAATGACCACTGTCCGCAGAAGACTTCATGAAGAAATACAGAGGCTACACTGCAAGATGCAAACCACTGGTTAGCGTCAAAAAAAGGATGGCCAGGTTACAGTTTGCCAAGAAGTACTTAAAAGAGCAACCACAGTTCTGCAAAATGGTCTTGTGGACAGATGAGACAAAGATTAACTTATATCAGAGTGATGGCAAGAGCAAAGTATGGAGGAGAGAAGGAACTGCCCAAGATCCAAAGCATACCACCTCATCTGTGAAACACGGCGGTGGGGGTGTCATGGTCTGGGCATGTATGGCTGCTGAAGGTACTAGCTCGCTTTCTTCATTGATGATTGATGGTACTAGAATAATGAATACTGAAGTAAATAGGCATCCTATCTGCTCAGGTTCAAACAAATGCATCAAAACTCATTGGCCGACAGTTCATACTACAGCAAGACAATGATCTCAAACATACTACTGAAGCGACAAAGGAGTTTTTCAAAGCTAAAAAATGGTCAATTCTTGAGTGGCCAAATCAATCACCCGATGTGAACCCAATTGAGCATGCCTTTTATATGCTGAAGTTAAAACTGAAGGGGACCAGTCCCTAAAACACGCATAAGTTAAAGATGGCTGCAATACAGGCCTGACAGAGCATCACCAGCAACTAGTGACGCCCATGAATTGCAGACTTCAAGCAGTCATTGCATGCAAAGGATATGCAACAAAATACTAAACATGACTACTTTAATTTACATTACATTGCTGTGTCCCAAACATTATGGTGCCCTGAAATGGGGGGACTATGTATAAACACTGCTGTAATTTCTACATGGTGAAACTAAATTGTATAAAAATTGACTTTATTGAAATCTGACAATGTGCACTTTGACCACACGTGATTTTATTCTATTACAAATCTCAAATTGTGGAGTACAGAGGCAAATAAATAAATGATGGGTCTTTGTCCCAAATATTATGGAGAACACTGCAGCTACCACTGACTTATTAAGTAATCTACATCCACTGCAAAGAAGTAATACTTACAAAAATGATATGTCTGTCTGTTCCTTGGAGGCTTGCTCTTTGATTGCGACATGGTTTATTTTGCCCAGTCTAACATTGGCTGCAGGGTCTCATGTTGCGCTTTGCATTTGCCCTCTTTCTTTGATCCCAAAATTAAAAAAAAAAAAAGAAATTCTGTGACCTTGTGTGGTATCTAATGTTCTCCAAGACTACCTTCCTGCTTGTCGTTTCAATTATGCTTTTGCAGATTGAGTTGTTCCTTAGCCTCGTTTGTTCTTACACAGATTGAGTTCCTCCATGAATGGGGCCTTTGCAATAATGATCTCACATTCTTATACAAGTGTCTTTGGCTTCAGCCACGTGGTCTTTGGGGTGCTTGTATTTTCCATCTCTTAAGCAGTGTTTTATTCCTAATTTACTTGTTTCATACCATGCTTTGTGAGCATTTTGGTAAATTTAACATACTGTTGGATTTCTGATTTGTCTGTCTGCTTTCAACATAACACCATCTAAGTTCCTCCAGTTGTGTACATTTTTTTATCCACAATCTAATTAATGCATTGAACTTCGCAGTCGGTAAGTTTTTAATATAATTCTTTTTCAGCAGATTCTTTGCAGTTTGTATGGTTTTTTTCACACAACTGACCACGATGCTTTACTTTTAAAGCTGATGTCATAATATGCTTTTATAATATTTACAATGTCGCATTATAGCAACAATATTCAAACACCAACACTCATCAGGGATATATGTTTATACATCTTAAATTATTTGATTTACAGTACCGTTTTTTCAGTTAAGTTTATTGCCACGTATACCGAGGTACAGTGAAAAGCTTTCATTGCATGCTATCCAGTCAGCAGAAAGACAATGCATGATTACAATCGAACCATTTACAGGGCATAGATACATGATAAAGGAATAACGTTTAGTGCAAGGTAAAGCCAGCAAAGTCCGATCAAGGATTGAGGGTCACCAAAGAGGTAGATGGTAGTTCAGCACTGCTCTCTGGTAGGATGACTTAGTTGCGTGATAACAGTTGCGAAGAAACTGTCCCTGAATCTGGATGTGTGCGTTTACATACTTCTAAACCTTTTGCGTGATGGGAGAGGGGAGAAGAGGGAGTGGCCAGGGTGTGACATGTCTTTGATTATGCTGCTGGTCTTGCCGAGGCAGTGTGATGTATAGATGAAGTCAATAGAAGGGAGGTTGGTTTGTGTTATGGTGTGGGCTGCGTTCACAATTTGCTGCAATTTCTTGCGGTCTTGGATGGAGCTATCCCAAACCAAGCTGTGATGCATCCTGATAAAGTGCTGTCTATGGTGCATCTGTAGAAGTTGGTGACAGTTGTAGGGGACATGCCAAACTTCCTAATGGGCCTGTCCCACTTAGGTGACTTTTTAGGCCAGTGCAGGAGACTCTGCGCTCACCACATGGTCACCACATGTTCGCTGGTGGTCTCTGGTGAGTGTCCTTCATGGTTGCGAGGAGTTCCCGCATTCTGGGAACTAGTCGCAGCCTCAGTATGGTTGGCGCAAATTTTTCAACATGTTGAAAAATATTCTTTGACCAAAATTTGGTCGCCATGGAGATTACCGGGCATTTTCATTGGCTCATTGGGGGGATAAAAACGTACGCAGGAGTTTTCATAACCAAGGATAACCGACCGGTAATGTTAAATGTCCGCCGAACTTCACAGCTGTCTATCTCTGGCTTTTTAAAAGTTGTCTCCACTCCTTTCCCCCCTCCCCCCCCCCCCTCTTTTAAAGGACTGTGCTAGCCATCTTAATTACAGCATCAGCCTTCCTGTTCATCGTGGAATTTCAGACAGCACTCCCCCCCCCCCCCCCCCCCCCCGCTTGCCCTGGCCCCCGCCTTTGCGATGTATGTGTGTTCCACTCTGACAGTCACTGTTCCAATTCCCGGTTTTTCAGGTGACTGCCGGCAACTTGACAGTCGCCGGCAGTCCCCTGAAAAATCGCCTAAGTGGGACAGGCCCATAAGCCTTCGAAGGAAGTAGTTACCTCAAATTGCAGTTGCCTGTGAGGACTTGATCCACGGAAGAAGGAAATGGATCAGGTTACATTGTACACTTGGAAACCACTCTGGTGCTGTCATATTGTGAGGGGGTTGCAAATAAACAAGATGGACGAAAATGGCCAGTAGAGAGTTGTAGAGCGTGGAGTAGAGCGGTTTTGGAAAAGTAGGAATCACATGGTTAACCATTCAAGGATGACATCAAGGAAGTATTAAAAAAATAACAGGAGTGCAATGGGCCATTCCGGTCTCTGAGCGCTTTCCACCTTAATCAACCTCACTGGTTGCACTCACACGGCTTTGATTTATTTCTTGTTAAACTTTAGATGAATATTAGTGATGTACCCCTTTTGACTGTTCCCTTCCTCTTTATTATTAGCCTCTTTTTTCAATATTTGAATAAATTGACTCAATTGATTCATTCTGATTTCCTCAATATGAATATTCATTATATTAGTTTTAATTTTAAATAAGCTGAGATTAATGCCACAGAATTTTTTTCATTTGCACTTATTTTAGCTTTTTTAAACATTCAGTTGTTTCTTTGTATTGGTAATGTTTCCATTGCCCAGCAGATATGTCTTCTGCTGCACATGACAATGTGAATAAAATGTGACATTATCAATATTGCTGCACTCCTGAACAAAAAGCAGTAGAATAAAGGGAGGGAATAGATAAGTGACATTTTGGGTCAGGACCCTTCTTCAGTCCCATTGAGTTCCTCCAGCACTGTTTTGCTCAAGATTCTGGCATCTGCAGTTTGTCTCCATTTTTGTTGCACTCCTGAACTGTTTATATAAATATAAAGCTAGATCTGTAGTAAATCGTCACTTTTGTGCCTAATTGTATCCTATTTTCTTTAAAAAATTAGATGTATTCTAATCCACATGTTTTTCTATCCTGTGCAGCCTTTTGTTATTCATGACATGGAAACACTTTGGCAGGCTGAAAAAAACTTAGTTTGGAAGCAATCAGTAAATGGAATTCCAAACAAAGAAATTGCAGTTCACGTCTTCCACCGTTGCCAGTGTACAACTGTTGAAACAGTAAGAGAATTGACTGAATTTGCCAAGTGCATCCCTGAATTTTTAAATCTTTACCTGAATGATCAGGTGACATTACTAAAATATGGTGTTCATGAAGCCATTTTTGCCATGTTGGCATCGATTATGAATAAGGATGGTCTTCTCGTGGCTAATGGAAATGGATTTGTTACTCGGGAATTCCTGAGGAGCCTGCGCAAACCATTCAGTGAAATCATGGAACCCAAATTTGAGTTTGCAGTGAAGTTCAATGCCTTGGAACTGGATGATAGTGACTTAGCTCTTTTTGTGGCCACCATTATTTTATGTGGAGGTAAGGAAATAAATTCTGGACACATTAGCACTGTCTCCTTTCACGTCATAGAATTATTGAACAGTGCAGCTGAGTAGGAAGCCTTTCAACCCATTGAATCAGTGCCAATTCTTTTGAAAAACCAGTTAGGCATATTCAACATTCTTGCCCTATATCCCTACAATTCTTTTGTCCTTCAAGCATTTAATTCATATTGATGGCTATAACTGGATCCCGTGTGCACTACGGAATCAGATAATGCAAACCAAATGTTAACTAATCATTGCTTAAATAGGTTTTTACTCAGCTCGCCTTGGTTTCTTTCGCTAATTGCCTTGACAGTGCCTCCTCTTTAATAACCATCACACGTAAATATAAACATGGGTAGTTTGTTCAGCCTACTGTCCACCAAACAAAACATTAGCTGAACTTTTATATATTAACTTTGCTTTCCACTCTTCTTCCCATATCCTTAAATTCCCTAGTGACAGAAGCCCTACAAAGTGGAGTTTACAAGGATTCATTACACTGCCCGGCAAGGTGATGAGTTTATTTTTTAACATAAATGTAATTATCAGCAATCCTGGAGTACAACAGTAGCAAAAATGTTTCATTTTTTCAAGCAGCATAAATAAGGGAAGAAAATGTTGACTGAATAATAGAAACATGAAGGGACAAAAGATCAATATAAACACACACACACACACACACACACACACACACACACACACACACACACACACACACACACACACACACACATATATAAATATATGCATGAGTAGAAGTTAAAAAATAACGATTTTCTGCAGTATTTATTTCATTTTTGTCTTCTGCAGTCCGTCCACTCAGACTAAGATACTTTAAGCCGGTTAAACCTTTCTAGTACCTCCTCCTTGTTAATGTTAACACCATCCACCACATTCTCTTCTACTGAGGTGTTGGTACTATTTGGGAATAACGTGGCAAACATTAGCCACCAACTCGGTTGACCAATCAGTCCAAAATTTAAAAAAAAATAGTTTAATGATTTTTATTTTTCCCTTTTAATGCAGATCGTCCCGGGTTAATGAGTGTGAAGCAGATTGAAGAAATGCAGGACAGCGTTCTCCAAGCATTAAGTCTACATTTACAAGCCAATCATCCAGACTCTCAGTACCTCTTCCCAAAGCTTCTCCAGAAAATGGCTGACCTGCGCCAGCTAGTCACTGAGCACGCACAGCTTGTTCAGAAGATTAAAAAAACTGAAGCAGACACTTCATTACATCCGCTGCTACAAGAGATCTACAAGGACATGTATTGACGAATATTGCACATTCACTATTCAGCTTAATATCTTCTTCCCCAGACATCCCACGACCTCATCACCACAAGTTACCAACATGACTCCAATGAATTCTCATTTAAGACTTCTTGGGAATACATAATAGATCTGTAACTAGGTACTCCTCATTTGAATTTTCTGTTCTTCAGTTGGCTGGTTGCAGCTGACTCATTTGAGATCAGCTGAACAGACTTTAATGATTACAGCTGAAGGATGTAGGAAAATCTACACATTTACAACACTACTGACATACTGCAATAATTATGGTTTGTGTTGTAATTTGAACTTGGTTACAGTATTAATACCTCTGCTTGGTAGACACAACTATTGTCAAAAGCAAATTTTATAGAACTATCCAATGGTACTGTGCTTGCTGAGCCCAACAACATACATCTGTTTGGTCAGTCTTAATTTTTATATAACTAGAGGGTATGGAAGTTGTATAAATTGCTACAATAAATGTAGCTAATACTGTTCAACAGTCTATTGTAGATAATGAATTGCTCCAAGAAGTATTTGGTTAAGAATGTGCATAAATTTATAAAGCTAGTCATGGACTTGTAGCATTGTGGGGGAAAATAATAATGTTTCAAAAAGACTGTGTGCAGCACTTTGAAGTTTCTCAGAAATGTGATGAGGTGCTTAGATAAATGTGATTATTTCTCAAGTGAGGAAGAATTTCATTTAGATTTTCAAGTCACTTTATTCCAAGTTCTGTATCTGACAGCCATACATGCTGACCAAATTCTATTGAGGGCAAGTTTGTAAATTCCTTGTTGAGCATTGAAGTGTAGAATTGGGAGAAACAAATCCCATATCTCACTTGGTCCCAGTCAGTATTTGCATGAATTCTATCTGCAGTATGCCTTCAGTCTTCATTTTTTTTTAAAATGAGCATTCCTTCCTCACTGGTTCAAGTGCAAAATATTTACACTCATTTTAACAAAGCTCCCTATTTATTTAATGACGACTGGGCTTGTGGGAAAATAACATCGCCATTAACTTTTTAAGTAGAAAAAATGATCTGATATGAAAGTAATGAACTTGTTTTGATCAATGTTTTGAAAATTTGTCATGAAATATTAGGTTGAAATTCTTACACCTTAATTGTCAAATTCATATTTGGCCTTCACATTAAAATTCCTAATTTGAAATTTCCACAGGAAATTTGTATGTTCTATTAGTTCTGTTTTTGTGTTCTGTTGTGCTGCTCGCTGGCACATCATAATATTTTCTTATTGCTGCTGTCTGTCTATGTTGTAATTAACTTTTCACAATTTGGGATTGTGCTAAATTCTAATGGATCTTAAAATACCACAGTTTGCTCAAGAAGTAATTTTCATGAGGAATGCTTCAATAAGACAGTTAAACAAGACTAAGAACAGACCTTCCTAGTTAATTGATATTTGACTGGTTGACAGACTCTTCAGCCACTACACTGGAACATCAGTTTGAAAATTAGTAATTCAACAATAGATCATACTGGAAATTCATAGTGACTAATATTTGAAAAGCAAAACATTTAATTCTAGTCAGTGTCACTCAAAATTAGTCTAACTTTTCAGATTCTGAAAATGCTTTGCATTTCCACCATTTTCTGACTCACTTTAAAATTTCTAGCTTTCAGACAATTGTTTTATTTTGCATGATACCACAGAATGTTACACCTTTAAATTTGTTCCAAAGTAGAGCCCATACTCACTTTTTATTTCGTGTAATTTTCACAGTGGGAATCATAAATAGCCCACTTGTCAGCCAGTGTAATGTGGTTTAAGCCATAAATGGAAATGTTTTCCACAAGACCACAATAAATTCCAGTGTTAACATTTTACCATGTTTGTATTTTATGTTCTGTTGAATTTTTGATTTAATTGATTCAATTTTAAAATGATTTTATTGCTGGGTCTCTTGAAAAGAACTCAAATGGATATTCTGAAGTTTGTATTACCTTCTGATTTGAGGATAAGATACCCATTGGAATTGGCACATATATGCAGCATATTGTGGGCAAAAGTTGATTATTTGTTTAAT
The DNA here is from genome assembly GCA_963514005.1 of Raja brachyura. The sequence continues at coordinate 31,900,393 of OY740804.1, read as the reverse complement.
AGAGAATGGTTCAGAGCATTGTGAAGACAGGAAATGTGCCAAATCTGGAGTCCAAAATTGGGACGAGCAGTTATTGAGGACCGTGAATTAGTAACTTGTAATTAAGTCATGCCATCTGAATCCATTAGTGAGTTTTGCTACTTTCTTTCAAACCAAAATCTTTTGTCACATGTTGTCCCAATTATATATGATTTTGTTTTATCCCTTTCTTTGGAATTCTTCTAGGGATGTCCACTCTGGATCGTGTTACCATGGCAAAAACACTCTCTTGAGCCTTATACTCGTGTTTCTTTAGGAAGGCGAGGATGCAATAAAGTATTAAAATTGAAGTAAATTCTATCATTACTAGCATGTGAAGCTCCAGCAGTTGGATAGTGATTTATATAGTGATCAGGAGTGAAAAATATGACCAGTGTTTTTATTCCATCACCCCTAGTAAACATACTTGCCAAACAATAAACTTGAGATTGCTAAATTTTGCACTTGGATAGATTGGATCCGATGTATTTTCTGGTCTGTGTAGCTCAACTTTTTGTTATGTGATGCACAGAAAGAGAGTAAATGTTTTATATTAAATGGGACTAATTAGGATGGGAAGATGGAAAGGGAAATAATATTGAATAGTTCCACCATCATCCTTGACATTTGTAGGATTGAAAATGTAATTCATGATAGGAATATACTTTTCTTAAATCGATATAAAACAACTTTTTGAGTGTACCCTAGGCCTCTATGATAGTGTTGAAGACCCTAAGCTTGCTTTATACAAAGTGATGGCGCGATGCAATTCACACTAAATTATTTGAGAGCTTTACCTCAAAGTCAGTCCATATTCACCATGCAGCACCTCATATTTCGCTTGGGTAGCTTACAGCCCAGTGGTATGATATTGATTTCTCTAACTTCAAATAACCCATGCCTCCCCTCTCTCTCTGTCCTCCCCCATCCAAGTCATTGTATTAGTTTCAAAGCCATCATATTGAGTTTCATTGTCTATCTTGTTTTCACGTAGGCCACAGCGAACAATGGCCTGTTCCCTTTGTCATTGTTTTTTTTGCATATCTTTCATTCACTTGTTCAGTATATCTCTCTATATTACAGTCTATATCTCTTCTTTCCCTTTCCCCTGATTCTCAGTCTGAAGAAGGATCTCTACCCAAAATGTCACCTATTCTTTTTCTCCAGAGATGCTGTTTTACCGCTGACTTATTCCAGCTTTTTGTGTGTACCTTCGGTTTAAAACCAGCATCTGCAGTTCCTTCCTACACACTTCAAGGCAAACACATTCTGTTGTGAACTCTGGAATTACATCCTCACTACTAAAATCCTTTACCACATTCACAATAGATGCTAAGCACATTTATTTTTTGATCTATGCCTCTCTAAGTTCTAAACTGGAAACATTTAACATTAATTGTTGACCTAATGGATTCAGATAATATTGTCTTTAAAGCAAGTTGATTTATTAATGTGATATTAGTATTTTTACTATCCAAATATCATTGGTAGCTATTACAATGCCACTGCTTCTCATAAGATGTCATCTTATATTCTAATTGTCAGAAGCTACAATTGATGATGGGGCAATTATTCATTGCCAATAAATATAATTGATGATGAGATGGCAAAAAAATGAGGAAATAGAACGTCTGAAATTAATTTGTGCACTTTTTGACAATTCACTTCGGACTCTAAACAATTTTATTTGTATACTGATGCGTTTTCAGGTGCATTTTCAACTGTATTTGTTGTTTGATTGACTGTTACATTCTTAAGAGATCTTCCGCCAACTGGCTTTGTATCAGCTTTACATTTGTAATGAGCCTAATGCAATCATTGCGAAAGGCGCCTGGGAAATTGATTTAAGCCTTTAGTCTAATAGACTCTAATACTAATTTAAGTATAAATATTGGTTTATTTAGTTTTGGAACCAAATGGTTATAATCTTTTTAAATCATTTGTTTAGTATTATTAGGTTATTATGTCTGTGGGAGATGCAATAAATATGCTTTATCATGTATGTTTTGCTAAACTGATTTTATTTCAGGCCATGCGTCTCATGTTTAAGAATTCTGTGTTTGTTACCTAAACAAAAGCCCATTGTTTGATTAATGTGTTTTTTTTATCCGTTTGAAAAATAATTTCCTTTCTTTGTTTTATGAGGCTATGCACTACCTGGTAAATGTGGTTCTAACATTATGCTGCTTGCACTGATATTTTTGTACTAAAAAAGCTTCTTGAAAACTCCTTTGTAAGCACGTGTTTTATGTTAGAACTGTAAATAATCAATAGAGCTTTCTTCTGGAGTTGGTGGTAGATTAACTAAAATCATGTCAGATATTTGGTTCACCAGCAGCGAAACAAATTCATTATTTGATCATAGATATAGGGACCAAGCCCTCCAATCTGAACAAATGTGTCAATCAATCATTTTCTTACGCGCAGAATTTTTCAAGTGTCTTGACTTTACACTCCTAATTGTCTAGGTTTTCCATTAACGTATTATAAAACAGGAATGGATTTCCTTTGATTCAATATTTCTAAAGCCAACAGATGGGTTTTCAGCTGCATGTTTCCAGTAAACAGTTTCACGATCTAAATAGATGTCCTATTACATAAAAATTGAGGCAAACATGCGTATATCCATTTATATTCTTCATTTTGATTTTAACTGTTCGGTTCATGAAAAAACATGAGAAGTGTCCTCGATAAAATACCGACAGAAACTTGACAAGCGCCTACTCAGGACTTTAAAACTGTGCCATTTATCTGAAGTATTTCACCACCATAATTCTGTTTATTTTAACATCCCTAACTTCCTTGTTTACATAATTGCTGTGACCGTGTCAGTTATAAGATATGTATGTATGTTCAGTGGTTAGAATCCAACCTTGCCATAATTCCATAGGAAATAATTCGAAAATAGTGGAACAGAAAAAACAGTTATGTTTTGCCCATACAGTGTGCCTTATTAATAATTAGGTAACCATTCTGAACTCTCAAAAGCGGTAATGGACACCATTTTGGTCATATCTCAGGAGTCGCAGGACAATTAATATTTTTGATATTGCAGTTTGTCTTCGAAGAAGCATGCAACTAATCCACATAAAAATCGGAGAAAAAATTAAACTGATATAGAATTACATAACTTTAGAAGAAAAATAGCATTTTTCTTTGTCATTACTACATAACTTTAGAAGAAAATTTGAATTTTCTGTTGTCATTCATGATCTTCATAAAATATTCAAAGTCATCAAAAGTTGCTTTGCTAGGCTGCCAATGTATATTTTATGTTTGGCTGCAGGTCAGGAAACTACAATTTTAGAATTATTTTAATGATGGGTCTCTTTCATGGAACTTGAAGAGGTTTCTCATGGTTCCTGGCAATGCTTTCGGAATCCCACTGGAATTACTAAAAATGTGTGCCAATTCAACCACAAGGGACCAATTCTCCTAGGTTTTGATACTTTGCCCTATGGAGTACACCTTTAACTCTGTTAACGAATTTCACCGTTTATTTCTGCTCCTTAAGTTTTCTTTCCTAAATTGCGATTTCTATTGAAAGTTCTGCCAATATAATTAAATAGGTCAGATTTATGGGGCCAAAAATAACCTATTTTTAGAAACGTGGAAAATATTAACTTTTTTTGTAATATGTGAAGTTAATAAATGGCACTGTGACATGTGGATAAGTTGGGATCTCTTGTCCTGTACCTTTATTATAAGGATCATTTTGACGCCTCTTACCTCAAAAGACCAGGCAATTGAAATAAAAGTTATCCAAAATAAAATGTGGTTGGAATGTTGTGTGGTTGTTTGGTGCAAGTTATTTTACTGAAAAGAGCAAAACCTCTAAAAACATTTTAGGAACTACAGAAAATTCTGATGCTGAATCCAATCGAAAGGGGTATTTAAGAAGCTAGTCAAGATGGACTTGGTTAAGGCTTAAAAGCTAGCTGATGTGTTTGACTGATCCTGCTGCAAATAGTTGTAAATAAAAAGTCCTGTTGATGTACCTTGATTGCCCAGGCCATTTTATTGTAATCTGTTGAATGAAGTATTTACCATGGATACACAAATGAGTCTTCAGCTAAGAACTGGATGTTCTTGAAGCTAGATGAAAAGTTCACATTTTCAATAATGGAGGAACAAGACTTTTTTTAGATCCACAAAAGTAACATGTGGTTCCAGACCTAAGCAATTGCATCCCCTTGACCTTTCTGTTGACTGAGTGACTATAGCGTCGCTTGATATTGGGATCCTTAAAATGAACGGCTTCAGAAGGATTGCTTATCAAATGAGATTTATGGATTCAACTGGCAAACTATTTATCTCTTCCCTTCGATGTAGTGTCACTCAATAGAGTGAGTTACTGTGTCGTGTGAAGTTCAGTGTTCATTCCATCTTCTGCTCTTAATCTGAAGCCCACTATGATGCCAGAAAATTATCATGTTAGTTTAATGGGAGTATGTTCATCAATATCAATGAAATGTTATGGTAAGAGCTGTACGATTGCTAAGTGACTTGATGGAAACAAATTTGAAGTGGAATTGCTGATCAGCTCAGGGTTTTCTGGGATAAAATCTTGCATCTATTGGGAAGGTTAAACTTGTCAGCTGTGCATTATTCCATCTACCAAATCATCACTTGCCTTAAGTAGAACTTGCATATCTTCATTGCTGAGGCAGTGTAACTGCAGGACCGAGTTCATTAATTCCTACCGCCAATAGAATTATTCAGATGTGACTTCTGTATGATGCAGCCACAGAAGGCTGTGGAGGCCAAGTCAATGGATATTTTAAAAACAGATAGATAGATTCTTGATTAGTATGGTTGTCAGGGGTTATGGGGAGAAGGCAGGAGAATGGGGTTAGGAGGGAGAGATAGATCAGCCATGATTGAATAGCAGAGTAGGCGATGGGCTGAATGGCCTAATTCTGCTCCTATCACGTTTGACCTTATGACTTGTAAAATGTGCAGAGAACGCAAAATAATGTGAAGATACATTTTAACCTCTCATGCAAAATAGATGTCATTGGTTAGATCCAATGACTAATATAAAGTGTCAAAATACAACAAGAGAGGAGGTTGGCAGAATATCACATAGACCCTTGGAAGAACAAAACTACAAAAGATGAATGGAAAAGTGAAATTTGGCATCAATCAAATATGCAATTTACATCTATAGTCAGCCTTGTTTATGGAGAGCGAAATCAAACCGTGTGCTTTAAATACGTTAAATTCAGCAAAATCTGTGGAGAAAAGATGAATGATGCATGAGCATCATTTACTTCAAGATGTGAAGACATTGCATTTTACTTCACTACAGTACCAAGAAAGTAATAATAGCCAGTTATAAAATAAATAAATTCTCACATACCGTTTGGTAGTTGTGTGGTACAACAATGATGGATTTATTGACTAAACATGGAAACCAACCACCATAAATTAATCTACAATTTGTGAAGGTGCAAGGAAATCCTAAGAGACAGAAACGTTTATGGGAACCAGAAATCTGCCTGTTCCAAGCATAGTTCATTTGCTGTACTGTAACATATCAATGGTTGAAATTGCCTACGCTGAGCAACTTTAGGAAAAAAACAGTAAATAATGATGCTTTGAGGACTGCAGTTGTAAAACATATAGTAACGTTGAGTGATGAGACTAACTTGTTTAGAAAACTAGGTGATTTAGACTAACTTAGCACCTACTGCTGTAAATAGCTTTGGATCATAAATAACTTTATTTCACTGCGGGAGGTTAGCATTTTTTTCAAACGTAACAGTTGTTTGTAGATTAGGAAAGAAGCATGGGTTCATTGATTATATAAGTGCATGGTGCGAGTGGGCTCACTGAACTTGTGCCGGGATCCATAATGGCGTCAGATTCCTTGAGTCCTCCAGGCCAGGCCATTGCTGGCAGGAGTTCCCAACATGCAGTACAAAGGGTGAGTGAAACGCATTGTTTTATTGCTGTTTATATTGTTTCAATAAATGTTTCACTTTTAATTTCATATGATTGAAATGTTCTTTCTCCTTTTTTGAGCTGTCCTCAAAATCTGTTTGTATCATTACATTTAGGAGTAGTCGAATGAATTTGGTGAATATGTTTAAAAAAAGACCAGAGAGCTGAAATCTGAGACTTCTGGGTTCCAGGGTGGGCAGACAACTCTGAGGGATTTAATAGCTTGGTTAATGTATTGAGTACATGAGGATCAACTAAGTATTGGGAGAGAGAGTCGAAGGGTAAGCCAGAAAAGCTACCATACTTGATTATGCAATGTTTAGAGGGAGCGGGCCCCTCTAAAAATAAAGATTTCTGCCCACAACTGGGGTAGATATTTGTCACTGCGCTAAAGCAGCAGTGTGTTAAGAAAGAAAAGAAATGAAACTGAAAATGACAGATTAAAGAAGTAATTAGCTGCCCTAGAATAGCACTGTGTGACCTTAACTGAGGTAGAAAAAGCTGTGCAGGAATGCGGCAGACAAGTTGGAATTGAAACGCATCAACACCATTTGTTGGATAGCTACACTGCAAAGGAAACTAACGGCATGGTGGGTAGATTCAGTAAAAGTGGATACATGTGTTGTCACAAGATGATGAGACCCCGACCACTGGGTTGGGGGATGTATGGTATTCAGATGAGTCAGACAGAGATTGGGCAGAGGGAAGAAGCGGGTAACAAAACGGCAGTAGAAGATGGACGCAAAGTTTAGTTTAGTTTATTGTCATTTTTACCGAGGTACAGTGAAAAGCTTTTTGCTTTCTATCCAGTCAAAGGAAAAGACCATACATGATTTAAAGCCATCCACAGTTCACATATAAAGGATAATGGGCACAGCATTTAGTACAAGATAAAGTCTATTTAAAGATAGTTCAAAGGTTTCCAATGGGGTAGATGGGGGGGGTCTGGACTGCATGCTAGCTGATGAGAGGACTATTCAGTTGACTGACAACAGCTAGGAAGAAACTGTCCCTGAATCTGGTGGTATGTGTTTTCAAACTTCTGGACCTCATGCCTGATATGAGAGGAGGGAGTGACCAGGGTAAGAGGTTTAAGGTCAAAGGGAAAAGATTTTAAAGGAATCTGAGGGGTACATTTTTCACACAAAGGGTGGTGGGTGTATGAATCAAACTGCAAGAGGAGGTAGGACTATCCCAACGTTTAAGAAACAGCTAGACAAGTACATGGATAGGACAGGTTTGGAGGAATGTGGGCCAAATGCAGGCAGGTGGGACTAGTGTAGCTGGGACATGTTGGCCGGTGTGGGCAAGTTGGGCCAAAGGGCATGTTTCCACGCTGTAGATTCCCAAGATTCTTAAGACTGATTCTCCATTGTATTAGTGGCCTTGCCAATGTGGCGTGAAGTGTAGATTTTTGATGGAAGGGAGGTTGGTTTACGTGATGGTCTGAACTATGTCTACAACTCTGCTATTCTGGTCTTGGATGGAGCTAAAGTAAAGATTGTGAAAGGGGAATCAACTGAAAACACTGTCCGAGAATATAGTTAAAACTGAATTGCAAGAGTTGAGAGAATATAAAAGTAACCTGGCGAGCCCTTTGCCACTCAGTTATGGCATCAGGGTAAAGGCCAAATCATATTAAATAAGAATCAGAATCACACTTTATTCGCCAAGTATGTTTTGCAACATACGAGGAATTTCACTGGCCAGCTCAGTCATACAATTAAAAGTAACAGATCACTCAAAAACACATTTTAACATTAACATCCACCACAGTGACTCCTACACATTCCTCACTGTGATGGAAGGCTAAATAAAGTTCAAGTCCTTCCCTTAGTTCTTCCTCGGGACAATCTTGACTCCCATAGCCTGCGGCGTTCGGGCCCTCCGTGTCGAGTCGATCAAGCTCCCGTATCGGGGTGATGTCAGCTCGGCCGGGCGATCGAACCTCGCGTCGGGGCTGGTCGAACCTTCCGCTACGTTGGAGCTGCCGACTCGACCTCACCCAAGACTGCGAACCCTTAGTGTTGGTGTCACGGTGGGAACGATCCCAGGCAAGGGATCAGCTCCGATGGTAAGTCCACGCCCCGCGGTGGGGCTCATGACAGTCCGAGGGGGCTTCCAGCTCCATCTATGGTACGCCGCAGAGCCCGGAGTATATCATCTGAACATCAATCACATCTCCGGGAAGGTAAGAACCTGAAAAAAAGTTTCCCCCGATTTTTCTCTCCGCCCCCCCCCCCCCACATAAAACAAACCGAAGAACAGTAAAACAAAATCTTTTAACAAACTAAAAAATAAAAGGGTGAAAAGACGAACAGACTGACGGCAGGGCAGCCATTGCCCTGGCGCCCTTGGTGGTCTAGTAAGATAATATACACGAGTGACATAAGTATAATCTACTCATTGCATCAGTAATGCGCGCAGTCAATGGGACACATTATCTCTGGGACTGGATTATCTACATACACAGAGGCCATTATCCCATGGCTAAAGTCGAGGAATTAGAATTCTGGCCTTGGCACATTGTGCAGGATACAATTTCTAGGTTTTTGGATATGGCTTCTCGAATGGGGATGATTGAACTGCATTTTGTGGGTCCCAAGGACAAAAGGTTTGCAAGTGGCATGTATGAAATGTCCGATGGAAACGGGTCCAGTTCAGCTGCATTGCATCTTGTTGGCTGTGCTGGGACTGACAGTGGAGAGGATTGTAGCAAAGGTTGTGAGTATACTCGCACAACTGAAGTGGGTGGGGGGAGGGGCTAAGATTAAAACTAGATCAGCCAAAGTAAATCTGGGACAAAACAGTACAGAAAATAAAGGGAAAATTAGGACAAATTAAAAAAAAACAGAAGCTCACTCAGAAAGGGATGTTTTTTTCTTTGTTAAAAGCTGCATAGAAAAAGAGATAAAATTGATGGCTGTCCAACTGAGGACCTGTATGCCTTTGGGCACAACATTGTAGGACAGAACAGACGCAGTTAGGAAAACCAAAGAAGGTGGAGGAGGCAGTGAAGCCTTCTATGCACCCTGTGGCGCAGCTCTACCCCGTCCTGGAAGAGTTTGATCAATTGGCTCTGCTATCCCTTGGACAAGTGTGGGGCTGGTGCTCCAGGGTTCGTGCAAGCAACTCCTGTCTGTGGAGCATCACGTGGAGACTTGAGGCCATTTGTACTGAAAACTTTATGATGAACTAGGGGAAATACATAAGATATTGTGTGAAGACATGAAGGTCAAGGTGGGGAGGAACAGAGAAGTTGTAAAGGGGAAATATCGTAATGCAGTAAACCAATCAGGAAAACAGTGGAGGGGAGCAAACTACACAGCACTGTATGTGTAGGAAGGAACTGCAGATGCTGGTTTAAACTGAAGATAGACACAAAAAGCTGGAGTAACTCAGCGGGACTGGCAGCATCTCTGGAGAGAAGGAATGGGTGATGTTTCGGATCGAGACCCTTCTTCAGAATGGTTAGGGATAAGTGAAACGCGACATATAGACAATATAGAGAGATTTTAAAAAATGAATGAAAGATGTGCAAAAAAGTGACGATGATAAATGAAACAGGCCATTGTTAGCTGTTTGTTGGGTGAGAACGAGAAGCTAGTGCCACCTGGATGCGGAAGGGATCGAGAGAGAGAGGGAATGCTGGGGCTCCCTGAGATAAATCAATATTCATACCACTGGGCTATAAGCTGCCCAAGCGAAATATGAGATGCTGTTCCTCCAATTTGCATTTATCCTCACTCTGACAATGGAGGAGACCTAGGACAGAAAGGTCTGTGTAGGAATGGGATGGAGAATTAAACTGTTCGGCAACTGGAAGATCAGGTAGGTTCAGGCGGGCTGAGCGAAGGCGTTGCATGAAACAATCGCCCAGTCTACGTTTGGTCTCGCCGATGTACAAGAGTTCACATCTTGAACAACAGATACAGCAGATGAGGTTGGAGGAGGTACATGTGAACCTTTGCCTAACCTGGAAGGACTGACGGGGTCCCTGGACAGCGTCGAGGGAGAAGGTATAGGGACACGTGTTGCATCTTCTGCGGTTGCAGGGGAAGGTACCTGGGGAGTGGGTGGCTTAGGTGGGAAGGGATGAGTTAACCAGGGAGTTGCAGAGGGAACGGTCTCTGCGGAAGGCGGAAAGGGGTGGAGATGGGAAAATGTGGCTATTGGTCGGATCCCGTTGGAGGTGTGGAAATTTCGGAGGATTATGTATTGTATGCGATGACTGATGGGGTGGAAGGTAAGGACTCGTGGGACTCTGCCTCTGTTACGACTAGGGGGAGGGGGAGCAAGGGCGGAGTTGTGGGTTATCGAGGAGACACGAGTAATGGCCTCATGTATGATGGGAGAGGGGAACCCCTCTGTGACAAGGAACTGCAAAAGCTGGTTACACCAAAGATATGAGGTGGGAAGGTATGAGTTAACCAGGGAGTTGCGGATGGAATGGTCTCTGCGGAAAGGGATGGAGATGGAAAGATGTGGCTAGTGGTGGAATCCCGTTGGAGGAGGTGAAAATGTCAGAGGATTATTCAATTCAATTCAATCTTTAATTTGCAGTGCAGTCATTGTGCAGTGTACAATACAGAGACAACGAAATGCAGTTGGTATCTTGGAATGGAGGTAATCCTATACAGATTATGTGCTGTATTGAATTGAATTGAATTGAATAAATGTTATTGGCCAAGTATGTATACATATAAGGAATTTGCCTTGGTGCTTTGCTCGTAAGTAACAAAATGATATACAGTAGACAATTAAAGATAAATCATAATTTAAACATGTGAAGAATGAAATAAAATGCCAGAACACAAGGAGGCTACAGACTTTTGGCTTTTGGGAGTTAGTCATGGAAAATGCTGTTTTTATGTCTGGCTGTGGCAGCTTTGACAGTCCGGAGTCGCCTTCCAGAGGCAAGTGCTTCAAAGAGTTTGTGGCCTGGGCGAGAGGGGTCAGAGATGATCTTACTCGTTCTCTTCCTAGCCCTTGCAGTGTACAGTTCATCAATGGAGGGAAGGTTGCAGCCAATAACCTTCTCGGCTGATCGAACGATGCGCTGCAGCATCCGGATGTCGTGCTTGGTGGCTGAGCCAAACCAGACCATGATGGAGAAGGAGAGGACAGACTCTACGATGGCAGTATAAAACTGGACCATCATTGCCTGTGGCAGATTGTGCTTTCTCAGCTGCCGCAGGAAGTACATCCTCTGTTGGGCCTTTTTGACTGTGGAGTCGATGGTGGCCTCCCATTTAAGGTCCCAGTAGATGATGGTTCCAAGGAATTTAAATGGCTCCACAGATGTGACTGTGGTGTTGCTGATGCGGGCGGGGGGAGGGGGAGCTCTCCTAAAGTCTACAATCAATTCCACCGTCTTAAGAGCATTGAGCTCCAGCTTGTTGTGATGGCACCAGGACGCCAGCTGTGTCACTTCGTGTCTGTAGGCAGATTCCTCCCCATCCTGAATCAGTCCAATCAGAGTTGTGTCATCTGCAAACTTGAGAAGCTTGACAGAGGAGTGTGTGGAGGTGCAGTCATTGGTGTAGAGAGAGTAAAGGAGAGGGGAGAGTACGCAGCCTTGCGTTGCTTCTATGCTGAGGGTCTGCGGGTCCGAGATGTGCTTTCCCAGCCTCACATGCTGCTTCCTGTCTGTCAGGAAGCTGGTGACCATTGACAGAGGGGTTCACGCACAGTCAACTGGGAGAGTTTGGAGTGTAGTGGCCCTGGCACAATGGTGTTGAATGCAGAGCTAAAATCCACAATCAAAATCGTTGCATAGGTCCCCTGGTGGTCTAGGTGCTGGAGGATGAAGTGCAGGCCTAGGTTGACTGCGTCATACACTGATCTATTTGCCTGGTATGCAAACGTAGGGGGTCCAGCAAGGGGTTTGTGATATTTTTCAGCACATGTCTTTCAAGGGTCTTCATGATTACAGCGGTCAATGAGACAGGTCTGTAGTCATTAAGACAAGTAATCCTTGGTTTTTTGGGGTCCTGGAACAATAGTGGAGACTTTGAAGCAGGCAGGGACGGTGCAGGTTTGCAGGGACCAGATTGAAAATGTCTGTGCAGACTGGTGCCAATTGTTCGGCACAGAGCTTGAAGGTAGAAGGGGAAACATTGTTCAGTCCTGGAGATTTCCTGCTTTTCTGTCTCCTGAATGGCTTTTCCACCTCCTCAACTGCTATTGTTAGTGATGGAGAAGTGGCCAGACTGACATTGGGCGAGGAGGGGGTGGGTAGCGAATGAGAGCCCAGTTGTTGCATACTGGAGTCAGGCTGTAAGTAGGTGTGAAGTGGTGATTGGGGTTGAGTGTGTGAGGAAGGGTCCAGTCTTTGCAGACTGGAGCCAGACTGTGAGTAGGTGTGAAGTGGTGATTGGGGAGGAGTGGGAGGGGGTACCGGGGGTTTCTGACTATCAAACCTGCGGTAGAACTCTTTCAGGTCATTGGTCAGCTGACGATTGTCCAAAGAGCGGTGGGGTTTTCCTCTTGTAGCTGGTGATTTCTTGCATGCCCTTCCACACTGAAGAAGAGTCATTAGCTGAAAACTTGCACCTCAACTTCTGAAGAAGGGTCTCGACCCGAAACTTGCACCTCAACGTCTGAAGCGGCCGATTCGGAACTCCGAGCCGCTGAGAGTGTTCTTCCGACGCCGGAGTACCATCATCCGGCGAGAGGGCCTGAAACATCGGGCCGCCATTGTGGCGACTGCGGAGGCCTCAATAGGCCCCGATAACGGGTGAACAAGAGGAAGAGGACTGAACTTTGTTGCCTTCCATCACGGTGGGAAACATTGATTCCGCTGTGGGGCAATGTTTTTTATGTTTAATGTTAAATTCTATAGTGTTGTGTTTATCTTATTTATGTGCTGCATGGCAACTCAAATTTCACTTCACCGATTGGTGTATGTGACAATAAATGTCATTTGTCCTTTGAAGAAGGGTCTCGACCCAAAACGTCACTCATTCCTTCGCTCCATAGATGCTGCCTCACCCGCTGAGTTTTTCCAGCATTTTTGTCTACCTTCAACTTCTCAGAGTACCTTCCCTTGGCAGCTCTGATTTCTCTTTTCAGCTTATACTTGGCCTGCATGTAGAGGTCTGCATCCCCGCTCCTGTAGGCTTCATCTTTAGATTGGCGGAGCTGTCTGAGTTCTGCTGTAAACCAGGGCTTGTCATTGGTGAACCTGATCCGGGTTCTAGTGGGAATGCAACTGTCCTCACAAAAGCTGACATTTGATGTCACAGTGTCTGTATATTCATCGAGGCTTGTGGTTGCTTAACCAGAACACATTTCAATCAGTGCAGTCAAAGCAGGACTGTAGGTTTTCAATGCCCTCGCTTGTCCACTTTTTCATTGTTCTGACCACAGGCTTAGCTGATTTTAGTTTCTGGCTGTAGGTTGGAATAAGGTGAACTAAACAATGATCAGAGAGTCCCAGAGCTGCATGGGGAACAGAGCAATATGCATTCCTGATTATGGTGTAACAATGATCGAGTGTTCTCTCCCCTCTGGTGGGGCAGGTAAACATGATGTCTGTATTTTAGAAGCACTCGGCTGAGGTTAGCCTTGTTAAAATCCCCCAAAACAATGACCATGGAATCCATGAATGACCATGACCATGAAGTCACTCTCTACTCTCATTACCTGGTCAGTGAGTTGCGTTTGCGCCTCACGTACGCAAGCTTGGGGGGGGTTGTGAACTTCAGCTAAAATAGATAAGGTAAATTCCTCGGAGAATAAAAGCGAAACCTAAACCTAATAGAACAGTGGTCGCTGGTCTCGGGTCGGGTGAAGAGTCAAGAGTATTTTATTGTCATATGTCCCAGATAGGACAATGAAATTCTTATTTGCTGCAGCACAACAGAATATGTAAAACATAGTACATAAAGGGAGAAAAAAAGTTCAGTGTATATATACACACATGCACACATACTCAATAAATAAATATAGTGCAATAATAATAATAGTCTGATGTAGTTCAGAGCTTATTTGTTGTCGTGTTTAATAGCCTGATGGCTGTAGGGAAGAAGCTGATCCTGGATGTTACAGTTTTCAGGCTCCTGTACCTTCTTCCCAATGGCAATGGTGAAATGAGTGTGTGGCTAGGATGGTGTGGATCTTTGATGATGTTGGCTGCCTTTTCAATAGATCCCTTCGATGGTGGGGAGGTCAGAGCCGGTGATGGACTGGGCAGTGGTCACAACTTTTTGCAGTCTTTTCCGCTCCTGGACGTTCAAGTTGCCGAACCAGGCCACGGTGCAACCAGTCAGTGTGGTCTCTACTGTGCACCTGTAGAAGTTCAAGAGAATCCTCTTTGACATAGCGAATCTCTGTAATCTTCTCAGGAAGTAGAGGCGCTGATGTGCCTTTTTTTGTAATTGCATCAGTGTGCTGGGTCCAGGAAAGATGTTTGGAAATATGCACGGCCAGGAACATGACGTTTTGACTCCCTCCACCATCTTCCCATTGATATAAACAGGATTGTGGGACCTCATCCTTCCCCTTCCAAAGTCCCCAATCAATTCCTTGGTTTTACTGATGTTGAGAGCCTGGTTGTTGTGCTGGCACCATTTGGTCAATCGGTCGATCTCACTTCTATACTCTGACTCATCACCATCTGTAGTCCGTCCAATAACAGTGGTGTCGTCGGAGAACTTGAAGATGGAGTTCGTGCTATGTCCGGTTACACAGTCATGGATATAGAGTGAGTAAAGCAGGGGGCTGAGCACACTGCCTTGAGGTGCTCCCGTACTGATTGTTACTGAGGATGCAGTATTTCTGCCAATTCGAGCAGACTGTGGTCTGTGGATGAGGAAGTCGAGGATCCAATTGCAGAGGGATATGCAGAGACCCAGTTCCGTGAGCTTGGTAACCAGCTTGGAGGGGATGATAGTATTGAATGTCGAGTTGTAGTCTATAAACAACAGCTGATGTAAAGGTCAAGACCCTTCTTCAGACTGAGTCAGGGGAGAGGGAGACACAGAGACAAGGAAGTGAAAGGTGTGAAAACAAGACAAAGGGGATGGAGATCAAGGAGATAACAAGGGAAATCAAAATGTAGAATAGAAAACATGCTTGTAAAGTCAGGAGAGACGGAGATATATAAATATATATATATATATATATATTATTTGATCTCCATACCCTTTGTCTTGTTTTGTGTGTATGTGTATATAAGAATAAGGGGTAGGCCATTTAAAACTGAGATGAGGAAAAACCTTTTCACACACAGTTGTGAATTTGTGGAATTCTCTGCCTCAGAAGGCAGTGGAAGCCGATTCACTGAATGCAGTCAAAAGAGAGTTAGATAGAGCTCTTAGGGCTAGCGGAATCAAGGGGTATGGGGAGAGGGCAGGAACGACGAACTGATTGTGAATGATCAGCCATGATAACATTGAATGGTGGTGCTGGCTCAAAGGGCCGAATGGCCTACTCCTGCACCTTTTATATACACAACTTGTTTTCTCTCTCGTTAATCATATTGTTTACAGTGTACAATTTTTACATATGGAGTTAAAATTGGCATGTAGCAAAGGTAATGCCGTGGTTGTTATGGGAGCTTTCAACATACAGGTAGACTGGGAAAATCAGGTTGGTACTGGACCCAAGAAAGGGATTTTGTAGAGTGCCTTTGTGATGGATTCTTAGAGCAGCTTGTATTGGCAATTCTGGATTTAGTGTTATGTAATTAACCGGATTTGATAAAAAGGAACGAGGTTAATGAGCCATTAAGAGGTAGTGACCATAATATGGTCAGGTTTAATCTACAATTGGAGAGGGAGAAGGGTAGATTGGAGGTGTCAGTGTTACAGTTGAATAAAGGGGGCTATGTGGCCATGAGGGAGGAGCTGGCCAAAGTTGACTGGGAAGATACCCAAGAAGGGATGACAGTGGAACAACAATGGCAGGTATTTCTAGGAATAATATATGTGCAGGATCCGTTCATTCCTAAGAGGAAGAAAGATTCCAAGGGGAGTAAGGGGCGACCGTAGCTGACAAGGGATGTCAGGGACAGTATAAAAATAAAAGAGAAGTACAACGTGGCAAAGATGAGCGGGAAGCAAGAGGATTGGGTAATGTTTAAAGAGCAACAGAAGATAATTAAAAGACAATACGGAGAGAAAATATGAGGTACGAAGGTAAGCTAGCCAAGAATGTAAAGGAGGATAGTAAAAGCTTCTTTAGGTATGTGAAGAGGAAAAAAATAGTTAAGACCAGTTGGAACCTTGAAGACCGAAAAAGGTGAATTTATTATGGGGAACAAGGAAATGGCAGATGAGTTGAACAGGTACTTTGGATCCGTCTTCACTAAGGAGGACACAAACAATCTTCCTGATATAGTAGTGGCCAGAGGATATGGGGTGACGGAGGAACTGAAGGAAATCCACATTAGGCAGGAAATGGTGTTGGGTAGACTGATGGGACTGAAGGCTGATAAATCTCCAGGGCCTGATGGTCTGCATCCCAGGATACTTGAGGAAGTGGCTCTAGAAATCGTGGATGCATTGGTGATAATTTTCCAATGTTCTATAGACTCAGGATCAGTTCCTGTCGATTGGAGGGTAGCTAATGTTATCCCACTTTTTAAGAAAGGCGGGAGAGAAAAAACAGGGAATTATAGACCAGCTAGCCTGACATCGGTGGTGGGGTAGATGCTGGAGTCCATTATAAAAGATGAAATAGCCACACATTTTTGGATAGCAGTAACAGGATCGGTCCGAGTCAGCATGGATTTACGAAGGGGGAAATCCATGCTTGACTAGTCTTCTGGAGTATTTTGAGGATGTAACTAGGAAAATGGACAAGGGAGAGCCAGTGGATGTAGTGTACCTGGACTTTCAGAAAGCATTTGATAAGGTCCCACATAGGAGATTAGTGGGCAAAATTAGGGGACATGGTATTGGGGGTAGAGTGCTGACATGGATAGAAAATTGGTTGGCAGACAGAAAACAAAGAGTAAGGATTAACATGTCCCTTTCAGAATGGCAGGCAGTGACTAGTGGGGTACCACAAGGCTCGGTGCTGGGACTGCAGCTAATTACAATATACATCAATGATTTAGATGAAGGGATTCAAAGTAACATTAGCAAATTTGCAGATGACACAAAGCTGGGTGGCAGTGTGAACTGTGAGGAGGATGCTATGAGATTGCAGGGTGACTTGGACAGGTTGGGGGAGTGGGCCGATGCATGGCAGATGAAGTTTAATGTGGATAAATGTGAGGTTATCCACTTTGGTATCAAAAACAGGAAGGCAAATTACTATCTAAATGGCATCAAGTTTGGAAAAGGGGAAGTACAACAGGATCTGGGGGTCCTTGTTCATCAGTCTATGAAAGCAAGCATGCAGGTACAGCAGGCAGTGAAGAAAGCGAATGGCATGTTGGCCTTTTTAACAAGAGGAGTCGAGTATAGGAGCAAAGAGGTCCTTCTGCAGTTGTACAGGGCCCTAGTGAGACCACACCTGGAGTATTATGTGCAGTTTTGGTCCCTTAATTTGAGGAAGGACATTCTTGCTATATTGAGGGAGTGCAGCATAGGTTTACAAGGTCAATTCCTGGGATGGCGGGAATGTCATATGCTGAGAGAATGGAGCGGCTGGGCTTGTACACTCTGGGGTTTAGAAGGATGAGAGCGGATCTTATTGAAACATATAAGATTATTAAGGGTACACAAAAGGCTGGAGAAACTCAGGGGGTGCAGCAGCATCTAAGGAGCGAAGGAGATAGGCAACGTTTTGGGTCGAGACCCTTCTTCAAACATCGCCTATCTCCTTCGCTCCTTAGATGCTGCTGCACCCGCTGAGTTTCTCCAGCCTTTTGTGTACCCTCGAGTCTCCAGCATCTGCAGTTGCTTCTTTAAGATTATTAAGGGTTTGGACACGCTAGAGGCAGGAAACATGTTCCCGATATTGGGGGGATTCCAGAACCAGGGGCCACAGTTTAAGAATATGGGGTAAGCCATTTAGAACGGAGACGAGGAAACACTTTTTCTCGCAGAGAGTTGTCAGTCTGTGGAATTTTCTGCCTCAGAAAGTAGTGGAGGCCGGTTCTCTGGATACTTTCAAGGGAGAGCTAGATAGGGCTCTTAAAGATAGCGGAGTCAGGGGATATGGCGAGAAGGCAGGAACGGGGTACTGATTGGGGATGAGCAGCCATGATCACATTGAATGGCGGTGCTGGCTCGAAGGGCTGAATGGCCCACTCATGCACCAATTGTCTATTGTCATATTCTGTTGTGCTGCAGCAAGTAAGAATATGTAAATACAGATAAGTAAATGCAGCTTCTGTCAAGGAGAAGCTGTATTTCACCCTCGTTAGACCTCATCTGGCCTACGCAGTTGCAGCTTGGGACCCATACACAGATAAAAACATTTCATCCATCGAACGTGTCCAAAGACAGGCCGCTCGATTTGTTACTAACACCTACCAGAGAGAAGCGAGTGTCACCAAACTTCTGAATTCTCTGGGGTGGAACCCTCTCCAAAACAGACGTGAAGCTCACCGTTTGACCTGTTTTTACAAAATGTTAAATGGTCAGCTAGACATAGATCACAAGACCTACACCAACCCCAAACCAATTAGGGTCTCGACCCGAAACGTCGCCCATCTCCTTCGCTCCTTAGATGCTGCTACACCCGCTGAGTTTCTCCAGCTTTTTGTGTAACCCTCGATTCTCCAGCATCTGCAGTTCCTTCTTTAACACGAAACCAATTAGGAGCAGACTAGGGCATTCGATCCAATTTGTGGTCCCAGCCACAAAGACAGATGTGTACAGCAATTCGTTCTTCCCACGCACTATTAAAGCATGGAATAATCTCCACCAAACCACGGTTGCCCAGCCAGATGCAACTAAATTTAAAGTGGCACTTTCTTCCCAATAACCCTCTCTGGCTTAACCCCTCCCTTCACCACCTCCAGTTTAAATTCCAGTTGGACTATTTTGGAGGACCAAGAACCAAGAATCTCATTGTTCTATCTGGGACATATGACGATAAAACACTCTTAACTCTTGACCCAAAAGGTCACCCATTTCTTCTATGCAAACCAAAAGTTGAAGTCTTCCAGATGAACTGTTGGCCGTATTGGTTATTCCAGGCTGGGCTGGGCTGGGCAGACAGGTAGACAACTGCGTTAAAGAAGGAACTGCAGATGCTGGAGAATCGAGGGTTACACAAAAAGCTGGAGAAACTCAGCGGGTGCAGCAGCATCTAAGGAGTGAAGGAGATAGGCGACGTTTCGGGTCGAGACCCTTCTTCAGACGGGGTCTCGACCCGAAACGTCGCCTATCTCCTTCACTCCTTAGATGCTGCTGCACCCGCTGAGTTTCTCCAGCTTTTTGTGTAACCCTCGATTCTCCAGCATCTGCAGTTCCTTCTTTAACAGGTAGACAACTGCTCTGTGAATGGTCCACCTGTTGACCTGTGACGATCACCCTGGCGCTCAACGGTGCGATATTCAATTGTGATTGGTCGAGTGCGTCACGTGGGCGCGGGGAGCGAATGGCCCGCCGTGATTGGTCTCTGGCGGGAGGTAGTTGTTGTCGACGACCGTTGCGGGTCTTCGGCCGGTCACAAGCTGCTGGCACAGGGTGGCCGCAAGCGGGAAGGGCAATGGCGGAGGGTTGGACGGAAAGCGGCGCACGGCGGCGGCAGAAAATCCCGTGCAGGTGAGGGGGTGAGAGTTGAAGTTTTCGCTCTCTGGAGGAGAGGAGAGGATGCGGACGCTGCTACCGCCGCGCTCCACTGGCTGTAGTGACCAAAGATTAAGTGACGGTTGGAGCTGGCGGGTCCCGTGGCCGCGCTCGCGCTCCGCCGCGCGCGATGGGCAACGGCTCGCGGCTGGCTCGCTCGCTCGCTCGCTCGGGCTCCGGGAGCGAGTCGGTCAGCTCCGGCCGCGGGGATTCGGTCGCTCGGGATCCACCAACGGAGATTCGGTCGGTGGGTCGGTCCTCCCGGCAGCGGACACCGGATCTATCGGCCTCCCGCAGCCAGCCGTGCGCGGAGAGTCGGGCCGGTCTTCGCCGCCGATCTGTCGAGTGGCGTCGAGCCGAGTCTAACGGTTCATTAACGGAATTGTTCAATGCGCCAGCCAGTTGCAGAATTTCAACCGCGCACTTTCTGGCATGAAAGCATAAGAATCAATCGAATATTAAGTGGCCTAATTGAACTGGCTCGGTCGTGCTAAAAGTGCATTCATTTTGTATCTCAACTTTCTTTTCCCGAACCATCGCCATAATCCCTCGACGACTCTTTTTCCCAGTAAGCCATCCATCTCTGCTTTGAATTAACTCAACTTCATCTCTCTGACTACAGAATTCCAAAGTTTTTATTATCTTCCGTGCTAAGTAATTTATTGTTAGACTATCAAATGGCTTACTCCTTATTTTGGGCCTCTCGTTCTGGACTCTTTAGCTGGGTGAACAATCCTCCTTGCATCAGCTCTTGAGCCAGTATAAATATTTTGTATGGTTCAAGGAGATCACCAAATGCGGTGGCTCTTTACTCCAAAAGGGCAACGTGGATAGGCTAGGGCAGTTAATGTAACTGGTGGGAAAATTTGTTGGTGAGGTTGGTTCTATACCATGAAAGGTAGTGCTTGATCAAGGATAGTTAAATTAGTTTGTTGTAGGGAGATTCTGCCTGATAATTTTATTTGAATTTTAAAGAGTGATCAATTGCTGATGGTGGTGCATTTTGCGTGTTTTATGTGGGCTTTGGTCACTCATTTAACAGGGTTCTGTGTTGAAGACTTAACCAACAAGATTTGAGTTGCCTTTTTGATTGGAAGCCTGTTGGGCCTGTCCCACTTCAGCGACTTTTTAGGCAACTGCAGGAGACTTTGCAGTCGCCACATGTTTGTGGGTGGTTGTCGGGGAGCCGCCTTTATGGTCGTGAGATCATTTATCAACATGTTGATAAATTAGCGGTGACTACAATGAAGCCGCCATGGAGAGCAGTGAGAATTCTCAAGCCATAGGTGGGTCGCAAGGGGGTCCTAGTGGGTTGCCAGGAGTTCAAAGGTTCTCTTAGGTTTCATTGGCTCATTGGAGGGAAAAACGTAAGTAGTAATTTTCAGAACCAAGGATAACCGACCTGTAATGTTAAATGTCCGCCGAACTTCACAGCAGTGTATCTCTGGCTTCTTAAATGTTGTCTGGCTTCTTAACAGTTGTCTCCACTTCTTCTCTTACCCCCCCCCCCCTTTTAAAGGACTTACCGTGCTAGCTGTCTTAATTACAGTGCCAACCTTCCTGTTTATTGCGGTGTGTGTCTGTATCATCTTGGCTTTGCACTGTGTGAATTTCAGACGGCACTCCACTGCCTTTGCTTTTGAGTGTTCCCCTCTTCGACTATAGATGAGGCTCTCGCCAGGGTCTCTATATCCCGTAGCTCTGCTCTCACTTCCCATCCCCCACTTGTAACAAGGATGGAGTCGCCCTTGTCCTCGTCTTCCACCCCAGCAGCCGTCACATACAACAGATAATCCTGACATTTTTGCCACCTCCATTGGGATCCCACCACTGGCCACATCTTCCCATCTCCTCCCCTTTCGACTTTCCGCAGAGACCGTTCCCTCCATGTCTCCCTGGTCAATTCGTCCCATCTCACCCAAACCACCCCCTCCCCTGGTACTTTCCCTTGCAACCCGCACGAAATGCTACACTTGTCGCTTTACCTTCCCCCTTGACCCCATCCAAGGACCCAAGCAGTCTTTCCAGATGAGGCAGAGGTTCACCTGTACCTCTTCTGATCTCATCTATTGCATCCGCTGCTCTACATTGGTGAGACCAAGCTCGGTTTGCACTAACCAACCTGAACTCCCAGTGGCCCAAAACTTCAACTCCCCCTCTCATTCTGAATCTGACCTTTCTGTCCTGGGCCTCCTCCATGGCCAGAGTGAGTCCCACCGTAATTTGGAAGAGCAGCACCGCATATTTCGCTTGGGCAGTTTACACCCCAGCGGCATTGACTTCCTCAATTTCAGGTAGTCCTTGCTTTATCCCTCCTTCCCCTCCCTTTCCCAGCTCTCCCACAGCTTGCCTCTTCCTTTCTTCTTCCCGCCCCCCACACCTCCACATCAGTCTGAACGAGGGGCTTGACCCGAAACATCACCTATTCCTTCGCTCCATAGATATGGGTTAGCTGGTATGATAGGGCAATGCAAATGGATATATATACTGTGGTAGGGTCCTATGAAATGCTGATGAACAAAGGGACCTTGGTGAACAAGTCCTAACATCCCTGAAGGTGGCAGCACTTCCATGTAGTCAGCATGTTTTCCGTCATTAGCTGTGGCATAGAACAAAAGTGCAGATGAGAAGTGAAAATGACAAAATAGGTAAAGGTATGGGTTTGAATAACATTGATTAGGCCACAGCTAGAATATTGTGTGCAGTTCTGGTTGCACGCTAGAGGAAGGATTTGACTACTAAAAAATGTGCATTTGGTTAATCCTTGTGAACAATTTAGTTTTGAGGCCAGACTAAAATACTAGCAAACTGAGTTTGTTTTTCTTGGAGCAGAAGAGGCTGACAAATGGAGACAAATATGAAAGACGCAGATATAGTCGATAGCAAGAAACTTCCTCAAGGCAATGGTTTCTACGGCTAGAGTGCAAAAATTAAAGGTGAGCAACTGATTTGAGGGGATCTGGTGAACATTTCTCTCACCCTGTGGATATTTTTTAATGTGGAACACACTGCTTGCAAAGTTGGTAGAGGCAACTATTTTCATGTTCCAGAAGCATCTGGATAAGCACTTGATTTGCCATGGCATATTGGGCTGCAAGCTAAGTGCTGGTAAATGAAATTGATTATAGATAGTTATTTGATGGTAGTCATAGGTGTGGTCCAGAGAGGCCTGTTTCCGTGCTTTGACTCTGGCACCTTTCATTCGTCTGAACTTTCTGAAACTAGATCCAGCATCTTGGGGGCACGTCTTGTACATATTAACTGTTCGTCCTCTGTAGCAATTGAATCCTCCTTTACGCAGCAGACTGAGATTGTATACAATATTTGCCAAGTCCAACTGTGGTTTCACATTTGTCCAAAATGCATGGCACTTCCTCTTTCAATGAAAGTCAGAATGCCATATGCCTTTTTTAACTTGCTGCGTGTGTATGCTAACATTCTGCGACTAATGTATAAGCATGAATAGACACAAAAAGCTGAAGTAACTCAGCAGGTCAGACAGCGTCTCTGAAGGAAAAAAAGGTGATGTTTCGGTTTTAGACTGAACAAGTCTCGACCCAAAACGTCACCTATTCCTTTTCTCCAGAGATGCCGTCTGACCCATTGAGTTACTCTAGCTTTTCATGTCTATCTTTGGTTTAACCCAGCATCTACAGTTCCTTCCTACACATTGCGTATAAGCATATGATGTTATGTTCAAAATTTCCCAATTTCTTACAAATTTGAAAAATACATTTGTTTTTTCTTGTTGTGGTAATCGTTTTTTGTTTTGTTAGATTGGGCAGTTTTACACCCCAGCAATATGAATATTGATTTCTCTAACTTCGTCAACCTTGCTTTCACTCTCTTTATCCTTTCCCAGTTCTCTGACCAGTCTGACTGTCCCTCTGATTTCTTCCCTTCCCTCCCGCTCCACCCCTTCCCCGGGCACTTTCCCTTGCAACTGCAAGAGATGCTATACTTGTCCCTTCATCTCCCCCCTCCACTCCTTTCAGGGACCCAAGCAGTCCTTCCAGGTCCGACAGAGGTTCACCTGCACCTTCTCCAACCTCATCTACTGCATCCGCTGCTCCAGATGCCAGCTGATCTATATCGGTGAGACCAAGCGGAGGCTTGGTGATCGTTTCGCCGAACACCACCGCTCGGACCGCAATAACCAACCCGACCTCCCGGTGGCTCAGCACTTCAACTCCCCCTCCCATTCCGTATCCGACCTCTCTGTCCTGGGCCTCCTCCACGGCCAGAGTGAGCAACACCGCAAGTTGGAGGAACAGCACCTCGTATTCTGCTTGGGGAGTCTGCATCCTCTGGGCTTGAACATTGAATTTTCTCAATTCTGTTAACCCTTGCTGTCTCCTCCCCTTCCCACCTCTCCCTCAGCCCTCGGGCCCTGGCATTCCCTCTCTCTCTATCTCTCCCCCACCCAAGTAACACTAGCTTCTCATTTTCACACTACATACAGCTTACAATGGCGTGTTTCCTTTATCATTGATACTTTTTTGCATATCTTTCATTCATTGTTCTTTATCTCTCCACATCACCGTGGAGAGATAATCTCTCGTTTCCCTGATCCCTGACCAGTCTGAAGAAGGGTCTCGACCCGAAACGTCGTCTATCTCCTTCGCTCCTCAGATGCTGCTGCACCCGCTGAGTTTCTCCAGCCTTTTGTGTACCCTCTGATTACATTGTCTGCTTTGTCACCTTCTCCTAACTAACAATGGTGTATTCTACATTTTCCTTCATCTGCATCTCTTTTGATCTCCTTATCTCTATCTCCCTCTCCCCATATGAAAGTCCCAAGTCCAGGATCCCAAAGTTTAGGGGTGAGCTTATTTGGTATTATGGTGTTGCAGGCTGTGCGATAGTCAATGAATAGGTCTTATTCTTATTCATGTTCCTATTGTATTCGAATTAGAAATTGAAGAGCAGACTTACTGAACTGGACCTGTATTTGCATTGAGACAAGTTGTGGACACTATAAGATGTTAAGGAAGTTGGGAAAACATTTGTCAGATCTAATGTAGTCTAGACATTCTGACCTCCCTTGTCTTTCTTGATCAGTCTCCATCACAGGAAATACACTATTTAGAAATAAGCTAACAATGGCCTGTTTCCTTTATCATCGTTACTTTTTTTGCATTTTGCAATGAATTTTCATTCATTGTTCTTTATCTCTCAATATCATCGTCTATATCTCTCGTTTAACTTATCCCTAACCGGGCTGGGCAGACAGGTAGTCTTGACCCGAAACGCCACCCATTCCTTCTCCAAAGATGCTACCCATCCCGCTGAGTCACTCCTGCTTTTTGTTTCTATCTTGGTGTAGTCTGTCCTTTTTATCTGCTGGTCTATGTAATTGAAATCAACTTTAAACCCCATCTCTTAGAAAACATAATCTATGGTTATGGACACTGAGCAAATCAATCTTTGTCCCATTAAATTTGATAATCAATTTCCTGGCCAAGTGGTATTCTGCTGTGTGCAATTCTAAAGGAGAGCAGCCTTTGTTTACACAGCTGCCCTTTGATTTCTGACCAGACCAGCTTGTGAGCTTCAGTGAACATAATGTGGGCTAATAAAACTTATTGGTGTTAAACATTTTAATGTGTTTATTAATGTATTAACACTAAATTGGAGGTGATTTGAGTATGAAGGAAATGAAGTATGTGGTTCTATCCATGTGAAATAGAAGGCAAATGTTCATGTGAGAAAACGAGGTTATGCACTTCAATTGTGTTTGTGTTCTTAAAATGGAGATACAGAATATTGCTCAACAGTGAATTGTGTCCTTGCGTTCCGAACTGTTATTTTTGGTCCCTCTAAATATTCCAACAATTTCCCTAATGGAACCTTTTGCACTCATTGCAAAGCTATTCTTCCAGGTATAATGGCCTTCTCTGCACATTACATTTCATCTGCAATTGGCAAATTTACTTCACTTATTGATAACCCCTGACATCCCACTGCATTATCTTGTTGTATAATCTATTTCTCATTCAATCTTTTCTAGCCCCTTAATTTAGTCAATACTTTATTAATGCTAAATCATTCGAGTGCTTTCTTTATTTCATAGCTTTGGACTTCACTTTACACTTTAGAGATACAGCGTGGAAACGGGCCCTTCAGCTCCCTGAAACCATCAACCAACGATCACCCTGTACACTAGCACGGTCCTACATACTAGAAACAATTTGCAATTGACGGAAGCCAATTAACCCATAAAACTGTACATCTTTGGAGTATAGGAGAAGACAGGCGCACTCGGGGAGTACCCCCCGGTCGCAGGTACAAACTCTGGTCGAACCCAGGCCTCTGGTGTTGGAGCGCAGTAACTCTACTGCTGCGCCACTATGCCGCCATTGTGCTGCCCCCTATATAGAGCTGTGGATCTCTATTTCCAGCAGGACTTCTGTTTTCTTTTTCTGAAAACGGTCACAAATTGTTTAAGGGAAACAAGAGATATAGCTTGTGATATGGAGAGAGACAGACCAAATGACTGAAAGATATGCAGAAAGTTGATGATAAAGGAAGCAGGCCATTGTTAGGTGTGGGCTAGGTGAATACGAGTTCCAGACATCTAGCCCACAGCTAACAATGGCCTGTTTCCTTTATCATTGTTACTACTTTGCATATCTTTTTTCAATTGTTCTATATCACTGTCTCGTGTTCCCCTTTCCCCTGACTCTCAGTCTGAAGAAGGATCTTGACCTGAAACATCACCATTTCCTTTTTCTCCAGAGATGTCTGACCCGTCGAATTGCTCCAGCTTTTTGTGTTAATCTGTGGTTTAAACCAGCATCTGCAGTTCCTTCCTACACAAGTTATTTAATATCCCTGGCTTTTTCTAAATTTCCAATATAATTTCTGCTGTCCCTGTAAGGGATGAATGTTAAGTTATGCTTTTTTTTTTACAAAGGTGACATTGCAGTCCATTTTGTGCAAGATAACACTTTTGTTGCTTTCCCTTCCCTTAGCAATGCCTTGGTCTTTTTCAAAGGTCTTTTATTGTCACGTGTGTCAATGATATTTGTACCAGTGTACAGTGATATTTGTATTACCATACAGCAGGACTCACATTTTTTCTGTTTCCAGCCGGGCAACCTTTTAGGTTGCCAAATTACAGTTTAGGTGGTCATTTAAGACGGCTTGCATGATGCCTGCGATAATGTGCTCGGACGAAGTGCGTAGTTACCAGTCGGAATTATGCTCAATGAAGCATTCACATATTATTCCTGCTTTAAATAAAGTCACAAACTAAACATATTCACCAATCAAGACATGATATATACCACAATGACATGCAGCAAAATTATAATACAGTATATACAGTATCTCAACTCTTTTTACACATTGCATTGAATGCAATTTCTATTATTTCATTTCACTTCCAAACAAAAATTTGGTTGGATTATTCAGCTTATGATCAACCTCAGTGAGACCGAGCACAGGCTTGGCGATCGTTTCGCACAACACCTCCACTCAGTTCGCAATAACCAACCTGATCTCCCGGTGGCTCAGTGCTTCAACTCCCCCTCCCATTCCGAATCCGACCTTTCTATCCTGGGCCGCCTCCATGGCCAGAGTGAGGCCCACCGCAAAGGAACAGCACCTCATATTTCGCCTGGGTAGTTTGCACCCCAGCGGTATGAACATTGGCTTCTCCAATTTCAGGTAGTCCTTGCTTTCTCCCTCCCATTCCTAGTTCTCCCATAACCTACTGGCTCTGCCCGTTCCTTTCTTTCCCCCCCCCCCCCCAACGACATCAGTCTGAAGAAGGGTCTCAACCCGAAACGTCGCCTATTCTTTTGCTCTATAGATGCTGCCTCACCCGCTGATTTTCTCCAGCTTTTTTGTCTACCAACGGGATCCCACCACTGGCCACATCTTCTCATCTCCTCCCCTGTCGCCATCCGCAGAGACCGCTCGCTCCGTAACTCCCTGGTCAGTCGGTCCCTTCCTAACCGAATCACTCCACCTCCTGGCACTTTCCCTTGCAACTGCAGGAAATGCTACACTTGTCGCTTTACCTCCCCCCCCCTTAACTCCATTCAAGGACCCAAGCAGTCTTTCTTGGTGCGGCAGAGGTTCACCTGCACCTCCTCCAACCTCATCTATTGCATTCACTGCTCTAGGTGTCAGCTACTTCACATCCGTGAGACCAAGCGTAGGCTTGGCGATCGCTTCACCCATCACCTCCACTCGGTTCGCAATAACCAACCAAAATGGCACAGCTTTTAGGTTGCCCAGCAGGACTTTAGGTCGCCATTGGTACCCGGGCAACCGTTAATTTCGAGCCCCCAGCAGCCATACTAAAAAGAAGCAACAAGACACACAACTACATAAAAGTTAACATAAACATCCACCACAGCGGATTCCCCACATTCCTCACTGAGATGGAAGGCAATAAAGTCTAATCTTCTTCCCTCATTTTTCTCCCGTGGTCGGGGCAGTCGAGCCATGCGCAGTCGGGGCGATCGAGGCTCCTGCAGCCGGCAGTCGAAGTCCCCGCGCAGTGGCGAAAGAAGCTCACGCAGTTGGAGCTCCGAGGTCGATCCCTGGCAAAGGGATCGCAAGCTCCTGTGATTGGAGCCGCTATGTTAGGGCGCAGTGTGGATGGAGATAAGATACAAAAAAAAATCGTATTTCCATGGAGGTAAGAGATTCTTTTAAAGTCGTCCCCCCCCCCCCCCCCATCCCCCACATAAAACAAGCTAAAGAACACTAAAAACATACGTTTAACACATGCTATTAAAACAACAAAGAAGGGACAGACAGACTGTTGGCGAGGCAGCCATTGCTGGTGCCACCCTCTGGCTTTTCTCGCTCTTTGCTGAAAATGAACCCATCCTGGGCATATTGCACTTTTGGCAATATATTTGAACCGTTTTCTTTTTGATGTGATGGTTAACAGCCTTGCCTCGATTACTTTTCTTGTTTGTTTTTTACTTTAATGGCATTTGACAATTGAAATCAACTCATTTTATTTGTGTTGCAATGGATGTGTTAAAAAAAAGTTCAGCAAGTCAATGTGTGGTTCTTAGCAATTAAGAAGATAAATTAAGTGGGAATACAAGACGATGGCAAAGTCATTTGCACACTGTCTTGTGGAGACATGCCTAGGCTAGTTGATTGGAGAATAGCAAATGTAATCCTACTTTTTAAAGAAAGGAGGAGAAAATTGAACTGGAAATCAATTAGCATGACAATGAAGTAGAGACAATGCTAGATTTGATGATTAAGAAAGTGATAAAAGAGCATTTAGCAATTGGTAATAGGATTGTAAGAATTGGCATGAAATGTATGAAAAAGAAATGACGTGTGACTTAATTATTCACGGTGTACTTTCAAACGCCTTCAGTAAGATTATTATACAAAATCAGAGGATAATGGAATGTGGTGACAACATAATATGAATAAGCAGGTCATTTTTGGGTCGTTAGGCTGTGACAACTAGGTGGGGTGCAGTAGGAATTAATATTAGAGCCATGCTGTTCTATCTGTATGAATGACTTTACTCAAAGGATGCAGTGTAATATATTCATTTTTGCTTATGATACAAAGCTGACTGGCAGTGTGAGTTGAAAGGAATATGCAGATAAAGTTTGGGGGAGGATAAAACTGTTTAAGTGAATAAGCAGGCACGGGGTAGGTGGGATATGAAGTGGAAAAATGGGAGCTCCTCCACTTTGGTAGAAAATGAACAAGCGCTGTACTATTTTTAAATGGAAAGAAATTGAATGGTTCGTACGTCAATCATTGGAAGGCGATGTGATGATACACCAAACAATTGGGAAGGTCAATAAATTAAGACAAAGTGTGTATGAAGGAACTGCAGATGCTGGTTTAAACTGAAGATGGACACAAAGCTGGAGTAACTCGGCGGGTCTCAGCAGTTATCTTTGAAATTTTTCATGAGAGAGTTAGATTTTGCTATTAGGGCTAAGGGATATGGGGGGGGGGGGGGGGAGCTGGAACGGGGTACTGATTTTGGATGATCAGCCATGGCTTGAAGCAGCGAATGGCCTAATCCTGCACCTATTTTCTATATTTCTATGAAAACATTGGTAGGTGATGTTTTAAGTTGGATCCTTCAGGCGGATTGGGTGGTGGTTGGGGGATAAAGCTTGAAGAGAGAAGGGCAGGACAACACCTGGTGAGGGGTTGCAGGTGACCAGCAGGAATTATGTGGAGCAGTGAGCAAGGGTCTCTCAGAACCCCTGTGAGAGAGGAAGAGAGTGTTTTCAAGGTAGGTATGCCTTGAGATTTCCCAATAGAGTAGTAAAATGTAGAAACATGAAATTGCAGATGCAAGGTTACAGAAAAAAGATGCGAAGTAACCTGGCGGTCAGACAGCGTCTCTGGCCAATGTGGTAGGTGATGTTTCGGTCGGGACCCATGTTCGGACGGTTTGTGGTTGGGGGAGGGGGGCTGAAGAAAGCTGGACAAGGGGCGGGGCAGGATAAAACCTCACAACTGATAGCATGAGAGCAGCAGAACAGTAAATTAGCATTTGTTGAAGGAGGTTTTAAGCATAAGTGAAACTCCCACTGAAATGCATACTATTTTCTAAAGCTATGCATTCTGTTTTTATGGGGTAATGAGCTTGTAACCTATCACCTTGGGTAACTTATGTACTTCACTGTTTTGAAGAACAATACATTAAATACCCTTTGCTTTTCCAGGAACTTCATCCATGGAGCTTGCAAATGGGGACATAGCTGCTATTACTCGCATGACCTGTCGATACAGAAATCGTCCCAGATCTGTCGGCACTACTTAAATGGACTTTGCTACTATGGAGACCGTTGCAGGTTTGTATTTCAATAGTTTTGGAAGTTGTACAACAAATGCTTCTATTTGGAGTTTACCTTGATGAAAAATTATTTTTTAATCTGCTACCTTGCAATGCGAGATATGAAATAGTTAATGTACACATTACGAAACAATACCCTGAAATGTTGGCAAGCATCGCCAGGAATTACATTTGCAGTGCAAATTGATTGAGCCATTAATTTTGTTGGTATAGTTAGTACAACTGTAGTTTATAAACAGTATAGTAGCATTTAAAATTTTAATCAATGTTTGGGTATTGTCTGATCTCCAACCCCACCTTTCTATATGGTCCACAAAAATAGACAAGGTGCTGAAGTAACTCGGCGAGTCAGATAACTTATCTGGAGAACATGGATAATTAACATTTTGGGTTGGGACTCTTAAAGACTCAAACCCTTTCTGTATGGTCTGTGTGCATTCTTGTGCATAGGCCACTACTTCTGGTGTTATTGTCAAATTTGTGGTGGGGGGGGAAACAAACTATGTACCAACTTCCGCAATAGTCATTATATACAAGGTACATGACATAATGGAAATATTTTTGGTTATTAATGATCGGTGTGGTTTAGTGATGCCCAGGTACTTCTGGAATGTGAACACTCTCAAGTTCTATAATCAGCCGATAGTATAATGCAGATCTCTCTAATATAAATTGGGCTAAATGTTAAAGAGTAATAGTAATATTCTGAGACATTTAATTGAACCTTTAGAACAGCATACAAGTGGTTTTGCATCAGCCTAAGTATTAACCATGCAGGACCAAAATCTTTTTTTCATGGGAACATGCTATATGTAGATGTGATATACTTAATTGCTGCACAGGTCATTTAATGGAATCTGACCAGCATTGTACTGAACCCAATAGTTACATTTACAGTGATGAATGACTAGAACATGTCTCCTTTTTCTGGAACTTAATGTTTAAAAAAAAATATATATACTTGTTTTGAAGTGGTTTTAAATTATACTTATGAGCAATGCCTCAACATATCATGCTAGATATCAACATACACAACCAACTGTAGGATGGGCATCTGGGAGCAGACGTGGCTTTGAACCTGCCCTTCAGCTGGAGAGGACTGGAGAACCACCTCGGACTTTCCATGATACGGAATCTCGACAACACACTGCAGGATACAATCCCAGAAACAGGCGTAGCTCTGCCCCTATCATTCAGCGAATGGCAGCTGGTTTTTCTCAACCAACTGCTGAATTGTCCACTTGGAGTCGACGTGGTTCCGAACCTGCTGCCCCAGGTTCCACGCATTTAAGAAATACTGAGGACTTTGGCATTCAACTGGAGGAAGAAGTCGAAGAAGATAAGGAAAATGAAGCGCCTTCTAGAAGTTTAAAAAAGTGGGAATCTGGTGCAGAAATTTTCCCGTGGCAGTTTAAAGAGCATGGTAAGTAACAATGTGCTTTATGTAAGGAACT
This sequence comes from Raja brachyura, assembly GCA_963514005.1. The sequence goes on along the minus strand of OY740804.1, from coordinate 31,868,468 downwards.
GTTTTGATTTTTTTCAAGTTACATTTCTCATACAATAATGCAGTGTTCAACATAAGTTTGATGCACAGTCCCAGTGGGGGAAGCAAAGAATTGCTTGGATGAGGTGTCCAGAGTAAAAGTCATATTGTCAGCTTTAATGGGGGTTTCCATCTATCCTCTCTTTCCAGGGTAGGAAAAAAAAGCAATGGGGAAAATGCTGTTTTCAAACTTTGCAATGAAACTTTGTAAGTCTGTTAATAGAGATTTAAAAAAATAATTGTCAGAACAGAAGAGGGTATAATAAATTGCAAATCATCCATAAAGTGAGAACAATTTGGGAAATTCGCCACAATTAAACTACCGTGAGTGCATTCTAAAAGTTGAAACAAATTTTGCATAGGCTGGTGTCGCTATAAAAATGCATAATGCTTGATGCTGTTTGTAATGAAACGTTGACAAAAGATGCCAGAAAATATTACTGTGGAGTGCACGGACCTTCTTTATTCAATTATGCGCTTACACAAGCTTAAAGCAGTGGATTTAATTGAAAGCTTCAGGTGTGTATCTGTATGTATGAATCTCTGTAGTTCAGGTCAGCAGTCCTGAGAGAGATCCAGATGGTTAAGATCGTACAAGGAGCAGTATGGAGTGATGGTCATTATTATAATGCTCTCACAATTAATATTTAAAAGAATGAAATAGTGAAACCTGTGAAATCTACTATTGACCACATTAATCAGCAAGTCAAAATTCTCTTAGTTTTTGGCGATACAGCGGGAAAATATGCCCTTCGGCCCACTGAGTGCGTGCTGACCAGCAACTACCCGTACATTAGTTATATCAAACACTAGGGACAATTTAAAAGGCGGCCAATTGACCTGCAAACCTGCACGTCTTTGGAATGCGAGAGGGAACGGGAGCACCTGGAGAGAACTGACATGGTCGCGGAGAATGTGCACATTCTGCACAATAGTCGGGATCGAACCCAAGTCTCCGGCGCTGTAACGCAGCAACGCAACCACAGTATCTTAGGGTAGAGTAATGAAAGTTTTTTTTTTTAAACTGCAGGTGCTGGAAATTTAGGTGAAATCAGAAAATGCTAGAAACACAGACCATCTGTGGAAAGAGAAGCTGGTAATGTTTTGTGTCCAGGGCTCTTCAAAGTTATGTAAAGTATCAGATGATGGGGAAGTGAATGGGGTAGAATAAAATGGTCCCCTGAAAAGGCGAGAATGGCTGTCATAATGTGGCAGTTAAGATCAAGCTATGCTTTTCTGTATTAAATGCTTTTCATTGTAAGGTTGTGGTCCCAGCAGGCTATAGTATATATGGAAGAAAAACCAGGCCAAAATGACTGCTGGCCAACACACCCAATTCAGATGCAGACAAAGAGTGGATTAGCTAAGGTTGGAGAATTTGACATTGAATCCTGTAGGTTGCAACATGCACAGTTGAAAGATGTGGTGTTGTTGCTTGCACTTGTGTTGTAGCAGTGCAGGGGGCCACAGACAAAGGTTGGAAATGGGATGGCAAATTAAAGTAGCAGGCAACCAGAAGCTAGAATTACTCCCACAGATGAAATGCAGGTGCATTGCAAAGGAATTGCCCAATCTGCATTCGATTTCTCCCATGTAGACAAGGTTATATTGTAAACATTGAACATGGTGTACACCAGAAATGCAAGTGAACTACTGTTTCACCTAGAAAGCCCATTTGAGTCCCTGGATGATGAGAAGGGTTGAAAAAACAGGTGTGGTTGTATGGAAGACTACATTCTGAAATGTTAAATGTTTCTGTTTGCAATGATGCTGCCTGGCCTGTTTGATGTTTCCAGCATTTCCGATTTGATTTTTTTAAATAATGTTGGGTTTAGTTGTGCTTATTGTCCAGGTTCACTGAGTTGATGCTTATCTATCCATCTCTATAATACTAAAACTCTTCCTATTGTTTGTGTTTGTGCTGACGATGTGTCAGTCTGTTTTTCCTATCTTCTTCCAAACGCTAGGCCACAGCCTTCCCATTTTCCCATTTAAAAACAGCCCCAAAAACTCGTCCATTTCTGAAAAAAAAAACCTGAGTGCTGTTACAATGCACTCGCAAGGCAGGATGGGACATTCCGGGTGGGAGAGGGAGCACTCCAGCGATCACGGTGAATGAGGAGTCACGGCAGCTGCCAACGCGTGACGCTGGCCCTAGCTGGAGCAGAGCGTGCTGCTCAAGCTGGAGTGACAACCGGAGCGGGGCATGGGATGGGGCCGTGACCGGGGCCAAGAAGCCGCCGCTGGGAACAAGGACGAGCCTGGTTACAGGGTCAGGGACAAGCCCGGAGACAAAGTCGGTGCTGCCCAGGCGGCAGCCGAGCTGACAGCTGGAGTCTATAGCCAGGGCCGGGCCGAGTTTGAGAACCAGGCCGAGTTCCAGGCCCTGTCGCTGCTCTACTACCTGGGTGGGTCTTGGGGCAGGGAATGGGAGTGAGGGGAGGAGGGAGATGGGGTGGGTAGTGGTCTGGTAGAGGGAGATGGGGGTCGGTGGGGGGGTGTGGAGAATAGAGATGCCCCCTCCCTATCTACCCTTACTCCCACCCTCTCTTCCCCTACTCCCCTCTCCCTCTCTACCCCCCCCCCCCCCCCCCCGCGGCGAGCCATCATCTTCAGTCCGACTGGGCTGCACAAGGGGGGGGGGGGAGTGTATGACGGGGGGAGAGGTTGAGTCTATTCATTGGCTCAAAGATTGATTGGCATTTTACAAAAAAAAAACAGAACTGTCCTCTGACGCTTCCCGCAAACCCCCCCCCCCCCGAACGTCATGACCAATTGATTACTAAACTCTAGGTTTATAAGGTTTGTTAAATGATCCTGGGGCAGAGATCAGCTGTGGTTTTATTGAATGATAGGGCAGGCATGAGAAGCGACTGGCTACCCTGCTTATCCTTGTCTCATTTCGTTAGTATCCCAGGCAGCATTGCAGATGAAATAAAATAACAGACCTGGTGTATTGGCCTTGGTCATGTCTACAACTATAAACAAGAACTGGACTAAGTGGGACCTGTTGGGTCCCATGTTCACACGGGGGGGCTGGTCCTGCAATATTCCACCTCCGCCAATTCCAATATTGGTGGCCAGTGGGGGGGGGGGGGGTTCTGGAGCGCTAGTATGGGTGTTGTGGGCTGAAGGGGCTGGTTTCCAGAGGGCTAGTATGGACATTGTGGGCTGGCAGCTCAGTCACTCAGGGCTGGTGGGCTGGCAGCTCACTCACGGCTATTCCTTGAAATTCCATTTCAAGCGGAGCGCAAGCCACCAAATTCAGTTTCATAGCATTTCGGGCTGAGTGCAGGCCACCAAATTGCCAAACAACTCATTGCGTTGTCGTTAAGGGCTAGCAAATCATTTATCGCAAGTACATTGCAGTCTCACAGTTCAGTTGATTCACAGTTGTGGACTCTCCCTCGCGATCTTCCAGAGTGACTGACTCGCGTCCAGGCATCCGGGGTTTTATAGTCCTGCCCACCCGGAAGGAACGTTACCTTAATCGTGGTGACAGACAGGCGAGATGACCAATCTGCTAATCGCAAGATTTTTTTAACACTCATAACTTTTTTATTTTTCATTGATCGGAAAATTCCTCAGGGCTGCCTCAGCGGAGGAGGACTGAGTAAGATGGCAAAAGATCACAGTGATGTATGGTAGCGTTTTTGTTCTAAAATCAATATACAGCGCAGACAGGAAGTGGTCAAGATGAGACTTTTAGTTATATAGATTGGAATACTGATTCTTGTTTTATCTGATGTGATTTTGTATGCTCAGATTAAAATTCATTTAGGCAGGATCCTGTTTTTCTTTATATTTTAAAATTGTTACCTCTTTTATAATATTCATACTTGCAAATCTGCCATTCATTGGGTAAACTTGGATGAGTAGCAATGAGTTAGATAGGTGAGAGCTGAAGGAATTTCAATTACTGGACTATCTGATGATCTGTTCAGATTATTAAGTCTTAAAGATCAAACGCCATAAAGGGCCTTCTCTTAGAAGGATGTTTGTGTGTGAGAATTATAGCAGTGTAGAAAGTCATGTAACTTCAGAAGAATAAAAAAAGGAAAGATTCATTTCATGTGATTTACTGCTTTCCAGCATAATTCGTAGCTTTAAAATTTTTAAAGAACATTCTTGGTCTTGTCACATTGAAAATTGTACTTTAAATGTTAAATTTCTTCTAGTATACTGGGCCATGATTACTTTGATTGAATCTTTACTATTTGCTATCATTGGTCCCATGATGTGTCTATAAACAGTCTAAAACTTAGCCCCCTTCATATTGAATGGTGTTACATTTCAGATTCGCCAACATCGCAAGCAACAGATTCTTCTCATTCTACATGCCGAAAACTGAACAATGAAGTTAACATTGAACCGCAGAATGGCTTGACTGGCTCTTCGACTTCCCAATCTATTATGAAGGTTTGCTATTTGAATTTTTTGAAGGGAATCCACTTGTTCATCCATTCCATTCAATTCTCACTTTAAAAAAAAATTATTCAAAATGATTATAATGCATTAAATATCTTCAATGAGAATCTTGAACTATACTAAACAAAATAGAACATGTTGTTTTGACATTAGGAACTTTTTTGAGCAATACATCAATTCCAAAGCCAATCTGTTAATTAAAATGGAAGCAGTTATTACATTTTACATTAGATATTGTAGCACCAGTGGAGATTAAAGGAGTGATTTCTGTTGAAACTTGATTCCTGTGTTGCCCTGCACTCTTCAAGGAAGATTTTAATCAATCCTTAATTTTTAATTGAGTTAATTTAAGTTGTCTCACAACTTTTCTGTGGGATGTAGTGTCTTTACCATGATGAAGACAGAATGGCTCATTTATGTTGCTTGTAGTAAAAAGCTCAAATGCTTTGGCTATGAACTATTCTAAAATGAGTGAAAAGAGAAATTAGTGATTTAGTGTTTTCTACTTGCATTTAGAAAAAGTTGGCTACAAACCAGGCCATTGAAATGAGTAAAGATATTATTTGTGGAATTTGCATGGACAAAATCTATGAAAAAACGCCACCTAAAGACCGATGCTTTGCAATTCTTCCTGGCTGCAATCATGCTTTTTGTCTGACCTGTATGAAAACATGGCGACACAGCAAGGGATTTACCAATAACATACTAAAGTAAGTGCATATACCATTTTGATGCCATCAGTAATCTCACTATTTCCATTATCTTAGCTGTTTGCTGTGAAAAGTATCTTGGGCATCTCAACAATGAAGTTGTACATTGATATGTACCTGCTGATTTGTTACTTAAAATATAGCCCAGTAATTGTGAATTGCTTTTCATTTAACATTGTTGAAATCATTCCTGCAATTTTTAACAATGCTGTAAAATATCCAATGGTAATTTAGGTCTTGTAGAAAAAAGAAAATGGATGTTTGGGGTTTGAGAGCATTTCAAACTGGTGATGGTAACATCATCCTGAAATGGAACCATGCTTCTAAAATGTCTGCATTTTTAATAAATATTCAGCTTTAAAGTCAAATTTGCTATTATTAGTGTTTTCAAAAGTCTGGCTCAGATCTCTGTAATACATGGTACAAGACTGTTGATGATATTTGTGTTTTGTATTATTAATTTTGAATGTTCTAGAAATTTAAATATTCTTTATTTACAGAGCATGTCCTGAATGTAGAGTGGTGTCCAGTTACTACATACCTCATAGATTTTGGGTGGTTGATGAGCAGAAACAGGAGCTCATTGTCAGGTTCAAAGCTGAAAAGAGGTAGGTTGGTTCTTGGATACTGTAGAATCATTATAATCTATTCCCCTGTTCTAAATATGCTATAGAACTACACAATAATAGTGCACCAGGGCTCGAAATTAGCGGTTGCCCGGGTGCCAATGACCACCCAAAGTGCCGCCAGGCAACCTAAACGGTGACCCATTTTGCCCGGCTTGGCAAGCAAATACTGGTTTACACCGATAGACACAAAAACTGGAGTAACTCCATGGGTCAGGCAGCATCTCTGGGGAATAGAGTGACGCTTCGTGTTGACGGCGGCGGCCATATTCCTCTAGTATCGGGGGCAAAGCCACTAGGGAGGGGGAGGGAGAGAGAGGGCGCTTTGAGGTACACGGCTCCGCAGCTTGCTGGAGGCGGTGCACACGACTTCCCTGCCGCCTCCCCCTTTGGCGGTGGCACATTGGCGTTGGACAGGGGCAGCGTTGGACAAGGACAGCCAAGGCAGCGGCGCGATGTTGTCTGAGGAAAGCTGACCTTCCTTCCTCCCCACCTCCTCTGCCCCCCCCCCCCTCTCTCTCACTCTCTCGTACCCCCCCCCCCCCCCTTCTCCTGGTACCCCTCCTCTCCATCCCGCACTGATCCCCATGCTCTCCTCTGTTCAGTCCTCACTGACATCCCCTATGCTCCTCTCCCCATCTACCCCCCCCCCCCACAAATCTATTCATCACCCTACCCACCTCGCATTGATTATCCTGCCACCCCCCCCCCCCCCCCCCCAAATCCATCCTACACTGGTCCCCCAATTCATCCTGTACTGACCCCCCTTCCCATCCATCCTGCACTTCTCCCCCCTATTCATCCTGTACTGATCCCCTCATGCATCCTGTACTGGTCCCCTCATTCAACCCGTACTGATCCCCTATTCATCCTGTACTGTTTCCCCCCCCCCCCCCCCCCATTCATCCTATAGTGATCCTCCATTCATCCTGCACAGACCCTCTGATCCACTCTATCCTGACCCCCCCCCCCCCAATTCATCCTGTCCTGATCCCCTCCATCCATCCTGCACTATACCCCCCCCCTCCCCAATTCAACACCACTGACATCCCCCATGCTCTCCCCTCACATTTTTACATACTCCAACACGTACTAATCCACCTGCCTCAATCCACCATTCCGCACCGATTGCCTTCTGAACCCCCCCCCCCCGGCCATCTATCCACCCCGCGCTGATTCACACGCACCCTGACCCTACTGTGATTCATGGTCTTCAGAGCGAACATTGACTATGTTTGATAACGGAATGCAATCAAATGTGTTTTAATTCCCAATGTTATTATTTGTTTTGACACCTTTAAACATATTACCAAAATAACATTTGCTGCAGTTATGTCCTTTGGCCATCTCTTGTCAGTTAGCGTAATGTTTAACCTGTCAGATGGGTATAGTTGGTTTTAACAGCTATTATCATAAAATGCTTTTAGAAATTTCCTTGCAACCTGTATATTTTGTTATGGATAAATTATGTGGGAAGCCAGAGTGTTTCTGTGCCAATAGCAATAACGACAAATGCTATGGCCATGTCATGGTAATTTTCGGTCCTTCACAGAAACATGCTTGCATCAATCTGTAGTGTGCATGGTCCAGGATTTATTACCGCTGGTTGATCATTTTCTGAATAATCCAACCACATATTTGTTTGGAAGTGGAAAGAACTAATAGAAATTGCATTAATTGCAATGTGTAATGTGCAATTGAATGGCGGTGCAGGCTCGAAGGGCCGAATGGCCTACTCCTATTTTTCTATGTTTCTATGTAAAAAGAGTTGAGATATTGTATTATAAATTTGCTGCATGTTATTGTGGTATATATCATGTCTTGATTGGTGAATGTGTTTAGTTTGTGAGTTATTTGAAGCAGAAATAATATGTGAATGTAGACAAAAGTTCTGGAGAAACTCAGACTGATGGGTTTCGGCCTGAAACGTTGCCCATTTCCTTCGCTCCATAGATGCTGCTGCACCCGCTGAGTTTCTCCAGCACTTTTGTCTATCTTCGATTTTCCAGCATCTGCAGTTCGTTCTTGAACATAATATGTGAATGCTTCATTGAGCATAATTCTGACTGGTAACTGTGCACTTCGTCCGAGCACGTTATCGCACGTGTCATGCAAACCGTCTTAAACGACCACGTAAACTGTCATTTGGCAACCTAAAAAGCTGTCAAGGTTGCCCAGCTGGCAACAGGTTGCCCGGCCGCCTCCAGTCCGGGCCCCCCCCCCCCCCATCGACACTCCATATCGACCGGCCTGGGTCTGGACTGCGTCGCCTGTCCGACCTCCATGGGGCGAGACCGTGATGCCATCAGCACCAAGGTCCACTGCCTCTCCGTCCCTCACCGCCTGCTCAGTCGATCCCCGGCCCGGACCACCTGGCTCTCCCCGCCTCTGCCACCATTCTTCACTGCCTCCATGGTCGTCCGCTGACTGGGGCTACCGACCCTTTGTCCGCTCACCCGTACCTTTACTCCGGCTTCCACCAGCGACTTCGCCAGCCTTCTCCTCCAGTGGGCTGGAGCCGTTGCCTCACCCAAGTTCCAGGCTCAGCGCCGGGCCCACAGCCTCCACAATGCAGACTCCCAACACCAGGTGTTGTGACTTTCTGTGTCCTACTGCTTCCGCCCTCCTACAGGGAACCTCCGTGGTGGTTCCACTTCCCCCTCTTTCAGTCAGGTGGCCCCAGCTACTTCCCACCCATGCACTTGTCTTCATGACCCCCTTCTCTCTGAACACCCACCTTTCCCCACCAGACCTCACCTCAGCCTCTGTCCACTCACCTGCCCTCATTAGTCTCCAACCCGCACCCTTGTCTTGTCTTGACCATCCCCCCCCCCCCCCCCCAACCTTCCCCTTTCCAATATGAATGGTCTCTTCTCAGCAGAGGCCTAACTTTTGTTCTCCTCCGCTCCCACCGCAACTATTCCTGATCCGCCACGACTTAGAGCTTTTGTTCCGTCGCCTCTGCCTTTTTCTATGGGAAGGAGTCCTCACCACCCAGTGATGACCCCTTCTACCATCTCCACCGATCCCCCTCCTCTTGGACTACTCAGACGGCCTTCTGCTCTCTTTAGACCTTTTTATTTCTAACTGGTGGCGTGACATCAACTGTCTTAACTTTTCCTCCCCCCTTATCTACTGTAACCCGTGATCTACTCTACTCTAAACCTCTGAACGTACAGCCCTCCGCTCATTCTGCAGCAACCCAAGACTATCATCAAACCCACCGACAAGGGAGGTGCCGTGGTAGTCTGGCGCGCTGATCTCAGACACCTACTTATCCTCGGACCATGATCCTACAGATGTGCACCGGGCCATAATCTCACGGGCCATTTCAGATTTTACCATTTCCGGCTGTCTGCCCTCCAAAGCCACCTTATCGTTCTCCAGCCCCGCATAGCACGCTTTTATCTTCTCCCCAAAATCCATAAACAAAACTGCCCTGGCAGACCCATTGTTTCTGCTTGGTCTGTCCCACTCAATTAATTTCCACATACCTCAAAATCCATCCTCCTCCCCCCCCCCCCCCCCCCCGGTCCAATCTCTTCCGGCCTATATCCAAGACACCTCATCTGCCCATTGTCTCTTCAACGACTTCTGTTTTCCAGGCCCTCACTCCCTCATCTTTACGATTAATGTTCATTCACTCTACACTACCATCCCCCACCAGGAAGGACTTAAAACCCTCTGTTTCTTTGTTGACTGCAGACCCAGCCAATTTCCCTCTACCAACACTTTCCTCTGCCTAGCAGAGCTGGTCCTTACTCGTAATAACTTCTCCTTTGGCTCCTCCCACAAACTCATATCTATGGGCCCTAGCTATGCCTGCCTGCCTCTTTGTAGGGTACGTCCTGCACCCATGCAGTACTCACTGACTTCATTAATTTTACTACTGATTTCCAGCCTGCACTCAAATTTTATTGGACAATCTCTGACACCTCCCCATTTTTTTGATCTCACTGTCTCCATCACAGGGGACAGACTACCACTGACATCTATAATAAACCCACTGACTCCCACAGCTGTCTAGACTACACGTCTTCCCAACCTGTTTCCTGTAAAGACTCTTATCCCCTACTCCCAATTCCTCCGTCTACCTGCATCTGCGCCCAGGATGAGATGTTGCATACCAGGACATCAGAAATGTCATTCTTTGGAGAACAAGGGTTCCCCTCTTCCATCATAGATGAGGCCCTCACTAAAGTCTCCTCGATATCACGCAGCTCTGCTCTTGCTCCCCTTCCATCAGAGTCACCCTAAACCTCGCCTTCCCATCAGCCGTTGCATACAGCTCATAATCCTCCAACATTTTTGTCGCCGCCAACGAAATCCTACCACAAGCCACGTCTTCCCATCTTCACCTCTTTCTGCAGAGAGCGTTCCCTTCGCAATTCCCTGGTCAACTCGTCCCTTACCACCAAAACCACCCCCTCCATTGGTACTTTCCGCAGCAAACGCAGGAGATGCAACATCTGTCCCTTAAACTCCCCCCTCGACTCCATCCAAGATCCCCGACAGCCTTTTCAGGCGAGTCAAAGGTTCACTTGCATCTCGTCTACTGTATGCGCTGTTCCAGGTGTAGACTCCTATATATTGACGAGATCAAGCGCAGGCTTGGCGACCGTTTCGCTGAACACCTCTGCTCAGTCCGCCCAAACCAATCTGATCTCCCGGTTGCTAAACACTTTTAACTCCCATTCCCACACTGACCTTTCTGTCCTGGGCCTCCTCCATTGGCAGAGTGAGGCCCAGTGCAAATTGGAGGAACAGCACCTCATATTTCACTTGGGTAGGTTACACCCCAACGGCATGAACATTGACTTCTTGAACTTCAAGTACCCTTACTTTTCCTCTCTCTCCCCCTTCCCAGTTCTCCAACCACACTTACGGTGTCCGACTATCCCTGTTTGCTTTGTTATCTTCTCCCAGCTAACCTCACTGCCCCTCCATCCCTCCCACAGCACCGTGCTAACTCCTCACCGCCCCTCCCTCCCACAGCGTGGCGTTCCATCCTCACCACCCTTCCCTCCCGCCCACACACTTCCCATCGCGGACGAAGTAATACGGCCAACTCCCAACACCATGGTAAAATAATTCAATCCCACTTACAGACCAGCTGCTGATAAAGTTATTCAAGGTCATTCTCCAACTTCACATTCCTGACAACAGCTCAGAAACCATAGAGACTTCAATGCACATTGTTCTGAAATTTGCTCTGAGTAAGTGAAGGACCAAAATTGCAAATCCCCCCCCCCCCCCCGCCCACGCACCCCCCCGTGACAAATCAAGTAAATCTATGTACTTGAATCTTGGTATCTAATTGATACCTCCTTCATGTGTGCACGTACAAAATTCTTTCTGTAGTTTAACCTTTTCACATACTTCTCTATTTAAATCTAATGGATTGGCTTCCACCAGTGTTTCTGCTGTGGCCAACAAACTTTGTTCTGGTATTTTTTTAAATCACTCTCGTGAATCTTCTGTTTGGAAGGCTAGTTAAGGATCTCAATTCTCTTCTCTTTAGTATCACTAGCTATGATGTAAGCTTTGACTTTGATTATTTTTCCTGTCAAATACCTCAGTAATTTCTTCATTGCTCTTAACTTTTTCAAGGCCCTTTGTTAATCAGTGCTGGAGTTGTCTATTATCCTTGAACGTTAAATTCTCCATTCAAACTACACTTTCTGCATGTGTAGGGAGGAACTGCAGATGCTGGTTTAAACCGCAGATAGACACAAAAAGCTGGAGTAACTCTGGTGTCCAGAGATGTTATCTGACTTGCTGAGTTACTCCAACTTTTTGTGTCTATCTAAACATTCTACTTGCTGTTCCCAGATGGTCAGTTTCTCCACAGTGTAGGATCTCATTACTGGGCATATGGCATCCAAGAACTAGATGCATTTTGTTTCTGCCTTCAGAATTAAGATGCTTTTCCCTACTTGTATCCTCTGCCTATAGGGTGTACACAGTTGGAATGGTGATCAAGGATCTATTGTCTGCCATATGGGGAAAATTAACAGTTTTGAAGACCAAGACTTCAGATTTCCCCGTTACGAACACTTTGCTTTGACCCTGCCCCATACACAATATTTGCTTCATTGTACTCAAAATATTGGAATATTTGCTCGGACAGAAGCACTTAAAGAGAAGCAAAAGCATTTTACCTTAAATGTAGGATTGAGTTTGACTGCAATGAATTGCTGAAGCTTGCTATTTTGATTAACAGGAAAGCTTGTTTCAGCAAAGAAACGTTAGTTTGCACTTCAGAACTTGGCACAGCTTGGTGGTAGTCTATGAAACGTTAAGATTTGAATCCTATTTCTGTCGCAGTTGATTTACCTCTACAATGGCATTTTTTTTCACAGAAAAATAAGATGCAAATTTTTTCTGCAAAGTAATGGAAAATGCCCTTTTAAATCGGAATGCATATACTTGCATGAGTTTCCAGAGGGATATCGGCCGCCTCGACATCAGCCAAGAAGGCGCAATAACCATGTAAGAGAATTCTACATAAGTACTTATTCTATTACATGTTGCTTAATTCATTTATAGATTGGGATGGGAGACTGCAACCTTCACGTGGTCCGCCCTGTTTTAATGAATGCAATCAACCTGGCGTGCGCAATCAAATAGAACAAGTTGTCCCACAACTTTAGGCTGTGCACGCCATACGCAAGAAGAAGATTTATAGATTAACCTCTGGTCTTCAAGGAAGGTAGAGTAAAAATAATTTTAAGGTATTAAGTTTTCCAAAAAAGACCAAGACCAGGTATGATAGTTTTTGGCATCTTGTTGAAGCCGGTTAATTGAATTACCTAAATCTATCCAAATTAAACAGCACCCAGAAATAGCTAACGACAGCTTGAAGATTTCACAAGAGTTGATTTCACAAAAAATTGTGGTTTGGCAAGCTCGGGTGATGGGTAAATGGTACTTGCTACAAGCTATGAAATCTAATTGAAAATGCTAGAAATCTCAGAAAATGCTGGAAAATCTCAGGGTAGGTCACAGCTGTGGGAAGAAAAATGGTTATTGTTTTGGGGCTTTCAAATGACCTTATTATAAAGTAGAATGAGGAGGGTCAGCCAGGTGTATGTTAGAACAGCAGTCTTGGGGTAATGAGATATGGAGTTTAAATTATTGATGTTATAGAGATAGGCAGTCATAGAGTTGTACTGCATGGAAATGGCTCTGTGGCCCAACCTGTCCCATTTGCCTGTGTTTGGCCCATATCCCTCAATCTTGTCTAGGAACTTGTAGGAATGTTTTTTTAAATGTCAATTGTACCTGCCTCTACTATTTCTGGCAGCTTGGTACATACACCCTTGTGGGAAAAGTAGCCCCTCAGGTCCCCTCTGTTTCCCCTCATGTTAAATCTATTTTTAGATTCTCTCTCCCCACCCACGCACACATAAAAAAGACTGGCCATTCACCTTACATATGCCCCCCATAATTTTATAAACCTATATTTTGTCATACCTCATCCGAATTCGAGCCTTCCAATCCTATTAAAAGCATCTTTGTGAACCATTTCTGCACCCTTTCCAGCTTGATGATATCCTTCCTATCGCTAGATGATCAGGAATGCACAAAATACTGTTGTACAGTTGTAACACCATCATAACTCTTGTACTAAGTTGCCTGGCCCTGACTGATAAAGACCAGCATGCCAGATACTGTCATCACCATCTTGTCTACCTATGTTGCCACTTTTGGGGACTATGTACTTGAACCGCAAGGTGTATCTGTTCTATAACACTCCTTTAAATATGCCAATATTGTAGCTCGACTCTGATTTTAAGTTGAATACGATTTGGCTCCATTTCATCCATTCTCTAGGTAGACTTTAATGGTTGCGGATCAGAGATTTACTTGATTGGGGACATTTCTGCTCACCCTGTGGATGTTCCAGTAGTCTGTCAACTTACAGATAGTGAAGAGATCAGAGGTGGTGGCCAGAGCCAGTGTTCATCGTCAGATATCTTGTACACTCATTTTGGGGAGATTTTATTTTTGATTATTGCCAAATTGTGTGTTTGAGAAGACTGGCTCATGGCACCATGGAAAGGTGCAGCAAAAGGAGGGATTCTCAAACTATGTATCTCTCTATGGTAACCATAGATAATGTTTTGGCTAAATGTAACTTCCTAGTCAACTTATCGTGTGGCTATATATCATATGCAAACTTCACCGCATTATACTTTGGAAAGCTAATTCTCTAGTTATGACCAGTAGAGGCCTGGATATTTGGTTTGCAAGCAAAAGGCATGAGCTCCATCTTTATAAATGTTGGCATTTGAGTCAACATACTGAGCAAGAAAATACTGATTTTTATAATAGCAAAGCATGCAAGATCCAGATGCTATTAACCTAAATTATGCCAGGAACTGAGGATTTCTTTAAGATGGCATTTCTAAACTTGAAGTAGAGAAGGTTATGGGAAGATTTTAGCAGTTCATGATTAAGATTTTTGCTGGCAGATTGGAACATTTGCTGATGGCATTATGATTAGCAATCAGAAAAATTCTGAGTGGTAAAATGATTAAAAAATTGCCTGTTTGACTTGGGGTTAAGCACTGTACACTGATTTTTAAAATCTTGGTTTTAACATCTTGTATGTCCCCACAGCCTTCGTTTGAATTTACATGGAACGATGATTATGATGAGGAGGAGGACTTGGATCGTGCCCTTCAGCTTTTTGGTGTGCTTTCCCTTGACTTTTTAGAGAATGCTGGCTTTCTTTATGAACTTTTTGATTCTGATCTGTCTGATTTTAGTCTGGAGGATGATTTTGATTCTTCTGATGATGATTAACGGTGCAATCAAAGTGTCAAGGTGGTGTGTAGTGCTATGCTAATGCATGTGGCTGGTGACAATGATAATGGTCTACGTTACCACTTTTGGCAGTGCTATTGTAGATAGCAGGCCAAGCCATACAGTTAGGTATTGTAATAAGTCTATTTACACTGGTTTATTATGTTGGTAAATTTGATTTATTTCTCAGTGTAGTGGCACTGTAATCTATTAAGCTACCTTGGTTAAAACCTACCATTGCTCAGAAATTCAAGTTCTTTAGGATGAAGATTTAACATTTGTGAATTGAGTGGCACATGTGATATATCTCAATGATTTGAACAATTTGTATTGTGATTTTTTGTAAGATGGATTTCTAGGATTGCGATGAATTCCATGATCACTGCTGTTCACTGGGGAATTGGCTATTTGTAATATTTGAACCTTGTAAATATGTGCTAGCAAGTTAACTGACCCGTATGCTGTAGTGATACTGAGTCACTACACCAAAGTTTTAAAGTTAAATAATGTAGATTTGAAATAACTACAATTTTGCTTCCTTTTATAGGGCAAAAAGAATCAAAGGAAGTTTAACATTTTGTAACCTGATCAATAATGAGCTATTAATAAAATTAGTGAGGATATTTTTAAAAATTTGTACTACTGTCAAAATAAAACAATTTGTCAATAGATCTGTTCCCGTATTTTCTCTTCCAGGATGTATTTAAACAAACTGGAGTAGGCATCTAAAGTATGCAATTGAGCTAAAGTTCTGGTTTAAAGCTTGAAGCTTTACAAAAAGCCTTTCCTTACCACCACTGTATCTTGAGCAAATATCCAAAATAAAGCTGAACCAAACCATTCAAGCTTTTAGTTTTATCAAAGACAAGCTTTCCAAGCACCATCTGTACCCCTCCTTCAGCTCACCTGCTGTTGATTCTATTTATGTCTCCCTTTTATCCTACCGTCGAGGACTTGAATTCTAGTACTTCCCTCTGCGTTGTTTGCATTTTAGACTTAATTCCTGTAATTTTTGTAAGATTTAAGATATTGTTTGAAGAGCAAGTACTTGCATGTATGCATGGTTTTTGTGCTGGGTGCACAGGAAATCCCATTTGTAGACATTTTGCATTTTCTTTGTTTATTAAATGCCATAGAATATTTAAATTTGGAAAACTGCTTAAAGATACATTAAGAGCAAAAGCAGTAACAAAGGAGAGAATAGCCCCCCCTAATTTAGACTAACATGGTCACTTGTGTGTCAAGCCACAGAAAATGCGTGTTACATTTGCAATTATTGAGACGTTCATTGAAACACAGAATTTGAAGGAAATGCGTTGAACCATATCTGCATTAACGAATGTTAAAGTGAATAAATCTTTATAGCATTCTCAATATCGTTGGGCATGGGATGTTGGGAAATAAATTGCTGTGGTCCTGGCAGAGATGTTTGCATTGTTTTTAGCTACAATGGAGTACTGAAAAATTGAAGGGTGACAAATGTGCTTCAAGAATGGCTTAAAAACTAGGAAGCTACAAGCTGCTGAGCCTGACAGTGGGAAGTAAGCTACTGAAGGGGATTCTGAGTGAGAATCGACTAGCATTTGGATGGGCAAGGACTGATTAAGCATCGTCAGCACAGTTTTGTGTGTGGGAAATTGTCTCAAATCTGGCTTTCTAAAACATCAATAACCAATACAATGTTTTAATCAATAACCATTACAAGGCCAGGGCAAGGTGATTGTGCATCTACACTTTAGCAAGGTAGGCAGGTCTGGAAGGTCAAGCAACAAGGAATCCAACTGCATTCTAAATTGTTTAATGGAAGATATCTGAGGGGTGGTAGTCGATGTTTGTTTTTCATAGCAGGTCTGCTGCCAGTGGTGTGCTGCAGGGCTCTGTGCTGGGTCCACTGTTTGACATCCATTTTAATGATTTGGATGATTTTGCAATTGTGAACTTGGAGTTGACTCCAAAATTAGTGGTAGAGTCGCGGCATGGTTTACAAAAGGACCTGGATCAATTAGGAAAATTAGCTAAGGAATGCAGGTGGAATTTACCTAACAAGTAAGGACTTGTGTAGTAAATGGTAGTGTCCTGGAGAGTGGAGTTGAACAGAGACATAGGAGTAGTACTAGTACACAAGATGGTTAAGAATGTTTTTGGTACATTTGACTTCAACAGTAAGGGTATTCAGTACAGGAGTAGGGATGTTATGCTACAGCTGTACAATATATGGGGTTTGTGCTGACCTGGGGTTGCACTGCTCTAAAAAGAATGTATAAAAGATTCACCAGGGTTTTACCATGACTTTGGTACTACTGGAGTCATAAGGAGGAGCTGAAGCTGAGGAGTGACCATGTATAAAATTGAGATATAAAGTGAATGGTCAGTCCAGGGTGGAGATGTTCAGAATTAAGGTGTGTGAAGATTTGAGAGGCCTGAGGGGCAATTCTTTTGGGGTAAAGGGTGGTGGGTATACAAATGAGCAGCTTGAGGAAGCTGTGGAGGCTGGTACAATTATGATGTTTCAGAAACTTGGCAGGTACATGGGTGAGGGATTGTAGGCCAAAGGGGCAGTTTCTATGCTGCGTAACTTGAGTATAGCATGTTTGTTTGAGATTGAGCATTTGAACCCACCTACTTGCCATTATGGTGAGACACTGATTTGAACCTTTGCTGTTAAGCTGAGGAAAGAACTTCCTGCAATGCTGTAGGCTGCAATTTCAAGAATTTAATTTGCAAACAATGGAAAGGCAGATATGCTACTGTCCTGTGATGTTTAAATAAGCGAGTTCATTATTCTGAAAAATGCAAGGTATCATGGGATTTGTCAAAGGTCATTTGTGGTAAAGAAAAAGCGAACGAAGCCCTGGCTGTATAAACTGTATAAATTATGAACTATTCTACCAATTAATTAATCTAGAATTCTGTCAACTCTATCCTCCTTTCTTGTTCTGCTGTTCACACGCAACTTACACAGTCCCAGTTCTAGTTCAGTAATCTGCAATTATGAGATATTCACAAAAACAAGCCAGACCTGGGGCAAGTGAGTCGACCTGGGAACTGCAGCTAGTCCCGGGGACCCGAGGGATCTGGGAACTGAAGCCAGGCCCGGGGCACGCAGGCGATGTTGCCGACCCCTGTACTAAACCAAACCTGTGATCCTGTCCCGCCATCCTTTTTTCGAAGTTTAGCAACTTAAATTGGGGGTGCTCCTTCATTGCCGGGAGTACGGTATTTTCATTTAATCCTTAATGTGTTTTCTACTGGAATAAGAAAATATTCCCCTGCTATGAATTGCATTTTTTGATCTCCTTTCATAATCAGAGTGATACTGTGTGGAAACAAGCCCTTTGGTACAACTTGCCCACACTGGCCAACATGTCCCAGCTATATTTATCCCACTTGCCTGTGCTTGGTCCATCTAAATCAGTGGTTCTTAACCTTTTGGGCCCCACGACCCCATCAGACATTCTTGGTCAGTACCGTGACCACCAAAACAAAAATTGAAAAAACAATTTATTAAAACGGGTCTGCCAATACTCAATCAATGAAATTGCTTTGCAGCCATCTGCTGATCAAAACGAGGATGAATGCTTAACAGGCAGCAACTCGTGTCAACATCGATCACAAGCCTATTGCGTGTCTTCGTTTTCAGAGGTTACCATGGTTGAGAATCCAGCCTCACAGCGATAGGGGGACTGGTCCAAAAGGGTCAGGACAGTCCTTCACTTTCAGCCAAAACGTGGCGAGCTCTTGTTCCATGAAGTCACTCTTGAGCTGCGCATCTTCACGAATTTGGTAAAATTCAACCTTCGCAGCCATGTTAGTATCGCTGATGGCACCATCTTCAATGGTTGTAAATGGTCGGATGATCCACTCATTACGAGAGCGGTCGTTCAATCCGGGGAAGTGACGTTTGATGGCTTCACTAATTGCAGAAGGTGGGTTGAGATCACTACGTGGAAGTGGCATTCAGCATCTGGCGCAGCATTCAGGGAAGATAGTCGTGTCACCGTCCTGGACTCTTCTCTGGTAAAGGTGAATCTTCCTCCTGACCGTTGTCACATTGTCACGAGCCGTGTGTAACATTGGGAGGTTTCCTTGAAGAGTGACGGGTTCAAGGAATTCACCTCGGCGAAGAAGTCAGCCAAGTAAGCAACCTTCATCACAAACAGTTCATCCTGTATCTTTTCATGAAGCTGATTCTCCTTCTCGGTACTTCCTCTCTCCAATCGAACTGTGGTCACTGGTCCCAAAAGGCTCCTCCACATACACTTGATTCACTTGCCCGTCCCAATTTCCCAATAATACTAGATGCAGTGTTGCCCTTTCATGTGTGGGGGCCTCTACATACTGCTTGAGAAAACTTTCCTGAATACCTTTGAGAAATTGCACCCCATTTAAGCCCTTCACACTGATTTTCCCAGACAATATTGGGAAAGTTAAAATCTGCTACTACAACAACCTTATTTGACCGGTAACTGCTTGCAATCTCCTGGCATATTTGTTCTAGGTGTGGAAGTTCAAATTTTCTTTTTTTAAATTTCAAAATAGACTTTATTTAGGTAATAAATATATACGATACATCAACCGTGTGAAATAATCATCCAAAGTTTTTGGAGGCTATACAAATTATACAATACAGTCTACATAGCTCAAATTTTGTATATTTTTCCCCCACCCTTGCCACTCAGGTGGCCGTGGAATCCTTTCCATTATTTTGAGTGGCGTCTCCACCCCCCCCCCCCCCCCCCCCCCCCCCCCCATGTCCAGCAGTGGAAAGACTCTAGACTGTGGTCCTCCCCCACCAAGCCTTGGCATTGGCTGCACCGAGCGTCAATGCGTCCCTCAACACGTACTCCTGCATTCTGCAACATTCCCTGACGGACATCTCGCTGTGCTGGGTGGTGAACAACGCTCGGGCAGTCTTTCACCGAGTTAATGACCTTCCAGCAGCACACGATGTCGGTCTCTGAATGCGTCCCTGGGAACAGTCCGTAAATCACAGAGTCCTCTGTGATGGAGCTGTTTGGAATAAACCGTGACCGGGACCTTGCATACTCTCTTTGCAAATCCGCACTCTGCAAAGAGGTGGGCAACCGTCTCCTCTCCATAGCAGCCATCCCGAGGGCAGCTATGGAGTGAGGTTCCGACGGTGCAGAAAGGATCTGACTGGAAGGACTACCCTCACCGCCAGCCAAGCCAGGTCTCTGTGCTTGTTCGTGAGTTCCGTTGATGAGGCATTTTGCCAGACAAGCTGGGCAGTCTGCTCTGGGAACCCCGCCACTGGATCCATGGAGTCCTTTCCCTGCAGGACGTTCTGTGCTGACCACTGCCCGATGGACGTGTGGTCAAAAGTGTTGGTCCTGAAGAACCTTTCCACAAACGACAGATGGGGCGGCAATGTCCAGCTGACTGGCACATTGCGTGGCATCTGTGCCAGGCCCATTTTTCGCAACACCTAAGCAGGTAGTGACACTTGGTGCCCACATGCCTTGGCTCTACACTCCGCCTGATGCAGCCACGCACAAAGGTGACCATCAGGGTGAGGGCCATATTGGGAACACTTTTACCCCCGTTGTCTGCTGACTTGTGCATTGTGGCCCGTCACACCCGGTCAATCCTCGACCCCCAGATGAACTGGAAGACTGCCCTGGTCATCCCTGTGGCGTAGGAGGGAGCGACAGGCCACACTTGCACCAAGAACACCTCACACCTGACCAAATTTTTCCCCTTTCTGCAACTTGTAAAGGTTTACAAGAGTGGGAGGGGGAGCTAGGCAAAATGACAATTGTAGCTCCTGAGGGCTAATCTATTTGATCTTTGCCGCCATCTACATGCACTATCCCCATAATCTTGATTCATTAAACATCTAAAACACCCTCCGCTTTGAATGAACTCAAAAGCTCCAGTCTGGACCAATTCAAATTATTCACCCTGAATGTAACATTCTAGTTTTTTACTTGATGTTTACTTTGAGAAAATGTGTGTGAAATTAACTAAAAGCAATTTATCACAATTGTACAAAATATAACTTTGAGTGCTAGATCGAACTGTAGTCTTAATTTCCAAATTGCTTCTCCACCCCATGACTGAAGTGATTTGCTGTGGAAAATAAGTGCTGAGAAGGATGTTTGCAGCTCCAGATGCACGAGTGCAGGTGTTATTAATCACTCAATCACGTTGCCTTTCCATTAATCGCATGATTTAATTTACAGTAACTGGTTGCAATAATAATTGCATAACTCCCTGCAGTTTTAACGTTACAGTTTTGGAAGTTAAGTATTGATACAGTTTCTAAATACCATGAGATTAACAGAAATTGTAAGAATTCAGGGCAAGGATGTGGCCAAAGCAGTTTTTATTCACAATTTTATCTCGCCCAACGTTAACACTGAAAGATCTGGGACAGGAAGAAATAAATGTCCTTCAATAAATTGGTGCATGGGTCTGTAGCACCATTAAGTGGTGGGAAGGTGTTAATGCAGCACAGTAGAGAGCAGTTGCATTCAAATTCCCAAGTGCTTAACGTGGAAATGATGATAGCAAAACTTCACCCATTCTGATTTTTTTTGTAAAATAGACCAAGGGGGTCCCGTCAACGCGTAGTTGCGGGGGGGGGGGGGGGGGGGGGGGGTTTGCGGCATCACACACACACTAACCACCCCCCCTGATATTATGTTAATGTTATTTATTGGCTCCGTTTACCCCATCCCCGCCCCATTGATGGACAGAGAGAGTGGGGCAGAGGAGGGGAAGAGAGCAGATTTGAACTTGGCAAGCGGGCGGCGGGCCTCGGCAGCTCTCGGGATCTCTGAAGCCCTTGGAAGCCCAACCAAACTACTGCGTGTTCAGCAACTTCAATCCAGAGCTGGCTGCGGGGTGTGGAGCTGCAGAAGCCGGCCAAATGTGAATCGACGGCGAGCGGGAGGCGACAAAATGACTGCGAGTGGGGGGGCTTAACGTCACTTGCAGTCGTGCAAAAACAGTGCCCAGCAAGCTGCGCGTTGAAAACTGCGCAGCTGGCTGCGAGGAGCAGAGCCATTGTGACGTCATCAGCTCGTTAGTTCAAAAAATGTTTCAGATTCGTGACCAATTTTAATAAAAATAATTAATCAAATTTTCAGATGAGGCGATTTACGAGATCATGAGGTAAATCGGAATATGTAAAAATTTCACTGTTAGCGTGTCGTGTTTTCGAGGAGATGTGAATCACAGAAAAACACATCCAAGATCAGAGTTTTATAAGTATATAGTGATGAGTTATGAACCATTGGAACCATGTATGCTAATCAAGACAATGCATAAACATACTCTAGCATTAAAAATAGATCAAATTATACATTAATATGTTTCAGTGCCACCTGCAGTGATTTCTTCAGAAATGTGGTATGTTTTACCAATACATTGAACAGCATATTCTTGTGAACGAGTGTTATCTGGAAAAAGCAAAAAATAATTCAGATGTTGTAGTGTCTGCAGTCACATGTTCTTTACACAAAGATTATCTAGAAACCATACCTATTACACAATATTCATTTGCAAAATGTGCAAATTGGGGATCTTGTTATGTTGGATCATGAATCGCAAAGTATCACAAAGTTCTTTCAGATTATAGTTTTGGAAGTTCTACCTGTCACAGTCAATGCCAATGTACAACATGGATTATCTGCACCCAACCATGACTGTTTACCAAGTTCTACAGCTGTCAAATACACTGGAATTATGCTGCCAGGGCCAGTTCCAGCTAAGCGAAGGTCAGAAACAGTTGTGCTGATCATCGGTCTGGGCTTTCCCCTTCCAGCCAACAACCTAAACACAGCGATAGCCAACAACGCTTAATCTACAGTATTATATCACCAATTGTTAAGATAATTTACATTTCACCAATATAATCACGTGATTTGAATGCTTGAGTCCATGGTTACAACATTGAATGCCATTCTACTGCAATCCAATGTAAGTGTTTTACAGAATTAGTTCCATTAAGGTTTTCCTTGAGACCAACAGCATAATTGGGAATCGTCAATATTGTTGGGGTGGGAGATTGCAACCTTCACGTGGTCCACCCTGTTTCGACAAATGCAATCAACCTGGCGTGCACAAACAGAAGATCAAACAGAACAAGTTGTCTTACAGCTTTAGGCTGTGGACCCCATACGCAAGAAGAAGTCAATAATGTTAAACTTTGGCCTCAATTCAGCTTAAAGAAGAAAAGATTCAATGATTTAAAAAGGCTGTTATCATATTTTAATGTTTCTTGCCTTTGAAATGGACCCCTCCTACTAGGCAAAGTGGACCAATTCTTAAAGACTTGGTCTCCTTTTATCGACTTTTTACAAGCATATGGTGCAACATAACATAACCGTAGAAATTAAATGGTTCAGAACCGGGTGACGGATGGGTAAAGATACGAAATAGATATCTCTCCTAATTTATTTTCTCTCTACTTTCTCTTTTAATCTTCTTAGCTTTTTATCTCTGCTCGCTATCTGTTTCTACTCGCTTATCTATCTATTTCGACACTCTTTATTTCCCTTTTTGTTTCACTGAAAAAAAAATGGACCCCTGCTGTTCAGCTCATGAAGGTATCCATTGTAGTGCATTGTAATTATTCAACAAGGGGTATATACTTTAGCGTATGTTATTATACCTGCACCTTCATGGCTTGGTGTATTATGTCAAGTTGAGTTTTTGATGCAGAACTAGCAGGACCCAATTTAGCTGGATCCCTGGTTGCTGCATCTTTCTTCAAGGCTGGGCAGTCCACAGGTGATGACTAGTCCGCAGGCAGCAAACACGGAAACTCCAAGCATGGAATGAGCTAACGGCCATTTGATTGCTAAAAGTTTTAAACTGTTTTCAAATGTCATAAGTTCATAATTTGTAGGAGCAGAATTAGCCCATCGTCTACTCCCCAATCAATCATAGCTGATCTTCCTTTCCCTCTCAACTCCATTCTCTCCATAACCCATACTAATCAAGAATCTGTCAAACGTCACCTTAAAAATATCTGTTTATTTGGCCTCAATTCCACAAATTCACCACCCTCTAACTAAATAAATTCCTCCTCATCTTTCTAAAGGCACATACTTTTATTCTGAGGCTATGGCCTCTGGTCCTAGACTATCCCACTCTCACATCCACTCTATCCAGGCCTTTCACTATTTGGTAAGTTTTAATGAGATCACCCTCATCCTTCTAAACTCCAGCAAGTACAGGCCGAGTGTCATCAAAAGCCCGATCATTCCTGGGATCATTCTCGTATACCTCCTCTGGACCCTGTTCAGCACCTGCACATCCTTCCTCTGCATTGGGCCCAAAATGTCTCACAATACTTCAAATGTTGTCTTCTTCTTTCGCGTGCACAGCCTAAAGTTGTAGGACAACTTGTTCTATTTGATCTTCTGTTTGTGCACGTCGAGTTGATTGCATTAGTCGAAACAGGGCGGACCACGTGAAGATTGCAATCTTCCACCCCAAATGTTGTCTGACCTGTGCCTTATAAAACTTCAGCATTACATCCCTGTTTTTACGTTCTGGTCCTCAAAATAAATGCTAGTATTTCATTTGCCTTCCTCACTACCGATTCGACTTGCAAGTTAACTTTTTGGGAATCCTGTAGCAGAACTTCCAAGTCCTTTTCCACCTCCAATTTCTGAATTCTCTCTCATTTAGAAAATTGTCTACGCCTTTATTCCTACTACCAAAATGTATGTCTCCACACTTTGCTATGCTGTATTCCATCAAAATGTCTCTGATAAGCAAAGACATTTAAAAGCAGTTCAAATGGATTTAAATAACAAATTTCAATTAATTTGTAAAATGATACATAAAAACATCTTTAAACTAGGGAACATTTTCGCCAGCTTGGTAATATCAAATACTCATGGGCATAGCTTAAGGTGAGTGGGGCAAGATTTAAAGGAGACGTGCAAGTTATTCTTTACTCGGGGTGGAGAGTACCTGGAACACACTGCCAGGGTAATGGTGGAGGCAGATGTGCAAGTGATATCTAAGAGACCTCTGGATAGGTACATACAGTGCATTCAGAAAGTATTCAGACCCCTTCATTTTTTCCACATTTTGTTAAGTTACAGTCTTATTCTAAAATGGATTAAATTCATTTTTTAAAAATCATCAATTGAATAATCCTGCATTCAAACCATCTCTTATCGACAAAACATATAAACAATGGGATAGACTGGGAATTAGGAAAGTAGGAGATATGTATGAATTGGGTAAATTTAATTCAACAATTAAAATCAAAATTTAAACTGAATGATGATCAATATTTTAAATATATAGAGATATGTGACTTTATGAAGAAATATATACATAGATTTCAAACTATATTTTTAGACCCTTTAGAAGAAGCAATGACTATCAAGGCCAATTCACAAAAACTAATATCATATTTTTATAATAGAATATTAAATAGAGATTTACCCTCAACAGAGGCACTAAGAGAAGATTGGGAACATGAACTAATGATAATGATACCGAAAGATAGATGGGAAAAGTATCTGATAATGGAACACATAATTGTTCCATTAATGCAAGACATAATTTAATTTAAATTATTACATAGACTATATTATTCAAAAACGAGGTTGAATAAATTCTACTCAAACGTCTCTCCTAGATGCGATAAATGTTTGTTTCAAAATGCCAATATAACACATTCATTTGTAGGATGTATAAAGTTGAATAAATTTTGGAACGATATATTTGATATATTTACAAAGCTCTTCAAGTCAAGAATAGAACCAAATACAGAATGGATTATATTTGGAATAATAGTAGAAGATATCAAGTTAAACAAAGACCAAAAAGTATTCTTTAATTATGGGTTAATAATTGGAAAAATTGATACTTAAATTTTGGAAAAATAGTTATATGTGGATTAGTAATATGACGGACATAACTCACCTTGAAGAAATGAGACTCCGCCTAATAGATAAATATAACCAATTCTTAAGGAGTTGGTCCCCTTTCATCGACTTTTTGGAATCATGTGATGCAGCAGTACCGTAAAGATTACTGATTTCAGGTCAGGTCGTGGATAGATTTACATTTCCGAACAAAGATTTGAAATTTTTCTTTTTTAAGGGTCTTTTTCTCCTATTTCTACTTTTTCTTTTCTTATATATACACTGCACGTTTTTCTATTTTCTACTATCTATTTTTCCTCTTTTTCTTCTCTCTATTTCTTGTCTTTTTTAAATTTCCTTTTCAAAAACATAAAACTAGAGGTTGTACATAGAATGTATTACGTTATGACATTGTTTTGTACTGTATTAACTTCTAATAAAATAAACAAAAAAACAAATAACAAAAACAATAATCAATCTACACACAATACCCCATAATAAAAAATGTGGAAAAAGTGAAGGGGTTTCAATACTTTCTGAATGCACTGTAGATATACAGTATATGGGGGAATTATGAATTCAGGCAGGTGAGCTTGTTTAGTTTAGAGATACAGTGCGGAAACAGGCACTGGGGCCCACCGAGTCCACAACGACCAGCGATCCCGTGCATTATTACCACCTCACACACACAAGGGACTATTTTTACATTTATAACAAGCCGATTAACCTACAAATCTGTACGTCTTTGAAGTGTAGGAGTAAACCGAAGATCTGAGAAAACCCACGCAGGTCACGTTGAGAATATACAAACGCCATACAGACAAGCACCCGTCATCAGGATAAAACCCGGGTTCCTGGCCTAGTAACGCAGTAACTCTACCGCTATACCACCATGCCTCCCATCATGCTTTGTCTTGGCATCATGTTTGGCACAGACAGTGAGCACATTTAGGCTTACAGACACCTCCCCTGCACATAGATCCACTTTTAGCACTAAGGCTTGGCAAGTAAGAAGTGTACAGGGAGGAAACTACTTGATTCCAATTGCACTCTCTTCCACATTCAGGGAGCTGCTTTGAAGAGTTATCTCAATCTGTTTTTCCTCAGTGCACAGGGTTATACTCACATAGGTTGGGAACTTTGTAAGTGTAGCTAGGACCATCTTGGCATATTTTACTGAGTTGTTGAATCTCCCGGCTTGCTGGCTTAACTTTTGAATAAACTGTTCAAACAGTTCACATGAGAGGTCTACCTGCCAAGAAATAACAGTAGGAGTTTTAAAAGCAGACCTAGTTGCTATAACTACTTCAATCAACACCATGAAAATGTATGACAGTCATTTATCATTATCTGTGAAAAGCTGCATTGTGGCAGTTGATTTTCAAATTTCTTACATTAGACATAAGATAGACACAAAAAGCTGGAGTAACTCAGCGGGACAGGCAGCTTCACTGGAGGGATGGAATGTGTAACGTTTCTGGTCGAGACCCTTCTTCAGACTGGTTAGGGATCTGGGACACGAGAGATATAGGCGGTGATGTGGAGGAATAAAGAACAATGAATGAAAGATATGCAAAAAAGTAAGGATGATAAAGGAAACAGGCCATTGTTAGCTGTTTGTTGGCTGAAAATGAGAAGCTAGTGTGACTTGGGTTGGGGAGGGATAGAGAGAGGGAATGCCGGGGCTACCTGAAGTGAGAGAAATCAATATTCATACCACTGGCGGTACACAAAAGGCTGGAGAAACTCAGCGGGTGCAACAGCATCTAAGGAGATAGGCGACGTTTCGGGTCGAGACCCTTCTTCAGTCTGGGCTGTAAGCTGCCCAAGTGAAATATGAGATGCTGTTCCTCCAATTTGCATTTAGCCTCACTCTGACAATGGAGGAGATCGAGGCCAGAAAGGTCTGTGTAGGAATGGGAAGGAAAATTAAAGTGTCAAGCAACCAGGAGATCAGTTAGGTTCGGGCAGGCTGAGCGAAGGTGTTCCACGAAACAATCGCCCAGTCTGCGTTTGGTCTCGCCGATATAGAAGAGTCCACATCGTGAACAACGACTACAGTAGATGAGGTTGGAGGAGGTGCAAGTGACCCTCTGCCTAACCGGCATCTTCTGCGGTTGCAGGGGAAGGTACCTGGGGAGGGGGTGGTTTGGGTGGGAAGGGATGAGTTAACCAGGGAACGGTCTCTGAACGGCGGAAAGGGGCGGAGATGAGAAAATGTGACTAGTGGTGGGATATCGTTGGAGGTGACGGAAATTTTGGAGGATTATGTGTTGTATGCGACAGCTGATGGGGTGGAAGGTAAGGACTGAGGGGACTTGGTCTCTGTTGCGACTAGGGGGAGGGGAGGGGGAGCAAGGGCAGAGCTGCGGGGGTTCCGAGGAGGCACGAGTGAGGGCCAAATCTGTGATGGGAGATGGGAACCCCCGTACCCTAAAGAATGAGGACATCTTGGATGTTCCAGTATGGAACACCTCATCTTGGGTACAGATGCGGCATTGACGGAGGAATTGCAAGTAGGGGATAGAGTATTTGCAGGAAGCTGGGTGGGAAGAAGTGTAGTCGAGATAGTTGTGGGAATCAGTGGTATTGTAATATACGTCTATCAATAGTCTATTTCCTGTGATGGAGACTGACATCAAGAAAGGGGAGGGAGGTGTCTGAGATCCAAGTAAATTTCAGCGCAGGATGAAAATTGGTGGTGAAAATTGGTGGCTACCTGCAGGAGGTAGCACCGGTGCAGTCATAAAGCGATAAAGGTTGGGGATAGGGCCATTGTACGCCTGGTACAGGGATTGTTCAACGCACCCTACAAAGAGGCAGGCTTAGCTGGGGCCCATGCGGGTTCCAATAGCTACGCCTTGGACTTGGAGGAAGTGGGAGGAGTCAAAGGAGAAGTTGTTGAGAGTGGAACACATTGGTTAAGAAGGGTTTCATCACACATCAAAAGTCCAGCATCGTCAAAAAAAAGAACAATTCTGCAAGTGCTTGACCACTCTCTAGAATGTAAAATAGTTACATACTTTTCAATAATATTTTCCTTCATCTTTTCCCATGAAGGGACAATGCCAATCTGCAACTACTCTGTGGCACCTCTTCCAAGAACCATTTGACACTTGAATTAGTTAGGAATCTGATTCAAATCACAAATGGGTGGCATTTCTACAATTTCAAATAAACTATGAACCAGGTTTCCCAAATGTTTCTAGGTCAATTATTTGGTTTGGACATTGTAAACATTTGTTCAGTGAAACTACAGATGTGCTTTATGATGTCCCCAACTTGTAATTACTACAGCCAGGATGTTTAGGCACTAAAAAACTCTGAAATAGGTAGGCAAAAAGGCATAATAAAATTACAAAAAAGGCATTTATTGACATAAAAAGGCATTTATTTCCACCACCAAAATATGGTTAGAAAAGATAATAAAAAGGAATACTATATTAAATGACCAATGTTGCCTGGTTGCACATAATTACCAGCATTTTTTTCAAATTATCTGGTGTTAAACTATGCCGTCTGACGGACAGAATAGGCTTCAGTTGTGAAAATCTTTCTACCTCAGCTGAGGTCACTGGTGCATACCCGAAACAAGCTACAGACTATATTCATGTCGATATCTTGTGTATTACAACTACCTTTGAGAACATTAGCTATGTTTTCTATTTCTTCAAGATCTTTGTTAGCTAAAATCACTCTCTCACATTTTCCTTGTATGTCTTTACCCACATCGCCAGGACCTTTATGAATATCGTCAGTTACTTTGTTGAAAACCTGCAAGTTACACACTAATCGCCACGTTTCTCAAGGGAAGTGATAGCTTGTGGAATGCTTGCAAAATTGGAAGCAACAAACATAAGATGCAGATGCAGGCACTTCTTCTACATGATTTCACTGACGATCCTGACTGCAGCAGATTCTTCTTCTTCAA
Source organism: Raja brachyura (assembly GCA_963514005.1). Next base: position 31,839,086 of record OY740804.1, on the reverse strand, counting down.
AACAGTTGACGATTTATTTCATCTTTTCAAAATTTGCAGCATAGTAGAGTAGAGCAGAGAGCCATGTACCCCACCTAGTCAAAACGGGCTGAGGAGGTAGCATTTCCTTGAACAACTGTACACGTGATGGTGCTTTGAGGTAGATTATCTTGACATTGGAAACTAGGCGATCGACATTTGAAAACAAGCTATGTATGTGCTTGGCAATTCTATGAAGTCCTTGAGCTAAGCATGTCAAATGCAACATTTTGGGGAATAAAACTTTAAGTCACAAACAGAAGAGCATTCTCTTGTGTTATACCTTCTGGCCAAAGTACAGCAAGTGAAGCTGGAAACAACTGAGCAATAGTTGAGCTGCTTTATTTCCCCAATACTTCCAATGTCAACAAATACTCCTTTGAAGGTTGACCCGCCTCCAGTGTACCGGTGACCACATTGGCAACATATCTCCCCACAGCATCGGTTGTCTCGTCTATTGAGATCCATATTTTGTTGCATGCAACTTCATCTCTAATTTTCTGCACAACAATGTTGAAGTTGCTGTCAACATAATTTTTCGGTAATGATGACTCACTTGGTGTATGTTTCTCTGTGTATTTCTCTAAAAAACCCCTGAGAGATTTGTTTTCTAATGTCCACAGTGGAATTCCAGCATCAATGAATACCTTGCACAGATCACTCGAAAACTTAGATTTGCGACTGGAGCCAGCAGTAAATGTAGTGAGGAGACAAGCTTGGGTATTTCGCTTGGGTAGTCTGCACCCCAGCGGTATCAACATTGACGTCTCTAATTTTAGATAGCCCTTGTCTTCTCCCTCCTCCCCTTCCCCTTCCCAGCTCTCCTTCTAGTCCTACTGTCTCCGCCTCTTCCTTTCTTTTTCACGTCATTGTAATCACGGTACAACTAGAGAAAATAGCACGACCTTTTAGCAAAACAAGCTGTTTAGGCAGGCGATCATGAAAAAAGCATTATCCTGGTGAAATCATCAAAAAAGGCACGAAAAGGCACATGGTATTTATGGCAAAATCCTGGCTCTACTAATTACCTTCCTCTCAAGCAATATATGGACCACGGAGAGTATTTCTTCACTCCATGTTACGAACAGGACGTATCTGTAAGTATATTGTAATAATTAGCAGAAATAGCCACTGCAGTTAAAATAAAATCCTAACTGATGGTTCCAATTATAATGTTCAATCTTTTCAATTCCACCTTTCCACATTATTATTGAGCTTGAGCCAGCAGGTTAATAGTGTTTGCATTCCCCACAACCTTTCTTGTTTGGATAAAGGCGGCAAATGAACTCATCCAAAAATATTTTGCTACTGTGGAAGCCAATCAACACAAAGTCAATAGCTTTTGCTGATGTGAATGATATCAAGTACTTAAACTACTCCAGATTAAAGTCAAATCAACATGATCACATAATGAAACACACTTGAGAGTTGAACAGTTAGCAATCCTGACCTTCAGATGAGATATATATTCATCTTTCTGTTTGGGAGTTTTCAGTAAAGCATATGCATTACAATGCTAAGAACTATATGCTGCACGCTGTAACTTCCCTTTTGCTCTATCTATTCTACATGAGTTTGACGATTGTATCTACGCATGGTATATCTAATGTTTCAACAGTATGCAAAACAAGGCTTTTCACTACAGCGTACATGTGACAATAATAAATCTAAAGCTAAGGAAGTAATAGAATCAGAGTGATACAGTGTGGAAACAGGCCCTTCGGCTCTTCGACCACACCAGCCAACAATGTCCCAGCTACACTTGTCCCACTTGCCTGCACCTGGTCCACATCCCTCCAAACCTGTCCTATCCATGTACCTGTCTGTTTCTTAAAAGATGTCCACGCCTCAACTACCTACCAGCAGCTTGTTCCATCCACCCACCACCCTTTGTGTGAATAAGTTTCAGCTCGGCTACCTATTACATCTTTTCACCTTGAACCCGTCCTCAGGTCCTCGATTCCACTACTCTGGGCAAAAGACTCTGTGCATTTACCCGATCTACTCCTCTCATGATTTTGTATACCTCTATAAGATCTTCCCTCACTCTCCTGCGCTCCATGGAACAGAGACCCAGCCTACTCAACCTTTCCCTATAGCTCACACCCTCTAGTCCTGGCAAAATCCTCGTAAATCTTTTCTGAACCCCTTCAAACTTGACAATATCTTTCTTATAACATGGTGCCCAGAACTGAACACAATATTCTAAATGCAGTCTCAACAACGTCTTATACAACTGCAACATGACCTCCCAACTCTGACTAATGAAGGCCAAAGTGCCAAAAGCCTTTTTGACAACCTTATCTATCTGCGACTCGACCTTCAAGGAACCATGCACTTGTACTCCTAGATCCTTCTGCTCTACAACTACCCTGAGGCCTACCATTTACTGTGTAGGTCCTTCCCTTGTTCGACATCCTAAAATGCAACACCTCACACTTCTCTGCATTAAATGTCTCTCTCTCTCCCCCCCCCCCCCTTTTCCCCCCTTTTCCCCTCTTATGTATTTATAACATCTTTTGGGATAGATCCATCTTTATCTGCAGTGGAATTCAGTTTATGCTTTGGCTTTACGATCATACATGTAAAACCACCTGAAATAGATTGTGGTCATTCATCTCAGTCAAATTAGCAGTTTTAAAGTGACTTCCATAAATGCTGCTATGCAAATTGCTATACCTCAAAATGTTTTTTTGCATAATTGTTAAGTGATTGAATTTAATTAGAGCAGAGTTGAAAACAGTGAATGTTACAGAGTTCTGATTTACTAAAAGTAGAGAAAATATTTATTTGGGAGCAGACCGTTGCAAGTAGAACAATGTTATTAAGGCTATATATAACGATAGTTGCTAAAGTTAACTACAATGACAAGTACTTTATATTTATTTTTGTTTATTTGAACTGAAGCTCCCACTAGCACACCACAATAGGAATTCCTTCTGCAGTGGTATTAAATCAGTTTTACACAAATCATTCTTCACTTTTTCCTCCCTCTTTCAAAACTGTTAAAGGAAAAATAAAGTCTGAATGTCTTTACGTGGAATTGACTAAAGCTTGCTCAATTTTATTTTTAATGCATCATTTCTGCAGTTATCACAGAGACCCCCAGCTAAGCCAACCTGCATGATGTGTTTCAAATTGAAGTGGCCTTAGAAAACCACACAACCTGATGGGACTGCAACTCTTTTTATGGAGCTTCTCAAATGCACAGATATTTCATTATAAGACATAGGAGCAGGATTTGGCCATTCATCCCATCGAGTCTCCTCCACCATTCGATCATGGCTGATCTATTTTTCCCTTTCAATCACATTCTCCTGCCTGCTCCCTGGTACAATTGACACCCTAATTGGGGTGGAAGATTGCAACCTTCACGTGGTCCGCCCTGTTTCGACTAATGCAATCAACTCGACGTGCACAAACAGAAGATCAAATAGCACAAGTTGTCCTACAACTTTAGGCTGTGCACGCCACACGAAAGAAGAAGAAGAAGAATTAATTAATCAAGAACCTATCAATATGTGTTTTAATAATACCCAATGACTTGGCCACCAAAGCCACCTGTGGCAACGAATTCTACAGATTCACTGTCATCTGGCTAAAGAAATTCTTCCTCATCTCCATTCTAAGGTACAGCCTTTTATTCTGAGGCTGTGCCTTCTGGTCCTAGACACTCCCATTACTGGAAGCATCCTCTCCACATCCATTATCTAGATTTCCTGTTCTAATGGAATATCAAAAATATTCAGGCATGAAGAAAAATATTGATTCTTAAAAAAGAGGCAACCGTAGAAAATATAACTGACTCTACTTTAAAATGTTTTGTTGATAGAGAATTATACAAGACAGGCATAAAAGGTAAACTTTAATTAACAATAGAATAAATGAACCTGAAAGTCACTGTTAAATGGTCTGGTTCAATGCAGTCTTCAACAAGTCTGCAAATCAGTTCAACTTGAATATTTCCTGTAAAAAATCCAGAAACATTGGATTCCCAATTATATTGCCAAAAAAAATTGCTTTTTTGCCTATTTTAATAAAATATAATATATACAAATTTATAGCTCTGGATCCGATGATATTATTTGCCATCATCATAATTTTGCAGCTTTAGAATATGCAAGTAAGTAAAGGCTCATAATGAAAGGCCTCAACCTCAGCTGGGCGACTGTTCGAGAGACAGGACCAGACAGAAATAAAAATTCCTCATGGGTGCAAAGTTTCTCTAGTTGGTACTTGTACTGATAATGCAAGCATTATTTCTTAAGGGATTTAATGTGATATAAATAACAACCAGAACAGGTTAACCCTTGACTTGTCAAAACAGAGAACTTCGCCAACAGTTGGTATACACACAGATGTCAGTGCTTGAAACTAGCATTCAACAAATTTCACACTGGTAATGAGAAACAAATGTAATTTAAAGACTACTGAATTATTTCCCTAGATTAGGGCGGCACAGTGGTAGAGTTTCTCCCTTATAGCACCAGAGACCCGGATTAGATCCTGACTAGGGGTGCTGTCTGCACGGAGTTTGTACGTTCTTTCTGTGACTGCGTGGGTTTTCTCCGGGTGCACAGGTTTCCTCCCACACTCCAAAGACATACAGGTTAATTGGTTTCGGTAAGTTGTAAAATTGTCCCTAGTGTGTAGGATAGTATATGGGGTGATCGCTGGTTGGCATGGACTCGGTGGACCGAAGGGCCTCTTTCCACTCTGTATCTCTAAAGTAAAGTAAGTTTATCAGTGACAGCCGAGTGAAAAGATTTCTTTGAAAGTAACATTTTGGGATAATTTGAGTAAAATGAGACTGGGAAGAAACTATACTCCCCAATCCTTTCATCCACTGGGAAGTCACCGCAGCTCAATAGCTGATCTACAATAGAGCTAGACTAGACACGGAGCAGGTTGCTATGATAGTCAATAGCTTCATTGCTGCATCATGATACGTGAATGAAATGGATAGGACGTATTTTACAGCGAGCTATTCCTACATTCTGCTATGTCACAGATTCAAATCCATAGTTTTTCACAAAATAAAAATATTGATAGCTGTTAGTCTCCTCACAATGAGGGGAATTTAAGGTGAATGTCCGTGTTCAGTTAAAGTGCGGCAAGAAGAAGCCAAAAAAATGCATTTACCATAGTATGATTCCAGTAAGAAACATTTTTTCTCATTCTACATTGCTAATTGGTAGTTAGCAGTTTCTCTCACCCAGGTTGCGAATACTAATCTTACCTATATCTGGAGTCTGAAGGAGCGGGCCAATCAGAGCATTGCAGGTTGGCCGTGCATATTTCTTGTAAAACAAAGTGATTGCAGCCATCAGAAAGCGTGATGCAGGCTCCGTCAGTAAGAGTACCTGTGAATATACACAATCCACATCTGTTATTTCACTCTTCCTCGACTCGACATCAGACTACTCTCGTGATAAATGGTTCTCTTAAGAATTTTACAGTACTTTCCATGATTTTCCAACCTCCATCTTTGGGATCTACTCTTCCTACCACCTCAGTTCTTTTTTCCATTCCCTCAGTTTCTCAGTCTGTGTCAAATCTGTTCTGATTACACCATTTTCCTTGCCAAATCATTGGATACATTTTTATTTTTCGATAACCCAAAATATAAAATTAAAGACCACATTAAGGAGTAATTAAGATTGGAACTGTTTATTTTTAGTTCAACACTAGACTAAGTGGGACCCATTGGGTCCCCGTCACACAAGCCTGGTCCCCCAACGCAATATTCCACCACTCACACATAGCCCCCAACTGCGCAGGCGTGGCTCATTTCCCCTCACCCCCAGCACTCCCTCCTCCTCAGCCTACCTCTTCTTTCCCATTTTCTCCTACAATCCCATCCTCACCTCTCCTTTCCCCTACCCTCAGTCGCTCCGTCCCTCCATAACTCCTCTCCCCTCCCACCTCCTATCCCCCACTCATCTCCCCCTATCCGCCCCACTATCCCTCCTGACCTCCGCCACTGCCCTCCTCTATTCCCCACTCCCTACCTCCCCCCACTCTATTTCCCCTCCTTCCCCACTCTCCCTCCCTACCCCCTCCTTTCCCACAATCCCCCCACTCTCCCGCCTCACCTCCCCAGGTATTCCCCACTCCCTACCTCCCCTCCCTCTATTCCCCCTCCTCCCCCACTTCCCCCCTCTCCCTCAATCCCCCGCACTCTCCCCAGGATCTTAAGGGTGCCGCTCCTTTCCCTCCTTGCGTGACCGGAGCATGCAGTGCCGTCGGCCTCAGAGCCAGGCTCAGCGCCCAGGCCTCAGCCTGGTATTGATGAAGATATTTCCCATGATCATTATCAAAACCTATATGTATGAGAGGCCATATGAAGTTTATTTATTAATTAAATATTCATGACTAAATGTGGCAGCATTTTTAATGTCACATTTTTGGTGTCCAAATTGGTGGTAAAACGATGATTTGTCTGTCATGAAAAAAGTTTTTGACTTTCGGTTGTGAAGTTATCTAATTTACATCTGTTATTTATAAGGTTTCACATGATGGGTAGATTTCTGTTAAGAACAGTGTACAGACAGTGTAAAAAACTGAATAATAATCATGTTCCTCAAAATCTCTCCAGTATTGTAAAAAGACACATATATAAGGACATCAATCTTTTAATAGTCTCAGGTGGTAAAAGGTGCACCAGTGTGAGCAAAGTGAAACAAAATATAGAAACATAGAACTGGAATGCTGGTTTAAATCAAAGAAAGACAAAATGTGCTGGAGTAACTCAGTAGGTCAGGCCGCAGCATCTTTGTAGAAAAACAGATAGGTGATGTTTCTTGGTTCAGGTGAAAAAGTTTAAAGATTTAGAAGTCACAAAATAGATTCTGCTGTAGATTTAGAAGATTTAGAAAATAAATGCCTAACCTTTCGCCTACTACACTAGCGAGAGTTCTGCAAAAACACTAAGTGTCTTGTCCTATAATATAAACACTGGCGAGATTACAGCCCAATAACATGAATGTTTTGCCTTTCGTCTCTTACACAAGCGAGATTTCAGCACAATAACACTCGTTATTTTTGCTCTATGATATAAACAACCAGAAAGATGTTCAGACAACTCGGTTGATACCCTCTGCTCTACAGAATGTAACGTACAAACAATTAATCAACAAGGTCAAAAAACAAGAGTGCTTGAATCTGCAAAAAATAGCTCCTTCCGCAAAACCATATATGGGCTAACCCTTCCTCTATCGGAAGAACCTGTCAATCCTCTGATTTTAACCATATATGAACAAGGCAAAAGGCTGCACAATGCTTTGTGAGATAAAGAATCGCTGAATTGCTGATTATTAGGGTATAAATATATTTGATTGAACATTACTTCTGTGTGTGGAGAAAGAGGGACTCTGTAGTTTGTGTTTACATACTGTGAGAGCTGTCCCACACCCGCTTGCCGAAGTAAATACATTACTGTATTACTAACTTTTGTTGATATCTGTTTGAAGCAAATTGAACTTTAACACAGGACCCTTCTTCATATTGAAAGTAGGGTGGCGGGAAAGAGCTGGAGGTGAGAAAAGACCTCTAGCTCTCTCTCCATCTCCCTCCCCACCCCCTCCATACTTTCAGTCTGAAGAACTAGTCAACTGAAGTCAACTATTCTTGTTCTCCCGAGATGCTGCCTGACATGCTAAGTTACTCTAGAACTTTGTGTTTATCTTTGATAAAGGGAAACATTTCTTCAGGAGCCATCAGTTTGCTGGATCCCTACACTTCTAAGAAGTGACTCATTTGGAAATGACCCAAGATCTACAATACATCTGCTAATTTATTGGGAGGTCTGCTGTTGCAATCCTATGAAGATGGAATCAAAGAATTCAACATTTCTGTCAATTTTGAAAAACATAATCCATGGGTCCAATTTGCTAGAGGCAACAGACCTTATGTTCAAACCAGTAATTACATAGCGGAAGAATTGGAAATTAAAAAAAATTGTTTCAATCTCACCACTCAAGTAAACATACCCTTGTCAGGAAGAGATTCTGGGCAAGCACAGTCGCATTGCTGTAACTGAGATCAGATGGTAGTGAGATAATTCTGTTGCAGGCCAAGGGCAGTTGGTGCTCTGAGAGCTCAGACAGGCGTAATAATAAACAGAGCTTCTCCAGCTGCAAGAATGCAAAGCCTCAGTCAATAATTGAAAATATTATGCAATAAACATTCAGGATCTGTGCTGAAAAGATATGAGAGGTACCTGAACTATTTCACTTTGTCAAATACTGTGGCAACACACTCAGTCCACCTAATAAGTGCCAATGTACTTCGGATACTGACTGTGTTTTCATATTTCTGTCAACTTTCTCACATGGTACTGTAAAAAGGTGTACTGCTGTAAACAGTACCCTCTCCAGTTCTTGAGAGCTCTAAAAGTTGAACAAAGCTCTGTCAGCTTTGTAGTTTGTTCACTGATAGTATGAGTTTATGTCGGATATTTCCAAACGCAAATTGATCATTATTACTGTAACACCAAATGGAAAATTAAATTTTGACTCATCTTCATTTTTATACAGTAGCACAACATCCATCTGCGACACATCCTGTTTAGCACAATATCATGTGAGGATGGAAAGGGTCCGTGCAAGAGGATGGTTGTCACAGCACATAGGAAATAGGTTATTCACAAGACTCAGTCGTCCTTCGACTCGGTCTTCCTTCCTTCCCCCGCACTCCAGCAACAAAGCTCCAGACCAGGTCTGCGTAAATCTCTACCCAAAGGCCAGAGCTTCCTCCATGCCGATTACTCTGGGGTGCGGTAGTGCTGCCTAGAGGCAGTAAAGAGTTTTCCACACAATGAAGATTTAGTCCAATAACAATCGGCAAACTGGAGTACTGCATAATATGGGGAAGTTGAACAGTAATTCACTGGAAAGGGTTAGTTAAAAACAGAATATTCTGTTCCTACCTGGTTTGGATCACATTCATTGAGGATATTTAATTCTTCAGGTGTTTCCAACTTCTACAAAGAGAAACATCTATTTAAATAATAGCAATTTATGGACAAAAACAACCTGTACTTCAATCTGCCTGTACTCATCCTAAACGCAAGAAACTTAATTTCAATTTAGCTGAGCTGCAATTAACACAAACCCAAAATCCAGTTGCCACAACTGCAGTAGATACAGCTGCTGAAGCATGCAAAGTAAACAAAGGCGTTTTCCATTATAAAACATGCCAAAAGAAAATGTATTCCAATAATGTTTTATTTACCTTCCTCAGCCCCTCAAATGCCTTGTGGAAACACAAACAGACGCATAAAGGTTACAACACTGCAATGGGGGGAGGAGAGGGGGCTATCTGAAACTGGAGGATTCAATGTTCATGCCATTGGTTAGAGGCTATTCAAGCAGAATATGCTGAACTGAATTCTCCAATTTCAGGTAAACCCTCCACCTCTCTGAAGGAGGGTCCCATACCGAAACATCGCCTATTCTTGTTCTACAGAAATGTTGACTCGCTGAGTTACTCCAGCACTTTGTCCCACCTCTCTTACTCGTCTACCTAGCTTACCCCTATACTGCCCCAGTTCCTTTCTCCTCCTCCACATAGGCATCATTCACCCCTCCTTACTCTGGGCCCCCCATTTTTCTGCCACCCCTCATCATCCCCGTTCTCTTCTACCATGCACGGTTCCCTCTGGTTCCATATTTCACTCCCCACCTCCCTTATCAGATTGCACCATTTGCATCCCTTTGTCTTCTCCACCTATCACCTCCAGCTGAATCTCCACCCCCACCTGAATCATCCACCAATCAACCCCTCCTTACCTAAACCACCCGTCACTTGCCTGCTCTAATCCGCCAGTCCCAAGAAGGGCCCCGACCCAAAATGTAATCTGTCCAGTTCCACCCACAGATGCCGCCTGACCCACTGAATTCGTCCAGCAGTTTGCTTATGACAGTTACTATAGTCAATTGATGCAGTGTGCCAGGAGTTCTGTCAACGTCACTGTGGCAACTTTGATCAAGCTATGAATCGTCTAACAACATACTATCCTCTTTAAAAAAAATAGTGGTGAATCTGAAGTGAAGTATTCCAATCTCTGAAAAAAGTTGGTTTGGTTAAGGAATCTTGGCTTACACGGATACATTGTTATTCCATTGCAGCTATACACAAAAAGGAGATTATGGTTAAGAAAGAACCGTAAGTTATTTTCTGGCCAATATCAATCTAGCTGTAAAACACAGCTCTAACTTCGGTTTAAACCAGCTTCTGCAGTTCCTTCTTACACATGAGCATGCTTCACACTGAGGAATAACATCACTGGTGAAAATTAATGAAATAGAAAAGAACATTTCTTTAATGAATTATGAATAAATAATTGTACAAAAAGCTTTACATTTGAGTATAAAGACACTTAGAATACTCACATCTGAATCTGCTTCGAATATATCTCTCAGTGTGGATACTGAAGACTGTTAGAGAAAAACAAAGATTTTCAACAGGTTTAAGAAATAGGTTTACTTGCCAATATCAAATTGGCAAAAGGTTCCCACTATATACCTGCCCCCTTGCCTCTTACTGCTGTGGATTAATCCAATCTTTATTTCAGGTATTACATAATCATTCAATTTTTCATACCTAGAAATGTACTAAGATGCATGCAGGTAAGAGTTTGTCTTAGCATCATGTTGGGCACAGACATGTGGGCCGAAGGGCCCGTTCCTACGCTGTACTGTTCTTTGAAAGAAGGTTTGGAGCTGATTGGCACCAGTATGCTTTATTGAAACAGATTGGCGTTAAGAGGCCTGGGGTATTTTTCTACATTAATAGCCGAGGCATTTGTTAGCAAGCATCAGCACAT